>JAAXCT010000250.1:0-600000 GCA_012490785.1 Eragrostis nindensis | reverse complement strand
TCAAGTGTGGTGTGATGCTTTCTCCCAATTCCCAGGTTGTACATGACAAAGCTCATGATGAAATTAGGAAACTTTTATCAGATCAACAGGGTCAACAGGTTCCCTTGGGTGAGAAGGACGCCATCAGGAAGCTTTTCGAAGTCGTCAAAAGGGAAAAACAAAGACTCACAGGTGGAAGACATCCAGAAGCATGAAGAACCAGCCGACGACAATAATACTGCTGAGAGCCATCTGCAGGAACTGCTGAAGACTGCTCGAGTTCTTGATTCTCCAGTGCTGCCGCGTGCATGCGAGCTGGCCCAAGAGCTCATTGGCATCAACGACGAAAGTGAGCGTTGGGGCCTCATCGCCGCGGTGTGGTCGGAGATGCTTTACTACACGGCGCCTCGTTGCGGAGGTGCGTTTCACTACGAGCACCTAAGCACCGGTGGGGAGTTCATCACGCATGTTCTCCTTCTAATGTATTTTCTGGGGCCTTTCCTGCCACCCCCAAGTGCTTGAGCTCATAAGCCTTGCTGTATTCTTCTAGCCTTGGTGTGAAAGGGCGCAAGGCCATCCAGTACAGTGTATCTAATCCTGTATCATCAGTACCAAGAACTAGTACTACACATACACTGTAATAAGCTTCAGCGTGTGCTATCTTCCATTTTGTAGCACGTGAAACAGAGGCAAAGCAATTCTCTTGTGATTGAATCTTGTACTACCAATGGTAAAATGGAACTTTCCAAAAAAAAAAAGTCTGAATGCAACATGTATGCAAATGTATGTTTTAACTCCCGATGAAGCGGCATCATGGAAGTGGCAGGAACAAAGCAGATCAACAAGCGGTATCATGGAAGAGTAGCTAGCAAGCCTATTGTAATCAGTGTTGTCTGTTCGGTCCCGTGTTGCTCTTTCATCTGCAAATTGTAGCCCGTGGTTTTCTAGGTCTGCACTGTTTTTATCAGAAAATCATGGCGGCTGAGCCAAGAAAACCTCTCCTCTGCTTCGTTCTTGTGACTTTTCAAAGCAATCACGTTCGGTCGCCCAACAAAAAGGAAAAGTTACTGTAGAATTGTGGGAAGCACATCACGGCACAAGGGGCCTGGGCGTGTCTATTTATATTAGCGGTAGACACCGCAACTTTTGAACAATAAGTAAGGCTTACAGCAATCGATCAAAGGATCGCATCTATCCATCTGTAGTTACAACATATCTCTAATACCCGCTCGCAGTCGAAGCGGTAGTAGTTGTATTGTTCTATTGTTAGCTTTCCACATGTTACATGAAGTGTGTGGTTTTTTAGATGCTTAGATTACTAGCGCATGTTTAAATCTATGTGATGTTCAGGAGCCTACTTTAGCTTAGTTGAAAACACAAACTAATACTGAAGCTCATATAAAAAACTGAATTTGCACTGTCTAGTGTTTCCCGTAATGCTAGTTTCAGTGTATGTAATTTACAATTGAAGGGCAAAGGCTAGCCTGTGTATATTGGTTATGGCTTAGTACTTCACTGTCAGATTCCTTTCTAACCAACTTTCCTATGACAACACTCTCTATTGCAGAGTGTTAGATGCAAGGCTACTCAAACCCAAAGTGTTCAGAAGACATAGTGCGACCCTTCAACGCGATAAGAAAGGTTAGCATTTTGAGTTCGTGCACTTCATATTACTAAACTATTAATCTGGTTCTATTCATTGTAGAGGGCAACTGAACAAAATGTCTAAAGCTCACTTGTTCGATATGTGGCCGTCCCCGGGAACGTCCAAGGTCCAAAACTGGACGACGGAAGTGGCGGGTTCCCTCCGTTCCGTTTCGGCAAGGGAGGTGGCGGTGGCGAGGGCGGCAGCAACTACTTTGGTGGGTTCCTTCTCTTCGGCTGTGTGCTGCTCCTGGACTACTTGAAAGAGTTCGAGAAGTACCTGCTTACTCGGAAGCACTGAGTCTCTTGCTTATAGCTGCCTTTGTGGAACATTGGCAGTTTTCTTGTTTATGCCTTCACTGAGGCGGCGGTCGGGCTGCTGTACTAGAACTGGAAATATGAATGTAGCTGTAGCGTGGTGTGTGCATTTCAGATGGATCATGTCGTAGCAGGGGTAATATGGTGCCGTGGACGATCGGTCAACTAGTGATTCCGGCTTCACTTTCCGTCTTCTCCATTTGCAGTTTCCTGTGACTTGTCGAGATACGTACTAGCACCCTTTTGCTGATGCCGAAAAGGATGCCGCAAAATTAAGAGGAAATGATGGTTCTTCTGCAGGGAGATTATCTGACAAGTCAACCACCGAGTCTTTTTAAGATAATCAATCACAAGCGCGTGACACAGAGGCCAACGTGCGTGAGGTGTGGCGATCTTGTGAACGCGTGACCTGACCCTGACCGCCCTGGTCCCGAGTCAGTCTGCAATTCGATGCAGTTTCACGACACTTTGTTGTTTTACCCGTATGAATTCAGTTGACTCGACCAGACTGGAGGTCGTCGTCTGGTTATGTCTTTCCGCAGCATTTCAGACGGGGCGTTCCATGATTTTCGTCGGCTCTTCTGTGTAGGAGTATGTTGCTTTTGGTATCAGAGATCTTTGACCCGAGACTAGGAAAAATACGATAAATGTCGTCGGTGACAGTTACGTTCGATCAAAAAAAAGAAAAGAGCAACAATCACGTTTTTTTCTTTGGCGGTTGAACAATCACGTTGGTTTGGTGAGAGTGTCAGTGGATGGTCTGAATCTGAACCAAGGACAATTGCTGGCGCCTGGCGATCCCGCCTCGGGCATGCTTCAAACGCGGGCAGAGAAAAATATACTCCGACATTGTTCACGAGTCATTGTTAACTATCCAACTAATTAGCTGCCGGAATAATTCGTTAGTACTACCTTGCTAATTTCTGGGACGACAGAATGCTCGTTTTGCTGACGAAACCCCTTAGGCCGCCATCACGAACCGGCCTGCTCTCTGCACTACTCGCAGCATCATCATACGAAGGTGACGATGTAGATAGCAGATGTGTTCGATACGCAACGCCCACTCACGAGTCACGACATGGGGGGAGAACGCGTGGAGCTGAGTTATGCCATCATCTTTGTTATCCCGTTCGTTGCTTGCGTGGCCGCCTCATCGTAACCGCCGTTCGCCCGTTCCTTTTTTTTTTTTTTTGTCTTCCCCATTGAATTATCACGTATGGAGCAAAACTTGTCTTTTTTTCCGGCATGGTCGATCGCGCACATGCGAGGATCGCAGGCCCATGCCGGAATGATGGATTAGGCCTATCTAGAGTTTTTTTGTTCTGTATAGAGCGGTGTTGCTCTGGTAGTAGGTCCGCAAACGAAGAAATTTTGTGCCGCGATCTCGCTATGATGGTAGCGTCGGCACTTGGCACTGACTGTCCTTGGTTGCACGGTGCTGATCCGGGCTCGAAGCCTTGGACAAAACGGCTCGAACGGAACTTTCGTGCTCTCTTCGTGCACCTCAGCTGCTCTGGCATTGTCTTCCCCTTTCTCCATATTTATTTGTACAGGCTTACCATTTTTTTTGCTAATAAAAAGGAGATTGATGGAGTTGTCAGGATCAGTGTGCAGTGAAAAACGGCGGTAGTAGTACTAAAGTTTCCTTCAATTAGCAAAATTAGACCGTTCCCTACACCAGCTACAGTGGAGAGCGGGCGATAAGGGCGATTCGGCGGCGACTCCGGCCTGGCGGCGGTTCCCTCTGCTCTCCCGTCCCTCCGGTGGCCCGTAGGGCTTCCGAGGGCCGGGAGATCGGCGGGGCTGCCGTCCGGCTCTTCTCCTAGGTTTAGGTGTCTAGTAGTTTAGGTTTTGTCCCTAGGGTTAGGGTTAGGTCTCCGGTATCGTCCTCGGTGATGGTGCTCGGAGTTTGTGTCTCCCTCGGCGGATCCGGTGGCGGCGAGGTCATCGACGGCTTCGTCCGCACTGGTAAGTCCTTGTGGTGTTCTGTCTGCTTCCGGTCCTTTTGCGAAAGGGTGGAGGTTGCTGTGCTTCCATTCGTCGCCGGTGTTGGTGATGGTGGAGGTCTTGTCCGAGATGTCGGCTTCAAGTTTTGTTGTCGATTTCTTCGGCCTTTTGCGGTTTCTTGCTGCTGGTTCTTCGTTGGTGGTCTCCTCGTTCTTCTTCCGTCTTCTGATGTCGTCGCGATGGCCGGCTTAGCACCATCTTCGTTCGAATCCAATCGGCTTCATCAACAACGCGTTGTGGTCGCGAGCTTGGAGCGAGGAGGAGCCTGGAGATCGCCGTCGTCGCGCTCCGGTGGTGAGGATCTGGTGTTTCGGGAGGCTTCGAGAGTAGAGGGACTTGTTTGCAATTTCCTTTTCTTTCGAGGTCCTTTCTGTAAATGTGCCCAGGGGGCTTTCTGTAAAAGGTGTGGGTTGTACTGTTCCTCAGTTTAATATAATTCCCACCTCCTTTCGCAAAAAAAAAAAATTAGCAAAATTAGAGAACTGCTAATCTGCTATATACGGCTGGGCCATCCGACCCAGCCGTACGACTCGTGCAAGAGAGCGCACGTTAGCAGCTGGTGCATGGCAGGATTTTCACTGTTCGTACGAGTACCGTGCAAGCTTTCGCCTCTTCTCCATTTCTTCCCGATAAAAGCACGCGCCCGGCTGGCTGGCTGGCCGGCTCCACTCCGCACCGCACCACCCCACCCGTCGTCTCCACTCCCTTCCCGGCCGCGCACACGATCGACGACAACCTGCTCGTGCGCGCGCTCCCTCCCTTCCTCCCTCCCTCCCTCCCGTGATCCCCCGGCGGCCATGGCGGCGGAGTCGCCGATCCGCGTGACCATGGAGGTGGGCGCCGACGGCGTCGCGCTCATCACCATCTGCAACCCGCCGGTCAACGCCCTCCACCCGCGCAGTAAGGAGCGAGCGGCTCGGCGCTCTTCCCCGTTGCCCCCTCCCTCCTCCCCGATCAATTTTCGCGAGGCTTTGCTAATCCCCTTCCGTGCTCGTTCCCGTCCGGTGGCTGGCTGCCGCGGCGGATGCAGTCTTCGAGGGGCTCAAGGAGAAGTACACCGAGGCCATGGCCCGCGACGACGTCAAGGCCATCGTGCTCACCGGTGAGATCTCGTCTCAAATCTCAACCTTAAAAATTATTTTTCTACCGCCCACGGGACCGACCGCCTGTTGATAACACCATCCATTTTTTTTGCTGCCTAAATCGTCTGCTTAAAAAATTAATCGGAGGCAACCATTTATGGGTTCGTGATTTACTGCCCTATTTAGAGGTGATATGGTTGGGGAATTGCCGTACCGTTTATGCTCGTCCGTGGAGGCAATCATTGGGTTTGCTTGTGGGTTGTGTACTGATGGATAATTTGTGCTGAGTGGGCCCCACCATTAATAGGCACACAAAATCACCCATTATGCAGCTTAAAAAAAAAAGGTTGGCTCTGACTTGGAAACAGCAGTATAGGAGCAAAGCAAATATATACATACGTTGGACCAGAACATACTGAAAGTCGATATGCACCGTCTTGGGTTGTTCACTTCCTGGCTTTTGCTAGCTGAATAATGTTCATGTGCTACAGACACACTGGACTAATCAACTATCATTTCTGTTATTTGTCGTTGTCCTGGATTCTGAACTGCTTATGAAATTGGCTAGGTGCTGATGGCAAATTCTGTGGAGGTTTCGATATCAATATGTTTGCACAGGTTCATAAGACTGGTAAGGGCGTGCCTTCATTCATACTGGCCTGAAATGGATTCGTTGGCCCTTTGCTGCTTAGCAGGAACTTTATTTTCTTACGCACACAGCATTGATGTGCAGGAAACATATCTCTTCTGCCAGACGTGTCTGTTGGCCTTGTGTCAAATATCATGGAAGGTAAAGCTTCTCTCCTTTTTTTTTTTTTCCCATGATTTCTCTTATGTCACAATCTTTTTGTATACACACTTGTTTCTACCAATATCATAAAATATGGGTATGTTTATGTGCAGAGGGCAAAAAGCCTTCAGTTGCTGCTATTCAAGGCCTTGCTCTAGGTGGTGGACTTGAGTTGACTATGGTACGCCATTTACACATTTTTGAGCATTGTTGTTATATTTGACTCTCAAAGTTGCAGATGACCATAGTTTGACTTGTAAATGGCAAAATTATTCAGGCTTGTCATGCTCGGTTATCTACCCCTGATGCTCAACTTGGATTACCAGAACTGACTCTTGGCATAATTCCTGGATCTGGAGGTACGGATGCATATTTCTCTGACAACTTTAAATACCGTTTCTGCTCTCTTTATTTGTGTTGGTTACCATCGTTGATCTGATTGTTTTTTGCTTAATATGTAGGAACTCAACGTCTTCCAAGGCTTGTAGGTCTGCCCAAAGCAATCGAAATGATGCTGGTGAGTATGATCTGTTTCTTGTCTGAGTTAATTCATCCTTCTGGATTTGCAAAAGAACAATCACAAATATGAATCCTGCGTAATTGTTAAATATTTGGTATGACCTAACATTCACTTGTGCCTTGTGGTATTGGTGCATCCTATCTTTAGCGACCAATACTTTATGTTACCGAACTATTGGCGTAATAACTCATCTAGGAGCAGTTTCCATGTTTTAGTTACTCCTATCATATAATGTTCTCAATCACTCGTCTTTTACAATTTTACAGCAATCAAAGTTCATTACCGCAAAGCAAGGGAAGGAATGTGGTCTTGTCGATGCCCTTTGCTCCCCTGAAGAATTGATAAAGATGTCACGTCTTTGGGCTTTAGAGATTGCGAATTGTCGTAAACCTTGGATAAGATCTCTTGCTAGAACAGATAGGCTTGGTTCACTCTCTGAAGCTCGTGCTGTTTTAAATACGGCAAGACAGCAGGCGAAGAAAGTTGCACCACATTTGCCACAGCACCAAGCCTGCCTTGATGTGATTGAAGGAGGAGTATTATTTGGTGGCCATGCTGGTGTTCTGAAGGTGTGTCTTCTACTGTCTATGCCTTCCTCGTTCATATAGGGAATTGAAACAAGAGACCATTTTTTATTTCCTGTTCTGCTGACCACCAAATTTCTCGTGAGGTTTAAGAATTTGTATTATTATTATACGAATTTACTTTACCTCAGTCAAATGCACAATTCTCTCAGTCGGCGGCGAATTCCAACGAGATTAGGGTTGGGGGATTTTAGGGTTTTGGGGTGGTAGGCCGGTCCGGCGGTGGTGGTGGGAGAGATGGCGGAGGCGGTGGGGGCACTGTGTTGCGGGCGGTGGGAGATGGCGGTTGGGCGGGGGAGCTTGATGGAGGACGATTTAGCACGGCGAAGGGAGAAGCCGCGGACCTGGCGGCGGGTACACCGCGACAGCCGGAGGGGGGGGGGGGGGGGGGGGGGGGGGGGGGGGAGCGTGGAGGACAGAGAGCACGCTAGTTTCTGTTCGATGCTGGGTGCCATGGGAGGTTGAAGACGATTTACATGACGTTCTCAGAAATCAAAGCGCCTGGTTTCTGTCTTAGATGTATCGTACGGGAACCAGAAGGCAGGGGTGGCCTTGGATGTATCGGCGTAGCGGACGGTGGATGAGCGTACTGCACGCGTGTGCAGTAATAACACAGTAAGTCGGTCGATTCTCCCGCACGGCTCCTCCCCACGCCCATCCGCACGACTACGAAACAGCGCCTCCTGGCCATGGAGTCTCCACCGCTGTCTCAGGTCCTTCCCTCCCCATGTCCTCTTCCCAATCTCCTCCCCGTACATGAATCCATGTCCTCCGAAGCTATAGCTGCCATCGTTTCTCTTCTCTCCCCATCTCTTTCCCTTTTGATGCGAGGTCGCCATGAGAGATGGCGGTGCTGCGAGCCATGGCTTCGAGCTCATCGTGCTGCTGCTCGAGCTAGCCTTGCCCATGTTGTCGAGCTGCGACTCAGGGACCTTGCACGGTGGGTGACAAGCAGCGCGCTGGTCGACGAGTGGAGCTACGGACCGACACAAGCACCTGAATCTCGCGCGCGGCTGCTGCTCCCTCAAATCTGCTGCCCTTTCCTTCTCCAATCTCATCTCTAGTGGTGGCGCGGCCTGTGGCACGGCGGTGGCGGCGATGACGTCGTTGCCCGGAGGCTGCGTGAGTTCGGGCAGGTGGCGGGGAGCGGATGGTCGACATGGCCACCGACAGTTCTGTGCTCTGTGGCGTTCGTCACCATGGCCGGGAGTTGATGTGGACGCCGGCGAGGTCGCTGTTCGCAGTGGCGCGGCGGCCGTCGTGCTTGTCAAGGCATTGGCAGTGGGCGTCGTCGAGAAGGATGCCGGGGAGGCCGCCACTGTGCATCAAGGTGACGGGAGGAGCATCCATTGCTCTTGACTCTTGAGGGCAGGGCCTCGACGTCGCCAGCACCGGCAGCGAGGCGGGCTGCTACTGCTAGTAGGAGGACGAGAAGAAGGCACGGTGGGCAGGCGCTTCTCATGGTGATGTGGTGGGCGGCGAGTGAGCAGACTAGTAGTGGGTGCTTGGGCGGAAGGGGAGAAGAGTAAATGCTCATGAGGTTGCTGTGGGTGCGTGTACTGACTGAGGGCAACAGAGTCAAATTGCATGGTGTCTTAGTTTCTTCCCCCTCTAAAATGTCATCTAATTCTAAATGGAGGGAGTAAGTCGTTATGACAAACTCACATATCTATGTAGTAAGTTCTGTGAAAAGATGTATGTTATTTTAGCTGAATTAAGTAGGAGTAGATTACCAATTTGACATTTATGTTGGGATCAATGCTCTTGATGGTTTCAATATGGTTCAACTTCCACACATTAGTTGTCAGTGCTTCCCTATGTCTTCTTTTGTTTACTATGATTTATACGGGCGTACATGTATTTATTGAACACTCCTAAATAAATGCAGGAAGAGAGAGTTTTCAAGGAGTTGGTGCCATCACCAACATCCAAGGCACTTGTCCATGCCTTCTTTGCACAACGCTCCACTACAAAGGTTGTCTTTGGATATATGCTTTACATCTTCTTTTCATGATTTAGTTCTTTCGTTTGCTTTTTGCTAGTCATTTCATGATCTTAGACATGCTCCCAAAGCTTAGGCCCGTGGCACTTCATGCACTGTTCCAATGTTTATAGAACCACGTCCATTGTCTAGTTACTGTACCTGCTAACCTTCTTTTTCATAAAAATGGTGAACAGATGATTTGCAATGATGTAGGAGATCGAGGAACTTGTTCTTTTGGATTACTGTAACATGCCTTATTTTAAGACTTACTAGTTAATTAACTTGTGAATCTTTAAACTTATCATTGTGATCCAAATTGTCATCAGATCCTCGAGCATTCACTTTTATAGCAACTTATTTGTGGAGATAAGAAGTAGTTGTCTTGATCATTAATTTTTCCCATACAACAAGTCAAACGTGCAGAATATGCGACACAATCTTAGCTAAGTATATGCAAGAGCAGTTAAGCTCCATTACTGCAGTAACAACATTTTATGTTTCAACTTCTAACCGTGCCCCAACTTTTCAGTTTGTGAAATGTGGATGGCTTTGTTCCATCTGACTTAGAGTTGATTGTGTACAGGTGCCAGGTGTTACTGATGGTCAACTGAAACCAAGGCAAATTAGGAAAGTTGCTGTTATTGGTGGTGGCCTGATGGGCTCTGGAATTGCAACAGCACTTCTTGTTAGTAACATTTCTGTTGTGCTCAAGGAAGTAAATCCACAGTTTCTGCAAAGGGGACAAAAAATGATAGCAGGTAAATCTCTTTATATTGCTGCATTTCTTGCTAAACCTGTTCCAATGTGTCTCTGGTCTTTTGTGCTTCCCTTGCCATTTTGAAAACTGAATTTCTCTTTTCTTCTTGAGCTTTTGGATTCTTGTGCTTAGATTTAATTTATCGATGAATTCCGGCAATCTTCCTAACAGGTAATCTTGAGGGCCTAGTCAAAAGAGGCTCACTGACAAAGGAGAAGATGAGCAAGGCCATGTCACTTCTCAAGGGTGCATTAGATTATTCGGATTTCAAGGATGTTGATATGGTTATTGAGGTTAGCTTTCACTTTTTCATGAATCTGTTGCGATTGAAATATATTGTTATGATATTATACTGTGAATCTTTTTTTTTTTTGTTAAGGCATATATTGTGAATCTTAGGACAAGGTTGTTTAGGACTTTAGTTACATAGTCAATGGATATATTTTCATGGTACATACTTGTTTTTTAGCTTCATGTGACCTTTTCTCTCCTTGTAGGCTGTTATAGAGAAGATTCCTTTGAAGCAATCAATATTTGCTGACATTGAGAAGGTCTGCCCACCACATTGCATACTTGCAACAAATACATCTACCATCGATTTGAATGTTGTTGGCGAGAAGACAAATTCTCAAGATAGAATTATAGGGGCTCATTTCTTCAGGTTCGTTGATTCTGATGAGCTAATTTTGTAGTGGGTATTAAACAGTACCAAAATAAGAACTTAGAACCTCTAGAAAGATTTTCAAGGAAGATATTCTTTTGTTCATGATGCTTTTATCACCAAAACACTAGTTGCACAATGTGATCCTTTTTGCTGTTGAGGGAATAATACCTTGTTTCAAAAGATTTTCAAGGAAGACATGGATAGTAAAAATTAATGTATTGTTCTTCCCGTTGCGTAACTAGTCTGTTCTGCTTTTTAACCCATCACAAATTGATCTTTGCATGTCCCATGGGTTGAATGATTCAATTGTCAGTCAGATGAGTATTGCCTTGTACTTTGCAACTCTGTTGCTAATTTTCTGCTAGGGGCCTATTTACTGAAAGAAAGGGAGAAACAAATTATATTGAACATTCACATAAAATGGCCGGAGAAGTAGGATGTGGATATGGAGATAGTACCAGATCACAATGAATTTTGCTGTTTTGATTACTATTCACGTGTATGCTTGTTGAATATACAACACCCTAACACTGTTATGTTACGTTGTTTCCACAGCCCCGCTCATATTATGCCCTTGCTTGAAATTGTCCGGACGGAGAAGACATCACCGCAAGCTATCCTTGATCTCATTACGGTTGGGAAGATCATAAAGAAAGTCCCTGTTGTGGTCGGCAACTGCACAGGGTTCGCAGTCAACCGTACATTTTTTCCATACACACAAGGTTCTCATCTTCTGGTTAGTCTTGGCATTGATGTTTTCAGAATCGATCGAGTAATAAGCAGCTTCGGTATGCCAATGGGACCTTTTCAGTAAGTGGTTTGACTATGTTTTCCCGACATTTATATAGCAGTATGAATGCCATTGGCCCACTCTTAATCAGATTACTTCTTTTGCTTCTGTTTATTATCTGTATTTTTCAAAATGACTAGTGGCCTCCCATGAAGTTCATTTGGTAGCAAATAGATATACCTATTCAGCTGTGGATCAAATCTTGTCGTCAATTTTGGCTTTGGCTGTTCTCATTCCAGTACCGTGTGATTCGGTCCTACTCGTTAAAGTATGTTTACGAGTACTTATTAAATTTATTTGAATAATCTGTGGCTTCATTAGGAGCATAATGCTGTAATACGAGGATAGTGCTGTAGAAAGCATTGGGAATGTTATGTCAATTATTTTCTTAGTTAGTATAATCTTCTTTCTTACTATGGGATTTAGCCATCTCGGGAAACAACAATTTTAGATAAATTTATTATGTTGAACGATGTAATTCTCGGGCACTCTGTTCTTACATGTATATTGTTGATTACTGCTTTAAATTTGGCCGCATGATTTAACTTAGTTCTTACATTCGACATTCTGATTGCCGCTCTACAGACTCCAGGATGTGGCTGGATATGGAGTGGCCTTGGCAGTTAAGGAAATTTATTCTGCTGCCTTTGGAGAACGAAATTTGGACTCTGATCTTGTGGACTTAATGGTACAGAATGGGCGGCAGGGTATGCTTCTTAACCTTCCTTATGTGACACTAATATTGTTAGCTAATTGGATGGCATGATACAGTCTATAAATGCACATTTTCTATATATATTATCCTTATTAATCTAATTTGATTATCATTGTTCACAGGAAAGAGCAATGGCAAAGGTTATTACATTTATGAGAAGGGTGGGAAGCCAAAACCTGACCCTAGTGTTCAAAATGTCATCGAGGAGTACCGCAAACGTGCAAAGAGGATGCCTGCTGGAAAGGTTTTCCTTCCTCTACCTACCTATCCGAATCATGGCTTGTGCTTTTTTAAGAATTGCCATGCTACATCATACTATTTTACTTGAAGAATATCCTGATACGAGCACATTATGTTTGTTGTAGCCTGTTACTTTAGCAGATCAAGATATACTGGAGATGATTTTCTTCCCAGTTGTAAATGAGGCATGTAGGGTTATGGATGAAAATGTTGTGATTCGGGCTTCCGATCTTGATATTGCATCTATTCTTGGGATGGGCTTTCCCAAGTACAGGTAATGACCAGTTGTTTAAGTCTCTAACTGTATCCTTTTTTTTTTGGGTCCTACCTCTGTCCCACAAAAATGGCAATCTAGTTTTGTCGTAAGTCAAACCATTTGAAGTTTGACCAAACTTTGATGAAAAAAGTACCAATATTTATAGTGTAAATTTGCATCATTGGATTCATCTTGGAATATTATTTCATGTTATGCCTATTTGGTGTCATAATTATTGACTCTTCCCTATAAATTTGGTCCCAAGTTAAGATAATTTGACTTAGGACGAAACTAGAATGCCATTTGTTCTGGGACGGAGGGAGTATAAGTAGCGTTGTATGCTGAACCTTTTGACAAAGCTCTTTAATTGATCCCACAATTGATCATCCCTAGAACAATCTCCACTTAGGTTTGTTGAATGAATTTCAAGTTGAATTTTTTGAACCCTATATCTCACTAACACAAGAAGGTGCGGATATTCCTGGAAGTCATTTCACATGTTAGGACAGTTTAGCTAATACAGACAATATTCGGTCATTTGTGTTTTTTATATAAAAAATTAGATTGGGCACCTTAATTTATGCACTGATAAGTATATCTCGGCTGGCTTTGTATGCCGTGAATGGTTTGTCATAGATTTCATTTACCAGATAGCATTTACTAACTATGGATCTGCTTCTTAATTGTTTGGATAGTCCCATGGTCTTCTAATCTTGTATATTTGTGCAGCCCTTGTTTATGTCAATTCGAGCTATAATCCCTTGATTATTCCCATCCATATATAGTTTCTTTTTTCATTGTAACACTTTTTGAGGTTAATGTGGTGCAATGCCTATTCTGATAAATTTCAATTGCTATACTTCTATGAAGGGGTGGTCTAATATTTTGGGCTGACACTGTTGGAGCACCTTATATACATTCAAAACTAAGCAAGTGGGCTGAAATGTATGGTGCTTTCTTCAAACCATCATCGTATTTGGAACAAAGAGCTAAAAGCGGCCTACCCCTGGTACTCACTCCCTCCGTCTGATTCGTGGTTTAAGCTATTGATTCTAGAACATGGTTATGCTATTTTATAACTATTGTTGTTTTTATTTTGTCACTAGTCTTGCTGTGGTAGTTTTGATTATAAATTTATGATGGTTATCCCGCACTCACTAAAAGAACTTGCGATTGAGTTTTAGAATATAGAAAATACATAGAAAAAATAGACGCCTCTGTCGGACCTTATTGATATTTGTGTCAGGTTGTTATATCAGTGAATATAAAGGGAATGGGGGTATAGGACAAGGTTCAGTTGCCATCTTAGTTAGCTACTCCTATTTTACTTATGTTTCTAACACGGCCCTCTGTCATGCTCCATACAGTTGGACTATCGATATAGTGGCAGCATTTTATAAATCGGACTAGAATATTGGGGTTGGTGATGAAAATATATAGATTGTACCAGTAGTCAGGATATTCGAATTAATCATTTTCTATTTTGTCTGCAGAGCGCACCAAGCACATCGAAGCAAGCTTCAACGAGGTCACGGATGTGAGGCGCTGTTTATTTGTTGGGTAGTGTTATCGCCTGATGAGCATCAGCAGTTCTGTTATCTGTGCACATCAGTGCGCTCAAAAGGAGACCCGGGAAATGCCATCCTTTATCCAGCTCAATCATCGGTTTCAGTCAGAAAAATAAATGGTTTTGCTTCCATTATTACTGATACAGTTTAGATAACTTAAAAGATTAGGTAAACTGTGGCAGAGACTTCCAGTGTGGCGTGCATTCTTGTACGTGCTGTGTCTGTATTATATGGGACATTCTTGTGTGTAATGAGTTCAATAAGGAAGTTCCTCAAAAACTAGTTGAATGAAGAAAGAATATATATGTGTATCCCTCTGCGGTGGGTCCAATAAAACAGACGTGCCGGTTCTGTCGATGTTACCTAATTCACCTTTTCATACGGACGGAACGGACATTTGATCACGCATCACCAAAGCGATGAAGTAGTCTAGGAGGTTGTTTTCTGTGGTGACGATCTATACAGGTGCATATGCGTATGCTATACAGATCGAAATATGCGAATGATTTGTTTACTCCGCAACGATGAGATAAGATCATGAACCAAAGTAGACTTACATGGAGTTTATTACTAGTTTCATATCAACCTCACAGGACAGGAGGAAGCCATGCATGGCCACTACGTACAGGTGTCTAAGTTATAGGGGTATATATAGTGACCGGATTCGTAAAGCAGCAGCCTAAGGGCCCTTTTCCCGTGCGTGATGACTTCAAGTTTATTTGAGAGTACGTAGTTGATCAGACGCCTCAGTTTATCCTGTACAAAATCAAGAACGTACAAAACCAGGTAACGATCCATCGTTATTAACTTCAATAACTAGGTGATTCCCCGCGCGTTGCTGCGGAAGATAAAAAGATGAATAGCTGATGAAAGTACTAATTTGATAGAGGAGATTGAAAGTACTAAAGGACGTTATTACTACTACAATTTAGCACGTGGTATTCCCTTACAAATAGTGTACACACACAAAAAGAAAAAGAAAAAGAAATATCTATACATGTTCTTGATACAGGCAAGCAGGGACCTTTGGCGGACCTTTGGCCAAACGTGTGACAACTGCAGCTATGTGAATCCTTTTACTCGGGAAAAAAAGAATTATCTTCTTTTATTATAAAGGATTAGTGGATATGTGGTACATAACCAAATTTACTACGCTTATGTAAGAAGATTCAAGAGTTTCTTCAAATAACTGAACAATTGTAAGAAAAGAAGATAATTCTTACAATCGGACGCACTGTACTGTAGGGGCCTGCTATGGATGGACGATGCTAGCAATGAAAAGAAATAGAAGATGATGCCGAAGGAAGTGATGCGCTCTCAGATGTGGAAGGAAGAAGACACTACCAATATATAATCTTTGAAGAATGAAACAGGCAGAGTAAGATCAAAAGGCATATTTATCAATCCGTTACAACAATAAAAAGACGTGAAGGGAAACGGCACAATTAGTAGGTGCATGAAGCATGGCTAATCAATTCACCACGCAAGGTTGGTAACTGGCCATCATGGCTTACTGGGTAATTTGATGGCGAGATGCAATGGAATAAGGAGAATCCAACGGCTGTAATTTTCAAGTGACGTGGCGCAACGTGGTGATTGCTTTATAGCAATAGATGACTTTTAGTGGGTTGCGCTTATATAGTATATATAGATTAGTACTCGAAACTGAGATAGAGCTTGGTGCTGAGTCTCAGAAAACGTACGAGTCGCAGTTCATGTTTGGGCTGAGCTTGTAGGGCAGCGGCACGCCGCACCGGCCCGGCAGCCCCGCGGCGCGGCTGATGTACGGGCCCCCGGGGGCAGCCGCGGCGACGTTCTTGAGGCAGGTGCAGATGGCGCGGCGGTCGGTCGTGTCGCGCGCGCCGGAGACGAGGCTCTGGATCCCCGCGCAGCACGCTCCGGGCACCGTCGCCCCGCCGGACTGCACGTACCCCAAGCACGGCATCAGCGTGCTGTACACCGTGGAGCACGACAGCGCCGCCGCCTCGGCCCGCGGCGGCGCCGGCGCCAGGAGCACCAGGTGCAGCGCCGCCGCCGCGAGGACGAGCAGCGCACGGCGAGACATGGCAGCAGCGGCAGACATGGCTCTCGTACGTGCCTCGCAGAGAACAGAAGATGAGTAACGTGTCGAGACGACGGGTAGCTAGCTAGTAGCTAGCTGCTGCTGCTGCTGCTTATTTCAGGATCGACAGAGCGTTGAGCGGCGTATGTGAAGTGGCGTCTTCATTACCCGGTGCACACGTGTACGTTGAGGTCGTTCGATATTAGTACCGCCTCGGTGGTGAACAGGTATTACGGCCTGGGTAAAATGGTTGGTCTTTGTCCTTGCCTCGCCCAGATGGGCACACAGCTCCAAGCTAGCACTGGTTTGGATCGTAAGATCCAGCGTGCGGTCTGCACGCTTAGCAATCTTACCCAACAGATTGTTCAATCAATGTCGTTATCTCGTGTGGTTTCGTGGCCGGAGTCACCTGGTGGCTCGCCTAGCGAGCTAGCACGTGGTGAACGTGCTTAGCAACCCTGCCAGAATTATACTCAAGTGTGCACGACACGTGCACCTAGCTGTACAATTTTTTAATTTTCACGGGTTTCATCCTTTGTTTTGTCTATGGCAATATGTATGTAATAAGTAACTTAAGTTATGCAGTCGTGTTAGCTTTGGTAAGGCAGTACTAAGGTCATTGGTGTACCGCCAGCTGGTTGTGCGAGCAAGGAGAGATCAAGCCTGACGTGTCGGAAAGTCCACCTATTAACAAGCTGGTACTGTGCTCGAGCGTGGCAAACATGGTGAGCCTGGTCGGTGAGAACACAAGGAAAATCGATCATTGTGGCTGGGATCCATTGCCATGCAGACATCGCCTCGCCTGGCGTCGAAGCAGACATGCGACAACAACTCGGTGAGGATGGAGCACAGGACAGGGATGACACCGTGCGGCTTGTCATCATTATATATTGGCCCCTTGGAGCTTGGGTGTATATTATGTATAGCATCAGCAAGCTAAACTTTGCCCTGCTGACGCTACTGCTGTGTCCGCTTCTTCTGAACAAGATTAATATCAATATACATCTATAAATTATAAAGTCAGCAAAGTTGAACATTTGCACAACAATATCATGCATGAAGAATATATACTCCCTCCGGTTTTAAATTGTTGACGTTTGACTATTTTTGAGTTACGTTTGACCGTTCGTCTTTTTCAAAATATTAGCTTAATATGCAAAATTATATGTTATATTTCAAATTCCCTTAGTGATGCAACTAAACATAACAAGATTTATGATAATTTTTAAAATATTTTGAATAAGACAAATGATCAAACGTAACTCAAAAATAGTCAAACATCAACAATATAAAACTCGAGGGAGTACTCTGCAGTCATGACAAAAGTAGTATCAAAAGAATAATTTCACAAAATTAAATATTTTACTACATAAAAATAAATGTATGCACAAATAAAGAGTATTAAAATTTATTTTAGTCATAGAGGTCGGACAACTAATAGATAGACAAAAACTTAGGGAAGACATTCTAACTTAATAATCTACGGACCACAAAATGCTGAGGAAATAGCTAAAGGCCTGCTCGGCTCAAAGCCCACAAACTGGCCCAACACGGCTATTTTCTGAAGGAGCCAGCCCATCTCTTCGTCCTTGGTTCGGCCTGCTGGGCCCATCCAGCCCATGGAGACGACGAACTGCTCCCTCTCTCTACGCTTATTAGATTTCCCAGGGTTGGCTCAAAAAAAAAAAAGATTTCCCAGGGAGACGCCGAACTGCTCGAGGAACTGCAAACCTGATACGATTTGACAAGCGTTATCCGAATCGAGTACGGCGTTGAAGAAGACGAAGGACGGCGACGCGGGCGATGGAAGAGGGCTGGGCCCAGCGCGCGCGACGGACGAGTGCGTCCCCAGCCAGCCCCGCCGCCGGCTGGTCTCGCGCCCTCCCCGCGCGGCGCGACCGCCGATTCCGTTGCAGGTTCGTTTTGATTAATCCCACCTCGAGATTTAACTTACGTGACCGCCAGCAAATAATCAGCATTGTCCGTGATCGCTTCGCCCAGCTGAGGCACCCTGTAGGACAGGAGTCGTGACACACGGCTCTCGCCAGCGGCCCTGGCTATACTATCATGGTGTCCGCTACCTGGCGCTTCTCATGGAGAGGTGGCACGCGGGTACTGCGTGTGCGTGCATTTGTCGTCAGAGACCTACAGAAATTAAAAGTACACTTCATGTGTACATTAGCATTTTTATTTTGTATTGTTTCTATATTTTGTATTTTTTTACCCAATTAAGTATTTTTCGTTGAGATAAAAAACAGAGTCAAATTCTTCGGTTTGAGATTTTTTACTGAGAAATGAAGATGAAAACTGTTTCAAAAAGGTGAAAGAAGATGCGAGAGCGACTCTGAACCTACCTGTCGAGATGGAGAAGGTAGGACTGGTAGCGAGCAGATCCATGAGACATATTAGCCTAGGAAAAGGTGAGCACTCCATGTGTACCTTGTATTGTTATTTTGTATTGGGTTTTATTTGTTCTTTTCCATTTTTTCTGCCCAATCAAGCATTTTTTATTTCAGATCAAAAGCAGAGTCAAATTCACCGGTTCGAGATTTTTGATTGAGAAACAAAGGTGAAGACTGTTTCAAACCTGTTTTGATCAGCATTTGTAGTCCTTTATTTAATCTTATTACCGGTTCGAGAACTCAGCATTTGTAGTTCTTTATTTAGTGTCAGATGTTGGAGTGGACCAAATTCAGCATTGAAGTCGACAGTGATGGCCAGATACATTTTCCTCTCTTGTTCTGCGGTAGCAATATATAGGAGGCATGCCAATTGGCCATCTGTGCAAAGCTGTCAGGATCAACCAGCTGCAAACCATGAGGGCAAAACCTTGCAACAACACGATGGAAGGCCATGAGTAGAATAAATTTGCAGTATGTATTTAGGGGGCTAAGCGATCCACGAATCAACTGATCCTAATGAAACAAAAACTCACATTTTCAGCATAGCATGCTTTCGTGTTCAGGGCAGAGGATAGACAGTTGTATATATGCATAAGGGAGATAAAGCAACTCTGTACTTACTATGTTCGATAAATAATACATATGGAGTGTGTACTTTTTTTATTTTTTCTTAATAACTTGAAGAAGTGGCTGTGTAGTTGGGGGATTGATACCGAGAGAACATCCCTTCTCTCCGCTTTTATCAAGTTTGTCTTTCCTTGTAATATCAACAGGCGAATTCTGAGCCATCCACGTATCAATTAATTCCCAGACTAACTTCAGTTCTCGATGTCGGTTTTCAATACACGTGGTTTCGAGGAGGGGCAGCGATGGAGCCAAGGGGGGCGGACCAGAAGCTCCCATGCCATAGCCGTTCAAGCTCCTTACCACACTAACACATTCCGTGGCAAGTCTAAATTCCTGACCGCTAGATGGCTTGCAAGAGCAAGCCCTTCCTGACAGGCCATTGCCTCGGCCGTCTGTGGATCCGAGACCCTCTCTATGACAATCACTGACGCCCCTTGTCATCACGCGCCACTGCAACCATTATTGCTAAATTTAAGTTCTTGGACAGTGTCGCGTCCACATTGATTTTGGTGTAGCCTGACGAGGGAAGAATCCATCCAGGAGCTCGTGTCTGTACTGCCTGCTTCTCCTTCTGCTTTGGCTTGACCAGCTCCAGGTCCGCTATGAACCTGTCAACAAAGTAGTGCATCGACAGAGGACTCTGAAAGATATTTTCGTGAATGACTTTTCTCCTTGCATACCAAATCACGCACAACCTGACAACAACTCTGGTTAAATCACTATGATCCAAGGCCTTTATTGCTTCATGCGGCCAGCCTTCCACATCGCTGTAATGATTATTGCTAATAAACTCAACCAGATCTTCCCACTCCAAGGCCCAAACACACCTGGCAAAGTTGCACTAGTAATGAGTGCCTCCAAGAGTCTGAAACGTCACATATAGCACAGTTTGTGTTGTTGGCCATATTTCTACGATGTCGAACATCTTCAGTTGGGAGTGTCGCACAAGCCTCCAAAGAAATACTCGCACCGACGGCCCCGCGTTGTGCTCAATCCAGTCTGTCCTCCGATCCCTGTTGTGAACTAGCATCCTAGGGTATCCAACTTTGGTTATTAGGCAATGTGCTTGTTGTCGGGTATCATGAATTGGACAATAAAAGGACATGTTTCATTGTCTCTAATCACTAATTGTATATTTTCATGCCATTCCCTACAAAAAGGCACGGGCAAACATGCCAAGTTGAATAAAGGGGGCATCGAACTCGCCTTCAGAAAAGAAAAAAGGGACGTTAAAGTGCTGCAATCATCTCTTTTTGCGTTCACCAAGAAACTGTGAAATTGAGTTTGTGGATATTTTATTAGTATCTTATAAATGCAATCGTATACAAGAATCACAATGTAAGGTGCATGACTTATTCAAGAAGAGAGAAACAATGAGCTGGAAATGGCTCTCATGTGGGCCGCTTGCGTAACAACTTGGGCCATTAAGGATTCGAAACGTTCCGCCCGCCGCCTCTAACGATGAATACGTGTAGTAAAGGGCCATAGCACAAGGGTGGATCCTATACGTAGGGCGGGCGATGAGATCGTTATGATCGAATAGCTTTGAGATTCGTGCAAAAAACGCATCCGACGATTAGGGGCGGAGGGCCTCCAGCCCCCCTACTGGTTGTTCCTCCATTGATATTAAGGAGAGAAATTAATTAGGGGAGAAGAAGAAGAAGAAGAAGAGAGGAGAGCAGGCCCCCCCCCCCCCCCCCCCCCCCCCCCCCCCCCCCCCCCCCCCCCCCCCCCCCCAATCCCTAATCTCTGTCCTGCGTCCGCCACTGCCGATGGTCATGCTTTTTTCTTCCTCCTCCGGCCTCACCGACGGTGACAGCGACGCCGATGAGCCAGGCGAAGCCGGTTAGCGCGGCGGAGGACGGCGGCCGCGGATCCGGCGATGAAGGAGGGTCTCGCCGAAGAATCTTTTAGTGCGGGGAGTTTGTACCTCAAGATCTTCTCTTCCCTCTGGACATAGAAAAGGGGCGGCAGGCACTATGCTTCACCACTCGGGCCCTATTCTTTGTGAGCAGCTCCCCATCTCAGTCCCAGGTCAGCCTCACATAGTCACATGCCAGCTTCATTCTCGCAGGGGAGCTACGGAAAGACGAGCAGCGGCAAGAACTAGGGAGGCGTTTGGTTCATGCTTTTGTAACGTATCCCCATTACGGTGGTAATCGATTACAATAGATCGTGTTTGTTTTAGCATCGACTGTAATCGCGTCCGTCGTAATCCGATACCGGGCTTCACAAACTCGATACCCCTCTCGCACGGGCGTAATGGGACACCGATTCGCCGCAACCTTTCATCGTCTCGCTCAGTCCGCACGGCGCACGCATCCCTCTCGGCGCTCGTCTCCTCCATGGCGCTGCCTGCGAAGATCAAACGTCTTCGTCCTCTACCTGGATCCAATTCCGATTGGCCACCGCCATTGATCGATGCTGCTGCAAAATTGGAAGATTGGGTCCGTGGGATCGACGGCGGAACACGCGGATCTGACGAGCTCCATCGAAATCATGGCGTTGGCAAGGAGGAAGAGCGCTGCTGCACGCCGGTGTTTAACACTAGCACGAGTATCTGCCGTGCTCGTCGTTGCGAAGAAGAATGATTCGGCGGCGGCTACCCGTTGAATCGACGGCGGCCGGGCAGCGCGATCTGCACTCCCCTCCCGCCGCCATTATTGGTCTCACTGCCTCGATATCCCTCTCGCGGCCGCGCCATCTGAAGGAGCACGGGCGTCTGTCGGCAGCTCGTCGTCGCTTTCGAAGATGGACGCTCCGCCATCCTGCCGGCCATCTCCACATGTTGATCTTCCGCATTAGTTTGTGTGCGTTTTTTTCTTCTGATTCCATTACCGGTGAGAACCAAACAAAGCCCGCATTCTGTTACTTTCATTGCGATTACGGTGTAGTCTGTTACCGTTTACGATTGCGTTAACACTCCCCAACCAAACACTACCTTAAATCGATGCCACATTCTCCTTCCTTGAGCACTGTTGCCTCTGCTCGGACAGACGTCACCTGCGGCGGCGTATCACTAGCACGATGCTTGGCCGCCACAGCGCGACAAACCTTCCACTGCCACTGCCACACTCATCCGATTGTCCGGTCAGCAAAGCAAAAGCGATGAAGGGTGAAGGGTGACACCAAAAACGCCATGTCGTACAACATTTCAATCGGTCAGGGGTCAGCGAGCAGGGTAAGAATTCAATGCGGTAATACTGGAATAACAAGTTTGTATTTGGACCTAATTTTACTGTAAACGTCTTGCATTTCAATATTTCAATACTGTATGTATCTGGACTCATTTCAATATTTTCTTTTTAACTATGGGATTGAAAATGGCTCGAAGCATATTGCTCAAATCATGACTTACCTATTTCAGAACTTCTGTACCCATATAAACGTACTCCCTCCGTCCCAAAATATAGTGTACATCTAGTTTTGTCCTAAGTCAAACTTTTTCAACTTTGACCAACAAAATCTAAAAATATATATTATTTTAAAGTAAGAGAGTTATATATCATGAAAGTTTATTTCAAGATGAATCTAGTAAAACAATTTTCATGTCGTCAATCTTTATGATTTTCTAGATATTATTGGTCAAAGTTCAAGAAGTTTGACTTAGGACAAAACTAGATGTACACTAAATTTTGGGACGGAGGGAGTATATATATAACAGAAATTTTTCAAGTGTACATCAAACTATCCGAACATAATTGCATTCCTGTAGCATAAGACATAGTCATGATCCTCGCAAAAAAAGAAAAAAAGAAGTCATAGTCATGAAGTTCACACGTCATTAACATAGATTTTTCCCACCTCTGCATTTCCGCGCACAGTGTTCAAAATTATTGCAATTCTTTCGGCTCTTGGCTGAGATCAAGAGAAAATTAAAAACAAAGTCTATTATTAAATTTCCACCCGTTTTTCACGAAGACGTCCATAGCAACAATCTATATAGAGTGGCTTTGCTGCAGCGTGATGAGTAATTAACATAGATAGAGAGGCAAATGAACCGAGATTAAACTTAGCCTCAAAATGAAGATTAAGGCCACTACTTACACAAAGGCTTCACACTGGCAGGTAACAAGGGTGGTTCAATATGCAAGATGATAGGCTATATTCCCATCTTGCATTAATTATTTTGCATGTATTATAGTAGTTCGAAGAATAAAATGGGAATGGAGTTCATAATAGTTCAGCTGGAGTAGAAATTATGCAGAGATTACATGTTCGGAGAGGATTCCATGGCGGTGAACTAGTACGCACAGTATGAAAATTATTATCTCTCATGGATCATAAAACCAGGCAGCATCACCTTTTTACAATAACTCAGACTGCCTATTCAAGAAAAATAACTTGAAATTTTATTCAATTAATACATCAATATGTAGCAGGCATATTTTTTGCCACGCTAGATCTCATGAATGAAATGATTGTTCCTAGAACGGCAACAAGGACCATAGTAACTATCTTGCTCATCTATGTACAAAACGCATTTCTAATGCAGACATCTTGAAATGAAGCTGAAATTTGTACTAGTCATACCTAACTTCCATTGTTGCCTTTCGATCCATCATTTGAAATGGATTGTTGATTACTTCTAAGCATTTTGGTGCCATTGGAAGAAGTATCGTTTTCTTCAGCTTTTGAAGGGGAAATGGAAGGTGTCGCTCCAAGGTCCAGTTGTGCGCCTAGTTCAATTGCTGCCTCTGACGACGATTTGTGTTCTGCAATACCAGCACCAAGTAGACAAAGTAAACGTTACTGCAAAGTAGTAATAAAAACCTTTGCAATTGTCATGACAATCGACTAGATTCCAATAGTAAGCACTATAGTTGCTAGATTATCAATTGTGGTAGTTTACTCACGTTCAGGGGATACTACCTCACTGGGGAATAAACAATAGATGCAAACATGGAAAAGCATGGACACCATAATTTTGATTGATGTCAGCAAGTAAAAGGTAGCAACAGTTAACACAAGTATCTCCAGATTTCATCAATAAACATTGTAACTGATGAGTGGAACATCAAGTTCGTTTTCCATGTATTGTGGCTTTTCAGGAGAGTGTTTTTTCTGTTTATGATCAGATTTTACCACTTTAGAAACTGAATGACACGGCTACTGAAGGCCACAATAACAAGAGCAAGGGTGACTTACCATTTATTTTTCCACGCGTAATAAGTACACGGAGATAATCTCGCAACACTGTAAACGCTAGGTTCTCTTGCGCAACATTTATCTCAGAAATATCTTGATCACACGAATTGGATGGAAATGAACTTCTATAATCATCTCCAAATGTGGTATCCTGCTCATTACACATTAGTGCTTGCGTTGCTGGAGACGCAGGCCTAGAATCCTTAACACTCGGCTCATTGCATGTGAGTATTTGTGCTTCTTTCGAGTCCTGCTGATTGCAACAACCATTACTTAACCCATCATTTGTATGGAATTCCTTCCCTCCCCCAGTCACATCCACTTTATTATCTGTAAATACAAGTGTTAAAAACATAATCACGACTATGGAAATCACCCCTTCACAAAATAGAAGTGCAAAGTTCAACCATGAAGCCTGTCACTTGTGTATGACATAACAAATTCTGGCAGGTATGTCCATGCACATGGTGCGTCAAATGTGTATCATGCATTCCTTTATTGATATCAAAGAATGAGATAATGTGTTATACATTCTCAAAGTCTGTAGTTATCTCACATGATGACACTATGTTATTTATGGATATAAAATATTAATTACAGTTTTCATAAAAGTAACATGATATGAAGTTTATTATTTTTCCAAAAAGATATTAAGTTTATTTACCCTTTTACTTTGGGGCTGACATAATACTACTTAAAGCTTTGGTCCAAACTGATTCGAGTTAAATTGTGTAGAAGTAAATGGCGTTGGACAGCCAAGACCATTAGCAAAATAGCTGTAAATTCGCTGGCTAATAAATTTGTTGAAATATAACTGGACTAGTGACTTCTAACTTCCTTAGGTTCATACCATTTCGAGTTTGTAAATGCACATCACTTAGTGAGTCTAGCACTTCACCTTGCACTAATGTTGATGTAAATTTTGGGTTCTTTTGATACCTAGAATGAAAGAGGGAACAACGGATAAAGATTCTGTACCAGCTACTGCCGTGTATGCTTCTTCTTCCATTTTGCATCCGGTCACCAGTTGCTTGACCATATCCTTGACCTCACTAAGGTGGATGGTGTTAGCTAGTGGAGACCTAAGAAAATATTACATTTAATCAGAAGGACATACAAAAGTGAAGCAGGGAGAAGAGCATCATGGCTAAATTGTTTGTTAATTTGTTCGTATAACTTTGCAAATATAAAATAATAGAAAGGAACTTTAAAAGTGAGCTATGTGAATGGATTCAATGGAGTCATCTGAACAGATCTAGTCAGAAGAATGATACACTGATATTGCTTTAAATGTTTGCAAGTAGCTCCAACATAACCAAAGGGGTGATGACCATCAAAATGGCCCTAGTTTAAACTAGCTACGACACCTTTTTTATGCCAAAGGCACCTTTTTGTAGCATTGATTGGTTGGGCATCTGAGGTACTCCAAGCCCTTAATGAAACATCAGTCATTTTGTTTAACTGTTGTACCAGTTAATAAAAGGCAGATGTCTTTCAGCGTACCTATAGCTGGGGTTAAATGATTTAGATGGTGAATGGGTAGCATTGTGCCCATCACATCCTGTGGAAGAGGGAGGAAGCAGAGAAGCGTCTTGAGGATTACCCTTTCACAATAGAACAGGGACAGAGTTAGACAAGGAAAAGAAAAATAATAATTGTACCAACAAAGACGATGACTAAAAACAAAACAAAATTGCTAGTGTGTCGCACACGCATCAAAGGAAAAGTGACGCCAGTTGTGAGAGAATGGATCAGTATTCAATTAAATTCCTTAAAGCATCTCCGAACTTGTTCATGCAATTAATTTAGTGATGATAAAAATGATTTGGAACATACCTGTCGAAATTGTGCTTCTGACGTACCTCCTTCAGTATTGAGCTTACCACCTAGGGCATCTTCATAAGTTCTTTTTCTACGCATCGGAGAATAGTTATATCCTGCTGTTCCAGTGGTACTGTTGTGAATTATACTAACTCCTTGTTTAATGTGATTTCTGTCGGATGCATACTCCACTTGAATTGAAGCTTTTCGTTCATCACTTCCTTCAAAGTTTTTACAGTCCATGCATCTACAATTCTTGGAGCAAAGAACATTTGCTTGGTAGCATTCACAGTACTTCTTTAAGCATCCTGACTTCTTGCAGTGACAACCTTTATTGTGCTTTGGTACAAGAGGTATTGCCCCAGAATTATCCTAACAGCCAATAAGAATGTTTAATCAGCTCAAGCAAAATAAACTACAGTGTATTTATTGGGCAAGAACACAAATTTTTTGAATTTTAATATCAGAAAACAAAAAAGATCCACTGATAAAGGAAAGGAAATGACAGACCCAGTGCTGGAAGCTCCCACACAAGGCGGGGTCTGGGGAGTGGGGAAGGAGTATAGTACAAGACAAGCCTTACCCCTGCAATGTGCAATGCAGAGAGGCTGCTTTGAACCCAGCGCCTCTTGGCACCAGTGGAGTGATTTAACCACTGCACCAGGCCTGTCCTTAAAAAAAAATAAAAATAAAAAAAGGGATCCACTGATAGGCAAAAAAAATTTAACCAAGATGAAGAATAAAATGATAAGCTAATTTGTCCAACACAAAATCTAGATGCTTAAAAGATAATAGAACCCAGGAATCCATGATCGCGAGTTGGTTAATGGCATTTGAGCTTAAAATTTAGTGTAGAGAGGTACTCCCTCTGTTTCACAATACTTGTGATTCTAGCACTGGGCACAAGAAATAAGGAGAAGTGAAAGTGATGTAGCACACAGAAAACAAGGAGGAGAGATATAGAGAAAGATGCATTGAAAACTAAGAATACATAGGTTTGTGCTCTTTCACTCCTACTTGCCATTATGGCTCTTTGAATACGCAAATTCTAAAGAATTCGAAAGAAAATGGAGTAGAGAAAAATTAATCTGGCTAGGACTTTGATCAGATACAATCTGATGATCATTGAATTACTAACAGCTATCATTCAGGACCAACCAGCCAAAATGTTAACCCCAGATGTTGCAGAGCACATTTCTCGTTCCAATTACAACAGTGGGATTAGTCAAAACGTGCAAAACAGAGTTCACAAAGTAAATGTCATGTATCTACATTACTTACCTTTTTCTACTGGATTAGTAACTAGCAGAAAAAAAGAACTCTCTCAGTAAAAGCTAAAACACGACTGCAAGCCAAGAGATAGTAAACGCACATGAACCCTCATTGCCTCTAGACAGTATAACAAGAATCAACCAAAATGTTATTGAAGAATCATATTGGAAGAAAGTACCTTTCGAACATTGATTGTACTTGGGCCATTCTCAATTTTAGGCTGAAAAGCAAGTGGATTACGAGCGAGAAGCGTTTCAATAGCTTCCTTTCTGAGATTCTCACTCTCGATGTTGTTCCCACAGTTTGAACAATTGCAGCCATCACAATATACTTGTGCTGCAAAGCACTCACAGTACCTAACAAAGAAACCAAGTCAGCAAACTTACCTTTGAGTAAGATAGCATAACGTGAACTATTAAAACGCTATACAAAGAAAATAATGAAACAATTTCCAAAAGCGCAAATTAGTCGTAAATTTACCACGAAATATATGAGCAGTGATAATAGGAGTAAAAGATAACTGCAACAGAATGGACAATGCAAAAGAAATACACCAAACAGGCAACAGCTATCTCCCATAAACCGAAAACCATGTCACTACATTTATGTGTCCGTTCACTGAAGAAGTGTGTACTAATTCTCTATTTATGCCACGTAAGCAAAGAGATCACAGAGTACACTTAATGCTACAAGGAAGACCTTACCAAACTTTTATTTAGCAGAGAATAGAGTTTACCAATCATTGATGGAGAGCCTACCATTTAGCATATAACATATCTGAAGTAACCATTCTCTAGTAGTATTGCTTAAACTTTATATGCACTGAAAAACAATACTCACATCTTCAAACATTTTGAATTTCTACAATTACAGTGCCTTTTTTTCTTGGGAGTAACACTTTTCACTTCAGTGGCAGGTTTCCTGCAAAAAGTAGAATACAAAAGTAGGTTAGTAAAAGGAACACGTAGGAAGCATTGAAGTCATTCCTGAATGCAAAAGAATCCTATCACAGGAAATACATTTACTGTACGAAGACGAGCAATATATTTTATAATTTAGACCTGATGATGTATCTTGACAACATTGAAAAATATAAGACTATGTGCGTACTACACTTGATCTTGAAAAAGGAATGCATAGATGGACTACATATCAGAACTCAGAGAAATCAACATTTCCAACCGTGTACCTAAACTTACCAAAATCTTAAACATCAGAACTAATCAATTGCAAACCAAGAAAGGCAGCAACAAATTCACATTTTCTTTTCACAGTGCTGTGCATGAGCGTCTGTTTAGAGTAGCACAACCTGGTCAGCCAGACCCACCAAATATTAAAATTTACTCCAAGCTCAACTACGACTCAAACATTGTCATATCAGGCGTAGGCACCAATTGCTTCTACGGATGAGACATGAGACGCATAAATTGATGCATACCTCTATGTACTAGCTCTTCTTAATTTTTAAATCGAGAAGCACACAGACATAGCCAGAATGATACATCGCAAGCAACAGAATTCAAATTTTTAAACACGTGAGCTAAGCTCAACAGGTCAAACAAACAGCAGAACTAAAACGGTTCACTAAGAAAAACAACAGAACTACATTGCAAATACAACAATATACAGAATACATAATTAAACCCAAGCAAGGAGCTTGCTCACGTCGGGGTGAAGACCACCGGCCACGGCCTCGCCGCAGGAATCGCCGGCGCTGCCGGCCTCTGCTGCTGCGACGCCGCCGCGGACTCCTTCATCTCGCCCCCGACGGCTGGAGCAGTCGGGTTCGGCTGCTGCTGATTCCTTCCCTGCTCCATCACCACACCAGAATGCCCACTGATTTAGGTCACGGATTCCAAAACCTCAAGCCGGGCTCTGCAATCCGGGACCCAGACCACCGCGCAGAGGCCCCAAAACCGAATCTTGACGCGCGAGCTATTGGAATTGGACCAAGAATCGAAGAACAGGAGCGAGTTCTTGGACTCCTCCGGAGTTCCAGAACTCAAGAATCAGCGGGAAACAAGAGGGGAAAAGAATGGAGCAAGCCGCGGGATCAGCCCAAGAAGCCAAATTTGAGAGGGGAGCAGAGAAATTAAGAGAATCTGGGTTAGGGAAGGAGGTGAGAGGAGGAAAGGCGAACTCTTTTCGGAATTTGAGATCGAGAGGAGGCGGAGGTGGTGGGGGAGAAGAAGCTAATGGGCAATGGAGGTTTGGTCCCTTCGCAGTTTTTTTGAATCTGAAATATTTTATGCATTTATCGGTTATTCTCCGCTACCCTTTATTTCCTTCCCTCGTTCCTGTTTTTTTTTCTAGTATTGTTTGAATTTTGAATAAAGGGTGTAAGATTTGGATGGCTGGAGCTGATGGGTTTGACGACTGGGATTGAAGGAGGCGCAACCTAGATTTTTGACCATTGAATTCGAAAATTTTGAAGTGCTGAAGTAAGGGGGTGGTTACTGCACGTACGGACGCGCGATAAGCAAGCGCACGTCCGCCGCCGCCGGCCGCCACGTGTCCGACCGGCTGTTCGACCGCCGAGGACCTCGTCGCCGACCGCCTCCTCCACCCCGTCTCGCCACCACCCTCGCGACCTCCGTAGCCGTCGCCGCCCACCTCACCACCCCCTCCTCCGATTGCCGCCTCACCGCTAACTTGTAACAAAAACTTTCAAAAGTTTATCTACGCATAATATTACCGTGAGAAAGCTCAGCCCATAAGATCGGTAGCCACTTAAACCCAAAAGACGGGGGATGTGGTTGCTATTTTATCCACCAAACGAGCGCGTTTCAGTAGAATGCTCACCGAAGAATAGCCTTCGTTATAAGACTGACTCCAATAGAGTAGGCAAACTCATTTTTGCAACTCCAATTGACATAATAGCCAACACCACTATGCAATTTGCCTGAGAGGAGAGAGGAGATGTAAAAATACATCCCCTCTCTCCTCGAATGCATTTGGCCAGCGGCGGCGGCGGTGCGGAAGGCGCGCGGGAGCGGCTGCGACGGGCGAGCACGGAGAGCGCGTGGGAGTCGAGCGCGGCGCGGCAGCGGCACGGAGGGCGCAGAGGGCACGCAGGAGTCGAGCGCGGCGCGGCGGCGGCACGGAGGGCGCAGAGGGCACGCAGGAGTCGAGCGCGGCGCAGCGGCGGCACGAAGGGCGCAAAGGGCGCGCGGGAGTCGAGCACAACGCGGCGGCGGCGGCGGCGGCGGCGGCGCAGAGGGCGCGCAGGAGTCGAGCACGGCGCAGCGGAGGAGCGCCGGCGGGAGGCGAGCGCGGCGGAGGAGGCGGTGAGGTGGGTGTCATCAATGCGGATCTCGACGAAGATGTCAAGCACCTGGAGGCTGGAGGACGCCGGAGGCGAAGAAGAAGTAAACGGCGAGCCTCCTCCCGCCTGCCGCTCCCGCGCTGTCGGTGCCGGCGCAGCCCGTGGCCGCCGCTCCTCCACTCCTGCCGTCGGGGATGCCCTCGCCTGCCTCCTGCAACTGCCTCTTCACACGCCGCTCGGACGGGCCGCGTCGTCGTCGCCAACTCTGCGGCCGCGTCGTTGTCGCCTTCAGCGGGGTGGGGCGAGGAGCAGGGGACGTGTGGGGGCGGCGGGGACTGGTGGGGCCGCGGCAATCCTCAATTTGGTGAGGAGGCTGAGGTCATCGCGAGGTGGACCGCCTCGTTCCCGACGGCGCCGCCCACTCCAGTGAAGCAATTTGCCGAACAACAGCAGCGCACCACCCACATCTCGAGCAATTCGTCGAACAACAGTTGCGCCACCTCGCCAAGCTCGCCAAGCTGCGTCGCGCTCCGTAGCCATGGCGTCTCGCCCGGCGTCGACCAAGACTCGGAGCGCGTCCATGGAGGCCCCGTCCTCTCCAACTTGGCGCGCATCCATGGCGGCGTGCATCCAGGGCAGCGCAGCGCGGCCTCGACGGCGTTCACGCGCGCACAGCACATTGCGGAGGCGTTCATAAGCGGCCGGCGTGGCGGCGTCCACGAGCGACGGCCCGGGCTCTGCGGCGTCCTCGAGCAGGGAGCGCCGCAGGCCACGCTGGCCGGCCGCCTTGCCGTGCCCCTTGCGGCCACACGCTGGTCGCCTCCGAGCAGTCCGGCGGTAGCGTCGCGCTGTGGGCATGGTGGAAAATGCAATGTCCTGTTGGAGCCAGTGTGGAGAGAAGAGGATGTAAAACACTGTTCATGCTATGCAATGGTTGATTTGCATCTCAAAAATGCACATTTTTGTTGGAGTCAGTCTAATGCTCACCGAAGAATAGCCTTCGTTATAGTGCCCACGATATAGTATGTACACCGACCAAAATGCCCGTAAGTTATGCTGCTAGAACGTGCTAGTTTTTTTTTTAGCAAAATTGTCTGAGACACACCAAGAAATAGTGGTTTCGTCTGCAGCACACCAACAAAGTCGAATTTGTCTGCAACACATTATGATTTTGGAATATCCCGTCTCTGACATACTACGATCATTTAACAATTATTTGCAACTTTTTTATCTCAATTTATAAAAGACATTAGATTTTGAAACTTAGCACCAATGTACGTTGTTGTGTTATCTATCAAGCTGAATTTTTTTTTCGATTGTTTGCATCGTATGCTCATTGTTTTAATATTTAATTTGTCGAGAAAATCACACAAGCAATCGAAAAAAATCGGCTCCATTTTTTAATGACAGATAATGCGACAATGCATGTTGGTGCCAAGTTTCAAATTCTAATATATTTTATAAATTGAGATAAAAAAGTTGCAATTAATTGTTAAATGATCATAGTGTGTCACTGATGAGAGTTTCTAAAACCGTAGTGTGTTGCTGACAAATTCGACTTTGTTGGTGTGCTACGAATGAAGCTACTATTTCTCGGTGTGTCTTGCCTTTTTTTAGCATGATTTGAACCATGTCGCAGGCTGGAGCATGCTGGCGCTTTTTTTTTCTTTGGCTGCTGGAACTCTGGAACTGTGGAGCATGCCTCTCAATGTTGTCTTTTTTTTTTTCGCTTAAGCAGGGCGCTGGAAGCCTGGAAGTGGAACTCGTGCAACAAGGAATAACGTTGTACAAAGAGCAGGGGTAGTTTTGTCTTTTCTGGTGCCTTTAAATCGAAAAAAAAGAAAGAAAAAAAAGTCTCATATAGCCAGTTTGGGCATTTGGCCGGTGTGTACACTGGTTCGCTGAACAGAGGACGACGGGCAGCAGACGAGCGGAGCAGCCATGGCGACCACTCTCTCGTTATCCTCTCCCCTCTTCTTCGCCGCTGCTCCAGCCAGAGGTAACCAACGCCCCGTCTCCTCCCCACCATGAACCTTTCGAGCACAGATGAGATGCCCCGAAGTTCCTGGGTCTCAAATGACTTTTTTTTTTTTGAACTGGGTCCCAAATGACTTGGCAACGGAAAACAAAACCTTCTCCAATTTCTTATTCTGAACGTGTGCGGGGCTGGTAAAATTCGTGCAACCTTACTTTTTTGTAATCTGAAAAACCAGTAGAAATTAGATGGGGATTGATTCGTGCGGGGTAGAACCTGAAGCTTCAATTGGAAGGAGGATCTAGTATGTGACTTGTTTTGTTTCAAATTCTGCAGCTGGAGATGGAATTCGGCATGGTGTGGCTTCGGCTAGTCCATCTTGGAGCACTGCTAACGTGCTACACAAGGGCTATAGGGGCAGGGTCCATGGCCAAAAGCAACAGCGACGCATGACAGTAGTTTCTGTGGTTGGTCAGCAAATTTCTCAGTGTATTTTTCATACTTCTGAGCGTGTTTTGCTTTTACAGTTCCTGTGTGAGAGTACTTTACTTCAAATCATCATTGGTGTGATGTAGTGGTTCAGTGACATAACAGTGCTGAGTAGGTTGAAATGATCATGGATTTGATATTTTTTAACATTACATATGGAAAAGGAAATGATTGATTGAAGCTGAATAATAGTGGAAAGTGTGCCGCAGGATGAAGTATTGGTAATGGATTAGAAATTCTCATTATCTACTTTCCACAAGATAAATTATCTCCGGTTGCCTAAGGACTTCAATGTGTTAAACCTGACATGCACAATCTCATCTTTTCAAACTTCATACCTGTACGTCTCTCTCCCATGTCACACCAATTGGCTAGTAACCAATTTCACACTGTAGGTGATTGTTCTAGTAAGGATTTTGAAACTACTGGTTTTCATTAGGACTTACTGCAAATTTGCTACAAAGATATACGGTTTTGAGAGCTCGTGGCTTACATGTAATGTTACCTCACTGATTGTTTGACCCGGTAACATGTTTCCTCCTTTCAGCTTGGAAGAAAGTCTAAGACCAGAGAAACAGTTGTACCTGACCCTGACTATAGATTACCAATTGCTGTTCTTGGTGAGCTCTAAAGTTCGTAAGCAGAACATCCCTTGACATGTTCTTGTAGTTCAACAGAAGAAGACGACAATTGCTTATCATGGTTTTTTCTCCATTCTTAATTACTGTCGTCAAATACAGGCATTGCTGGTGGTTTAGCATATGCAGACAATCTTCTTGCTGCTGCACCTGTAGGCCTTCTGGGGTTACTTCTTTTGTTCCAGGTCAGCAATGCCCTAACCATGCTTTTGGTGTTCAGGCCATCTGTTTGAATTATTGCCGATCACATGTTATCAGATAATTGTATTATTTTCTGCAATAGAATCTGCAACTTAATTCATGAACAGCCTTATATTACAACATTTCAGTTCAATCAAACTCTCCATCGAAGAGGAATGTTATCTATTCGTTGGACAGTCATCCATATTTTTTTGTTGTTCCTCTCAACAACATATAAATTCAACTCAATACCCCTGATTGTGTCATTATTAAAGTAAAAAGTTAATGACTTTGACATGTTCGACATCCTCTAGGTATATTTTAATTATGATTTGGTCTCTATCCTAATGTTGACCTTGATGTATTGTTTCCCGCAGACTACAAGAGTAAGATTTGTCTTTGATAATGAGGCTCTGGTTCGTACACTGCACCTTTTCCTGTCGTAAAATAAACATTTAGCAGTATGCCAGTCAACTCTTTTAAATATCTTCCAGCTCTCGAACTAGCGGTGAACTGCATGATGAGGATTTTGTTATTAGAACTCGACCTTTGTGGATGAGTATATCTGTTTTTCTTTCGTTAACACTCATTGATAACTTATGCCACCGTAGGAAGTTAAATTCGGAGACCAGCTGCAGGAGGGAGGTGAAAATGTCTTTGTGGGTGGCAAGAACCGTTGGAAGTAAGCGGACTTGTTTGCCAGTTTTGCCATTTCGTCCAGTTAATCTCTTGAATGATGATAAGGAGTTTGTAAAGTAACAACAGTTCAATGCATATATAGGTACTCAACATTCGTGAATTGGGAATTGTGGTGGCCACAATTCCCTATCTTGGTTTACTTCAAAGAGACCCAAACAAAACCCGAAGGACAAATCCACTTCTTTCCTGTGATATTCGTAAGTTCACTAGTTTACCTGAATCAAAACATTGTGCTTTTCTATTTCGTCTTGTGGCGATTGAACCCAATGCTATGACACAGAACGGCCGACAACTATATGATGTGATGGTGGAACGCGCTGGACCATCAAAGACGAGCGGCCCTAAATAGGGCCGAGCCTCCCTCAAGACGCTTTGCCGAGGTCCCTGACATTCTGTGATCACTGGACGCTGCCAGAGGCAAAGGCTCCAAGAAGCGGACTGTCTGCCAAGTGCTTAGAAGAATGATGTGATAGCATATCATCATCCTCGTTAAGTATACTACTAGAAGCTGGCGTAATGCAACCTCAATGACATATTTTTCCATCTAAGAAAATAGCAATATATACATGGGGCTTTTGCAAAACAACCATCCTTTCAGACTCTAATTGCGTTTTCACCATCGGTTTTCAGATTTTGCGATTTTACCATCAGTTTTCGAAAAGCGATGGTGATCTTGCAAAATAGTTTTGCGATTTTACCATCGGTTTTCAAACAATTGATGGTGATCTTGCAAAATCTGGAAAGCAATTAATGGTGATTTTGCAAAATCTGAAAATCGATGGTGAAAACGCAATTAGAGTCTAGAATCATGGTTAACTAGGTGTGTGCCCGTGCGTTGCTACGGGAGTCTAATACCTATTTTCCATCACTCAATATTCATGTTTCGTAAAACACATGGCACAAAAGAAGTTAGTAAGTAAAGATGTCTTTTATTCTTTATAAGGTATAAGAAAGCTGCACATTATTGAACTTGGACCCAAAGCCTCCAGGATCTTAGCCTGAGTTGGACACAATAAACGACGGTCATTTCTGAAAGCAAAATATTGCAATTTTCACCAAAGCATGTTCCTTGCATCTATCATCTTGGTCTCATGACATGGTTCGATGATAATGTCTGACGCATTTAAATAATAGAGCCAAGAATTTTGATAAGATAATATCGAATAATAAATGACTCAAGGACTGAGAGGGCATGAGGATTAGAGTTTCTGCATTTTGAATATCTAACAGGCTTACAAACACAATACCACAAAAACATTTGAGTTTGAATCATAAAACCAAACATCATATAATCACTCTAAAAATATAAGCGTCAGTGCTAGCTTGATGAGACATGATGTAATCATGTAATCCTTAAGAGCACCATATTCAGTCTTCTTTGTCCAACCACGAGTGCTGGAAAATGCTATCCTCTTATTGTGATGCACAATTTTTGTATACTTCAAAGGCTCTCTCTATTGAAACCATATGTGTCATATTAAACCTACAGCACAAAAATCAATCCAAGCTTTTTTGTGAGGGAGTGAAAAAAAAAAGAATATGTTAACCAGGCATGCAAGTTAATTGGAGATTTATGCTAAATGTATGCATGTGCCTTGAAGAGCCCAAGCTCAAAGAAGACCACATAGGTAAGCATGGACGGATTTAGAATTTTGTACATTTCCCTCCCCTCCGTTCTGACTCCCTTCTTTGCCCCTTTCTGTCCTAAGAACAGCAGCGCATTGATCAACATCCAAGCAGTAGCAAAGCTCGATGGAACATAATATAAATGGGAAAGTAAAATCTGAAGATGAGGAAGCTATTCAAACATTTCATAAAAAAAACATGGATGTTATTTAACCATTTCAGCTGAAATATCACATTCAGCAAACTCAGTCTGCGGTAAACACAAAAACATTTTCCTTACTATTCTTCAGAACAAGCACACATACTCAAATTTTCTATGTCAAAGAACGAGAAACCATTTTCTGATGCTAGCATGCTTGGAGGTATCAAGACTGCTCAACCTTGCTTTACAACTTGTTACCTGAAACAATGATACACCAAAGCTCTATCTCAAATTGCAGTTTCTGACAAGACGAAGCTGGAAGGGGGAACATCAAGCAAAAGCTCACCAGCGCTGATATGTGTTCATATGTAACCTTGATGGCAGCTATTTCCTTGTTTATTATTAGTTTATGAAAAGTTGATATCTACATGAACACTCCAAAATACATGCAGCAAGTGAATTTATTCAGATGTCGAAAAGAACAATCTAATTAACATTCTGTACTCACATGACATTACCGCGGAGGGGCTCATAACAATTGCACATTAGTATCACCCAGCAAATTAAGATACTTTAATCTGGCTCCGTCATGAATTTTCAGTCTTAATGGACGAATCTTATTAGTTCAGAGGGCATCTCCATGAAATTCTACTATATGTTTTCTTCAACTGGTTCTGCAAAAATTGCACTGGGCGCTTGAATCCTCTCAGCGGAGAAAGGATTTTGGCTGAAGCGCCAGCTTGTATAGGACCTTTCCCAGACTCTCTCTTCATCACAACTTTGCAAAAGAAAAAGAAAGAAGAGAGAGAGAGAGAGAGAGAGAGAGAGAGAGAGAGAGAGAGAGAGAGAGAGAGAGAGAGAGAGAGACCTGAAAGACAAATTAACAAGCAGATTACACCTGAAGCGCTTCTCATACTCCTGACCATTTTTCATAAACTAATCAGGCAAAGCCAAAGAAAGAAAAAGGAAGAATCGATACAAAGGAAAAAGAAGAATCAATCTGTTGAGTTCTGTAATATAGCCTCGTTAATTGGCCCTTGAACCAGAATTTGTACGCCTAACATAGCTTGTTCTGTCGATGAAGAAATCAAACAATCGGAGATCAATTTAAAACAACGGATCCACGATGAAATCTGTCTCAAAACCAACAGGTCAGAAATTACCAAGAGGCGGGAGCGCCGCCTAGACTGGGAGGCTGTTTTTGAGCCGAAGGATAGTGCGGGCGGGACTGTAGATCCACGCCGTGCCCACGAGCTTGCCGCAAATCCACCCCTCCGGTCGCCGAGCCACTGCTCGCCGTGGACGTCGGGCGAAGACTCTATCTGGGGAGGGAAAGGTCGACTCCGCTCCTCAGGTCGCCGCGATGGCGCCTGCATGTCCTCGGCTGGCGGCTATCATCCTCGGCGGCGGCCTTCGGTTGGTGGTGACGGAGATTAACGACGGCGAGCTTTGCGGCCAAGCGTGGGCATGGGAGAAGAGCACGTCGGAGTTGAGGCATCGCGAGGAGAAGTTGTGCAGTTGTGCGAGGTGGGTGCGGGAGGGGGAGGAACGTCATGGTGGGGGAGCGGGGCTATCGTGTCGAGTCGTGGGAGGCGAGTGCACGCCCTTTTCGCGTTCAGATCGCAGGGTGCGCGCGGATTACGGTTTTTTCGGAGCGGAATAAGGGTGGGCGGACGACACCAAGGGAATTCATGAGTTGTAGAGAAACGCTATTGTCTCTATATACATTGGTGTTTACCTGCATACATATATTTTGTGAGTTACTGGGGAACTGTTGAGGCAGACGAGTGAAGGAAAACTGTGGCCCATGGAATCCTGGGCCGTCTCGGGCTATGTAACATCTTGGCCCAGACGTGACTGTAACGTTTCCCAATTGTTCGGCGCGGAGATTTTTTCTTGTGAATGAGTACCACCATTTCAAGGAATCTCTAGCATTCCGAAGGTGATGATGTGTTGAAACGGTCTAGAAATTCGCCAACAGCGTTAATTATCAAAACTAGTATCTATCTACTAACTAATGTTACACTACGCAGTAAAAAATAGTTGAGCACCGAGAAGTAGGCAGGAAGATCCTACTGCGCAGTTCATGGCACGAACTTGCATTTGGTTCGACAAAAATTTGGACCTGCCTCTGTAACTACTGTGCTCCACAGTGGCACATGTAGGTTTGGTAAGAGCCCAAGGAAAAGCCGATCAAAAGGAGCCCAAGGAAAAGCCGATCAAAAGGAGGCGCATAGACGCAAAGATACCGGTGCGACGACCGCCGCAGACAGCACGTTTCTCACTCCCCCACTCTATCATGTGGTCCGCACCAGAAAAGTCCAGACCCTTCGCACACATGCTCCAGGCGGAAACGTGCACCGCAGAAGCATCACGGAGCGCACCGCCACATCGGAGCAGCGAGAAAATGACACGGCACCAGCACCAGCACCAGCACCAGCAGAAATAAACCAGCGCTGGTTGTGAAGAAGTGAGAATATCTCGCAAAAAAAAAAAGAAGTGAGAATATCTCGCGGTTGGGTTGGGTTTGGGCACATCTTTTCTTCCGGTTCGTTCCTGCGCGGTGGGCCCGGTTCACGGACCAGCCACAGCGGGCGGAAGCAGGAGATTCGCGTCGCGGCCACGCGTCACCGCGGCCGCATGGCGCGCAGGGCAGGCGAACCCCCCCCCCCCCCCCCCACCACGCTGGGTTTGGTTTTGGTCACTTTGCACCAACGCCCTTTTATTATCAAAAAGAGGATCCCTAATGATTCTAGTACGATTTTATTTTTTTGCGAATTGATTCTAGGACGAATATTGTGCAGTCTTTAGATAGCCTGTGAAGCACTTGTACAAGTACCACATGGTCTACTATAAGATGATGTTTGGCAAATGGGAAATGTGGAGTGAGATAGAGATTAGGAAATATTCTATGAGGGAAATGTTTGGTTGAGATGTGATATGATAAAGAAATGAAGAGTATAGATTTCTCACACCATTTTCCAATCCCAATCCCTGTACCTATTTCCATAATCCAAACACCACCTAAAGGATATCACGCCAGCAACATTAATTCGTAAAAAATGGTTTAATCAACATCAAAAGTATAATTCCCAACTTTATCACCGAGATGCAACTTTTTTTTTCTAGAATTGTGCATAAGACGTACATACAGTACAGGCTAATAAGGAAAAACAGATATATGCTTGCCATGAATTTAACGGCTTTTTTTTTTTGCCTCGGCCAGGTTCCGTGCAGTAAACACACGTCTACTCCATCTTACAAGATTTTGATCTTGAAGCAAAAAGCCTGAATTTCACCTCTTGGATAGTATCTTTCTTTCCACCTTTATCTAAATTCCACTAGCTGCAAGGCTAATAAGGAAAAACAGATATATGCTTGCCATGAATTTAACGGCTTTTTTTTTTTGCCTCGGCCAGGTTTCGTGCAGTAAACACACGTCTAGTCCACTCCGTACAAGATTTTGATCTTGAAACAAAAGCCTGAATTTCACCTCTTGGTTACTCCTTTCGTTCCTAAATGTAAGGCTTTCTAGCATTCAAACATTAAAATAGTTAATGTGTTAAAAGACTATCATACGCTTTATTTTTACCTTCATTCATCCACCCACCAACTTCAAAATTTGTCCTATCTGTAAAACGTCCTACATTTAAAAAAAAATTTAAACTTTAAAACTCTCTATATTAAGGGACGGAGGGAGTAGTATCTTTCTTTCCACTTTTACCTAAATTCCACTAGCTGCAAGGGTATAGCGCAAAAACGCCTTTCCCCTTCGTTTCTGCCTTCTCCGCGCGAACACAACCGACGAATGCAAAGCAAAGGTGGCCTCGTCTTGTTCCCGTGCTGGCACATCGCACCCCCACCACCACCTCACGGGCTCCCGCTCCCCTTTCCCCCACCTCCGCACCCGCGATCTCCGCGGCAGGCAGCTCTCGGCAAGTCGCACCACCGCCATACCTCGGTCTCCGTGCTCCGCCACCCAACCCACCACCGCTTTGCTTCTCCTCATCCGATTAATCAACTCGGAAGCAAGCAAACCAACCGAGGCGTGCTCCCTCCCGGCCTCCTCCAGATCCGGCGCCGCCTCCGCCCCTGTGCACCGCACGGCGGACACGTCGCCCGATCTGATGCGCCCCCACGCGGTGCCCAGGTAAACACCAAGCCAGCCTCGTACTCACTCGCGATTAATTTACTCAACCGCGCTATTAATACTCGCGCTCTCCCACGCCCCCGCCTCCCCCTCCTCCTCCCGCAGCTCCAGATCTCTCTCCACTCCTCCTCGCCCTCGCGCCCCAATTCCCCCTCCCTCCCCATGCTGCTCCGGCTCTGCGGGCGTTTCGATTAATCTCTTTGGGTTTTCACTGTGTGGATCAGCGGCGATGCGGTGGAATCTTAACACCTCGGCGTACAAGCGCGTGCCGTCTAGGGAAGCCGCCATGGATTACGACCTCGAGACGCCAGGTCCGTGCGAATGCTCTTCTCTCTCTCACCCTGCCAGCCAATGTGCGTTCTTTCGCCTTTTTGCGGCGGGGAATGATTTCGCTGAGATTTGAGATTCTCCCCCTTCCCATTTCCGCAGTGAAAGTGAACGACGGCGGTGGCGCGGGCCCATCGTGGCGCATGTCGTTGCCGCACGTGTGCGTCGCCACGCTCACCTCCTTCCTCTTCGGATACCACTCCGGGTGCGTGCTACTGCTCCCACCCAGCTCACGTTTCTTTCAGCTCCATTCATCCTGGTCCCAGGTATTGCCCTGTCGCGAAACTCGTGTTCATGTCCATTTCGTGATGCAGGGTGGTGAACGAGCCGCTGGAGAGCATCTCCACGGACCTCGGTTTCTCCGGGAACACCCTCGCCGAAGGTACCGCCCCATTCCTCCTGCAAATTTGAGGATACTTCGGTGAAATTTAAATATTCAACTCTGAGCGCTCTGTTTCTGTGGCTGCAGGGCTCGTGGTGAGTATTTGCTTGGGAGGAGCTTTCATCGGCTGCCTGTTCAGCGGCTCCGTCGCCGACGGGATCGGGCGCCGCCGTGGGTTCCAGCTCAGTGCGGTACCCATGATCCTTGGTGCTGCCATCAGGTGACACGATGCAATCTAGTATTTTTTTGACTGCCTTCTCCACTCGATCCTTGTCTCTCCAGTCTTTTTCCCCAGCTTCAGGCTATTTTTCAATTGCCACTTGCTATCATTCCTTATTCTTTGATCGGGGTCAGTATACCAAGTTGGTTGATTGGTTTTTTAGTTAAAAAATTGAATATTCCTGGGTGCGACATGTGGTCACTGGCTGACTGTGACCTGGTCTTTCGAGTTGTTCCTAGTGTAGAATTGATGACATGTTGAATTCTAGATCCAACAACTCTTGTCTTCCACTTTCATTCCCAGAGATCACTGCAGGAGCAACAAAATGGCAGCTTTATGCATTTCTGCTTCTGCATAATCTTAAGTTTGCATCATATGAGGTGAATGGAGTGTCAACATTGTGAGAGCTTCTCAATCCTCACCCAGTCAAAGAAACCATACATTTCCTGATAACAAAGAAGAAACTGGATACAACTGTGAAAGTCATATCCCCTTTCAGAAGAAATTCAGTTATTTTGAAATTGACTTTGATTAGCCAACTAGGAGAAAGAAATTGAAGAATTATTCTTTTGCAGGCTGTCAAGAAGCCTTTTTTTTTAACTTTATCGCACTACTGTTCTATAACTAAATAAACTACCAGTCTACCACTTCATTAGTTGATTGTACCTATGGCTATAGAAGGTTATTGTAATTTATTTGTATTCCTTCTTGTGAGTGGAGTCAGCACAATAGATTTGCAGGTTCTTTAGCTGAGTGTAAAAAATTATGTAAACTCATCTTGTACTTAGTAAGGATAAGTGATTAATTCACCACCCAAGGCGTTAAGAACAATATGATGCGAAAAAGAAGTGAAATTTTTAGGAACGTAAAAAAAAGTATTATCAGATTTACGTTTTTATGGCTCCTTATTTCATGACACAGTCTGATTTTGTTCATTCAATATAGATACATGTTATTACATTGTTTCAATTCATTTAATCCAATCTGATTATTAAACAATTTGCAGTGCGCTCACCAATAGTCTGGAGGGCATGCTTTTTGGAAGGTTCTTGGTTGGAACAGGGATGGGATTGGGTCCACCGATAGCTTCTCTCTATATAACTGAGGTGTGTAACTGGTGTTTTCCTAAATGCCTCATTACTTATGGGTTTTTGTTGTAGTTCATCTAACTTTTATCTTTACTCCTGATGGAATTCAGGTTTCTCCACCTGCGGTGAGGGGTACATATGGAAGCTTTGTTCAGATTGCGACCTGTCTTGGAATCATAGTATCTCTCCTAATTGGTACCCCTGTCAAGGATATAGATAGATGGTCAGAATCATTTTGCTATGGTCCTTTATATGCCTGTTGCATTTATGATGTGTGAAAGCTACCATTATTAATATTTCTTGGCACTGGCAGGTGGAGAGTATGCTTCTGGGTTGCGGCTATCCCAGCAACTTTACTGGCCCTTCTTATGGAGTTTTGCGCTGAGAGTCCGCAGTGGCTATATAAGGTGTGTTTATTTTGCGATACTGTACTTTCTTTGTCATGTTTTTGATATACTATCGAGTTAAACTTCAAAACTTTGACATTTAGAAGTCTCTCCGACTTTACTTTATAAACTGTGCTCTTAGTGCCCTTTTGGACTTTTGCTTCTTTCTGCTACTTTCTTTGGAAACATTACCCCTCTTACGTTTTGAGCACTATCCTCGTTTGGTTACATTCTCCTTCCCGTTGTCTCTGACTCGACTTTCTTAGTGTCCTTTTGGACTTTTGCTTCTTTCTCCAACTAGTGGTCTATGCCGCCCAACATGAAGTTATTGTGTACTGTAACTTCTGTAGTAACCTGAACTGAATGATGTTTTTTTGCTGGTATGACAGAGAAAATGCCATCCATTGACACATTTAGATATCACATATTATATATTTCTTAAAAGGCATCAATAATTATGTAACTAAGATGCTGGTTTTCATCTGGTTTATGAGCATGGTTCATATACATTTGCTGGTGTACTTCATCTTTTCACATTTATTTACTTCATCTTTTCACATTTATATTAGTGCAGCTGTTTTTTCTCTGGTGTTAAGAGGTTGAATCATAAACATGTCCTCAGTTTTATAAATTATATTTCTCATGTTGCTTAGTATTTGTATTGGGTATGGGTGTAAATTGATATTTAAACAGATATTTTCAGAATGGTTTTGTAAATCCTGTTTTTTCGTCTATGCAGTGTGGAAGAACTAGTGAAGCAGAGATGCAATTTGAAAAGCTGCTAGGCCCTGTTCACGTAAAATCTGCCATGGCTGAACTTTCAAGATCTGAAAGAGGAGACGATGGAGAAAGTGTGAAGTACTCGGAGTTATTTCATGGTCGCCACTTCAATGGTACAATCTGTTCCGCCGTCCATCCTGTTTCATTTATGCACTTGAAATTACTTGAACTCTGTTTGGCCGTGAAGTTTGTTCATTATAAGTCCCTTTTTTGCTACAGTTGTTTTTATTGGCACAACGCTCTTTGCTTTACAACAGTTATCCGGCATAAATTCTGTGTTCTATTTCTCATCAACTGTGTTCAGAAGTGTTGGAGTGCCCTCTAACCTTGCCAACATATGCATGGGAGTCTCAAATTTATCAGGTGAGTCAGCACATCAAAGCAGTTATTTTACTGCAATGTTATATGTATTTGAGATCTTATTTTTGTCTCTCTTTTTTTTGTCTGTGGTCTTAGGCTCAATTGTTGCAATGCTTCTAATGGACAAGCTAGGCAGAAAAATGCTGCTTTCAGGGAGCTTCCTTGCAATGGTATGCATCCACCATACATGGGGAATATTTTGAACAGAACAGTATTATTTTGTTTACTGACAGCACTTTACTTTACTGGTATAGGCCTTTTCAATGGGACTTCAGGCCATCGGAGCAAACCGTCAGTATCTTGGTTCTGCAAGTGTGTATCTTTCAGTGGGTGGCATTCTGATGTAAGTTGCATGAGTTCTATATCTTCCACGAGTCGCTACCTTTTGTAAACTTAGGCAGCATAAACTATAATATATCCAAGTTAATTTAACCTAAAAAATAATATCATGTCCACCATCTTAAAATAGAACTTATTAATATGTGGAAGTCACTATACTATGTTGGAAAGTTTGTATGCCGTTTGTCTGACCAATGACCAGTGCTGATTGCAAGTCAGCAGATAAGGGCTTGAATTGCAAACTGATCTTGTTTCGTAGCATGAACATATGTAGCTCATTATACTTGTTCTATCACGGTTGTTGTGTAGTAGTTTTCATTTCCACAATGCTGTTGTGCAGCTATGATCTTTTAGTAGTTTTCCATACAGATTATTTACACTTGACCGAATTGTATGCTGGCAGCTAAATATTTCTAGTATGTGCTCTATGCTCGTAGCATACCTGTAGGGTCCTTTATAACTTTCCTCTGACCACTGTCATTTACTTTGTAAGTTCTTAAAGTCAAAGCTTTTCTGCAGGTTTGTCTTGTCATTTTCGTTAGGAGCTGGACCAGTTCCTGGACTTCTATTACCTGAGATTTTCCCCAACAAAATACGAGCCAAGGCTGTGGCTTTATGCATGTCTGTGCATTGGGTAAGAGTTCAGTGAGCATGAAATTAGTTATCCATGTAAAACATGTTAGATGGAACAGATAAACTTACTGATATAGAACAATTATATAATCTAAATCTTTACACTGGCTTGTCATCTTGTTCAATGGGGAGCAATGGTATTAACTCATACCAAAGTGGAAATACCAAAGTGTGAGTTGGATCATGTTGTCAGCACATGTTTTAGAATCTAGAGAATCTTATGTGAACAATTTAATCTGGCTCCAAACCAAATTTTAAGCAATGACATAGGCTAATGAACCCAAGGGAATAACACTTGATAAAGTTAAGAGGACGATTGTTGTCAGTTACCTGTAAACCTGTTTCAGTTAAGTGTACTTCATTTTTTTAGAAATTGTAGACCAATTGGTTATAGGCAGTTGTAATCTGTATCTAAATTTCCTTGTTAAAATCCACTTGTTGACATGCTCTGCTTGCATGTAAAATTCTGCAGATTGTGAACTTCTTTGTTAGTTTATTGTTCCTGCGGTTGCTGGAGCAACTTGGTCCACAGCTTTTGTACACGATATTTTCATCATTCTGTGTGATAGCGGCAATATTTGTGCGACGCAATGTGGTTGAAACAAAGGGAAAGACTTTGCAAGAGATAGAAGTTTCACTTCTACAAACACAATAAAGGTATGACTTGCCTTTTGTCTGGCATAATCACATATCACGTCTGTCTACCAACTAGTATTTATGATTGGTGTTGGTGATGTGTTTCTCTAAGACTGACATAAGAAGTGAAATTACTTGACACAGGATCCATAGTTTTAAATTTATGATAATATCATAAATATACTGGATAAACTGGGTGGCATGATAAACTGGATTCTCACAAGCAGCATGCTTCTCTCATTGCAGGAATTTGATATCACGCTGATTGTTGAATACCAACCAGCTGGGCAAGCGCCCTGCAGGATGTTAATTCTGGAATCAAGTCGTCTTTTGAGAATGACGAAGCCCTACATTGGTCTCAGGGAAGTTCCAGACATGCGCCTGGGGCCGCTAGGGCATTCCAGTTCCGGCATTCATGTACTGAGGATGTGTCTATATAGCCCACCCGACATATTATATACCGTGTATGTCTTCTGTTCTATTTATACTGCTTATAGTATGACAGTAAGAGGAAACTGAACTTTGGCCTTCGATTAGCACAGTTGAGAAAAGTAACATTTTTTGCATTGCATGCATATACCCTGGAGCTGTATGTAAAATAAGGCGTGTTCCTCTCTGAGCTTGTTTACGTGGTTGTCGTTGTCTGTCCCTGTATTACATCTTTGCGGTTCACGCCATTGTCTTCTGTTATGATATTTACAGCAATTTATACATACCTCAACATCACACGTCGTACTTTTAATTTCTGTTACGGTATTCTTGCTTTCAGCAGACGTTGCTGGAATTCTGGTAGCTCGTAGCAACTGCTCTTGATTTTCATGGTTTCATATTCAGTGGTGGCAAATTTCTCGAGTCTCCATTTTCCTGGTGGGTTCCAGCCCAGCGTCATGCAAAGCCTGAAAAGGCCGAAGCATAGGACCCGAAACAATTTATACACTGCCAGTTGGACAAGGGGGAAATGAACTTTGTTCTTGGCAACTGGTGTAGCTTCAGAAGGACGTCGCGCACAGCGCCCGAAGTCTAATCAGTAATCATCTTGCTGCTGCGCCGAACTGGGGGTCTGTTATGTTTACTGTGCGAATTGGTTGGAATTTCGCTGAATCTGTGGAGGAGCAGGGAGACATAATCAGGCATCACAGGCTACTAGTTTATTGACTCATTCTTGTGGGGATGTGCATTCTTTCTGGTCGACGCTGAGCTGGATCCGTACGTCGATCACCGCCCGTCCGCCGGAGTGGATGCGGAAGTGCTCGAACGCCGCGCGGAAGTTGGGGACGCATGCACGGCCTGACGACGAACCGTCCTGGTCGGAGAAGCTTTCCCGCGACGTAAAACAAGAGGCGAACGGTAGCTGGTCCGAGAGTGGGAGGACCAGGGGAGCAACGGCGGCGATGTTACTTCTCAGCGTGGCACCGGCAATGGTGAGGAGATCTTTGGACAGGTTGACCCCTAGATTTCCCTCGCGTCCTCCCGCGGGAAGATGCACCGGTAGGAGCTGCTGTCCCCAGCGCCGGCGGTGGTTTTCCGATGATGCCATGCATGGACAGAGCGTAACGCAGCCAAATATTAAGATGAAATAAAAAATGCCACCATCTCTATGAGCGGCGCCAGGTAGCGGACACCATGGCATTGTAGCCATGGGCCGCTGGCCAAAGCCGTGTGTCACAGCTCCTGTCCCACGATGTGCCCGAGCTGGGGAATTTGACTCTGTTTTTTTATCTGAAATGAAAAATGCTTGATTGGGCAGAAAAAATGGAAACACCCAATACAAAATAACAATGCTAAGGTACAAATAGAGTGCTCACCCGTTCCTCGGCTAATATGTCTCATGGATATGCTCGCTACCAGTCCTATCTTCTGCATCTCGGCAGGTAAGTTCAAAGTCGCCCTCGCATCTTCTTTCACCTTCATCCAGAACCAAACAAAGACAACATACACTATTAGAGTGATCTGAGCTCCCGAACTGATAATAAGATTAAATAACGGACTACAAATGCTGATCAAACAGGTTTGAAACAGTTTTTATCTTTGTTTCTCAGTCAAAAATCTCAAACTGAAGAATTCGACTCTGTTTTTTATCTGAACGAAAAAACTTAATTGGGCAAAAAAAATACAAAATATAGAAACAATACAAAATAAAAATGCTAATGTACACATGGAGTGTACTTTTAATTTCTGTAGGTCTCTGACGCCAAATGCACGCAGACGCGGTACCCGCGTCCCACCTCTCCATGAGAGGCGCCAGGTAGCGGACACCATGACAGTATAGCCAGGGCCGCTGGCGAGAGCCGTGTGTCACGACTCCTGTCCTACAGGGTGCCTCAGCTGGGCGAAGCAATCACGGACAACGCTGATTATTTGCTGGCGGTCACGTAAGTTAAATCTCGAGGTGGGATTAATCAAAACGAACCTGCAACGGAATCGGCGGTAGCGCCGCGCGGGGAGGGCGCGAGACCAGACGGCGGCGGGGCTGACTGGGGACGCACTCGTCCGTCGCGCGCGCTGGGCCCCGCGATCTCCCCCCGGCCCTCTTCCATCGCCCGCGTCGCCGTCCTTCGTCTTCCTCTCCTGGTCTCGCCCGCGTCGCCGTCCTTCGTCTTCTTCATGCCGTGCTCGATCCGGATAACGATTGTCAAATCGTATCAGGTTTGTAGTTCCTCGAGCAGTTCGTCGTCTCCCTGGGAATCCAATAAGCGTAGACGGCGGGGCGGCGTAGAGAGGGAGCTGGAACGGGAGACGCAGGTGGCCGACTGGCCGGCCTGGCGTGGCCGTTCTGGTCTCACGAGGAGGAGAGAGAGGACCCTGCCGCCCTGGGCTGGCTGGGCTCAGAAGGCCTTTTGCTATTTTATGGAGACAAGAAGAGATGGGCTGGCTGGTTCAGAAGGAGCCCTGTTGGGCCAGCTTTGGGCCAGGTCAATTTCTGATTGATTGGAGCGCTTTCTCAAAATCCTTATTTTATCTTCTAGAAAGTTGTCAAACTTCGCCAGAGCAGCCTACAGTTCATCAGCACCTTTGTTCTCATGCTCAAATTCCTAAATCCAAGGTTTATGCTTTCTTAAAAAAAATCAAATATAAGTTTAATGACTGGAAGGCTAACACAATTTGTCATGCAGGGTGTTTCACTTTAATAAAATCTGTCTTTTCTTCCATTCCTATTTACTAGTATACTTCCTCCGGTGTTAATTGTTGACACCGTTAACTTTTTAAGTTACGTTTAATTGTTCGTGTTATTCAAAATATAAGCTTAAATGTGCAAAATTATAAGTTATATGTCAATTTTCTTTAGTTATGAAACTAATCATAACAAAATCTATGATAATTTTTAAAATATTTTGAATAAGACAAATGGTCAAAATGTATGTCAAAAAATCAACGGTGTCAACAATTTTTAAAATCAGGGAGAGTATCTCTCATGTTCTTTTCCCTAAATCCTTTACTAGAACTTACTGCTATTATAAGACAATTTTGGTCATTTGGTGGAAGTGGAACAATTTAGAAATCAATAAAAAGCTTTTGTACCTCTCAGCTTCAAGAAAACGGAGCCTCACCGGTTTCTTGAAGCCTCCTCTCCCGGTCGGATAGTTCGTCTCCTTGTGCCTAGGGGAGGGAATAAACCCTCGGCCTTTGTTTTGCTATGCTAGGTCTTCGTCGTTTTCCTGGATGCAGATTATATTCTACCCTGCAAAATTTTTTGCCGTTTTGTTGTAGCTTCTGTTAGAGATCTTAAAAAAAAAAACTCGGCAACAAGCCGGCCCGCGGCGTTTTTGTTAAGAAAAAGATCTTCTCACGCAGGTCGAGAAAACCTCCCGAACCTCTCTTCCCACCCTTACACCGAGAGCTGCACACCGTGTGAGAAGCGGTGGGTCTCTTAACCATGTACTTTAGGATTTGGAGAGAGGCGCGGAAATTTTTTTAATCTAGAACCGTAAATTTGTCCCCACTAAGATGAAAGCCAGGACCTGAGAGATGCCACTCGAGAGTCTTAACCGCTAGGCCAAGACCCCTTAAGCCTTCTATGAGAAATCTTCCCATCTGCCATTTGCACAATCCTCGTTTGCCTTTACCTCTTCCTCATTTATTAGCTTACTGATGTCAGGTTATAGATGATCATACTTTACTGCAATCGGGGTTTCGGTTGAAGTGACATGATGGATTTCATTCAGAGCGCTAGGCTATTCCCCATAATTGTATCAATATCCCTGTATTAAAAATCCATGCTAATTTTAACCATGTGAAAGGGACTGTAGCCTAGTGGTTACAAGAGCTTCAGTAGCACCTAAGGTCCTGGGTTCGACTCCCCGTAGGAGCGAATTTTCTAGGATTTAACAGGGCATTGTGTTTTCAGCGGGAGACGACGTGGCCGTCGACAGCGAGGCGCCAGTAGTGGGAAGCGTTTGCGTATGTGCGTTCATAGGGGTGAGTGTGCGTGCGTTGTGAGTCTCTGAGTTGTACTGTATAATCACAAAAAAAAAAACACCATGCTAAAACATTTGCATAACTACAATTATATTATTACTAATAGATAAGAAGAGAAAATAGTACTTCCTCTATCTAGAAATATAGTGTACGTCTAATTTTGTCCTAAGTCAAATATTTTTTGAACTTTGATCAATAATGTTTAAAAATATACCAGCTGCTCGGCAAGGCGGCGAAGCGTTTGCCCGTTGTTGCTGGATCCAGAATTAGAGAGCGGATTGAAGCGACAGAGGCAACCGAACTCGTTCCTCCTCTTCACAAGCCCTGCATTCCTTAGATGAATCATCCATTCCCTCCGTACGTAGATCACCGCAATACCGCCGCGTCCTCTCCCTCGAAAGCTTCGAAACTGATTCGTGTCCTTGACCAGCCAAGTGCAAAATGATCACTATCTCAGATTTGTGTTCGTGTGTTACCCCATTACAGAATTCAGAGTTTTACCTCGACCATTCACATACTGTTCGTTCTTGTTTTCTATTGAGCTGGCCCTATTCGTGGCTTAACCTTCGTGCCAACAGATTATTTATACACACAGCACATCTTCATTCACGCATCACGAATCTGTAAACAGAACCACATTTTTATGTTTAGCAAATAAGCAGGCAAAATACAGTTGATGTTACATCTGTAGTACAGTTGATGTTACATCATCTTCGGCGTCGGCCCAGGCTTCCCCTTGTCACCAGGAGGCGGCCTGCACATGTACTTGCACTGGCACCCCACGCTGTTACACAGCCCGTCGCCTTTGTAACTGCTGAAGCAGCTGTTATGGCACGCCTTGCTGCTGCATTTGCCACGAGAGATGATCTTGTCGCAAGCGTACTCCGGCGGGAACGCCACGCCCGCCGTCGTCGCCGTGCAGATCCCGGCTGCAAGAATTGGAGGTTATTAATTAAAAAAAATGCTCTGACAGAGTGCAGATCTCTTCCCATCCGATCGAGTGAGACTTCTAATTAACGAAAACCAACCGGTTGTGATTGTTGTTCATAGTTACCGGATGATAGTATCACCACCAGTGCAACGGCGGCAAGAAGTAGTGCTCCGTGGCAGTTCCTCATGGTTTGTCGTTTTGATTGTTTTGCTACAGGTGGAGACTGTGATATTATGGTTCAGAAGAAGAAGACCATGGCTGATGATGTTTTATAGGTTCCGGAGTTCCGGACCGAGATGCTCTTATTATTTCTCGCCTCGTTCTGCTATAGTGCTATATCATGTATTTAGAGAAAATTGATTGAGAAATTAATATGGAACATGAAACGTTCCAATGGGTAACTTTCGACCGGATTATCCTCAAGGTATTTCTTTTTTCGAAATGAAGTCGTCAAGGACGCTCCATATTTTAATGCTTTCCAAGCTGATTATGGAGCCATATGTCCAACGCCTACAGTTACTATTCGTACTACTAAAATTCAAGGAAAGCAAAACTAGCACTGGCGATTATACACCATGCATGCATGGTATCTGTTCACTGGGCAACAATTCATGCTAAGGCGCCCTTTGGCATGGATTCTAGAGCAGTTTTTGCTTCTGCTTCTGTGAAAGAATTGCCAAACAGGGCCTCAATGCAAAACTCAACGTAGAAGCAGAAGCAAGAAATTGTAGCTTCTGGTGGATTCTAGATTGATAACACACCAGGTGCGCGCCCCATGACGGGCCCGCTAGACAAAGCAGACTTATGTTTATTTTTTTTTAAAAAAATCGTAGATTACAAATCGAATGTCCGAATTGCGAATCGATTACACTATAGTCTTTGAAACTAGACCACACTTGACTCTATCTTGCAAACTTTTTTTTTCAAAAAAAACTTCAAACTTGATCTTATTAGTAGTCATCTACTTATATTTAATTTATTTCATGCACTTATTTTCATTTCAATATGGTATACAGTCATTTGACATGCATAATTCATTTCAGAAAAAATCAGGATTAATTGTTTTGTCAAACGGCTTGACTAGATAAGCTGTTTTGACAAATAATCCGGAATGAGTCATAAAAGCTATTTTGCCTAAGAATCTAATGCAAAAGCTTTTTTTTTAATAATCCGAAGCCCTGCCAAACAGGCCCTCAGTTTCGTCCATGGGCCTTCTTTTCGTTTTGGCCCATTAGGCTCCCGCACTTTCTTTACGAGAACGCCTAGATTGGACAACGATAAGTCTGTTACGCGTCTGGTCGCGCGGACGCGCGAGCGCGCGTACCATCCCGGCCCGGCCCAATAGCAAGGGGCTGCGAGCAGGGCGAGTTTCAAGGATTTAACGGCATTTGTGCTTTCAGTGGTAGGCGACGCTCCCGTCGACAGCGAGGCGCCAGTGGTGACTTCGTATCTCTAGATTTGCCGGCTCAGTCTTCGAAGATGCTCATAGGGGTAGGGTTTGCGTACGTGTGTTCATAGGGGTGAGTGTGCGTGCGTTGTGAGCGTCTGAGTTGTACTGTGTAATCTCAAAAAAAAAAGGCTGAGGGCGGGCGGCGCGGCGCGGCGGCAAGGGCACCGCCGCGTCGCTGGAGGTGGGGGAGTGCGGCGGGGTTAGGGTCCGGGGTTGTCGAGGGGGTCGAGAAGCCATCACTCATCGGAAGACATAGAGGGAGGGGTTAGGGGGGCGGCGGCCGCGACCCGACGGTGGCGGCGAAGCGGCGGTGGCGCCGCCGAAGCCGCGGGCGGCCGGCGAGCGGTGGGCGGGGTAGGCGGCGGGGGACGTCGTATCCCGACGAGTTAGTGGTGGGCGGCGGCGGGTGCGGGCTGCGCGGCGCGGCGCCGTCGGCCGCCGGTGGTGGTGGCGGGCGGGGGAGAGGCTCGTGCGGTGGGCGGCGACGTCGCTGGGTGTCATACCCTACTTAAGAGAGTATGTTGTGCATCAAGTATCAGTCCCTGGATCAGTAGCTGATACGCACAAGAACACAGAAGTGATATACAAAAGCATACTTCGATTAGGAAGGATACCTGATATTAAACCCTAGTGATGGTAAGACAAGGATTCAAAACCATCCAAGTCCATCCGACCAACTAGGCGAAGCAGACAGCGGAAACCTTGGCCCAAGCCACAAGCAGACTTGAGAAGCAGAACCGAAAACCCAAACGTCGTCGCCTTCTACGAGGTCTTCTCCCACTAAACCAACAGATGCAAACGCGTGAGTACATAAGGTACTCAGCAAGCCCTACACTACACAAGGGTATATATACATGCATATTTGGTTCTAGCAAGGGGGAGGCTGAATGGCTCATTTGCTGAAAGCAAACTTTATGCAGGGTTCACTAAAGCAGGTGAAGGAGTCGTAGATAAAACAGAGAATTGTTTGTCAGTATTTTAGTGGGTTGGCCCTGGGGGAGTATGAAGCATTCCCGCCAGTTCCTCAGTTTTAGTTGGGCCTTCTGACCTCAATGGTCATACCGACCCGGCACCCATGCCAACACTTCCAAAACACGGGTTGACTACAACCCACACACACGTCAAGGAGATAGAAGAGGTGGCTAATCTCAAGGGCGCAAAACCATAACGGGTCATATGCCGTGACCACGTCCATCCGGATGAATTGTTATCCTCTGCAGAGGTTGTACAGCTTTCCCCACGAGTCACGCACCCTTTGCAAGGGGGTACGTAACGCTTATTCCATCTTTTCCGAGTAGTCTCACAAATCCACCACGGAATCACACTCAGGGGCCTGTGACTTGAAAAGTCACACATCGGCACAATGCACCTGTGAGGTACATCGCGCTCCTGCAAGGAGTTGCAGGATCCTGTAACAGATACCAGGACAGGCGGTATTCCCGTAACTGATACCGGGATTTCCGTAACTGATAACGGATTCCGCAACCGGACCACGGGTACGTTTCCTAGGTCTTTTCCTGAGCTTCCGTTGCCTCTACTGGCCTCCGATGGAAAGTGTAAGAGTACCAGGAAGGTAGGGTAAGTCCCTTTCGGGTTCCGTGGTTGTACGGAAATCGTTATGCTTACGAGCGAGAGAACCGGTCCTTATATGGCCGGGCAAGCACCAAATCCCACACTGGGGGTCTATCACACCACCATCACCACACTAGTGGCCTTGCCCGCAGTCCAACCCATCCCATCATCTTCATCACCTAACACAGTTGTGCTACCCCCAAACTCAAGTATCACACACACCACCAAACTCATTTAACACATTTGAAAAGCAAGTATATGAGTAAGGTGTGGCAATGTAGAAACATTGCGGGGGTCCTAAGCATTCTAGTAGCAAGGTAACTGTGCCATCATAGAAATGATGGAACCATCCTAGGTTTATCAAGGTGATGGGTAATCAAGGGTAAACAAGGATCCGTATATTGATGCCTAAAGGCATCAATACCGGTAAGCAAGTAGGACCATAGCTACACAAGCAGTAAAATAACAAGCAATGCATAATACGAGAGTAAGCTCTATAGGTGCATTTGCGAAAACAGTGGGATCAATCATGATCAAGGAGAAGTAGAGCTTGCCTGCAAAACAATATCCTTAATCTTCAAGTTCTTGCTCTTCAGATTCTTCGGTTGAGGTTGATATCTTCAAGTCCTTTCCTCAAAGCTCAGTTCCTCTGACTTGTATTTAAGCTTGAATTCTTCAGCTTGTTCTCGAAACTCGCGTAAGCTAGCGCATAAAAACACACCACATAAACAAACTACCGCAAAAGAAAATAAAGACCAAAAGAGCCAAAAAGATCCAATTAACTCCATAAAGAACTGATAAAACACCAATTAAGAACAGGAAACGAATTATGTATGATGCAATAAGTTTTATTTTAAGAAAGATTTCATTATCTTAAAAGGCTATTAGGTATGCATTGAGCGCTAGGGCTTTTAAGTGTGACTGAGGAATGCTAAATCATGAAGAGAAATCATGCTTGCATGTGAGGGTGAATACGGCGTGTGCACGTGTTCTTTGTACATTAGCAGCACTGAGGCTTTATATAGGTCGTAACCTATATAAAGGTTAATGCAATAAATGTACAAAGAGTGAAGTGTGTCACTTTTAATTATTTACCTATAGGTTAAGATATTACCTAATGGTGATTATCTAGTATTTTACCTACTGCATTAGTTACTAAGACTAAGCTACTAATTATTTGTCATGAGCTAAGCACATGATGGTGGTACGTGTACGTGAGCATGCGTGACATGAATGCATTGGCTCAAACGGAAAACCATGACCAAATAAATAGGAACTAACAGGAAATTCCAATAAATTCCAAATGAAAGACAAGTGATAGAATAAGTCGGATTGGTAGAGATTGGTGACAAGATTAGGGTAGGTTTTATGCTACGAGATGAAAAAGGGCATTGGTGATAGGCGATATCGATGTCGTATGGTTGGTCGATATGGAGATTTATTAGATGAGAGAGGAACTTTGGATATGGGTGGTTTGTAGATCTGGTGGTATTGAATCGAGGATGATTTTAGATAAATTTTGGCGGAAGAATCGCCAAAATCGGAGTTCGAACGGAAAAGATATGAATTTTGGAAGTCTGCCGAGAAAAGGATTAATTAGGATTAAGCTTAATAAATTAAGCATTGATATAATCCTAATTATTTTGAGATGGACAATGGTTGGAAGATGTTTAGAATGGCTCAACATATTTTTAGGAATTTTGTGGGATTTTTCTGACATCAGAAATGTGCTCGCAAAGAAATACGCGTACACTAGCCGGTGTACTTAGCATTTTCCTGAGAGAAAGAGAGGCTGACAGATGGGTCCAGGGAATCTGAGGGCTTATTTGCAAGAGTAGAAAGGTTCTGGGGACTTTTTGGTAAATACAGAAAGAATCGAGGGACCTATTTATAATTATGGAAAAGTTTAGGCGCCTCGGTGTAAAAAGATAGGGGTCAAATTGCAATTACAGAAAAGTATAGGGACTTTTCTGCAAAAAGACAGGATCCAAACATAATTACAGAAAAGCTTGAGGGCTTATCTGCAAAATGCCCAGAGCTGGGGATTTTCCTGGTTTTCGGATTTATTTTTGTAAAGGAAAAAGATCGTGAACCTAGCTCATGGTGAACCGGTGGAGCTTATGTGTCTGTGGTCTACGAGGACCGGGTGCACGGGAGAGAGGAGGGAAGGAGGGTGAGACTGACTAGTGGGTCCACGGGCTGACGTGGCGTAGCCACGTCGGCGGGCGGCGGGCCTGGTCAACGCGGCCGGGGATAGGGCGCGCGCGCCGGCGGTTCGCCGGAATACTCGCCGGCGGCGGCTAGGATGGCGGAGGCTCGACTCGAAGTGGACGCCGGGGATGTGCACGAGAAGGCGAAGGTGATGGTGGGAGATGTTGTCGACGGCGACGAGCAGAGCTGCGGTGCGACGTCGCCGGAGGGAAGAGCGGCGGCGGTGTTTGACGGAAACGCGCGAGCGAGCGGGTTTGGGCGAACGTGTGCACGAGGAGGCGCGGTGAGGTGTGGCGAAGGGTTTGGGTGGAGCGGCGTGGCCGGGGAAGGCCGGGAAAATGGCCAGCGATGATGTCGACCGGCGGCGGACGGCGGTGCTCGGTGCTCGGGTGGTGCGGGAGCGCGAGAGGGAGAAAGAGAGGGCGCAGGAGAGAGAGGGGAGCTCGAGGAGTCTCACCGAGGGTACGGCGAGGCCGGAGGTCAACGGAGGGCGGCCGGAGCCGGAGGGGAAGGCGGTGACGAGGTGGGCTCGTCATCGATCTCCATCCTCGTCCTCGGCTGCGCGAAGAGGAGGGCGCAACGAGGTCCGACGTGGAACGGAAATGAGAAGGAGAGAAGGAAGAGGGAGTGGGGCTCCTCGGAGGCGGCGGGGGATCTCGCCGGATACCTCGTCGGAGTGAGGAGAGAGTGAGGGGGAGGATTGCGGATGGCTTCGGAGGAGGGGCTCGGGTCCGTTTTTAAGGACGGCGAAGGCGGTGCACGGTCGGAGGCTTGGCGGGCGCGGCAAGGAAGGGAGAGGCGGTGGCGACAGTAGGGCGGCGGCGCGGCGGTATGGGCGGCGGTGGCGTTGATGCGACGGGACGGAGGAGGAAGAGGACGACGGTGGGGCCCGCGCGTCGGTGAAAGAGAGAGGAGGAGGAGCGGGCTGGGCTGGCGCTAGGTGGAGCTGGGCCGAAGAGAAAAGAAGCCGGGCCGACGCGAGAGCGAGGGAGAGGGAGAGAAGAAGGGAAGGGTTGGGCCGGCTGGGAGGAAAAGGAAAAGGGGCGGCCCGGGAAGGAGAAAAGGATTTGATCTTTTCTGGATTTCGAATTTGAGGGAATTTCAAATTCGAGCAAAAACAAAAGACAAACAAAACACTCAAACAAATCCAAATAAATTCAAAAATGCACATGATGTGATTTTGATGCAAGTTTAAATTCAAACTTTTGAAATTTAAATTGGGAACTTGATCTACTTTATTTTAGTTTGTTGTAAATTTGAAAAGGGTCAAATTTTAGTGGAATTTTAAATGAAGCAAACACTTGAGCACTTATTTCATGTTTCAAAATTCCCAAATTCAAACTAAGTTTGAATTATTTTAGTGAATTTTATTTCGAAAAAATCATGGCAAGGTAAGAGGTTGCACAAAAATTTAAATTTGGAGTGATTTTTATTCCTTTTTATTTGTTTCCAAATTTTGGGGTATTACACTGGGGATGGCGACGGAGGCCGCGGGGGCGAGGGCGACAGTCGGCGACGAGCTTCTCGACACGCCGGTCGGACAGCCGGTCGGACGCGTGGCAGGCGCCGGCGGCGGACGCGCGCTCTGCTATCGCGAGTCCGTTCGCGCGGTAACCGCGTTCATTGGACAAAAAATGTCGCTAAAAAGAAAGATTGGACTAATAACCTGGTGATTTATAGTACTCCCTCCGTTTTTATTTATATGACACAGTTGACTTTTTTTCATTATTTTGACCATTCGTCTTATCTACAAATATTTGTGCAAACAGCTAAATATATAGGTTACCTTTAAAGTGCTTTTTGATGATATATCTAATGATATCGATTCCACGTTAAGTACTAATTACATAATTATATATTGTTGGTCAAATTTCCAAGAAAAAATCAACTGTGTCGTATAAATAAAAATTACAATGTTTAGCAATTTCATCGGTGGGATAGTCGAAAAAAAAAATCATCGGTGGGATAAGTCAACGACATGGATGCTAGGGCTTCTTCGACCAAGAAGCGCCTGCGGAAGACGGCGGCTGCGTCGGATCAGGAGCCGTCAACCGGGCCAACGAGCATCCACGACCTCCTCGACGACCTGCTCAAGCTGGTCCTCCTCCGCCTCGACTCCCCCGTCTGGCTCGTCCGCGCGGCGTCGACCTGCAAGCAATGGCGCGGCATCATCGCGGCCGGCGACGGCGGCGCCGCCTTCCTCCGCCTCTCCCGCGCGCTCCACCCTCCCGCCATCGCCGGCCACTACCACCTGGAAAGCAAGACAACGGAGTTCGTCCCCTCGCCGTCTCCCGTCGTACGCAGCAGCCGCTTCACATCCATGAGGGACTTCCTCGACTACGACATGGCTTCGTGGAGGGGTCGTCGATTGCTACGGCGGCCTCGTCCTCCTCCGCAAGTCCGACGGCGGCAGCCTCCCCCAACTCGTCGTCTGCGACCCCTTTGCGCGAGTATTCAGGTGGATTCCCGGACCTCCCGGCCGTCCCGATCCCTACCATGATACGGTCTCCTACGGCTACGCCGACGCCTCCCTGCTCGGAGGCGGCGACGACGGCAGCGTCTCCATGACTGATTTCAGGGTCCTGTACAGGATCCACAGGGGCCCACGGGCCTTCCTGTTCTCCGCCACGGCCGAGGAGGGCGGCGACTGGCGCCGCCTGGACACGTTGGGCGACGACATCGAACACTTCACCACGGCACATATCGCCGGCCGGCTCGCTGGATCTCTCTGCCTGGGGCTGCTAAGCGGCGAGGTGATCGTCCTCGACAACGCCACCTTGAACTTCTCCAAGATGGATCTTCCCAGCCGCAATAGAGATCACTACTTCCCGACCTTGCGCGTCGTCAACAGCTCCGGTGTGGGCATGGAGCCGCAGACAGCACGCATCGTTCGCCTGAACGCGGAGGAGCTCGAGGTCTTTCGTCAGGTCAATGGCGTGTGGGTGCTGGAGCACAGCATCCGTCGGCTCTCCGAGGCAGCCCGCGGGCTGCCGGGATACCCAGACCGGAGGCGCCTCGGCTGGCTCGTGGAGCTCGTCGCCGACGGGCCGGGGTTCGTCGTCCTATCGGTCATCGACTGCGGCCGACGGTGGCTCGTCAACGTCGATGTGGAGACTATGAAGATGGCGGTCGTGCCGGAGCGGACGTACAGAGCGGCGACGCGCCAGTACACGCTTCCATGGCCTGATTCATTGTTCCAGGCTTGCGTTGAGTTGGACAAAGCCTCGTGATCAGACGACCGTGATGTGTGCAAAACTTAATTTTACTTGATGGGCTTGCATTGATCAACTTACCACGACATAGCCGACCAAAATTGCATTGTCACTGCAGTAGCTTCAGTGTTTAAAACGATTTACGAGTTATCACATCGGAGAAATAAGTAGTACACGTGCGTTCTCCTTAGTTTACCACCATTGACATACTGTTGACAGACTGCATCACATGTTGTCCTACATCAAACTATAATAATACGCATTGAAACAATTTACGCTACCCAATATTCTCGATCACTTTGGAGGTCTTCCCTGGGTACCGGTGAATGCATCCAGCCCATGCTTTGTCCGGCTCACTTGCAGCACGGATGCACTCCCATACAGCACTGTTGCACTTGAATCCAGAGCCAAAGCCAATCATCCAAACCCGGTCTCCCTTTCGCATCCGCCCCTTGGCCTCAATGTATGCAAGCTCATACCACACTGAGCTGCTCGACTGTGTTCCCAAACCTGTGAAGAGTCATGCGTGCCGGCTCAACATGCTCATCCGACAAGCCAAGGTTGTACTGGACCTTGTCAATCACTGCCCTCCCGCCGGCATGGATGCAAAAGTGCTCGAAAGCCTTGCGGAAGTTAGAGACGTATAGCTTGACCCGTCCATCGAGCAGTTTTCGTGCAGTGAATGACAATGCAAATACTAGCTGCTCTGAGAGTGGGAGGACGAGGGGGGCAAGTGTAGTGATGTTTGCCCTTAGTGCATCACCTGAGACGGTCAATAGATCTTTGGATAGTTTGATCCCTCTGTTTCCCATGGCATCCTCCTCCTGGAAGATGCACCCGTAGGAGCCATCAAAGGCACCCGTGATCTTCCGCACAACATGCTTCAGCCGGAACCGTGCCCCAGCGCTCGATGTCGAGAGGAGCACGGCGGCTCCTCCCATACGGAATAGAATGTTCGTCAATTGCATGGAGCGTTCATTCCCCTTGTAGAAGTTAGATGCAATAGTCTCGGTGGACACGACCAGAGCATGACTGCCATGGGGTGTTGCCTGCAGCAGGGTGGCTGCAAGTCCAATCGAGATTGGCGCAGCACTACAACCCATCCCAGATAGGTTAACACAACGGATGTCGCGACGAAGCTTGTATTTGTTAACAACCATGTCGGTGAGGGAGGGCACAGGAGCGAAGGCACTGCAGTTGATGACGAGTATGTCAATAGCAGCAGGGGTGATGCCCGTCTTGGCGAACATGTCGTCGATCGCTGAGAAAATGACTAGCTCCGCCTCTGCACGAGCTTCGTTGAAACTGTTGTTGGGTGGTGGGATGTAGTGGATTGGTGGAGGGAGGTTGGTCTCGTCACCAATGCTGCTGCGCTCGAGCATACGCGTCATAAAGCCGACGCTGCGATCATCCAAGAATGGGAAGTGGTGGACATGCTTGATGAACGCAGAGATGGGAACACGGCTATTGGGACTGGTCCGAAAGCAGGCATAGTCGATGAGGTACACCGCACGGGAACACCTTATGATGTAGTATAAGATGGTCACCATGGTGGGGAGGAGGAAAAAATTGAAGAGATTTATGGGCCAGGTGGTGTTGAGCAAGCCGAATAGCATGGTGAACACGAGATGTGTCCTGTTGAGAAGGATGATGAAGGCAAGGATGAGGGCTGGAACGGCGAGGAAGCTCTTGGTGTACATGGCGAGAAGCAGGTAGATGGAAATGAGATGCTTGGCATGAGTTGACAGGCTCATTAATTGAGGGACAGACTTGTAGCTAGAGTGTGTACGGGATTGAGGTGTGTGGATGGGAGGACGAAGCGAGGCGATCTGAGGCTTTTATAGCCGCCGACGACCGCGGTGATCATGTTTTGGATACATATTATAAATCACATGGGGATAGAGGCGCGGTCAAGAGATCTTTGGATAGTTTGATCCCTTTGTTTCCCTTGGCATCCTCTTCACGGAAGACGCACCAAGGCACCGGTGATCTTCCGCACAACGTGCTTCAGCCGGAACCGTGCCATAGCACTCGATGTCGAGAGTATCACGGTATGCCTAGCGCTCAAATGTCCATCAGCTGAAACACCCATGCATCCAAACACCGTTTTATTATTAAAATAATAGTAATTTAATAAAAAAATTGCATATCTGGTGCGGCATGAAAAATTGTAAAAATAACAGCCTGTTGGTCTGACTTAGCCAAAGCAGAGGACCCATCGGTCATTCGGTAACCAATAGGCCCTAGCCGAAGCAGGGGAACCATCGGTCATTCGGTAACCGATAGGGTCTAAGGGCATGTACAATGATATAGACGAGAGCTGTCTGGAAGACTTGTTCTAGACAACACAAAATAAATTGTTACAATGCATCGTGTATTAAAAGTCGTCTGAAAGAACTAAATACAACGCTATAAACAGCAAAATATTTGTATACAATGGTTTAGACGGCTGGGGCTGTCTATTAGACGGCAATGAGTCGTCTGGTGATTACTAGATAGCTTTCTTCTCTCTCCTCTTTCTCTGTCGTCCACGTCAATAAAAATCTTAAGTGGCATCTCTCCCAAACAGCTGACATCACTCCATTGTACACGTCATAATTGTGGTTGGGTTTCAAGTACCCAAGACCTATCGGTGATGCCGTGATGGGCTTGACCGATAGGCTTATCGGTTCTTGCATTACCCATAGGCGCCCATCCGGTTTGGAAATCCTTGCTGGTGCCCAGTTCGGTCGGCTGATAGAGGATGGGGCAAACGTGTACTTTTTTATTTTATTTTTATTTTACGGTGAAGCTATTGTATTCCTTGTGGTAAAGATCGAGCTATAGGAAGCACTAGGTGGCAGCAGACACGGTGACTAAGGTGGCGTTCGGTTGGGGCCTCTAAAGCGCCCTCTAAACTTTACCCCTCTAAAGTAAAAAGAATCTTTCTATTTAGGGGTACTAAATAAAATTTAATTGCAAAACCTTTCTGCAGATGGGCGTTATTTTTCGAGACGAATCTAACGAGCCTAATTAATCAATGTTTTGACGCAGTGATGCTACAGTAACCATCGTCTAATCGCCGCTTAATTACCCTCATTGCGTTCGTCTCGCGAAATAGAGGGGGGGTCCTGGACTTAGTTTTGTAATTTGACTTTGTTTAGTACACATAAATCGTGCCGGCATTATTGATGTGACATCTACAGTAACTTTAGAGCCCTATTATTTGCATCCGAACGCAGCCTAAGAGTCGTCCGAGTGCTTACACGTACTCGCTGCAACATGCATGTCAGGCGGTGAGTGCATGCATCTATACATTCATGGCTTCATGCACATCCATTTTCTAAACATTCACACTGTCACTTATTCCGATGAGGTTGAGCATGGCTGACTGTATTCTTCCCCTGTACCGGCGCATTGCACAAACTACCGACTGCGATTTATATTAGAACAAAATAAATCCGACTAGAATCAATCTGCACGCACTCCTTCTCAGTTTTTTTTCATTATTTTAACAAAACTTTCGGAACTCGTGGCCAGTTCGTGCTCGGCATGGTGCCATGGCCGGTGTACGGTGTACCATAACTATTGCACTGGCACTCCCATCCAGGCTTGTACCCGCGGGCCAATATAATCATCAAAATGTAGATACTGATGTGAATGCAACCCACATTATGATTACTTCTGCCTGTAATTTTTCCTCCAACGAGAATGCCTACTTCCAAAAAACGCATATGTTCAAACTTGAAAAACACTCTCAGAGAACATTTTTAAATTGTTCCTTTATATCTTAGAAAAGAGAATATATTAATCATATCTTAATTAGCTTCTGTAAATTTGAATTATATATTATTGACATTGGAATTCCACATCATTATGCATTTTATGCTGAACGACTCAGAAAAGCCACACGTGTATCTCTTGTTATGTGTATCGACCGCAATCGCCGAGTTCAAGAATATATAGATCGTTTGATCAGCTGCTTAAACACGTGTCATGCACCTAACGTCTGCTAAAATACGTGGCTGCGGCACTCCACCAGCTAGCCATGCATGTAGATATATAATAATACAAAAATGCTTCACAAACATACGACTCATTTGAACAATGGCATGTTAAAGATTTGATGTTCTCTTTTATGAATCCACGCGAAGCACCATCGAAATTAAAGTATTTTAAACAGTTACAACTCTGGTCGTACAAATGGGTCCGATGTACAGCAATAATCATATCAATATGCTTTGGCAATATAGTTCCATGCATGGAACTATAATATGCATTGAAATTAACTTTACCACTTTGGAGATCTTCACTGGGTACCGATGGATGATGCATCCAGCCCTGTCCGGCTCAATTTGCTGGACGGATGCACTCCCACACAGCGCTATTTCACTTGAACCCAGCCCCAAACCCAATCATCCACACCCGATCCCCGGTTCGCATGCGTCCCTTTGGCCTCGACGCACGCCAGCTCGTAACACACTGAGCTGCGGGGGATGGCTCCTACGCTCGCCTCTCGCGACCCAGGCGACTCAGGCGGCGACACGGTCGAACCTCCCGACGGCGCCGCCGCAGCCACCCTGCCGCCACCCTCCCACACCACCACCACCCTCCCTGCCTCCGACCAGCCAGCGCCGTGCACCCAGCTCCGTCTTGGAGCGCAGCGTGCGTCCGGCGCGCCGCCGGCGAAGGAAACCGAAGTGCTAACAGGCACAACCATCCAAGATCAGCTCCTCCATGATTACTACTGCACGGCAGTCCCAGGTGCTATCTGCTCCTCCCCCTCCGCTGTCCCCGCCTTCATCTGGCTCACTCCTCCATCCCGCTCTCCACGCTACAATGAGGTCTTCGTCTCCAACTTGCTTTCGCACAAACTAACTGCGCCTCCCTTGCGTCTTAGAGCCGTTAGAATTGCTGACTGTGTGTTCCGTTCTCGCGTCGCGAATCAGAACATAGCTAATGCGGTCATCGTGCGTGGTTCCCTGCGTCTCGGCTCGTCTATTTTCCTGGTCCATCAGTCCATGGCGGATGCCATTGCTGCGGCCTCCAAGCTCCAAGAGGCAGCCGAGACGTGCGTTGCCGTTAATGCTCACCAGTCGCACGTCGTGGTCGGCAGAAAGCGGAACAGTGACAGCACGGTGGAATTACACCGGCTCGGGACTCGAGGCAAGGCGCACGTCTCCGTGTCTCCGTGTATCCAAAGGGTACACCCAGCTGGATCTCCGTGTATCCAAAGTCAGCTGGCAACGGTCTCCCCCCTCTGCTCCCCCTCCCCCAGCTCGACACGTCGACTTCTGCCCATGCCGAGACAGAGCTCCTCCCTCCTCCCGTCCCATCGGCTTTCACAGCCTCCCCCGCTCCAACAGCCAAACCCTACCTCCAAGCGCTCCTATCTCCACCTCGCCCGCAACCTCACACACGCAAACGCATTGCCCCCATCACCTCCGCCACCGGCTGCTTTCGCTGCCTGGCCACGGATCACTTTGTGCGCGACTGTCGCGATCCCGTCCGGTGTCGCAACTGCCGGGGCAGTGGTCACCGGCAGCGCGACTGCACCATGCCGGTCGTTCGCATGAAGACGCCCCTGTTCCGTCAACGCCGCACGGCGGCGACGGCGGTGATCTCCTGCGCCACCCCGTCCACTCCCCACAAACCGCCACCATCAGCCTCCACCTCGCCTGCACCACGCTCACCCAACTCACCACCTCGCTCTCCACCTCGCACCTCCACCATGCCATCCCCGCCGCGCAACTCCCCCCTCGCGACACCACCACCCACCACCCTGAGCCGCTCGGCCTCACTCAACGCCAACCCACCAGCTCTGGCACCTGTCCCTGTCATGGCGCCGAACCACGAGGCGCGACACCCTCCGGCGCCTGTTCACGGCGCTGGGCAGGCCGCTCCAGCTACTGCTTTTGCTCTGCTGCTCCGCATCGTGGAGCCCATCAACAGCTATCCGCTCCCACCGCTGCCCACGTTCCCCATCATCATCACCATCCCCGCTCCACAGCGCACTGCTACCACGCCACCACCTCTCGCGCCGCTGCTCGCCATAACTTGGCATGCACCCGAGCCCGCCTCCCCACCCGCTGCTCTCGCTGACCATTCTGCTGTCGGGGGCCTCACACCCCCTCCGTCGCCTCCGGCTCCAGCTGCAGGCCGCGCTCCCCGCGGCCGTGGGCGTGCCCCGCCGTGTCGCGCTACGGCAATGCGGTACAGCGAGCGCCTCGCCGCCAAAGCACCCAGCACCTTCGTCCACTCCACTGACAAGGCGGTGCAGCTCAAGGCGCTGAAGAACACCCTTGCTGGCTGCTCCAAGGAGCTCAAGGCTCACGTCAAGAAGAGGGGCCTGCTCGGGAAGAAGAAGAAGCCGATTACGTCGGCTGACCTGCGCAAGATGGCGTCTGCTGCTGGGCTGGGGAGTGCGGCAGCCCGTGCTCTGTCCTCGGTGCGTTCCGCGCTAGGATGAAGATGTCGACCCTCCGGGTGATCGCGCGCGTTACCGCCATGCCGTGTTCTTTTTGCGGACGCGCTAACCTCGTTTTAGTTGCTTCGTTTGTTATTAGCTCGACGGCGTCGCCTCCGAGGTGCCTCACACCAAAGAGTGGACTGCCGCCTGTGTGGCTGTGGCTTGTGTTTGTTCTAGGCTCGTGTTGTGGTTCGTGTTGTTTCATGTGTTTATCCGCCGTGGCCAGCAGTTGTCGCTGGACTGTAGCCTTAGCTATCTGTACTTGTCTGGTGCGTTCTGGTTCTAATGGATAGTAACGTTAAGCTTGTTAACATCGTGTTTTGGAATGTGCGTGGCTTAGGCGACCACTCCAAATGCACTAAGGTTCGTGATCTTCTCGTCTCTGCGTCTCCGTCTATCATCTGCATCCAGGAGTCCAAGCTCGACTCCACTGACATGTTCAAAGCTGCGTCCTTTCTTCCTCGTGGCTTCTCATCGTTCGTCACCGTCGACGCAGATGGAAGCCGCGGAGGGATTGTGACTGCCTGGGATCCCGCCTACTTTAGCATGCGTTCGTCTCTCAAACGTCGCTACTCTCTAACTGTTGTCCTTGCGTCCACCATCACTGACCTAGAGTTCACGGTCACTAACGTCTATGCGCCGTCGGATCATCGTGATTCGCCAACGTTCTTGCGCAGTCTTGTAGAAATTCAGGGCCATGTTAGTGGTGCGTGGGCTATTGTTGGAGACTTTAACCTTGTGCGTGGCGTGGAGGACAAAAACAATGAACATGTCAACACCTCCCTCTGCTCCGCCTTCAATGACACGATCCATGAACTCGCTTGGCAAGAACTCCCCCTCCTGGACCGCTGCTACACCTGGACAAACAAACGTGCCTCTCCCATTCTCGCCGCCTCGACCGTGCTTTCTTCAACAATGCAATGAGCAGCATGTTTCCCAACACATCCCTCACATCCCTCGTCCGCACCACTTCTGATCACACACCGCTTCTCCTATCCCTCTCCACCAACATCCCCAAAACCAAAGTTTTTCGTTTTGAAAATGCTTGGTTACATCACGCCGACTTTCTTCCCACCATCACGCCTGCTTGGCATTCGGTTTCTAACGATGGTGACGCTGCTGGTGTGCTTGCTGCTTCTCTAAAGGCGGTGCGGGCCTCGGCAAAGGTTTGGTCGAAGGTAAAAAAAACCACTCCTGCTATACTTCAAAACTGCACCTTCATTATCTACTTACTTGATGTCCTCGAGGAACACCGTCTACTGTCTGCAGAAGAGCTGCAACTTCGAGCTTTGTGTCAAGATCGTTTAGAGCTAGCCATCAAGGAAAAAGCGGCTTACTGGAAACAAAGGGGCAAATTCAAGAAACTGAGAGAGGATGACTCCAACACAGAATACCTCCACGCGCGTGCCACTCACAGGATGCGCAGGAATCAGATACGAAGCTTAGAAGTGGATGGATCAATCCTGTCCTCGCATGATGACAAAGTGCAGGCTCTCACCGGCTACTTCTCACATGCACTCGGTACCACAATCACACCTGTATGGAGATTCAACATTGATGACCTTTACGAAGGCAGTGATCGTGTTGTATGTGAGACCCTCACCCAGCCATTCACCAAGGAGGAGGCCGTGGCGACCATTAGATCAATGAACAGAGCAAGTGCTCCGGGGCCTGACGGGTTCGGTCCCAGTTTTTACCAGGCTACATGGGGTGCAGCTGAGCCAAAAATCATGCAGTTTCTTGATGCTTTCTATATGGGACAAGCCGAGCTTGAGAGGATTAACCGATCATACATCGTACTGCTGCCAAAGAAACCAGATGCCTGTACTCCAGATGCCTTCCGGCCTATATGTCTTCAGAACTGCAGCATCAAACTGCCATCCAAGATCCTGACAACACGGCTGCAGAAACAGATCATGAACCTAGTGGATACGGATCAAACTGGTTTTATCAAGGGGCGGTCCATCTCTGAAACTTTTGTTTATGCAATGGAGCTTGTCCAAGTGTGCCACAAGAGGAAAGCACCCACACTAGTACTCAAACTGGACTTTGCCAAAGCATTCGATTCAGTCAACTGGGACAGCATGTTCAGAATTTTGAAGGCTCGTGGCTTCTCAGACACGTGGATTAGTTGGGTATCCTCCATGCTGACATCCTCTCGCTCTGCAGTGCTTGTTAACGGGTGTCCAGGGCCTTGGCTGCAATGTAAAAAGGGCCTGCGGCAAGGTGACCCCATGTCACCGTACTTGTTCCTGCTTGTTGCCGACGTATTACAGAAGTTGATACAAAAAGATGGAGGTGTTCGCCATCCGCTGCTCCTGGAACGCCCCTGCCCCATACTCCAGTATGCTGACGACACGCTGATCTTGCTGCGTGCCGATGCACATGACCTGACGAGACTGAAAGAGCTGCTGGATGCGTTCTCCTTGGCAACAGGGCTCCACATCAACTATACCAAGAGCACTTTGGTACCCATGCACGTTCCTGAGGAAGACATGGCAACGCTCATCTCCATCCTTGACTGCCGGCGTGAAGGTTTTCCTCAAACCTACCTTGGCTTACCTCTGTCCAACGAAAAACTGAGGCTGTCAGCATTCGCGCCCCTCATTGCTTCTGCCGATCGTTATCTTGCCGGCTGGAAGGCCGCGCTTCTCAACCATCAGGCTCGCTCCATCCTGGTCAATGCAGTCCTGGACAGTATTATCACGTACATTATGATGGTGATTCAGGTGCCGCCGGGTGTTCTGAACATTTTTGACGCTCGGCGCCGAGCCTTCCTGTGGTCCGGCGAAGATAAATGCAGCGGTTCTGATTGCTTGGTGTCCTGGGAAAATGTTATAAAACCAAAGGACCGTGGTGGGCTGGGAGTTAGGGATCTCAATATTCAAAATCGGTGTCTGCTACTGAAGCTCGTTCACCGCCTGCACTCGCCTGGTGAATCTGCATGGGCCACTTGGGTACAAGAAAATGCTGACATTGTTTCCTTGGAAGGTGAGGTGGCTGGGGAACATTGGGATGGTCTCACACATCTTGTCTCAGCTTATCATGATCTCACATCAGTGCGTCTTGGTAACGGCAGAACCACCTCTTTCTGGCATGATCTTTGGCTGCCGCAAGGGCGGTTGTCTGAAACTTTTCCGGCAATATTCAGTCATACAACCAAACCAAATACGAGTGTCTGCACCGTGCTCACCCAAGGCCTCGACACACACCTTGTGCCCCGTCTCACTCGGCCAGCTGTAGCTGAATGCGAGCAACTCCTACAGATACTACAGGATGTCACTCTCTCCTCCTCGCCGGACAAAAGAATGAGCCCGTTCATTGATGCAGATAACAAGTTCCACACTGCTCCTCTGTACAAGCTGTTGGTGGCCGGCAATGAACCAGAGTGCGAGTTCAGTGACTTTGTCTGGCACAATAAGTCTCCTCCCCGTGTTCAGTTCTTCACGTGGCTACTGGTGCAGGAAAGAATTCAGTGTCGCACTAATCTTCTGCAGAAACACATTGTTGACGATGACAAGTGTGAGCTCTGTTCATTGCAGCCGGAAAATGCTGATCATCTTATGTTTTGTTGTCCCTTCGCACAATCTTTCTGGGCGACGCTGGGCATCGACATTCCTACTGACATGACAGTCCGTCGTGTGTGGCAACTTTCACGCCCTGCAGGTGTCCCCCCTCTACACTTCGACGCCTTCATCCATCTCTGCTGTTGGCAACTGTGGAAGCACAGGAACGAGGTTGTCTTTCGTCATGAACCACAGTCCATTACTCGACTCCTGCGTGCTTGCAAGGAAGAAGCATTTCTATGGCGATGCCGTTTCAAGCGCACAGAGGCGCACGTATCTAATGCTTGGTGCTCTATCTTTAGTGTAAATATGTAACATATATATGTAGCAAATATCACCTGCACCCCTCACTATGCTGTAAATACTTTTGCCTTATGGCACACCATTTTTAATGGAATCAGGTGGGGATCATAATCCCCCCCGTTGACCTTCAAAAAAAAAAAACACACTGAGCTGCTCGACGTGTTCCCGAACCGGTGAAGTGTCATGAGTGACGGCTCAACATGCTCATCCGACAAGCCGAGGTTGTACTGGACCTTGTCAATCACTGCTCTCCCGCCGGCATGGATGCAAAAGTGCTCAAAATTATGCACATAGAAAAAACAAAAAAAATCAAAAACTAAAAACATTAACCAAGAAACCAAACATGTACCTCCTAAACATTACACTACAAGATGATTACTTTTTGCCGACAGTTTTCAAGGAAAGCCCTATAGTTTTCATATTCTTAGTTTTTTTTTTTCTTATGAGTGGCTGACAGTTTTTTTATACAAATTGGTGTCTTTCCCCACAGTTTTCACAATTTACCAACAAAGACATCCCCCACAAGTGTATTAGCCACAATTATGTTTATGCTTAACCAAAAGTACTAGATACTATCAGCCACTTGTGAAGACTATAGGGAAAAGTTGCAAATCGATCTTGTAGTGTTAGTTGACTCTGGTTGGCTAAACTTTAGCCGGCTAGAGGATCCACACAACGCCTAACACTGCTGGAAACATCAGTGCCGTCTCTGTTGGCTTTTCCCTATGCAGGCTAGGAATACTGGAGGCCACGGCAGCATGTAGGGGCACGTCGCCGACCAGTACGACAGATCTGGCACCATCGCCATCTTCATAGTCTCCACGTCGACGGAGAAGAACCACCTTCGCCCGCAGTCCAGCACGGACAAGACGACGAACCCTTGACCGGCAGCGACCACCTCCACGAGCGAGCCAAATCGCTTCTCCGGGCAACCCGTTGGCAGGCCTCCTCCGAGAGCCAAGGGATGTTGTTCTCCAGCACCCACGCGCCATTGACCCGGCGAAAGATCTCGAGCTCTTCGCCGCAGACGTGAACGATGCGCGTTATCTTGGGCTCCATGCCTGCCACGCCGTGGCAGTGGACGATGCGGAAGCTCGAGAGGTTGTCTGATATCGACGGATCCTTGGTGATCGGGAGGTCGATCTGGGTGAACTCCAAGCTAGCGTTGTCGAGAATGATGGCACTGCCGCTCTGCAACCCCATGCATAGAGATCGGTCGAGGTGGCCGGCGACGTGCGCCATATGGTGAAGTGGTCGAGGTAAGGTGCCCAACGTGTCGAGGACGCGCCAGTCGCCGTCCTCGGCCATGGCGAACACGTAGGCCCGGGGGCCCATGAAGAACCTGTAAAAGACTCTGAAAATTCGACATGGAGATGCTCCCGTCGTTGCTCCCCAGTCGTCGCCGTCCAGAAGGGTGGCGTCCGTGAAGGAGTAGCCGTCGCGGAGGTCCTGGGGATGGGTGATCCCCTGGTGCTTCCGCGCGATCGGGTCGCAGACGACGAGGTCGGGCTAGCGGGAGCTGTCGGGCTGGCGGAGGAGGACGACGCCGCCGTGGCAGTCAGCGACCTCCCACGAAGCCTTGTCGGCGGCGGGGAGAAAGTCGAGGGACGGGCAGCGGCTGCGAACGACGAAAGGCGCCGATGACGAGGGGACGAATCTTGTCTCCATGTCATGGTGGTAGTGGCCGGCGGAGAGAACCGAGCGTACCTCGGGTGGCTAGCAGTGGCAGCGTCCACACAGCCCACCCGGGTTCGATTCCCCGGAATTGCATCCGTGTGTTTCACCGGGGCTTTGCTCCCAAAAAAAAAAAATCCCCTCGCCTCTCCCCACTCAAAGCATAGGTAAAGGCTCGAACCGTTCTCACAGCGGTGACACGTGGCCCCTGTGTAAGGGTAGGGCTGCGTGAGAAGATTCTTCTTCTTAATAGTACGTCAGGGGGTTGCTTGCCCCCGCAGGTCTAGGTTTTTTTTTTGTGTGTGTGGTAGTGCCCGGCGATGGTGGGTGGATGGAGAGTGTGGGAGAGGCGGAGGAAGGCGTCGGCCGCGACGATGCCACGCCATCTCTTGCATGTCGACGCGGCGCGGACGAGCCATTCTTCTTCTTCTTCTCCGTTAATTAGGGGCGGTTCCGTGGCCGCAACAGCCGCATTCTTCTTCTTCTTGGCCTGCTGCTGCGCGTTGGACTTGGACATCCTAGACGAAGCCCTTGGATATATCCATGCCGCCAGCTGCGTTTTGTCCAACGAAAATTTCCGTCGAGGTCCTTCCAATTCTGTTCAACGATTCTGCACGCCGTCGCGTTTCCAACACGACCTTGCCTTCTTGCGTGATTGTGTCCGTGTCATTTTATTTCATCAGCGGGCCTTGCTTTCTTTTTCAGCACCATGATTTGTTTTGCATCCCCCCGGGTCAGTCAGATTCTCATTTTGTGATGTCGAATCAGAAGTTTTCTGCGCTGGCGGTACTCTCCGAATTTTTTTCATGCCATGCTAACTCCGAGATAATGTTTCTCAGTGATGGGTTATTTGATGCCAGGAATGATCTCCACATGATGAATTTTTACTGATTTTGAAAGAAGCCTCAATATCAGGTAGCTGGCATGTGAAAGAATATTGATGATAGCCTCCTCATAAAAAAAATACTTTCTTCCATGGAAAAACAAAATATTGTTCAACTGGATAATGGAAAAAAAAAATCAATGTATCCTAATGCTAGCTTGATCACATGAATACATTTATAAATTGACTTTTGCAGCCCTACCGCCAGAACCGCCCAGTTCCCACAAATGTCCTCTAAACATAGATAGGTTGAGCATGAGAAGAAGTAAATCATAATCAATAGAGCGATTCATCCTGATGAACAATGCACTTTTGGAATGTCCATCGTCCCTCTCGCGCTCCTCTCTGTAAACAACCACAATCCCAATATCGTAAAAACTTATCTAACGTACATCATTCGGTATACCTCCAAATAATTGTTCCACAGCGTACTACAACGAAACATGCATGTCTGATTGTCTGAATATATATGATTAAGTAGAAGTGAAGAACGTAGGGAACGTCGATCAATGCAAACTCAAGTAAATTAAACTCTGAATATATCCTAAAAACTTTGTCTCAAAATCTAAGAATGTAAATTAAATTTTGGAAAGTAAATTAAACTTTGGGACGCATCACCGTCGTCGCCTCCTCCAGCTTTGTGTTGCAAGCCTGGAACAAAGGCCGTGGCAGTGTGAAGGAACACGTCGGCCCTCGGTACGTCTGGTCCGGCACCGCCGCCATCTCCATCGTTTCCAAGTCGACGGAGAACACCATCCCCCTTTGCCTGCCGTGATGCACCGACAAGACGACGAACCCAGGGCCGTCACCAACAGCCTCCACGGTCCAGTCACAATCCTCCTTCTCCCGGTAGCCCGGCAGCCCATGGGTTGCCTCCGATAGCCGAGGGATCCTGTGTTCCAGCACCCAACCGCCATTGACACAGAGAAAAACCTCGAGGGCCTCGCCGTTTACATGAACGACGCGCACTGTCTGCAGCTCCATGCCGTGCACGACGCGGAAGCTCGAGTGGTTGTCTGGATCCGAGGGGTCCGTGAAGGTGGGCAGATCAATCTCAGAGAAATCCAAGCAGGCTTTGTCGAGAGCCATCAGTATGCCGCTCTTTAGCCCCAAGAAGAGTAACCCGTCGACCCGGCCGGCAACGTGCCCCATGGTGAAGAGGGACCCGTTGAAGTCCGCTGCCGGCACCGTGTTCAAGTCGCGCCATGGCCAGCCGTCGCCCTCGGCCGTGGAGAACACGTAGCCCTCGACGCCCTCATCAAGCCTGTAGAGGATCCTGAAGTTGGAGAAGGAGATGCCTCCTCCGTCGGCTTCGCCGTCGATCAGGGTGGCAGCGTCGCCGTGGGACAGGTCCGTTGAGTAGTAGATGTTAACGTGAATATATTGTACATGTGTTGTTTTCCTTAAGCGCCAAGGCTGGTTAGTTTAGATATGTATCTCCAGCTTGATCGCATTCCTTGTAACCGGGATTCTTTCCCATGTATTCCTCTATAAATACAACACCGGACGCCGGCACCTGGTGTGCGCTGAGCTTCCCCAAAATACCTCTCCTAATACGCTTTCATGGTATCAGAGCCAGATGTCTTGAGTTCAAGTCCTGGTGACCGCATATTCCGCTGTGCCGCTTCTATTTCCACGTTGTAGCAGAATGTTGCTGGTTGCGCCAATTGCTACAGGAACTTCACTTCCCTCTCGACAGCGCCATGGTTGTATATTGCGACAATGTCAGTGCAGTGTACATGAGCTCCAATCCGGTCCATCATCGTCGAACAAAACACATCGAAATTGACATACACTTCGTCAGGGAGAAGGTGTCAATTGGTGCTGTTCGTGTTCTCCACGTCCCCTCCAGCCATCAGTTTGCGGATATCATGACGAAGGGACTGCCGGTTCAGCTTTTCCAAGAGTTTCGGTCCAGTCTTGTCAGACCCCATTTCTGGAATCTACTGTGCATCCTGTATCAGTCCCTGGATCAGTAGCTGATACGCACAAGAACACAGATATGATAATCAAAAGCATACTTCGAATAGATAAATAAGTAAGATACCTGATATAAGACCCTTAGTGGCGGTACGACAAGGATTCAAAACTATCCAAGTCCATCCAACCCACTAGAGGTGAAGCAGACAGCGGAAACCATGGCCCAACACCACAAGCAAACTTGAGAAGCAGAACCGAAAACCCAATCGTCGTCGTCATCTACGAAGTCTTCACCTACTAAACCAACGATTGCAAACACGTGAGTACATAAGGTACTCAGCAAGCCCTACACTACACAAGGATATATATATATATATGCATATTTGGTCTTAGCAAGGAACAGGCTGTATGGTTCATTTTGCAGCAAGCAGATTTTATGCAAGGTTCACTAAAGCAAGTGAAGGAATTCTTAGATAAAACAGAGAAGTAACTGTCAATATTTTAGTTGGTTGGCCCTGGGGGAGTATGAAGCATTCCCGCCAGTTCCCAAGTTTTAGTTGGGCCTTCTGACCTCAGATGGGTTATACCGACCCGGCACACACTTGCCATCACTTCCAAAACACGAGCAGACTACTGCTCACTCACACTTCAAGGAATGAGAGGTGGCTAATCATATCGAACTCAACAAAGATGCGTCATATGCCGTGACAACGTCCATCCGGATGAATTTTACGCTCTGCAGAGGTTGTACATCTTTTCCCACGGGCTATGCACTCTTGATCGGAGAGTAACATAACGCTTAGTCCATCTTCTCCGAGTAATCTCACAAGTCCACCACGGAATCTCACTCAGGGGCCTGTGACTTGATATGTCACACTACGGCACAACACCTATAACAGGTACGTCGTGCTCCTGTAATAATTTACAGGATCCTGTGACAAACACTGGGACAGGCGGCATTCCCGTGACCTACAACGGGTTCCCCGACAAACGATAGGATTCCGCAACCGAACCACGGGTACGTTTCCCGGGTTTGCTCCTGAGCTTCCGTTGCCTCTACTGGCCTCCAAATGGACAATGTAAGAGTACCAAGAAGGTAGGGTAAGTCCTTCCCATACAGGTTCCGTGGTAGTACGAGAATCATCTTGTTAAAGGTTGAATGAACCGGTCCTTATGTGGCCGGGCAAGCACCATGTCTCCCACACTATGGGACTATCACACAATCCATTATGCCATCAATCACTTACTAATGGCCTTGCCCGCAATCCAACCCATCCCGTCACCGTCACCAACATCATCACCTAACACAGTTGTGCTACTCCCAATCCCAATATTACGCACACCACCAAACTCATTTCACACATTTGTAAAAGTATATGAGTGAGTAAGGTGTGGCAATGTAGAAACATTGCGAGGGGTCCTAAGCAATCTAGTAACAAGGTGAACGTGCCATCATAGAAATGATGGAACTATCCTAAGGTTATCAAGGTGACAGGTAAAACAAAGGGTAAACAAGGATTTAGATATTAACGCCTAAGTAACAGACATCAATATCAATAAGCAAGTAGGATAGTAACTACACAAGCAGTAAAATAACAAGTAATGCATAATACGAGAGTAGGCCATATAGGTGCTTTGCGAAATCAGTAGGTTCAATCATGATCAAGGAGAAGTAGAGCTTGCCTGAAAGAACGCTATCCTAATCTTTCAATTCTGGATCTTCAAATCTTCTGTCGAAGTTGATGTCTTCGAGTCCTCCTCTTAAGCTTGTATCTTCTAACTCGTCTTCGGGTTTGGATTCTTCAACTCGTCCTCGAAGCTTGGATCTTCTAGATCTTCCTTGAATTCTCCTGGCTCTTCCTCGGACCTCACGTAAGCTAGCGCATAAAAACATACCGTATAAACAAACTACCGCAAAGAAAATAAAGAACGAAAAGAGCCGAATAAGATCCAATTAACTCCAATAAGAATCGATAAAACTCCAAGAAAAATGGCTATGTTTATGCAATGCACATTTATTTATGAAAGATTATTTACTGCAAGTTTTATTCATGGCCTTATGAGGGCCATATTCACCTAGACAAGCTATTAATTATCTAAGTTCTCTTAAAAGAGAAAAGGTGCAGGGTTTGGCATGAAACTCTATTTACTGAAGCCTTAGAGTGAGGATGATGAGATGCACATGCTGCATTGATGGTGATTGCGTGCATATCTATTATATAAACTCTGAGTTATTTCTTATTAAAGAACATGAGTAGTTTTGAAGAGAGGATATGCGAATGCAGATATGTATATACATTTAGACATGCATGCATGCAGTATGGGTTACACAACCTATTGTTTAAAGATTATATTTTATTTGCAAGCATTGATGAGTTTATTAGCAATTAAACTTTATTTTATCAACAGATGATCCTACTAGATTAAAGATGTTGTTTATTTAAAAAGATAAAGATTTGCATAAGATTTAATGCATGATGGTGCAAAGCTACATGCTGAAGTCATGACATGCATTTACAAAGTAATTAAATAAATGATGAGAGGATAACCTCAAATAACAGCGAATGAAATACCAATAAAATTCTCAAATAACCGACATCAAATAAAAGAGGTAGATAAATCAATAAACTAGATAAATGGCGAGGACAACATTGGATTAGATTAGATTGACGATGTGAAATGATACGGCGGGGTTGACTAGATTCAACACCATAAAGCGAAAGAATATTTGTGCTTGATGAGATCAGTGGCAATTGATTGGCCGGGATGACTGTACATTGAAAGGAGGAGGAATCTGGGTGGTTTGATTAAGCGATAACTATGCTAGGCTAGGGTTGAAGCTAGGTCGTGATAAGAGGAGGTTACTGTACTTGAGGTGGGACGGTACGACGAGAAGAGGTGGAATGGTTCAATCAGAGGGGTTAGGTTCAACACTAACAGGTGGAAGAACAGTTGCGCTATGCGAGATCAGCGAGGAATGATTTGTCGAGATAGGTTTTATCGGGCGAGAGGGAAACTTTAGGGTATGAATGATTTGTAGATCTGGCGTGGAGCTCTAAGGCAGTACCAAAAGGTACTACGCGTTGCTACGAACGCGTGAGCGCAAGAATCGCTCAAAACGGAGCTCGGATGGAAAAGATATAGTCGTTTAAAGATTCTAGGGGCTTGTTTGTAATTACAGAAAGATTCTAGGGACCTATTTGTAATTAAGAAAAAGTATAGGGACCTTGGTGCAAAAAGGTAGGGACTAAAGGGTAATTACAGAAAAGTATGGGGGCTTTTCTGTAAAAAGGTAGGGACCTAAACAGAAATAGAATAAACTAGAGGGGCCTATCTGTAAAAGCAGAGAAGTACTAAGGACTAATCTGTAATTACAGAAAAGTTACAGGGACCTATATGTAATCATGGAAAAGTTGAGGGGCCTTGGTGTAAAAGGTAGGGACTAAAAGGTAATTATGGGAAAGTACAGGGGTGTTTCTGTAAAAAGTGGGGACCTAAGCATAATTATTATAAAGCTCAGGGGCGTATCTGCAAATTGCACAGGGGCCGGGATTTTCTGGGATTTTGGAATTATTTTCCTAATGAAAAAGGTGTGGACTGGGTTCACGGGGTCGTGGACCGGCTGGGGGACCGTGGTCCACCGGTCCACGGTGGACCAAACGGCGGCGCCTTGGCCGGAGCTCGCCGGAAAGCTCACTGCCGGCGGGAGGGCTGGCGTAAGGTCGACAAGGACATGGTGCCGAGGGTCAGCGCACGACGGCGGAGCATAGGCACGAGCACGTCGTCGACGGCAAGAGCGGATGCGGCGGCGCGACGTCGCCGGAGGGGAGGGCGGCGGCGGAGCACGTCGGAGATCTCGCGTGTGCGTGCGCTGAGAGAGGTTTGGGTTGGCGGAGAAGGTGTGCTGGCGCGTGGCGAAGGCGGCGCGCGCACTGGGTGAGCGGGGCGTGGCCGGAAAGGTGGCCGTCGCTGTGCTCGCGCGGCGGCTGGCGGCGGCGCACGGTGCGGAAGGTCGTGCGCGGGGAGAGAGGGAGGGAGGAGAGGCGCGGGAGAGAGAGGGAAGGACGGGGAGGCTCACCGTGGGGTCGGCGAGGCCGGAGGAGGTCGGCGGCGAGCTGTCGTCGACGAAGAGTCGCCGGAACCCTAGCTTCCGACGAGAGGGGGACGGAAAAGGAGAGGAGCTCGAGGGTGAAAGAGGGGAAAAAGGGCAGGGCCCGGGGTCAATTTATAGGCGGAGGAGCTCGACGCCGTGGACCTTATCTGGCCGGTCAAGAACGGCGGTGGCGTCCTCATCCTTAGTGGTACGGCGGAGTTAAGGGCGGCATGGGCAATGTGTCCGTGATGACGAGAGCGACGGAGTGGCTACAGAGCCGGAGAAAGCGACCGGGGAGAGAGGAGAAGAGGGAGGACGGCGGCGATTTAGTTGGTCGGCAGCTGGACGGCGATGAGAAGGTCAATGGCGAGTTTGCTCGGTCACGACGTGCGGCGACGGTGTGAACGCGATGCGCTGACTGCGGCACTGCGGCGGTTCTCGTCGCGACTTGGTTGGCGTTGGCGCTGAGCTGGAGAAGACGGTGGCCACGTCGGCGGCGCTCCGTCGGAAGAGAGAAGTGACGGCGGCGAGTCGAGCTGGAGGAAGAAGATGAGGTGGCGGTTGGGCTGGGCTAGGCCGTAGTGGGCCATGCTGGGCCGGAGGGAAAAGGAAGAAAAGAGGCCCGCGGCGGGGGAGAAGAAAAAGGAAAGAAGAGATGGGCTGGGCCGGCGCGGAAGAGAAGGAGAGATGAAGCCCAAAGGGAAAAAGAGAGAAACTTGACTTATTCTTTTATGGGATTTTGGAGGGACTTCAAATTTGAACAAAATTCAAATTTGAAAAAGGAGATCAACTACAAGAAATACTCCAAATAAAACCTTTAAATCCAAAAATGCGTATGGTGTCATTTGTGCACATTTAAATTCGAGATTTTAAATTCGAGGTGAATTTGCTAGGATTTAGCATATAACTATTTTAATTTGTTGTAAATCCCAAAGTTCAAACTTTTAGTAAATATTAGATGTAAACAAACACTGGAGCATAGATTTTATATTTTGAAAATTTCAGATTCAACTAAGTTTTGAATTACTTTTGTTAGTTTTATTTTAAAATCTCGATGGGAAGGAAAGAAATAAACAAAAATTTAAAATCGGAGTGATTTTCATTCCATTTAAACTTTGATTTAAAATTTGGGCTGTTACAGATCTACCCCACTTAAAAGGAATCTCGTCCTCGAGATTCGAACGGTCTTCTGGTTGGTGTAGCACTTGTCTGGCGTCTTCTTGCTTGACGGTGGTAACATCCAAAATTTTGTCGGAGGCTTCTTGATGTTGCGAGCTTTGATAGAGGATTCTTTCTATCTTTGTGATCTTTGGTACTGCGGATCGATGTAGCGAAGTTCCTTTCTTCAGGGTTGTATGGGGTCCTACCCCACTTAGAGGATCTAACTTGAGTTTCCAAAGATAATGATCCGTTGTTGCTCTGCTTGTCTTATCCAAAGGGTTTAGACTTTTCTTAGTATTCCGTGGGTCGCTTTATCCGAATGCCTTTATTTCCAAATTATCCTCGAAGGCCGGTGTACTAAGACTCTTATCCAGCTTTGGAGGTAAAATCTTCTCCATTGGCGTAGCTTGAAGTCTGTTCTTCTCTTTAGAAAACATAGGGATGAAGAAAACCATCTATATCATGTTTTCGATTGTCCAATCCTATCGTGTTCTCACTTATAGAACTTGGCGGCACTTCCAATCCATCAGGTAGGAGATTCCAAGATATAGTGGGTGGACTACCCCACTTAAAAGGGTTTATCTTAGGGAGTTTCATCTTAACATCTTTGAATCCAAAAGAGAAGGGTTACAGGGTTTCTTTTGCAAATCATGCATTGTCGCATATCGCAGTCACTGAATAGGTATTAAACATCATCTCATCATATCTTATTCCATAAACCTTTTTACATAGTGGCTCACTACAGACATTAGGGTTTTCCAAGTATAAAAGTGGCGAGCACATGTTCTACTACTGGTCCAATTGCTTACTCCTTGACGTCCAAACTCAGGGTACGGTAGATTTGCGCTTCAACGAGGTTGTCACTCGTTGTCTCCGTATGTGATTGTTCCAGGGCAATCTGCTGCGAGGTGCCCACGATTCCGGCACATGTAGCACTTCCGTTTTGCCCCTAGTACTTTCTTTTCCTGTGGTTTGCCTTCACTGCCTTGCCTTTGAGTGGCCTGCCTTTTAAAACCAGAAGGCCTCACGCTTAGCTTGTTCTTCTTCTTTTTCTTTTTATTCTTCTTCTTCTGTTTCTTCTTCTCTCGATTTTCTTGCTTTTGGGGAGATTTCCACTCATGCACTTCACATATCTCTTTCGGCTCACCTGACTGGATCTCATGGCTTTTGTTATTTCCTTGATTTATCAGTGTTTCTTCGAGTAACATGGCTCGATTCATCAGTGTACTGAAATCTGGATAGATGTGAGTGACCAGATGTACCCTTAGGTTATGGTTGAGACCTTTTCTGAAATGATCTTGCTTCTTCTTATCCGTGCTGACCTCATCTGGTGCATAACGAGCCAGCTTCATGAACTTCCTGCGGTATTCATGCACCGACATAGATCCTTGTGTAAGGGTACGGAATTCATCTGCTTTCATATCCATAATTGCTGTGGGGACATGGTACTCCCGAAAGGCTTGCTGGAATTCATCCCACTTGATGGTGTCAGGTTCTGTTGCGGCTTCATGATAGTTGTCCCACCATTCTGCCGCTACGCCAACCAGCTGATGTGTCGCTAACATCACTTTCTCTTGATCATTGGCATTGACGACATTAAGCTTCTTATTGATGTTCCTGAGCCAGTCGTCAGCTGCCAATGGGTCATCTTCTGTATTGTCATAGACAGGTGGCCTGAGCTTCATAAATTCTGTTATCTTAGAAATGATTCCAGGATTGTTCTGTTGTTCTCGAGATATTATTTCCAAGAGTTGAGTCTGCTTGGCCATTATTTCTGTGAGGTTGACCAACGGGGGTGATGCTTGAGACATCTCATTAAAATTCTGGTTGTTGTTGTCACTCTCTTGGTATTCTTCTTCGCTGAGATGAGCAACCTCAGGTTCTTCGCTACGGTCTGCGGAGGGTCTTCTATTGCTTGCTTGTTGTTGTTGGCAAGGTTGCATTCGGACGGCCTTCTTCGGCGGCATCCTGTTTCCACCAAAAGAAGTTTAGGCAGAGGTTAGGGAAGGGTCTTGGCCTTAAGCTGTTGTTAAGCTTGCGATTCTAGCTATTAAATTGTTGTTATTGTTGTTATGATGTTTAGGTTTTTATTAAGAGCACACAATCATAGAAAAATAAGAAGTCAAAATCGACAAAAACATCGAATCACACAAACAACGCGTTTTATTTGTTGTGGACTGAGGTGTTGCGTACTACGAACGAGATTTAAGGTTTTAAGGTAGATATACTATCGATACTTCTGCTGACATCATAACTCGACCAATAGTCTGTCGACCAAAAGAAATCGAGAGGGTCATATGACTTAGTCGGATAAAGAAAAACCATGCTCATGTACTGCATTTGAGGGTGCCTCATTGACTTGATGCTTAAGGTTATCCAGGCACATGTAACCATGGTCATTGCATTCCACTAGGGTTGAGATCCCAAATTTATATTCTTTCCTAGCTCGAAGGTAGCTCAAGGCACAGCAACTCCAATACATCTTGTGCTCTCAAACAGAATTACATTCCCAAAATAATTTTTGATTACCCGGATTGCAACTTACTAGTTATCACTAGTGCTTCTGAGGCAACTGTCCTTTATAAACTTCTCATATTGGATCGATGTTGGGGCAATTTGCTCTTTTGTGACCTTCTTGTCTGCAGTGGAAACAAAGTCTTGGTCTTTTGATTGGGTTGCTTGAGGTTTCCTTCGAGTGAACCTCTGGTGGGAGACTTGCATCACTTGGGTCTTCATGTACATTAGTCAATTGGCGAAGGGTAGATTCTTCTGTCGTGCACCTTGGCTTCTTGATCTTTCCAGATGTAACTTGGCTAGATCCTTGTACGATACACTTTCTCTTCATGTTGCTGCTTTCGTTGGCGTCTTTTGGGTTGTAGGAACTTAGAGTGATTGGCGACCTCATCACTGATCTTCTTCATTGACTCTTCCAGGCTACTCAACCTTTCAAGTATATTGGCGATGACAGAATGCGACGTCATGTATGCATCATCCATGTTATTCCAAACTCCTTGCTCTTGATGCTTTTCTTTTACTGAAGATTGAATCTCAGTAGATGGTGCTGAGATCTGTGAGTCCTCATTTATCATATTAGTCTCTGCAGTTCTTGCTTCCTTGATGGGTTCATAGAAGAGGCAACCAACGACTTATATCCGGAGTTGTGACACCGGCAGGAAGTCTTTTGGTGTCCCGAGTAGCATTGACATTTCCCTTTTGTATAGGATCCATATCCGGTTTGCAGTAAACTTGGTATGATCTCTTCTCTACTTCTACAGTCACATAGTCCTGGTTGTCTCCCAGGTTGAAATTTCCCTGTGCCGTCATGTCGAGTTGAGAAGAGACTTCTGCGGTTGGTCGGGAGAAGAACAAGAGATTTTGAAAAGATGGGGAAGAGGTACTATGGAAGATTTTGTAACTAGTTTTGAAAATAGTCACTTTCGAACGTAACAAATCCTAGGTTTTCGTTCTACGGTCAAGTAATGCTCTGATACCACTCTGTCAGACCCCATTTCTGGAATCTACTGTGCATCCTGTATCAGTCCCTGGATCAGTAGCTGATACGCACAAGAACACAGATATGATAATCAAAAGCATACTTCGAATAGATAAATAAGTAAGATACCTGATATAAGACCCTTAGTGGCGGTACGACAAGGATTCAAAACTATCCAAGTCCATCCAACCCACTAGAGGTGAAGCAGACAGCGGAAACCATGGCCCAACACCACAAGCAAACTTGAGAAGCAGAACCGAAAACCCAATCGTCGTCGTCATCTACGAAGTCTTCACCTACTAAACCAACGATTGCAAACACGTGAGTACATAAGGTACTCAGCAAGCCCTACACTACACAAGGATATATATATATATATGCATATTTGGTCTTAGCAAGGAACAGGCTGTATGGTTCATTTGCAGCAAGCAAATTTTATGCAAGGTTCACTAAAGCAAGTGAAGGAATTCTTAGATAAAACAGAGAAGTAACTGTCAATATTTTAGTTGGTTGGCCCTGGGGGAGTATGAAGCATTCCCGCCAGTTCCCAAGTTTTAGTTGGGCCTTCTGACCTCAGATGGGTTATACCGACCCGGCACACACTTGCCATCACTTCCAAAACACGAGCAGACTACTGCTCACTCACACTTCAAGGAATGAGAGGTGGCTAATCATATCGAACTCAACAAAGATGCGTCATATGCCGTGACAACGTCCATCCGGATGAATTTTACGCTCTGCAGAGGTTGTACATCTTTTCCCACGGGCTATGCACTCTTGATCGGAGAGTAACATAACGCTTAGTCCATCTTCTCCGAGTAATCTCACAAGTCCACCACGGAATCTCACTCAGGGGCCTGTGACTTGATATGTCACACTACGGCACAACACCTATAACAGGTACGTCGTGCTCCTGTAATAATTTACAGGATCCTGTGACAAACACTGGGACAGGCGGCATTCCCGTGACCTACAACGGGTTCCCCGACAAACGATAGGATTCCGCAACCGAACCACGGGTACGTTTCCCGGGTTTGCTCCTGAGCTTCCGTTGCCTCTACTGGCCTCCAAATGGACAATGTAAGAGTACCAAGAAGGTAGGGTAAGTCCTTCCCATACAGGTTCCGTGGTAGTACGAGAATCATCTTGTTAAAGGTTGAATGAACCGGTCCTTATGTGGCCGGGCAAGCACCATGTCTCCCACACTATGGGACTATCACACAATCCATTATGCCATCAATCACTTACTAATGGCCTTGCCCGCAATCCAACCCATCCCGTCACCGTCACCAACATCATCACCTAACACAGTTGTGCTACTCCCAATCCCAATATTACGCACACCACCAAACTCATTTCACACATTTGTAAAAGTATATGAGTGAGTAAGGTGTGGCAATGTAGAAACATTGCGAGGGGTCCTAAGCAATCTAGTAACAAGGTGAACGTGCCATCATAGAAATGATGGAACTATCCTAAGGTTATCAAGGTGACAGGTAAAACAAAGGGTAAACAAGGATTTAGATATTAACGCCTAAGTAACAGACATCAATATCAATAAGCAAGTAGGATAGTAACTACACAAGCAGTAAAATAACAAGTAATGCATAATACGAGAGTAGGCCATATAGGTGCTTTGCGAAATCAGTAGGTTCAATCATGATCAAGGAGAAGTAGAGCTTGCCTGAAAGAACGCTATCCTAATCTTTCAATTCTGGATCTTCAAATCTTCTGTCGAAGTTGATGTCTTCGAGTCCTCCTCTTAAGCTTGTATCTTCTAACTCGTCTTCGGGTTTGGATTCTTCAACTCGTCCTCGAAGCTTGGATCTTCTAGATCTTCCTTGAATTCTCCTGGCTCTTCCTCGGACCTCACGTAAGCTAGCGCATAAAAACATACCGTATAAACAAACTACCGCAAAGAAAATAAAGAACGAAAAGAGCCGAATAAGATCCAATTAACTCCAATAAGAATCGATAAAACTCCAAGAAAAATGGCTATGTTTATGCAATGCACATTTATTTATGAAAGATTATTTACTGCAAGTTTTATTCATGGCCTTATGAGGGCCATATTCACCTAGACAAGCTATTAATTATCTAAGTTCTCTTAAAAGAGAAAAGGTGCAGGGTTTGGCATGAAACTCTATTTACTGAAGCCTTAGAGTGAGGATGAGGAGATGCACATGCTGCATTGATGGTGATTGCGTGCATATCTATTATATAAACTCTGAGTTATTTCTTATTAGAGAACATGAGCAGTTTTGAAGAGAGGATATGCGAATGCAGATATGTATATACATTTAGACATGCATGCATGCAGTATGGGTTACACAACCTATTGTTTAAAGATTATATTTTATTTGCAAGCATTGATGAGTTTATTAGCAATTAAACTTTATTTTATCAACAGATGATCCTACTAGATTAAAGATGTTGTTTATTTAAAAAGATAAAGATTTGCATAAGATTTAATGCAGGATGGTGCAAAGCTACATGCTGAAGTCATGACATGCATTTACAAAGTAATTAAATAAATGATGAGAGGATAACCTCAAATAACAGCGAATGAAATACCAATAAAATTCTCAAATAACTGACATCAAATAAAAGAGGTAGATAAATCAATAAACTAGATAAATGGCGAGGACAACATTGGATTAGATTAGATTGACGATGTGAAATGATACGGCGGGGTTGACTAGATTCAACACCATAAAGCGAAAGAATATTTGTGCTTGATGAGATCAGTGGCAATTGATTGGCCGGGATGACTGTACATTGAAAGGAGGAGGAATCTGGGTGGTTTGATTAAGCGATAACTATGCTAGGCTAGGGTTGAAGCTAGGTCGTGATAAGAGGAGGTTACTGTACTTGAGGTGGGACGGTACGACGAGAAGAGGTGGAATGGTTCAATCAGAGGGGTTAGGTTCAACACTAACAGGTGGAAGAACAGTTGCGCTATGCGAGATCAGCGAGGAATGATTTGTCGAGATAGGTTTTATCGGGCGAGAGGGAAACTTTAGGGTATGAATGATTTGTAGATCTGGCGTGGAGCTCTAAGGCAGTACCAAAAGGTACTACGCGTTGCTACGAACGCGTGAGCGCAAGAATCGCTCAAAACGGAGCTCGGATGGAAAAGATATAGTCGTTTAAAGATTCTAGGGGCTTGTTTGTAATTACAGAAAGATTCTAGGGACCTATTTGTAATTAAGAAAAAGTATAGGGACCTTGGTGCAAAAAGGTAGGGACTAAAGGGTAATTACAGAAAAGTATGGGGGCTTTTCTGTAAAAAGGTAGGGACCTAAACAGAAATAGAATAAACTAGAGGGGCCTATCTGTAAAAGCAGAGAAGTACTAAGGACTAATCTGTAATTACAGAAAAGTTACAGGGACCTATATGTAATCATGGAAAAGTTGAGGGGCCTTGGTGTAAAAGGTAGGGACTAAAAGGTAATTATGGGAAAGTACAGGGGTGTTTCTGTAAAAAGTGGGGACCTAAGCATAATTATTATAAAGCTCAGGGGCGTATCTGCAAATTGCACAGGGGCCGGGATTTTCTGGGATTTTGGAATTATTTTCCTAATGAAAAAGGTGTGGACTGGGTTCACGGGGTCGTGGACCGGCTGGGGGACCGTGGTCCACCGGTCCACGGTGGACCAAACGGCGGCGCCTTGGCCGGAGCTCGCCGGAAAGCTCACTGCCGGCGGGAGGGCTGGCGTAAGGTCGACAAGGACATGGTGCCGAGGGTCAGCGCACGACGGCGGAGCATAGGCACGAGCACGTCGTCGACGGCAAGAGCGGATGCGGCGGCGCGACGTCGCCGGAGGGGAGGGCGGCGGCGGAGCACGTCGGAGATCTCGCGTGTGCGTGCGCTGAGAGAGGTTTGGGTTGGCGGAGAAGGTGTGCTGGCGCGTGGCGAAGGCGGCGCGCGCACTGGGTGAGCGGGGCGTGGCCGGAAAGGTGGCCGTCGCTGTGCTCGCGCGGCGGCTGGCGGCGGCGCACGGTGCGGAAGGTCGTGCGCGGGGAGAGAGGGAGGGAGGAGAGGCGCGGGAGAGAGAGGGAAGGACGGGGAGGCTCACCGTGGGGTCGGCGAGGCCGGAGGAGGTCGGCGGCGAGCTGTCGTCGACGAAGAGTCGCCGGAACCCTAGCTTCCGACGAGAGGGGGACGGAAAAGGAGAGGAGCTCGAGGGTGAAAGAGGGGAAAAAGGGCAGGGCCCGGGGTCAATTTATAGGCGGAGGAGCTCGACGCCGTGGACCTTATCTGGCCGGTCAAGAACGGCGGTGGCGTCCTCATCCTTAGTGGTACGGCGGAGTTAAGGGCGGCATGGGCAATGTGTCCGTGATGACGAGAGCGACGGAGTGGCTACAGAGCCGGAGAAAGCGACCGGGGAGAGAGGAGAAGAGGGAGGACGGCGGCGATTTAGTTGGTCGGCAGCTGGACGGCGATGAGAAGGTCAATGGCGAGTTTGCTCGGTCACGACGTGCGGCGACGGTGTGAACGCGATGCGCTGACTGCGGCACTGCGGCGGTTCTCGTCGCGACTTGGTTGGCGTTGGCGCTGAGCTGGAGAAGACGGTGGCCACGTCGGCGGCGCTCCGTCGGAAGAGAGAAGTGACGGCGGCGAGTCGAGCTGGAGGAAGAAGATGAGGTGGCGGTTGGGCTGGGCTAGGCCGTAGTGGGCCATGCTGGGCCGGAGGGAAAAGGAAGAAAAGAGGCCCGCGGCGGGGGAGAAGAAAAAGGAAAGAAGAGATGGGCTGGGCCGGCGCGGAAGAGAAGGAGAGATGAAGCCCAAAGGGAAAAAGAGAGAAACTTGACTTATTCTTTTATGGGATTTTGGAGGGACTTCAAATTTGAACAAAATTCAAATTTGAAAAAGGAGATCAACTACAAGAAATACTCCAAATAAAACCTTTAAATCCAAAAATGCGTATGGTGTCATTTGTGCACATTTAAATTCGAGATTTTAAATTCGAGGTGAATTTGCTAGGATTTAGCATATAACTATTTTAATTTGTTGTAAATCCCAAAGTTCAAACTTTTAGTAAATATTAGATGTAAACAAACACTGGAGCATAGATTTTATATTTTGAAAATTTCAGATTCAACTAAGTTTTGAATTACTTTTGTTAGTTTTATTTTAAAATCTCGATGGGAAGGAAAGAAATAAACAAAAATTTAAAATCGGAGTGATTTTCATTCCATTTAAACTTTGATTTAAAATTTGGGCTGTTACAGCTCACCGTTCAAGAACCTCACGATACGACTGCGGGGGGGTGTTAACGTGAATATATTGTACATGTGTTGTTTTCCTTAAGCGCCAAGGCTGGTTAGTTTAGATATGTATCTCCAGCTTGATCGCATTCCTTGTAACCGGGATTCTTTCCCATGTATTCCTCTATAAATACAACACCGGACGCCGGCACCTGGTGTGCGCTGAGCTTCCCCAAAATACCTCTCCTAATACGCTTTCAGTAGAGATTTGGGTCGAAGACATTGCGCATGGGATGGTGGATCCGCCGGTACAGCCGCGCCATGGGGTCGCAAACGAAGAGTTTACTTCGCTTGGACTTGGAGTAAGATTTCAGCTGGCAGAGGAGGACGAGGCCACCGTAGCAGTCGGCGACCCACCAAGTCTTGCTCTTGTCGCCGAAGCCGGGGAGGAAGTCGAACGAGGAGAACCGGCTGCCGTCGACAGGCGGCGGCAGCGATGAGGAGATGAACTTCTTCATTCCTTCACACAGGTGGTAGTGGCCGGCGATGGCCAGCGATGGCGCGCGGGAGAGGCGGAGGAAGGCGGCGCCACCGTCGTCGGCCGCGATGATGCCGCGCCATAGCTTGCATGTCGACGCGGCGCGGACGATCCAGATGGAGGAGTCTAGGCGGAGGAGGATCGGCTTGAGCAGTTCGTCGGGGACGTCGTGGATGCTCGCCGGGCGGCTTGGGAGTGGTTCTGCCGCCGCCATGTGGGATATCCTGGACGAAGCCCTAGGATCTATGCCGCCCCCGCCCTCTGTGTTCTTTTTAATAGGAAAATTTTCGTCGGTGTTGGTCCAACACACGGTGGTATCTCTTTCCTTGTCGTTCGTGTCATTTTATTTCATCCGTGGGCTTTGCTTTCTTTTTTATTTCAGCCCAATATGATTTGCTTTTTTTTTCCGTGTGGTGCTCTCAGTTTTAGTCATGTTATTAAAGATGCCAATTAATTCCGAAATAGTCGATTGATCTTCAGCGATGGGTTTTCTTGGTGTCATGAATGATCTGCACACAGTGATCTATGCACTTAGTACATGCTTATGTACGTGAATTTGCCATCTATGCACTTAGTACTCACCCATATGAATGCATATATGCAAACCCTATCTCTATGAGCATGTTCGAAGACAGAGCCGACAATCCTCGAGATTGATGAAGTCATCGCTGACGCCTCGCTATCGACGGCCACGTCGCTTACCGCTGAAAGCGCAACGCCGTTAAATCCGCTCCTATGGGAAGTTAGACCCAGCATGGCGTCAGCACCAAGAAAAGAGGCATCACCATCCCCACGCACGGCCTCACCGTCCCAACGGTGCCCGGCGCGGAGGACTACATCGATCGTCCTCGATCGTCAGCTACGGCTCGCCGGTGTTCACGTGCAAGTTTGGGAACGGGGAGAGTTCAGAGCTTCCTTCTTCAACAGGAACATATGTTGTACTAGCGAGGCGCGCCGTTCCGCTTCGGGCTGGACGTGGATCAGGCTACCGGTGACGTCTACTTCACCAATACCAGCGCCACACACGTACCTACCCGCGCAGGTTCAACACGGAGGTCATGATGAACGTGGAAGCGACGGGGCGGCTGCTCAATTACGACACGCGCACTGGGCACACGTCACGTACCGTGCTCAAGGCCGACCTGCCATACGCCAACGGCGTGGCGATCAGCGGCGACAGAGGACGCACGTGGTGGCGTCGCACACGGTGCCGTGCCAAGCGTTCAGGTAACTGGATCAAGGGTGCCAAGGCAGGGCGCAGTACGAGCTCATGGCCGACCTGCATGCTGGGGTACCCGGACAATGTCCGGGACAACGCTTGGGGAGGCTATTGGGTCGCGCTCAACCAGGAGAAGGCGCGCCTCATCGATTGCCACGACTCCTCCAGCCAAGCACCTAGTGGGCCTCCGGCTCAACAAGGACGGCACGGAGGTGGAGGAGCTCATTGCAGCCAAGGGCGTGACTCTCAGCGACGTCGCGGAGAAGGACGGCCAGCTGTGGCTCGGGTCGGTGGAGCTGGACTACGTCAGCCTCGATCGTTCACTAGATTATGTTACAGTCACTACAACACAAACCCACCTTTAGCATCGGATAGGTTGCAACGGAAATAGATTGCGTTGCAGGTGCATTTTTTTTGGCAACGGAAATAGACGCGCGCCCCCTCCCCGGCTCCCCCGCCTCCACGAAACAACCGTCCCCTCCCCGACCTCCACGAAATAAAGGGGAACAAGCCGCAGACCTGCCACACCAATCTTTTACCTATAGGTTTCGATGGATAGGCAGCTCCTCAATCCTTGGTCTTTTGGGTTCTCGTATCACCAATTCACCACAATCACTGATCAATCTCCTTGCCGATGGATGTGCAGTAGCGGCGGCGGCTGCTTGCTGGTGCGCATCAACGCCAGATCCCGGATGCGCGGCGGCGGATCTCGGATGTGCGGCGTCGGATCCCGGATGCACGGCGGCAAATCCTGGATGCACGGTGGCGGCGGAGGCTCCTCAATCTTCTGCGGCGGCGGATGGTGCTGGTTCGTCAGTTCCCCCTCCCATCAAATCCCAATCGCTTAGTTCTCTGTGATGGACTGTATGGACTTCTTTTTTTCCTTCAGTTACACGGATTGACTCTGATCTGTGTTCGGGATCCATTGATTATTTCTTTCTTTATACGTCCTGTATTTCTTCAATTTAATGAGCATTAGCCAAGTCCTTGAGGCAACCTAATTGAAGATGCGGCAATTCTGCAAGTAACTGATAGGTTTCGTTGTGTCTATTACCTTAGTATCTGTGATCGCAAATTGTAATGGGGAAGAATGATAGGTCTTGATGTGGCATCTGAGATGTCTGTGCAGTAATGCGGTGCCAATTGATTCTGGAAGATCTTACTAGTGATTGTATTGGATTGAATTCACAACGTTAAAAGTTTTCCATGTCAATTACATTATGTAAAATCGTTAGAGAAAATAGCCTTGATTGTTTTCTGAATATCCAATATGATTTCCCAAAATCTGCAGGTTACAAAGACTGGAATTGTTACAAGTGAACTGAACTCTGTGTTGTTCTCAATTTGCAACAACTGACACATGTGCCGTGAGGTATGTAGTTCATTATAGTGTAACAGATCCTAACTGTCTAACGATTATGGATTATCAATAATACTTCTGAAATAAATATTGAGCATCTTGTCATCTCAGCTTGTGATTAAAACAAAGTATAGTTCTCTACACACTGAAGCGCTCAAAATTTTATTTTCTACTTTAATTGACATTGTACTTGTAGCATACAAACAATATTTGATAAAAGAAGGTGTTGAGTTAATTATTCCTCTCTATGCAGCCTTTGCAGGGAGAAATATACACATGGTTGCTGGGCATTCTGTGATACAAGACGCAAGTAATTTTGATGCTTTTTTTATCAGTCAATCATGGGTTGCAGAAGTTTACATTTGGTATCCATAATTATTCAATGCGTAGAATTTTATATATAAATTCGTTAACTTCTTTAGTTCTGTCCTAAGAAGAGTTTCCAACTGCAGGGATGTTTGATATCGTGATGTCTTGAGTTCAGGAGAAGAAAAAAGGAGAATGGTTGCTGTACTTGTCATGCTGGATGCTTGTGCCTTTACTGGAGTTTTTCTTGTCAGGCTTAGAGATCATTGAGATAACCAAGAGTGAAAATATTTTGAAGAAATTTAGTTTAGTTTTGAGAGTGGGTCTATGCAGAATGAAAACATTCCAAGGGGATCTAATCATAGTATTAGATTATACTATTTAGTCTTGTTGTGATGTTGTTACCAAAATGATTGCTTGAAGAGCGTGTAATAATCCTTGTATTTGAGATTTTATATTTTAATGAAATAAATAATCTTCTGAGTAAACTTTGCCATCTTTGAGCATACTTAGCTGAAATTTATTGTTGGGATTTGCAATATTTTTAAACTGAATATGTGACATACAAAAAAGTAGATGGATTGGACACTCGGGATACTAACACTTGTAAGTGTTGCTACAGCCTGAATAGATACGTTGCAAGTTAGCAACGGTTATTCCTACATGTTACCAACGCTTACATATACGTTGTAGAAAACCCTTGCAACGCCACTTCTTGCAACGGATACTAGAAGCGTTGGTATAGACCCTTCCAACGCTAATATGGACTTGTTGCAACGCATATATGCGTTGCTATAGGGGTGTTTTCCTTGTAGTGAGTAGTCATTAGGATATATAGAGGGCAACGTATCATATGAGAAACAGGTTCGTGTGAGAACTATGAGAACTCTAATCTGAGCCACATGATTTTGATCCAATGGGGCGCATGAATTCAGGTGGGAGGGGAGATTTACAAAATCATCGCACTTTTGCAAATTCCCCCTCCTACTTCTCCCTATGCGCCTCCCTTGGATCAAGATCATGTGGCTCAGATTGGAGTTCTCGTAGTTCTCACACGAATCTGGTTCTCATAGGATACGTTGCCTATATATAGAGAGGTAGTTTAATTGTTAGAGAGTACCGGGAATTAGCTTCGTATGGTTTTTTATTCAAGCCTGTAGTTTTCTGAGAATAAGAAACTATGACTGGAAAGCATGGAAGCACTGCTATGTAACGCAGGACTGTCGATACATTCCCCGCGTCCAGGTTCGACGTCGCCCCCATTGCCGAGCACGCACGCGAGGCCGATCGCCCTGCCGTTGCACACGGGGTCGGGGCACTGGTAATGGTTCTGATCGATGCATGTACACCATGATCCCAATCCCAATATCCTTTAAATTACCTAATACTAAAGTATGTTCGACACCTCCAAACAATTGTTCAACAAGGCACTCCAACCAATTTTCTTTTTTATGATTTATAAACTGATACATAATGAGTTCCCACGTGCAGATTATGTAGGGAAAATGATAATGCAAAAGATAACGTATTACCTCCTGCGTCTTAATTTATCTGACGCCCTGGAACGAAGGCCATGCAACACGTTGGTCCTCCGTCCTCGGTAGGTTAGTCAGGCACTGCCGCCATCTCCATGGTCTCCAAGTTGACAGAGAACACTGGCAACCTTTGCTTGCAGTGACGCGCCGATAAGACGATGAACCCTGGCCCGTCACCCACAGCCTCCACAATCCAGTCGCTAAACAATAAAGTAACAAATCTGTAATCATAACAAACTGCAAGAGCGAAAATGAAAGGTCAAATGCAGTATCCTATTTTGTCATGCATGGCGCAGCTTGGCCATGCATTCCAGAATTGAACAGGATACCTGACTCGAGAAGAAGTAAATCATCGATCGCTTTCAACCAACTAGGATAGATTAATTCTAAACGAATGCAGCATTTCCCTTTTGTACTGCACTTTTAAAGTGTTCTTCGTCCCTCTAAACATCCATAATCCTTAAAAATTACCTAATAATACAAAGTACATCATGTTCGGTACCTCCAAATAATTGTTCCGCAACAAGGCACGCTAACCAAAAATGTCTGTTGTACGATTTATAAACTGATGATAAATAATGAGTTCCCACGTGCAGAATGAAGTAGAGAAAATGATAAATAATTAATGAGTTTCTCTTCACCATGATGCAAGTTCGTCACCTCCTGCGGCTTTGTCCGCCGCAAGCCTGGAACGAAGGCCATGGCAGTCTGTAGGAACACGTCGGTCCTTGGTACGCCTCGTCGGGCACCGCCGCCATCTCCATGGTCTCCAACTTGACAGAAAAGACGAGGAACCTTTGCTCGCAGTGATGCGCCGACAAGACGACGAACCCTGCCCCGTCGCCAACAGCCTCCACGATCCAGTCGTGGTCTGTCAGACCCCATTTCTGGAATCTTTTGTGCATCCTGTATCAGTCCCTGAATCAGTAGCTGATACGCACAAGAACACAGATATGATAGTCAAAAGCATATACTTCGAATATGTAAATAAGTATGATACCTGATATGAGACCTTTAGCGGCGGTACGACGAGGATCTATAACTATCCAAGTCCCTCCGGCCGACTAATGGTGAAGCAGACAGCGGAAAACCATGGCCCACAACCACAAGCAGACTTGGGAAGTATAACCGAAAACCCAATCGTCGTTTTCACCTACGAAGTCTTCTCCTACTAAACCAACAATGCAAACACGTGAGTACATAAGGTACTCCGCAAGCCCTACACTACTCAAGGGGATATATACATGCATATTTGGTCTTGGCAAGGATTAGGCTATATGGTTTATTTGCAGCAAGCAAACTTTATGCAAGGTTTAAGCAATCAAGGATCATAGATAAAACAGATGGTTTGATTGTCGTATTTTAGTTGGTTGGCCCTGGGGGAGAATGATTCAATCCCGCCAGTTCCCATATTTTAGTTGGGCCTTCCGACCTCAATGGTCGTACCGACCCGGCTCACCAGCCATCAATTCCAAAACACGGGCAATCTAATACCCACTCACACGCCAAGGAATAGAGAGTGGCTAATCAATGTGATCTCATAACATAAATGTGTCATATGCCGTGACAACGTCCAATCGATTGAATTTTACACTCTGCAGAGGTTGTACACTTTTCCCACAGGCTATGCACTCTTGATCGGAGAGTACATAACGCTCAATCCATCTTCTCCGAGTAGTCTCACAAGCCCACCACGAGGATTAGGAGCTTCCAGATAAAAGAGGTGTGCGACACCATTGGCCAAGAGTGCGGGTATTCATGCCCGAGGTACAACTTAAAGTGCTCCTAACGTCCGTTTGCCACTACCAGCCACCAGGTGGAACTTGCTTGCAGGAGGTACCAAGAAGGTAGGAAAAAGTCCTGCCCATTAACAGGTTCTGTGGTTGTACGGAAGTCATCATGTTTACAGTCACAAGAACCGGTCCTTATGCGGCCGGGCGAGCGCCAAATATTCCACATAAGGTGGACTGCCACACAACACTATCTCCAATAATCACTGTGGCCTCACCCTCAAACCATACCCATCCCATGCTCATCTCCATCTTCATCACCTAACACCAGTTGTGCTACTCCCAATCCCATATATCACACACACCACCAAACTCATTTAACGCATTTATAAAAGTAAGTATGTGAGTAAGGTGTGGCAATGTAGAAACATTACGGGGGACCTAAGCATAACTAGTAGCAAGGTAAATGTGCCATCATAGAAATGATGGGACTATCCTAGGTTTATCAAAGAGATGGTAACAAGGGTAAACAAGGATTTTGATATTCATGCCTAAGTGGCATCAATATCAATAAACAAGTAGGACCATAGCTACACAATCAGTAAAATAACAAGTAATGCATAGTACGAGACGGTCATATAGGTGCATTGCGAAAAACAGTAGGTTCAATCATGATCAAGGAGAAGTAGAGCTTGCCTGGAAACGCTATCCTAATCTTTCAATTCTTGGTCTTCAGATCCTGTGTCGAAGTCGTTGTCTTCAAGTCCTTCTCTTAAGCTTGTATCTTCTGGCTCGTCCTTGAGCTTGGACTCTTCTAGTTCTTCCTTGAAGCTTGGATCCTTCTGGCTCGTCCTTGAGCTTGGACTCTTCTAGTTCTTCCTTGAAGCTTGGATCCTTCTGGCTCTTCTTTGAATCCAGCGTAAGCTAGCGCATAGAAACATACCGTATAAACAAACTACCGCAAAAGAAATAAAGATCAAAAAGAGCCAAATAAGATCCGATTAACTCCAATAAGAACCGATAGAGCACCGAAGAAGGATAAGATACAAATCATATATGATGCAATAGGTTTTACTTTAGGAAGGTTTTATTATCTTAAGATCATTAGGAGTGAGGCGTCAAGCACTAGGGCTTTTGATGTAAATGAGATATGCTAAACAGAAGAGAAGTGTATGAGTGTATGTGAAGGTGGGGCAGCGTGCGTACGTGTTCTTCGTACATTTGTGGCACTAAGTCTTTATATAGGTCGTAGCCTATATAAAGGTTCATGCGACACGTGTACGAGGTGCAAGGTGTGTTACTTTAATTACTTACCTATAGATTATGACATTACCTAATGGTGATTAGCTACTATATTATCTATTGAATTAATTAGACTAAGCTACTAGTTTTTTGTCATGTGTGGAGCGCATGACCGTGGTACGTGCACGTGATTATGCACGGTATGATGCACGGTTGCAAATAAAATACAATTAATTAACTGATAAAGGATAAACTAGCAAATAAGATAGCAGCGAACAATAACTCCAATAAAACTCAATGAAAGACAATTTATACAGAGATTAATAAACCAATAAGACTTGGTATAGGTCGGTGGCAACATTGGATTAAGATTGATCGAGCGATGGTTGAGCTAGGTTAGGGTTGAGGTTGAGTGGAAGTAACGGAGGTTGCTATACTTTGATATGGAATGACACAATAAGATAGCTTAAACTCAATGTCAGTAAAAGAGCATTTGTGACATGCGAGACTGGCGACGTATGAGGGATTTAGGGTGAGAGTGTGGGATTTAGAGTATTGTTGGCTCATAGATATGATTTAGAGCTTCAATATTAGTACCAAAAGGTACTACGCGTTTTTATGAACGCGTGGGCGCAAGAATCGTTCGAAACGGGGTTACGGATGAAAGGATATGGGTAATTTAAGATTCCAGGGGCGTATTTATAATTACAGAAAGGTTCTAGGGGCTTATTTGTAATTTCTGAGAGGTTACAGGGACCTAATTGTAATTATAAAATATTTCAGGGGCTTGTAAAAAGGTAGGGGCTAAAAGCTAAATATAGAAAAGTATAGGGTAGTTTATGTAAAAAGGCAGGACCTAAACATAAATACAGAAAAGATTAGGGGCTAATCTGCAAAAGTACAAGGGCTGGGATTTTCTAGGATTTCTGGATTTATTTTCTATGGAAAAAGCTATAGACCGGGTCCATGGATCTGTGGACCGGGTCTGTGGGAGTGGTCCACAAGGTTTATGGTGGACCGATCGATTTGGGCGGTTGGATCTAATATAGGCGGCTGAGATTTTATGAAACGAAGGGGTACGCCCTTTCTAATCTTGGCCGTTGGTTGACAAATGGACGGCTGTGGCTCCTCCGGCGAGGTGGGTGGCGGCCGGAGACCTCGAGGGCGGCGGCGCCATGGGTGGCTCGCCGGAGCTCGCCGTTACGGCGCTCCGGTGGGCCATCCACGACGGGATCTGGACCCGGAGAGAGAGAAGGACGAGGCGAACTCACCGCGGGGGTCGTGCGAGGCTGTGGAGTAGCGGGGAAGGCTGGCGACGGCGAGGGACTCCGTGCGGCGGCGACGCTCGACGGAAGCGAAACTCTGGGCGGCGGAGCTCGAAGAGGAGGGGTTCCAGAAGGGACAGCGCGGCGTCACAAAGCTCGGTGGAGGGTCGCGGGGGCGCGGGGCTCGTTGCGGAGGCGGATTTGGCAGCGGCCGGAGATGGAAGAGAAATGGGGAAAAGGCGGAATTGGGCGGCGGTGATGGTCGATGCGGGGAGTGGAAAGCTCGGGGAGGAAGAGGAGGGCTGTGCGCAACCGTTTTATAGGCGAGGAGGGAGAGAGGGAGGCCGGGAGGATGGTGCGTCCGGGAACAGGATCTCGAGCTCGTCCATGGCGTGTCACGACGAACTCGCGCGTTAGGTCGTCGCCTCGGGACTTGCCGTGTGACTCGGAGCAGTTGAAGCAGCGCTCGCGCGACTGCTCAGGCAAGGGCGTGGTCGGGGAATGGAATGGATTCCTGGCGGGCGCGTCCATGCGAGACGGACGAGCGGGAGCCGCGCGGCGTGCGAAAAGCGGGCACGCGAGCGGCACGGCGCGCAGAAAGGGGGGCACGCGCGCGAAGGGCGATGTGACGCATCAAGCATGCGCGAGGCAGGGCGTCATGGCTCCGCTGCGACGCTGCACGGCTGCGACGTGGCGACGGCGGAGCGGGGAGGAAGGGAGCGGGCGCGGCGCGGGCTGGGGCCGGGTCGGGCTGGATTGGGCGAGGCCGGGCCAGGAGGAAGGGAGGAGAGGGGAAATCGTGGCCCAGCGGAGGAGAAAGGGAGATGGGCCGGGGAGAAAAGGAAGAAGAGAGCAGGCTGGGCTGGAGGAAAAAGAAAAGGAGAGGATGCGGCCCAAAAGGGAAATTGTTTGTCTATTTTCTAGGAATTCAAATCAAAATGATTTGAACTCAAAATAGGGATTTGAGAGTGAATCAAACACCAGAGAAAGTCGAAATAAATAAAAGGGGATCAAACACTTGAGCACTTATTTTTATATTTCGAAAATTTCCATTTCTAACTCTAGTTTGCATTAGTTTAGTCAAACTTTATTTTGAAAATTTGATGAAAAGGTTAAGAGTTAGGAAAAATTTAAATTTTGAGTGATTTTTATTCCTTTTTCAAATTTAGGGTGCTACAAATCTACCCCACTTAAAAGGAATCTCGTCCTCGAGATTCGAACGATCTATCGGACGGTGTAGAGCTTTCTCTTGCGTCTTCTTGCTTGACGGTGGTAACACCCAAAATTTCGTCGGGAACTTCATGGTGCTGTAGCTTCGATGGCAGATTCTCCTCATCGTATAAGTCCTTGGTACTGTAGATAGGAGTGGCAGAGCTTCTTGCTTCTAGGGGTCTTCGAATGAAAGTTGCTCTAACATAAGATAAGAGGCCTAAGGTTTTGGTTTCAAGGTTGTTGGGTTTGTTGACGAAAGGTCCTACCCCACTTAAAAGAGTTTTAACTTGGGGTATTACTGTTATCCTGAGTCCTTGTTGTCGGGTCGCATGGTCAGTAGTTTGTCTCTATAACCTTTTGTTGGTGCTTTCTAGGTGCACATTTTATATGACAAATATGGTGTTTTTAATACTTTATTATGTCATAATTGCTAACAATTAACCCCTATTATCATATATATGCGTAGCTTCTGTGTATTCGGAAGATTTGCAGGAAACAGGTGAAAATTAAGAGACTACGAGTAAAGAGCTGCCGGAGGCCCGAAGAACGAGAAAATTGGAGTCCGTGCCGGTCGGCACGGCCTGTGTGCCGACCGGCACCATGGAGGTCGGGCCCCAAACTTGAAGCCCACTCGGAGAATATGATGCCCAGAAGAAATATCAGAGTCGGAGTCGGTGGAATCCAGCCCACAACCGAAAGAGACTATAAAGAGGAGATCTTGGTCGCGAAGTAAAGGGGGAGACAGACATACAGAGGTTTTGACCTAGGTTGAAGGTTGTGGCGGCGAAGACGGCGATCACCGATCATCACCACCAAAAAGGAAGACTGTGCCGATCGGCACACTGCCGTGCCGATCGGCACCTGTGGGACCACGCCAAAATCCTGCATCCTACTGTACCCATGTTCATGTGTTGCAGTATGATGCGTGAGTAGATCTCGTATTCTCTCCGTGGCGAGGGAAATCTGGTTATGTAACTCTCACGCTTACAATACTCTTTTGATGTGTTTGGTCTATGTGATGCTTTGAACTCGTATCCGATCAATACGTGTTTATTACATAGTGCAAGAAACCAGTGGGGAGCTATTAGTACCTTGTCGTGACAGGATCGGGGCGAACGAAACCACCATGTCTTGTAGAATACTAAACCTATCAATTGAACCATGACCTGAGTTGCATGCCAGTACCCCAAACCATAGGAGAGAATCCTTTTCATAACCTTGATACAACCGCAGGCCCTTTCATCTCTAGCTGTTAACCACCCTTTCCACACACACCTTTGCCATATTAATTTAGTAGTTTAAATAATAGTTTAAGTTTCGCTTGTTCTCTGTGGTTCGATATTAAACCTTGGAATACTCTAAGGGAAAAAGTGCTACAACTGTACACCGTCCTCTTGCGGTATATAAGTGGGTGCGTACAAACGACCAACACCTTTCTTCTGTGAGGCTGTTGATTCCGAAACTTTAGATTTCCATGGAATGGCACATTGACTGACTTCAACAGTTTTTTTTTCTTTGTGTGCAACACTGGTACTCCTCAATGGCATTGTGCACTCTATCATGCAAGGCACTTCTTTTCCAAAATTTATCCTCAAGGGTGGGCCTTCCAAGGTTTCTTCAGAGTTATATAGTAAATTCTCTTTGTTGTGTTCTTTTCAACAAAATAGTCAACATCGTCCAAGAATGTGTAAGTTGCCTTTTCTTGATCTGTCCAGATTAGGACTAAGAAACCATACAGGTCGTCACTATTCTTCATACCATTATTCTTCTCTTGTGGGGTCTCATAAACTCTTGCTATTTCAGGTTCATGATACTTTGTTCCCAATACCACATATCTTTATCTAAGGTCTGTAGAGATAAAGGAGTCTTAGTTTTCTCGAAACTTCAAATTCCTTGATTCTCAGTGCATACTTCTTTCCTCATGGAGACGGTCTGAAGCATTGCATGTTTTATTTCTGTGTGCACTAGGATAGTTTCCATTACGAAAGGTTTTGGTGAGAAAACTAATCATAAGATGACTGTTATGATGTGTCCATACTCCTGGTGTAGGTAACACTTTGATTACTTCGGGGTACACTCATGGTCGTTGTGTTGATATCACTGCTCTGTCTATCGGCAACATGATTCTTCACTTCGAGGAATGAGAGGAAAATCCAGTTCTGCCCTTGTCATTGCCTTTTTCAATTTGTACACTTTAAGCTAGATATTCCATTGCCTTAATGGGTAAGCTCTTCAATATTAATTCCTGTTGCCTTCTTCCTTCTTTTTTTTTTGATGTTTGCTGTTGACGTGAAACTAACATCTTACCCTTCTCAGTACTGCTTCTTATAAACTTTCCAGTCATGCAGTGACTCTTGGTTATCTTTATGCTGTACTCCTGACTGGCTTGATTCTGAGGTGAACTCTTTGGCAGTTGGTTTATTTGGTGGGGGTTTGGGTATAACTTAGAAGAGGCTTTCGTAACGGGCTACTATTAAACTTTTGTTATTATTATAGTGATGTTTAGGTGAGTTAAGAGCACATATGCATAATGAATAGAGAGTCAAAATAAAATCATCGAATCACACAAACAATTCAATTTATTTGTTGTGGTTTGATGTGTAAGCGTACTACGAACGAGGTTTAAGGCTTAAGGGTAGGCCAACTATCGACATTTTTTTTTTGTTAATTATCATCAGAACTCGATCAGTAGTACGTCGACCAAAAAGAATCGAGAGGGTCGTATGACTTGATCGGTTAAAGGAAAACCATCATTCACTTTGTTATAGCAGTTTTGCCTTGCTAACTTGATACTTGGGGTTATCCGAGTACGTGTATCACATGATCATTGTATTTCACTTTTCTTGAAGGTAGCTTGCAACTACATTCTTCATGGCAACAGTGACACTTTTATTGCTCACGAACAGATTTACATCTTCAGTACAACTTCATTATCATGGTTACAAGGCACTACTATTACTTCTTGGTGACCACTCGTATCATTGAGAGGGGTGACGTCCTTCTAGAGATGTTGAGCGGGGTTCCAAAGGATCATGTGGGGGCTTCATCTTCAAGGTTGGGGAGCTTGAGTTGATTTTGAACATTTCACTCCATATGGGACTCTGAAGCTCTTGTATCTACCAATGCTTTGGTCAATCCATCGTTCCTGTAGGTGGGACAGTCGACCATCAAGTGTGCAGGGTTGCAACAGAAACCTACTTGAGGCATACTTCATTTAGTATTTGGTAGACTTCTTCTTGCATCCGGTTAGGTTGGTAGCGATCCATTCCTATAAGACGGACATCTGGCAATCACGTGTCCTTCCTGTCTACAGTGGAAACAACGTCTTGGGTTGTTAGTAGTGTTGCGGTGGGTTGCCCTTTCAGAAGCCTCTGCTGGCAGACCTGTGTTGCTTGGAGACGGATGTATGTCGGTTGGTTGGTGGATGGCAGGTTCTTTTGTGGGACATGCAGCAGGCAACGGGTACCTTGGCTTCTTAAGATCCTCAAATGCAACGTGATCAGATCCTTGTACGACATACTTTCTCTTCTTGTTGCAGCTCTCGTTGGTGTCTATTGGCTGTAGTAGCTTCTTGATAAAGGAAATTTCTTCACTGCTCTTCTTCACTGACTCTTCCAAATTAGTCAACCTTTCAAGAACTCTGGCGATGATGGATGGTGACATCAGGTGTGTGCCATCCATATCATTCCAAACTCCTTGCTCTTGATGCTTGTCCTGTACCACCGGTTGAATCTCTGTGGATGGCGCTAGAGGTTGAGACATGGCATTCTCCATGTTGGTCACATCAACTTTTGCTTCATTGATTGGTTCGTAGTATGGGCAATTGGCGATCTTATGTCCAGAGTCGTGGCAAAAGAAGCATGTCCTCTGCTTTCCGGTGCCTTTAGCGACACTGACATTGCCCTTTTGTTTGGGAACCACATCTGGTTTGCGGTATACCTGATATGATACATTCTCCACTTCTATTGTCACGTAGTCTTGGTTGTCCATTGGGTCGAACGTTCCTGTACACAGACACTTCCGGGTGAGATATGCTGATGCGGTTGGTCGGGGAAGAGCAAGAGGTTTTAAAAGAGATGGGGAAGAGGTACTATGGAAGATTTTTGTAACTAGTTTTGAAAATAATTATTTTCGAGCGTGTCAAATCCTAGGTTTTTCGTTCTACGGCCAAGTATTGCTCTGATACCACTCTGTCAGACCCCATTTCTGGAATCTTTTGTGCATCCTGTATCAGTCCCTGGATCAGTAGCTGATACGCACAAGAACACAGATATGATAGTCAAAAGCATATACTTCGAATATGTAAATAAGTATGATACCTGATATGAGACCCTTAGCGGCGGTACGACGAGGATCTATAACTATCCAAGTCCCTCCGGCCGACTAATGGTGAAGCAGACAGCGGAAAACCATGGCCCACAACCACAAGCAGACTTGGGAAGTAGAACCGAAAACCCAATCGTCGTTTTCACCTACGAAGTCTTCTCCTACTAAACCAACAATGCAAACACGTGAGTACATAAGGTACTCCGCAAGCCCTACACTACTCAAGGGGATATATACATGCATATTTGGTCTTGGCAAGGATTAGGCTATATGGTTTATTTGCAGCAAGCAAACTTTATGCAAGGTTTAAGCAATCAAGGATCATAGATAAAACAGATGGTTTGATTGTCGTATTTTAGTTGGTTGGCCCTGGGGAGAATGATTCAATCCCGCCAGTTCCCATATTTTAGTTGGGCCTTCCGACCTCAATGGCCGTACCGACCCGGCTCACCGGCCATCAATTCCAAAACACGGGCAATCTAATACCCACTCACACGCCAAGGAATAGAGAGTGGCTAATCAATGTGATCTCATAACATAAATGTGTCATATGCCGTGACAACGTCCAATCGATTGAATTTTACACTCTGCAGAGGTTGTACACTTTTCCCACAGGCTATGCACTCTTGATCGGAGAGTACATAACGCTCAATCCATCTTCTCCGAGTAGTCCCACAAGCCCACCACGAGGATTAGGAGCTTCCAGATAAAAGAGGTGTGCGACACCATTGGCCAAGAGTGCGGGTATTCATGCCCGAGGTACAACTTAAAGTGCTCCTAACGTCCGTTTGCCACTACCAGCCACCAGGTGGAACTTGCTTGCAGGAGGTACCAAGGAGGTAGGAAAAAGTCCTGCCCATTAACAGGTTCTGTGGTTGTACGGAAGTCATCATGTTTACAGTCACAAGAACCGGTCCTTATGCGGCCGGACGAGCGCCAAATATTCCACATAAGGTGGACTGCCACACAACACTATCTCCAATAATCACTGTGGCCTCGCCCTCAAACCATACCCATCCCATGCTCATCTCCATCTTCATCACCTAACACCAGTTGTGCTACTCCCAATCCCATATATCACACACACCACCAAACTCATTTAACGCATTTATAAAAGTAAGTATGTGAGTAAGGTGTGGCAATGTAGAAACATTACGGGGGACCTAAGCATAACTAGTAGCAAGGTAAATGTGCCATCATAGAGATGATGGGACTATCTTAGGTTTATCAAAGAGATGGTAACAAGGGTAAACAAGGATTTTAATATTCATGCCTAAATGGCATCAATATCAATAAACAAGTAGGACCATAGCTACACAATCAGTAAAATAACAAGTAATGCATAGTACAAGACGGTCATATAGGTGCATTGCGAAAAACAGTAGGTTCAATCATGATCAAGGAGAAGTAGAGCTTGCCTGGAAACGCTATCCTAATCTTTCAATTCTTGGTCTTCAGATCCTGTGTCAAAGTCGTTGTCTTCAAGTCCTTCTCTTAAGCTTGTATCTTCTGGCTCGTCCTTGAGCTTGGACTCTTCTAGTTCTTCCTTGAAGCTTGGATCCTTCTGGCTCGTCCTTGAGCTTGGACTCTTCTAGTTCTTCCTTGAAGCTTGGATCCTTCTGGCTCTTCTTTGAATCCAGCGTAAGCTAGCGCATAGAAACATACCGTATAAACAAACTACCGCAAAAGAAATAAAGATCAAAAAGAGCCAAATAAGATCCGATTAACTCCAATAAGAACCGATAGAGCACCGAAGAAGGATAAGATACAAATCATATATGATGCAATAGGTTTTACTTTAGGAAGGTTTTATTATCTTAAGATCATTAGGAGTGAGGCGTCAAGCACTAGGGCTTTTGATGTAAATGAGATATGCTAAACAGATGAGAAGTGTATGAGTGTATGTGAAGGTGGGGCAGCGTGCGTACGTGTTCTTCGTACATTTGTGGCACTAAGTCTTTATATAGGTCGTAGCCTATATAAAGGTTCATGCGACACGTGTACGAGGTGCAAGGTGTGTTACTTTAATTACTTACCTATAGATTATGACATTACCTAATGGTGATTAGCTACTATATTATCTATTGAATTAATTAGACTAAGCTACTAGTTTTTTGTCATGTGCGGAGCGCATGACCGTGGTACGTGCACGTGATTATGCATGGTATGATGCACGGTTGCAAATAAAATACAATTAATTAACTGATAAAGGATAAACTAGCAAATAAGATAGCAGCGAACACTAACTCCAATAAAACTCAATGAAAGACAATTTATACAGAGATTAATAAACCAATAAGACTTGGTATAGGTCGGTGGCAACATTGGATTAAGATTGATCGAGCGATGGTTGAGCTAGGTTAGGGTTGAGGTTGAGTGGAAGTAACGGAGGTTGCTATACTTTGATATGGAATGACACAATAAGATAGCTTAAACTCAATGTCAGTAAAAGAGCATTTGTGACATGCGAGACTGGCGACGTATGAGGGATTTAGGGTGAGAGTGTGGGATTTAGAGTATTGTTGGCTCATAGATATGATTTAGAGCTTCAATATTAGTACCAAAAGGTACTACGCGTTTTTATGAACACGTGGGCGCAAGAATCGTTCGAAACGGGGTTACGGATGAAAGGATATGGGTAATTTAAGATTCCAGGGGCGTATTTATAATTACAGAAAGGTTCTAGGGGCCTATTTGTAATTTCCGAGAGGTTACAGGGACCTAATTGTAATTATAAAATATTTCAGGGGCTTGTAAAAAGGTAGGGGCTAAAACCTAAATATAGAAAAGTATAGGGTAGTTTATGTAAAAAGGCAGGACTTAAACATAAATACAGAAAAGATTAGGGGCTAATCTGCAAAAGTACAAGGGCTGGGATCTTCTAGGATTTTTGGATTTATTTTTCTATGGAAAAAGCTATAGACCGAGTCCATGGATCTGTGGACCGGGTCTGTGGGAGTGGTCCACAAAGGTTTATGGTGGACCGATCGATCTGGGCGGTTGGATCTAATATAGGCGGCTGAGATTTTATGAAACGAAGGGGTACGCCCTTTCTAATCTTGGCCGTTGGTTGACAAATGGACGGCTGTGGCTCCTCCGGCGAGGTGGGTGGCGGCCGGAGACCTCGAGGGCGGCGGCGCCAAGGGTGGCTCGCCGGAGCTCGCCGTTACGGCGCTCCGGTGGGCCATCCACGACGGGATCTGGACCCGGAGAGAGAGAGAAGGACGAGGCGAACTCACCGCGGGGGGTCGTGCGAGGCTGTGGAGTAGCGGGGAAGGCTGGCGACGGCGAGGGACTCCATGCGGCGGCAACGCTCGACGGAAGCGAAACTCTGGGCGGCGGAGCTCGAAGAGGAGGGGTTCCAGAAGGGACAGCGCGACGTCACGAAGCTCGGTGGAGGGTCGCGGGGGCGCGGGGCTCGTTGCGGAGGCGGATTTGGCAGCGGCCGGAGATGGAAGAGAAATGGGGAAAAGGCGGAATTGGGCGGCGGTGATGGCCGATGCGGGGAGTGGAGAGCTCGGGGAGGAAGAGGAGAGCTGTGCGCATCCGTTTTATAGGCGAGGAGGGAGAGAGGGAGGCCGGGAGGATGGTGCGTCCGGGAACGGGATCTCGAGCTCGTCCATGGCGTGTCACGACGAACTCGCGCATTAGGTCGTCGCCTCGAGACTTGCCGTGTGACTCGGAGCAGTTGAAGCAGCGCTCGCGTGACTGCTCAGGCAAGGGCGTGGTCGGGGAATGGAATGGATTCCTGGCGGGCGCGTCCATGCGAGACGGACGAGCGGGAGCCGCGCGGCGTGCGAAAAGCGGGCACGCGAGCGGCACGGCGCGCAGAAAGGTGGGCACGCGCGCGAAGGGCGACGTGACGCATCAAGCATGCGCGAGGCAGGGCGTCATGGCTCCGCTGCGACGCTGCACGGCCGCGACGTGGCGACGGCAGAGCGGGGAGGAAGGGAGCGGGCGCGGCGCGGGCTGGGGCCGGGTCGGGCTGGATTGGGCGAGGCCGGGGCCAGGAGGAAGAGAGGAGAGGGGAAATCGTGGCCCAGCGGAGGAGAAAGGGAGATGGGCCGGGGAGAAAAGGAAGAAGAGAGCAGGCTGGGCTGGAGGAAAAAGAAAAGGAGAGGATGCGGCCCAAAAGGGAAATTGTTTGTCTATTTTCTAGGAATTCAAGTCAAAATGATTTGAACTCAAAATAGGGATTTGAGAGTGAATCAAACACCAGAGAAAGTCGAAATAAATAAAAGGGGATCAAACACTTGAGCACTTATTTTTATATTTCGAAAATTTCCATTTCTAACTCTAGTTTGCATTAGTTTAGTCAAACTTTATTTTGAAAATTTGATGAAAAGGTTAAGAGTTAGGAAAAATTTAAATTTTGAGTGATTTTTATTCCTTTTTCAAATTTAGGGTGTTACATGGTCCTTCGTCTTCTCCCGGTAGCCCGGCAGCCCGCGGGTGGCCTCCGACAGCCGAGGGACGCTGTGCTCCAGAGTCCACCTGCCATTGTCCCGGCGAAAGACCTCAAGGTACTCTCCGTTCACGTGAACGATGCGCACTGTCTGTGGCTCCATACCGGCGCCGGAACTGTGCACGACGCGGAAGCTCGAGTAGTTGTCTTCATCTGATGTGTCTGTGGAGGTGGGCAGATCAATCTCGGAGAAATCCGAACAGGCTCTGTCCAGAGCCATCAGTATGCCGCACTTGAGCCCCAAGAAGAGTGACCCGTCGACCCGGCCGGCGACGTGCCCCATGGTGAGGAGAGACCCGTTGAGGTCCGCTGCCGGCGCCGTGTCCAAGGGGCGCCATGGCCAACCGCCTCCCAGATCGGCCATGGAGAACACGTAGCCCTCGACACCCCCATCAAGCCTGTAGAGGATCCTGAAGTTGAACAAGGAGATGCCTCCTCCGTCGGCTTCGCCGTCGATCAGGGTGGCAGCGTCGCCATCGGTCAGGTCCGTTGAGTAGTAGCGATTTGGGTCGAAGACATTGCGCATGGGATGGTGGATCCGCCGGCACAGCCGTGCCAAGGGGTCGCAAACGAAGAGTTTACTTCGCTTGAAGAAATATCTCAGCTGGCAGAGGAGGACGAGGCCACCGTAGCAGTCGGCGACGTGCCACGTCTTGTTCTTGTCGCTGACGCCGTGGAGGAAGTCGAACGACAAGAACCGGCTGCCGTCGATGGGCAGCGGCAGCGATGTGGGGATGAAGTCCTTCGTTTCGCCACACAGGTGGTAGTGGCCGGCGATGGCCGGCGGGTGGAGCGCGCGGGAGAGGCGGAGGAAGGCGGCGCCGCCGTCGTCGGCCACGATGACGCCGCGCCATCGCTTGCATGTCGACGCCGCGCGGGCGATCCAGATGGAGGAATCGAGGCGGAGGAGGATCAGCCGGAGCAGGTCGTCAGGGATGTCGTGGATGCTGGCCAGCCCGCTTGGGTGTGGTTCTGCCGCCGCCATCTTGGATATCTGGACGAATCCCTAGGATCTATGGTGGCGTCCAACACGATATCTCTTTCCTTCTCGTCTGTGTCATTTTATTTCATCCGTGGGCTTTGCTGCTCTCTTTTTTTCAGCCCAATATTATTTGCTTTGTTTTCCCCCGTGAGGAGGGTTACCTTTTTGCGACGTATGAAAGGGGTCTTGGCCTAGTGGTTAAGGCATCCGAGTAACACCTCTCAGGTCCTGGGTTCGACTCCCCGTGGGGGCGAATTTTCAAGGATTTAACGGCATTTGTGCTTTCAGTGGTAGGCGACGCTCCCGTCGACAGCGAGGCGCCAGTGGTGACTTCGTATCTCTGGATTTGCTGGCTCAGTCTTCGAAGATGCTCATAGGGGTAGGGTTTGCGTACGTGTGTTCATAGGGGTGAGTGTGCGTGCGTTGTGAGTGTCTGAGTTGTACTGTGTAATCTCAAAAAAAAACCTTTTTGTGACGTAGAAGCAAACGTGGTCTGTGCTAGTGGTGCTCTCAGTTTTGGTCATGTTATTAAGGTGTCAATTCCAAAATAGTCGATTGATCATAGGATATTTTGGTGTCAGGAATGATCTGCACACAATGATCTATGCACTTAGTACATGTTTATGTATTTGCCATCTATGCACTTTGTACTCACGATGAATTTGAATTTGTATCCTGGTGGTGCTCGGTGGGCTGCAGCTCGACATAAGCACCGGCGCACTGCGCATGCATGCTCAAAGTAACACCGACGCACTGCTGAGTTCACTGCTGCAATGCAGTGAGCTCAGCTGCGTCCTTGCCGAACTCTTCTAAGAATATCTCATGTCCTCATCACGACGAGCTCAGCTGCATCTCTACATCATGATTTTAAACTGATTTTGAAACAAGTCTCATATCTGCAGGTAGCTGGCATGTGAAACAATCTTGATGGTCATCCCCTCATACAAAAAAATTTCCATGGAAAAACAAAGTATTGTTCCACTGGATAATGAATATAAGATTCAATGTATCTTGAATGCTATAACTTGATCTCATGAATTAATACATTTATAATTGACTTTTGCAGCCCCTACCGCCAGAACCGCCCACTAATGTCCTTTAAACATAGACAGGCTGATCATGTGTACCTCGCCTGAGAAGAAGTAAATCATCGCTTCCAAACAACAGGGAGAGAATCAATAGAGCCATTCATCCTAAACGAATGCAGCTTTAACACCATTTTAATTGTACTGCACTTTTGAAATGCCCTTCGTCCCTTTCCTCTTCACAATCTCAATCCCAATATCCTAAAAACTTATCTAACGTACATCATTCGGTATACCTCCAATAATTGTTCCACAGCGTACAACAACGAAACATATCTGGTTGTCTGAATATATACGTATAGAAGTGAAGAGAGTAGGGAACATCTATCAATGCAAACTCAAGTAAATTAATGTCCTTCGTACTGCACTTTTGAAATGTTCTTCGTCCCTCTCCTCCCTTTTGGCCTTTTGTACTGCACATTTGACCTTTTGGCCTTTTGTACTGCACTTTTGAAATGTCCTTCGTCCCTCTCCTCCCTCTAAACACAACCACAATCCCAATCCCAATATCCTAAAAACTTATCTAACATACATTATTCGGTAAACCGCCAAATAATTGTTCTGCAGTGCACTACAACGAAACATGTCTGATTGTTTGAATGATGTAACATACATTATTCGGTATACCTCCAAATAATACGCTTAGAAATGAGAACTTAGAGAACGTCAATCAATGCAAACTAAGTAAATTAAACTTTGTCACCGCAAAAAGGAAAAGGTAAATTAAACTTTGGGACGCATCACCGTCGTCGCCTTCTGCGCGGCTCTGTGATGCAAGCCTGGAACGAAGGCCATGGCAGTGTGTAGGAACACGTCGGTCCTCGGTACGTCTCGTCCGGCACAACCGCCATCTCCATCGTCTCCAAGTTGGCGGAGAAGACGAGCAACCTTTGCTTGCAGTGATGCGCCGACAAGACGACGAACCCTGGCCCGTCGCCCACAGTCTCCACGCTCCAGTCGCTATCCTTATTCTCCCGGTAGCCCGGCAGTCCGCGGGTGGCTTCCGACAGCCGAGGGATCCTGTGTTCCAGCACCCAGCCACCATTGACACGGCGAAAGACCTCGAGGTCCTCGCCGTTCACGTGAACGACGCGCACTATCTGCGGCTCCATGCCAGCCCCGGAGCTGTGCACGACGCGGAAGCTCGAGCAATTGTCTGGATCCGAGGGGTCCGTGGAGGTGGGCAGATCAATCTCGGAGTAATCCAAACAGGCTTTGTCGAGAGCCATCAGTATGCCACTCTTCACCCCCAAAAAGAGAGACCCGTCGACCCGGCCGGCGACATGCCCCATGGTGAAACTGTTGAAGTCCACGGCTGGCGCCGTGTTCAGGTGGCGCCATGGCCAGCCGGGGCCCTCGGCCGTGGAGAACACGTAGCCCACGACGCCATCATCAAGTCTGTAGAGGATCCTGAAATTGGACAAGGAGATGCCTCCTCCGTCGGCTTCGCCGTCGATCAGGGTGGCAGCGTCGCCGTGGGCCAGGTCCGTTGAGTTGTATTGATTTGGGTCGAAGGTATTGCGCAAGGGATGGTCGATCTGCCGGTACAGCCGCGCCAAGGGATCGCAAACGAAGAGTTTACTTCGCCTGAACAAACGTTTCAACTGGCAGAGGAGGACGAGGCCACCGTAGCAGTCGGCGACCCACCACGTCTTCTTCTTGTCGCCGACGCCGGGGAGGAAGTGGAACGACGAGAACCGGCTGCGGTCGACGGGCGATGAGGGGACGAACTCCTTCGTTTTGCCACACAGGTGGTAGTGGCCGGCGATGGCCGGCGGGTGTAGCGCGCGGGAGAGGCGGAGGAAGGCGGCGCCGCCGATGACGCCGCGCCATCGCTTGCATGTCGACGCCGCGCGGGCGATCCAGATGGAGGAGTCGAGGCGGAGGAGGATCAGCCGGAGCAGGTCGTTGGGGACGTCGTGGATGCTGGCCAGTCCGCTCGGGTGTGGTTCTGCCGCCGCCATTTGGACATCTGGACGAAGCCCTAGGATCTATCGTGGTGTCCAATACGATATCCTTCTCGTCCGTGTCATTCATCCGTGGTTTTGCTTTCCTTTTTTCAGCCCAATATTATTTGCTTTGGGTTTTTTTTTTTCCGTGAGCAGGTTACCTTTTTGTGACGTCGAAGCAAAAGTGTTCTGCGCTAATGGTGCTCTCAGTTTTAGTCATGTGAAGCCACCTAAGTGAATGACATCATGCTCAAAAAAAAAAAAACGATCAAGAACTCTGATGATTGAATTTGAATTCAACTCAATTTAATCTGATGTAAATTCGGCACGCAACTCAATTGGCAGAGGTATGAAAAATCTAAGCTAACGGCTCCGATCAAACTTATTAATTAGTAAACATAATGTTATATTTTTATCATTTCATTGTTTCCAAGACTAAATTTAGGAAAGAGAGCTAGCTTCCTTTCAAGGGGATGAAAGGCCGGCCTCTCACAATATATGAAAGTTTCTCTTCTTTTTCCTCATAATTAGCTTGCCAAGTCAGCAAAAAATGAATATGTGGCATAGATTTTAATGCTTATGAAAGGATGCATTGATACTGGCCTAAGCTACTTTCGCCTGCTTCACTTTTAGCTACTAACCTAAACTATTTGCCTGCAAGGACAGTGCTATTCAGGCACGCCACATCCCTTTTTCGTCCCCTGCTTCCTGCCGGTCTCTTACCTCCAGCAAGGCGGTATAGTCTATCCTCCTCATCCCTGGCCGTCGGCTGGCCCCTTGCAGAAGAACACTATGGAAAATGGGCATTATAGGGCAGCCCGCGGCCAGTGCGACAGCATGCAAGATTGACAGGACCATCGATGAACAACACAGAGTAGATGGCAGAGAGTGAAACCCTTCAGACAAGCCATGGTCGGAGTTGCTTCCCACCTTGAGCCTCAAGAATCCTTGGCCTCAGATCTAGCGTGCGCCGTCACGAGGCGGGAGCAATGTTGCAGATAGCGAGCTACAAAATATAGCAGAGTGCTCCCAGAAAAGCTATAGGTATTTGCCATGAAACTCTGATGTTTCCATGTCCAGGTGGTAGTGGCCGACCATGGTTGGCGGATGGAGCGCGCATGGGAGAAGCGGACGAAGGCGGCCGCCAGTTGAGATTATGCCACGCCATCACTGGCATGTCAGACAACAACGCGCTAGTGAGCCAAGCAGATCAGCTTGCCGCGTAGTATGTGTCACGCCACGTCAAATGTATCGATGTGACTAAAGAACATGACAAAGGGCGTATAACTTGAAAATATAGATTCGGAAGTGTCCGCAATATTAACTTTAAGAGAGCCAAAAATACAACAAAATCTGGATTTAAAAACTTAAGTAAATCAAAACATTGGGACGCATCCACGGCAGCGTGTAGGGGCATGTCGACCCGATGTAGGTCGGCTCCGGCACCGTGCCATCTCCACCGTCCGTCTCCAAGTCGACGGAGAAAACGAACAACCTTCGCCCGCCGTGATATGTCGACAAGACAACTAACCCTGCGCTGGCGACAACAGCCTCCACAATCCAGTTCAAGCTCGTTTTCTCCCTGTAACCCGCCAGCCCACGGGTACGTGGCGTCCGACAGCCGAGGGATGCTGTGCTCCAGCACCCACGCGCCATTGACCAGCTGCCGAAAGACCTCGAGCTCTTCACCGCACACGTACGTGAACAATGCGCACTATCCGCGGCGCCATGCCCGCGCATGCAAGGGGATCGCAGACGACGAGGTCGTAGCCGTGCGGATCGTGAAGGAGCACGAGGCCGCCGTGGCTGTCGACGACCTCCCACTTGGCTTTGGCGGCGGGGAGGAAGCCAAAAGACGAGAGGCGGCTCTTTTCGATGGACGGCGCCGTCTAGTGGCCGAGGATGGCGGGCGGGTGGAGCGCGAAGGCGGCGTAGATGAGCCAGAGGGATGAGTCGAGGCGGAGGAGGATCAGCTTCACCAGGTCGTCGGGAATGTCGTCGATACTGGCGGGTCCTGTTAGGGGCAGTTCCGCCGCAGCCTTCGTCTTGTTCTTGCCCCGCTGCCGAGCGTTGAACTTGGACATCTTGGACGAAGCCCTAGAATCCATGCCGCGCCACCTGCGTTTTTTAGTTCCCTTTTGTCCAATGAAAATTTTCGTCGAGGTCGTCCCGATCTGTTCAAACGAATGTGACGCGTCCTTTCCTTCGTATCCGTGTCATTATATTGCATCAGTGGGCCTTGCTTTCTTTTTCAGCACCATTATTTGCTTTACGTTTTCTCCCCTTACCAGTTGCAATGTCGTCGAAGTAGAAGAGTTCTGTGCTGGTGGTACTGTCCGAAACTTTTTTCATGCTATGCTAATTACGAAATAATGTTTGATTATCAGCGATGAGAGTTATATATATATCATGCATGATGCCAGGAATGATCTCCACATGATGATTTTTTTTACTGATTTTGAAACAAGTCTCGATATCAGGTAGTAGCTGGCAGGTGAAACGATCTTGATGATCACCGCCTCATACCAAAATGCTATAACTTGATCACATGAATGAGAATTACATTTATAAACTGACACTTTTGCAGCCCGTAGTGCCAGAATCGCTCACTAATGTCCTCGATGATTTTACACGCACCAATGACGACGTCCAACATTACTTCCGCAGGAGCTCGTCTAAGTCTCACGACAATCCCTAACAAACCAAAAAGAAAAATGAAAATTAGCCACTCTAAACATAGACAAGTTGATCATGCATGTATGCACTCTGTGACAATGGACAAGTTAATCATACAAGTACATCAATAGAGCGATTCATCCTAAACGAATGCAGCATTTAATTAACACCCTTTTGTACTGCCCAATTCGAATGTCCTTCGTCCTTCTCCTCCCTGTAAATTAACAACCCACAATCCCAATATCCTAAAAACTTATCTAACGTACATCATTCGGTATACCTCCAAATAATTGTTCCATAGCGTACTGCGGCAAGACAGATCTGAATATATACGTAGGAACGTCAATCAATGCAAACTCAAGTAAATTAAACTGTCACCGCAAAAAAAAAGTACTAAATTATACCTTGGGACGCATCACCCTCGTGGCTTTGTGACGCAAGCCTGGAACGAAGGCCATGGCAGTGTGTAGGAACGCGTCGGTCCTCGCTACTCCTCGTCGGGCACTGCCGCCATCTCCATAGTCTCCAAGTCAACGGAGAAGACAAGGAAACTTTGCTCGCAATGATGCACCGACAAGACGACGAGCCCTGCCCCGTCGCCCACCGCCTCCACGATCCAATCGCAGTCCTTCGTCTTCTCCCGGTAGCCCGGCAGCCCACGGGTGGCCTCCGACAGTCGAGGGATCCTGTGTTCCAGCACCCACGCGCCATTGACACAGCGAATAAAGACCTCGAGGTCCTCGCCGTTTACGTGAACGACGCGCACTGTCTGCGGCTCCATGCCGTCCCCGGAGCTGTGCACGACGCGGAAGCTCGAGGAGTTGCCTGGATCCGAGGGGTCCGTGGAGGTGGGCAGATCAATCTCGGAGAAATCTAAGCAAGCTTTGTCGAGAGCCATCAATACGCCGCTCTTGAGCCCCAACAAGAGAGACCCGTCGACCCGGCCGGCGACGTGCGCAATGTTAAAAATGCAATCCATTGCTGGCGCCATGTTCAAAGGGCGCCAGTCGCTGCCCTCAGCCGTGGAGAACACGTAGCCCTCGACGTCATCATCAAACCGTAGAGGATCCTGAAGTTGGACAAGGAGATGCCTCCTCCGTCGGCTTCGCCGTCGATCAGGGTGGCGGCGTCGCCGTGGGACAGGTCTGTTGAGTAGCACCAATTTGGGTCGAAGACATTGCGCATGGGATGGTGGATCAGCCGGCACAGCCGCGCCAAGGGGTCGCAAACGAAGAGTTCACTTCGCTTGAACTCGGTGTAAGATTTCAGCTGGCAGAGGAGGACGAGGCCACCGTAGCAGTCGGCGACCCACCACGTCTTATTCTTGTCACCGAAGCCGGGGAGGAAGTCGAACGACGAGAACTGGCTGCCGTCGATGGGCGGCGGCAGCAAAGGGATGAACTCCTTCGTTTCCTTACATAGGTGGTAGTGGCCGGCGATGGCCAGCGATGGCGCGCGGGAGAGGTGGAGGAAGGCGGCGCCGCCGTCGTCAGCCTCGATGATGCCGCGCCATCGCTTGCATGTCGACGCCGCGCGGGCGATCCAGACGGAGGAGTCGAGGCGGAGGAGGATCAACCTGAGCAGGTCGTCAGGGACGTCGTGGATGCTCGCCGGCCCGCTTGGGTGTGGTTCTGGTGCGGCCGCCATCTTGGATATCCTATCCTGGACGAAGCCCTATAGGATCCCTGCATGCCGCCCCCTGTGACAGAGGGAAGAGACGTCGAGGGTTTGAACTTCCTGAAAAAGCGGAGCTGGCGATCTGAGGCGATTGGCGATCGGTGATCCCTTCACGCCAGCTCTTCGGCAATTCTCAGGCGACCTCCCATCTGGGGATGTGACGCCTCGGAGTGATGCGAGGGCGCGGGCGCGGCCGCGGCCGCGGGCGGCTTCAGGTCGCTCCCGTCGGCGATATTCGCCGTCGGTGGGCGGCTTCGCAAGAGCATGCCGAACCTTTGCTGGCGAAGACGGATCAAGCGATTGAAGAGGAAGACGTGGAGTGGCTCACTGCATCGACGCCGGCAACAGACCTGAATTTGAAGGATCCACTCACTGGTCCAAGACCAAATGGATGCAATTCACGGTTCTGGTTGTCCAATGGTGAGTCAAGTGAAGCGGAGGAGGAAAGCCCGGGGTCGCCAACAACTGCGTCACTGATCCGTAGAGCTGAGGCGGCGGGGTTCACTGCAGCTGAGGTGCAACATGTTGACAGTCTTCTCTACGATGAGGAGATAAGTGCCAAGGCTACAGCAGGGGTTACGCCGCTGTTGATGGATACTCCGACGACGTTAGCTCGTCGGATGTTGACGGCACTTGTCGATGGAAGGCAGAAACAAAAAGAAGGATGGAAAGGACCGCTACCACCACCAAGGGTCTCGCCGCAGCTGACGTTAGGTGATTGTCTGGAGCGGGCAACATCCATCAACAGAGGCGAGCAGAACGTCGGCGATCGCCGGCGATCCGGAGCGGATGACGGTATTCCAATTTTGAATTCCCTACCGAAATCTAGGGGCTCAACGTCTCCAACATCAACTGGGCCACATAAGGAAGTCTGGGTCAAGTTTCAATCGGAGTGGGCCAAGATTAGATTAAGTTTAAGTGTGGGCCGTGTGATGTCACGGAGAGGAAAACTCCCTGAAGCATATCGCCAACCCAAACCTCTCCCAATCCCGATCACTGCCAAGCTAGGTTTGCGCTCGTACGCCGACGCCTTGCGATACGGTGCGATGGACAACGGCGGCGGCTACGGGAGAGATGTGCGGGGTGGTTTTGGCGGTGCGAATCAAGTTGGAGGAGGCCGGGGTCAGTTTGATCAAGGCAATTTCTTCAACGGCAACGGCATGGGCGGTCCGCATGGAGGGCAAGGAGGCTCTGGTTATCAGGGATACGGGGACGGCAATCAGTTTGGTATGGGCAGAGGTCAGTTTGGTGGTCAGGGTGGCGGTGATGGTGGCTTTCATGGCAATGGAGTTCACGGCGGCTACGGTGGTTTCCACGGCGGGTTTCCGCATAGTCAGGCGCCGGGTTTCAATGTCCATCAACAGATGCCAAATAATGCTGCCGGGTTCGCGCCTCCTCATCATGGTGCGCCGCCTGGTGCAGGATTTGGAGGCCATGGATTACAGCATCAGCACCAAGGTTTTGACCCGGGTTATGGAAATGAGCGGAGTTTCGGGAATGGCCGTGGTGGGTCACGACACAGAGGTCGTGGTAGAGACCGTGGCAGAGGTAGGCATGGCCCTGGTCGCGGCACTGCGCGTGGTGGTATAGGGCAGCGGTTTCCTGATCGCAATGTTGGTTCTAATTTCAATGTGCCTCCTGTTCATGCTCAACCCAATGCAGCGAGTAATATGGAGACAGAAGTGATTGCGGTTACAACACAACCAGCTGTGAATCCTAATGTGAATTTGCAGATATCGGCAACTAATCAACAGCAAGCAGCATCTTCACAGCAGGCTGCACAGTTGCATGGGGCTGCATCAGGAAACGTTCAAGCATTGGACACCAAGGAGACTGTTCCGTCAAAGAATACAGGTTTGCCTGAATTAGCTGCAACTAATGACAAGGCAAAAGGTATAGTGGATACAGTTGGTAGCTCCGGTGAGGGTGGAAAAGCAACGAAGAGCAAGAAGAACAAGGATTATTGTCATAAATGTGGTGCAAGAGGACATGCTTCGTCTGAATGCACCAGTGAAGTGACATGTAAAATCTGTGAAGCTGATGATCATGTGACTGCAAAATGTCCACAGAAAAGGAACCCGAGACCTGTTGCTTATATGGTTGGATATGCTCATGATCATTTGGGTTTCTTCTACATCCCACATGGGCCTATTCAGATGAATAAGAAAGAGAGTACAACAGCGCTGATTAAGGTCAGGGGGGGCCATATTACGGAAGAGCAACTTGTTGGGCATCTTCAAAGGCTCATTCCAGGAAACTTTGAGTGGGATGTTCAGTTGCTTGCTCCGGATACATGGACGGCCCCATTCCCGTCTAAGGCGGAATTGCGTCGATCAGTGACTTTTGGTACAGCGGACTTGAAAGATGGTATGTCACTGAAATTTGAGCACTACGAGGAGGAAGAGGATTTTGGACATGAGCTTCCGATCATATGGATGCGGGTGACTAATCTCCCAAAAGTCTTCAGGAAGTATGAAGTGCTTTGGGCTATAGGGACAATGTTCGGCGCAACACAGAGAGTGGATATGGTGACCACTAGGAAAAATAATTTCGGTCGCTTTAAAGTTGGAGTTCTTAATCCGGCAATTGTTCCTACCCAGATGGAGGTTGTTATAGGGACAAGGTACCTTACACTCAATTTTGTCATTGAGCGTGAACAACCAGGCCACGATTCTCAGATTTTGGGCAAGAGCAAAGATGGTAACAATGACAAAGCAAATGAAGATAATGTAACCGGTAATAGGGGTGGTAAAAGAGCAAAAGGATTAGGAGACTCCTCTGAAAATTCTGAAAAGGACAAAACTGAACAAGACAATCCGGTGGGAGATACAGGTGACCAAATGGTGGAGGAAGATGGTGTGCTTGAGGACGATTGCTCCGATGATCTGAACGAGGACGATCTTTTGTACGATGACTGGACTTCCTATACTGATGGTGGGGTGGTGCGGATGGTGAGACGTGGAGGGTCAAGCAGCTCGGCGGTGTCTCAGATTGCTATGCATATGGGGTGTACGTATGGTACCACTGCGCCTGCACAACCTGATGCTACTGCATTCGCAGTAGAGGTAGAGGGGACACAAGCAGATGCAGCTGTGGCAGCGCATGGCTTGCTTTATCATGCGGATGCACCTGCGACCAAGGATGGCATGGGTGACTCGGAATCCAAATCATCGATGCTGCTACAGGAGTCGGGTACTCTCCAGGACTGTGGTCTTGGGGGAGAACCCGGCGTGGAGACGTCTTCGCCAATAGGGGCGGGGGGCGCATTAGTGGAGGAGCCACTCGCGCACCCCTCCCTTGCTGCAGGAGAGGACTCTACAACGCCGCTTGGTCCTCTCCTAGACATGGCACTAGCAGAACTGCGCCATAACCGGGGTATGGTGAATGGAACCGTAGCACAGGAGATGGGTGTGGGGCATACACCTTCGTCCATATCCAAAGCTGTGGGTTCACTTACTACCCCGGTGAGGAGGAGCAGCAGGAATGCGCATACGGCTGATGAGGACTCGGTGGAGAAAGCGGCAAGGCTGGTGGCTAAGAGGAACCTGGAGGAACCAAATGGTACGGATTACAAAAATTCTTTTCTTTCGCTTTCAGATAAGTCGGTAACAGATAATATTAAGAACGTAGGCATATCTTTGGGTTCAGAGGTTACGGACGTTCAGTCATCTGTTGCTCTTATTAAAAAAGTGGAAAAAGAAAGATTTAATTCTTCTGTTAAAACCTGTCAGGATAGTCACTCAGACATAGACTTAGATGATCCAGATTTAGATGTTCTACAAATTAATAAGTTATGTGGAGATATAGCGGATGATATTGTGGATGAAGACAGTAGCGATTTGATTAATCGTGTTGATACTGTTTTCCACAAGAAAATTATTCCAAATCTCAAGAAAAGTAATGGGTCTCGTAGGGGACAAATGCTAAAAAACAAATAGTGTTCCAATGAAAGGAATCTTTTGGAATAGCAGAGGTCTTCGAGACTTGGCTAAGTTTACTTTTCTGCATGACTTATCTTTAGAAAAGAATTTGGATTTCATTGCTATTTTAGAAACTCATAGAAGATCTTTCTCGGATAATGATCTTAATACTTTTTGTGGGGCTAGAGACTTTTTTTGGCATTGGATTCCACCTAGGGGCAGATCTGGAGGTATTCTTTTAGGAGTTAATTTACAGGCGTTCTCCATTGATAATATACTTGATGGTGAGTTCTACGTCAAGATACACCTTACGAATAAATGCGATGGTTTTCGATGGGTTCTTATGGCTGTCTACGGTGCAGCTCAACCAGAACACAAAGACCGCTTTCTCGCTGAATTCGTAAGAGCTTGTTCGGTAGAAACTTTACCTATGATGATTGGAGGGGACTTTAATATTATTAGAAATCCAGATGAGAAAAGTAATGATAGATTTGATAGTAGGTGGCCGGTTCTTTTTAATGCATGTATAGAAACTCTTAATTTGAGAGAATTAGAGCTTTCTGGACGTACATTTACTTGGGCTAGTTCTTCTGTTAACCCCACCTTTGAAAAATTAGATAGAATTCTTGTAAGCACAGAGTGGGAACAAAAATTTCCACTCTCCACTGTAGAAGCTCTCACAAGGGAAATTTCAGATCATACTCCACTTTTGCTAGACACTCGTCAAGCTTCTCATAGGGGCAACAACGCTCAATTCAAATTTGAACTTGGGTGGCTCCTTAAAGACGGTATTTATGACATAGTAGCAAATGTCTGGTGTAATGAAAACCGTGGGAAAACTTCTATGATCCGGTGGCAAAACAAAATTAGGGCTGTTTGTAGATATCTAAAAGGGTGGGCTAAGAACCAAGTAGGTGAGACCAGGAAAAAGAAAAAAATTTCTTTATCAACAGTTGGATGTATTAGACAGGAAAGCGGAACATACTTTCTTATCTGTTATGGAGTTAGAATATAAGCATTGTTTATCAGCTGAATTAACCAAATTGCTTAGAGAAGAGGAATTGTATTGGTTCCAGCGTTCCAAGGCAACTAGGTTATTAAAAGGTGATGACAATACGAAGTATTTCCAACTCCTAGCAAATGGTAGGCACCGCAAGACTAGAATTTTTCAGCTAGAACAAGAGGAAGGAATAGTTGTAGGGGATGAGAACCTTAAAACTTTTATTACAAATTATTACAAAGGTCTTTTTGGAGCGCCAGAGAACAATAATTTCACTCTAGACGAAGAGAACAGAGAGGACATTCCTCAAGTTTCTCAGCTAGAAAATGAGTTATTGACTGATCCTTTTAGTGAGACTGAGATAAAAGAGGCTATATTTCAAATGGAACATAATAAGGCACCAGGTCCGGATGGTTTCCCAGCTGAATTTTATCAATTCTTTTGGGATATCATCAAACCGGATCTGTTAGAGCTTTTTAATGAATTCCATTCTGGAAATTTGCCTCTTCACAGTCTAAACTTTGGGGTGATCACGCTTCTTCCTAAAAAGACTGAGGCAGTCAAAATACAACAGTATAGACCTATTTGTCTGCTAAATGTTAGTTTCAAAATTTTTACTAAGGTTCTCACAAATAGAATTACACAAATAGCCCATAAAGTTATTAGACCATCACAAACCGCTTTTCTTCCAGGAAGGTACATTATGGAAGGTGTTGTTATTTTACATGAAACCATCCACGAAATGCACAAAAAGAAGAAGAGTGGGGTTATCCTTAAACTAGATTTTGAGAAAGCATATGATAAAGTGAAATGGCCTTTTCTCCAACAAGTTTTGAGAATGAAAGGCTTTTCACAAAAATGGTGTGCTTGGATTGATCAAGTTACTTCAAAAGGCTCCGTGGGTATTAAGGTAAACAATGATATTGGTCATTATTTCCAGACTAGGAAAGGAGTTAGACAGGGAGACCCTTTATCGCCTATCTTGTTTAATATTGTTGTTGATATGTTAGCCATCCTAATAGCTAGATCAAAAGAGGATGGGCAGATTGAAGGTGTAGTTCCACATTTGGTAGATGATGGACTTTCTATTTTGCAATATGCAGATGATACAATTCTATTTATGGGAAATGATCTTGAACAAGCCAAAAATTTGAAACTCTTGCTCTGCGCTTTTGAACAATTATCTGGCTTAAAGATCAATTTCCATAAGAGTGAATTATTCTGTTATGGGCAGGCAAAGGATCTGGAAAGTGAATATTCACAAATTTTTGGATGTGACATGGGCTCCTTTCCGTTTAGATACCTTGGAATACCCATGCATCATAGGAAGCTTAGGAATGTGGACTGGAAGGAGGTAGAAGAGCGGTTTCAAAAGAAACTTAGTTGTTGGAAAGGAAAGCTACTTTCGGTGGGCTGTAGATTAGTCTTAATTAACTCTGTATTAAGTAACTTATCTATTTTTATGCTATCTTTCTTTGAAGTACCAAGAGAGGTACTTAAGAAACTGGATTATTACAGATCTAGATTCTTTTGGCAAAGTGATGAGCATAAAAAGAAGTACCGACTTACTAAATGGAGTATTCTTTGTTCACCGAAAGATCAAGGAGGTCTAGGCATTTTAAACTTAGACTTACAGAATAGATGTCTCCTTAGTAAATGGCTTTGCAAACTTATAAATGAAGATGGGGTATGGCAATCACTTCTTAGAAGAAAATATTTGAGATATAAAACGATAACCCAAGCAGAATACATGCCTGGAGATTCTCATTTTTGGTCTGGATTAATGGAAGTTAAACAAGACTTTTTGAGACTGGGCAAGTTCAATGTGGGTGATGGATCTCAGGTAAGATTCTGGGAGGATGCCTGGTTTGGTGATACACCGTTTAAAGATCAATACCCTAATCTTTATAATATCGTTAGAAAGAAAAGTGCTTCGGTTAATGTGGTTTTGCTATCTAGGCCTTTGAATGTATCTTTTAGAAGATCTCTTGTGGGTAATAATTTGACTTCATGGTACCACTTGGTGAGTAGAGTCATGAATACCCAATTAACAGATCAAAAAGATGTCTTCATGTGGTCTTTAAATCAACAAGGTGCTTTTACAGTCCGTTCTATGTATAGAGCATTAGCTGTTATTAATGTTGTACCTCATAACCACATTATTTGGAAACTTAAAATTCCTCTTAAGATAAAGGTTTTCATGTGGTACATGATTAAAGGGGTTACCTTAACCAAGGATAACTTAGCTAAACGGCGTTGGAAAGGAAGTACTAAGTGTTGTTCTTGTAATTTAAATGAATCGATACAACACCTCTTCTTTGACTGCCAAAATGCGAGGTTTATATGGAGGTTGATACATTTTTGTTTTAATTTACCTTCCCCTAAAAGTGTTCATCATTTGTTTAATGGGTGGCTACAAGGGGTAGAAAAGAAAATTAAGTATCAAGCCTTGGTTGGTGCATGTGCCATATGTTGGGCGATTTGGTTAAGTCGCAATGATGAGGTTTTTAACAAGACACGAGCTTCTACTTCTATGCAGGTGGTATTCAGAGGAACATACTGGACTCGGTTCTGGGCGCTACTGCAGAAGGAAGAAGAAAGATCCCGAATAAATTGGGGGTGCCGTGTGCTTGAGACAACAGTGATGGAGATTTTTGCATCAAATGGTTGGTGCTATAGTAATAGATTGTCGGCTAGTTGATTTAATGGAATCGCTTGTGATGGATGTCTTGAACGGTTGTGGTTTATTTGTTTTCGTCGTTCGGAACTTGGTTGTAATAATGGACAGCTACATGTATCGATCGATACAGAGGCTGGAATATTAATGCATATTCCCTTTTCTAAAAAAAAATGCCGCCCCCTGTGTTCTTTTTTCAATGGATATTTTCGTCGAGCCAAATAATATACGTGCACGTGGCCGCGTCCAACACGATATCTCTTTCCTTCTCGTCCCATCCGTGCCCGTGGGTTTTGCTTCCTTTTTTTTCCCGTGAGCAGGTTACCATTTTGTGACGTAGAACCAAAAGTGTTCTGCGCAAGTTGGTGCTCTCTGTTTTATTTGTCATGTTATTCGATTCCAAAATAGTCGATCGATCATCAATGATGGGTTATTTTGGTGTCAGGAATGATCTGCACACAGTGATCTATGCACTTGCATGTTTATGTATTTGCCATGCATGCATCTATACACTTATTAGTACTAACGATGAATTTGGACTGAATTCGAAAGAAGATTCAATGTAATCGTGAGTACCGTAATTTGGTTATTATGATCTATACACTTGTACAGTTGTTTGACAAATCTAGTCCTGTCCCTCTTAAAGGTTCATATTTTCACACAATAATTTTCTTCAGTTGATCACACCCCCATCCTGATTATTTCCCGCTAGCCGGAAGACACCAATATACCCCAATATTGCTATAAGGGAATGATTGTGCATCCAACCGGCATGTACTACCAGCGATCTGGCTCCTTTTGTTAGATGAATTCGGGTCATATATGTATAGCGTGACTGTTGTAAATTACTCTCTCTGTTTCAATTTATTTGTCATTCTAGGTGTGTATTTTAGTGTCCAGATTCATAGAGTGTTCAATGAACTTGGACAGACAATTTGTCCAGATTCAGATAATGTTCAATGAACCTTCTTTTTTAATCAATGTTCAATGATCTTGATACAAAGCTAGGATGTTCAAAGCTAAGGGGATCTAATGCATCATCCCTTTTGTACTGCACGTTTCAAGTGTGCTTCGTCCTTCTATTCCCTCGAACTCACCTAATGCATGGCACCTCCAACTAATTGTTGAACACCAAGAAATATTTTTTCCACAATATCAATATGGCACTCCAACCAAACATGTGCTCCTCCGTTTTTTATTATATGACGCCGTTGACTTTTTTCGTTAGTTTGACCATTCGTCTTATCTATAAATAACTATGTGTATAAGTTAACTTTAAAGTGCTTTTGATGATGAATCTAATGGTATTCATTTTACATTCGAAAAGTAATTATTTAAATCTATTTTGCTGGTCAAAGTTAAAAAAAAGTTAACGGTGTCATATAATTAAAAATAGAGGGAGTATGCTATAAGTTGACACTGACATAGTGAGTTTACACGCGCAGAATGTAGGGAACGTGGATCAATGAAACTCTAGTAATTAAACAAACTTTGGGCCTGATGGTGTGAGCTTTTTTGGGCTTCGGCTGCTGCTGTGGTAGCATTTGGTCACTTGCGGCTGCAGCCAGCGGTAAAAATCTCAAGGGATCAGACAATTTGCTCGTCGCCTCCTGTGGCTTCGTCTGACGCCCTGGAACGAAGGCCATGGAAGTCTGTAGGAACACGTCGGTCCTCGGTACTTCTCATCAGTCACCCCCGCCATCTCCATGGTCTCCAAGTCGACGGAGAAGACGAGCCGCCTTTGCCCGCCCTGATGTGCCGACAAGACGACGGACCCAGCGCAGTCGCCGACAGCCTCCACGTTCCAGTTGCAGCCCTTCTTCTCCCGGTAGCCCGGCAGCCCACGGGTGGCCTCCGACAGCCGAGGGATCCTGTGTTCCAGCACCCACCCGCCATTGACCTGGCGAAAGATCTCGAGGTACTCGCCGTTCACGTGAACTGTCTGCGGCTCCGTGCCGGCGCCGGAGTTGTGAACCACGCGGAAGCTCGAGTGGTTGTCTGGATTCGACGGGTCCGTGGAGGTGGGCAGATCAATCTTGGAGAAATCCAAGCAGGCTTTGTCAAGAAGCATCAGTCTGCCGCTCTTGAGCCCCAAGAAGCTAGAGAGACCCGTAGACCCGGCCGGCGACGTGCGCCATGGTGTTACTGTCGAGGTCCACGGCCGGCGCCGTGTTCAGGGGGCGCCAGTTACCGCCCTCGGCCGTGGAGAACACGCTGGCCTCGACGCCCGGATAAAACCTGTAGAGGATCCTGAAGTTGGATAAGGAGATGCCTCCTCTGTCGGCTTCGCCGTCGATCAGGGTAGCGGCGTCGCCGCACGACCTCCTGGGATAATGGATCTGCTGCCACAGCCGCGCCAAGGGGTCGCAGACGACGAGGTTCCATGCATTGGAGAGGAGGACGAGGCCGCCGTAGCAGTTGGCGACCTGACACATTGTTTTGAAGTCGCCGGGGAGGAAGTCGAACGACGAGAAGCGGCTGCCGCCGATGGACGGCGGCGATGAGGGGATGAAGTCCTTCGTTTCGCTACCCAGATGGTAGTGGCCGGTGATGGACGGCGGGTGGAGCGCGCGGGAGAGGCGGAGGAAGGCGGCGCCGCAGTCGTCGGCCGCGATGATGCCGTGCCATCGCTTGCATGTCGACGCGGCGTGGGCGAGCCAGACGGAGGAGTCGAGGCGGAGGAGGATCCGCTTCAGCAGGTCATCGGGGACGTCTTGGATGCTCGCCGGCCCGGTTAGGGGTGGTTCCGCCGCCGCCACCACCTTCTTGTTCTTGCGCTGCTGCCGCGCGCTGGACATCCTGGAGGAAAGCCCTAGGATCCAGGCCGCCGCCGCCGGCGTCGACGATTTTTCTTTGATGGGTGGGCCGTCGGGGCTTTTATACCAGTGAAATCTTTTCCCTGGTACAAATGCGGGTGTAACTTTCCTTTTCATCTTCCAGGTGGCGTTTGGATGGAGGTAGGTTAGGAAAACGGAAATGAGGTGGGAAATGATGGGCTGGGTTGAGAAATGCTACAGTTTTTTTTTTCGAATTACACAGTATAATTCAGACACTCACAACGCACGCACACTCACCTCTATGAACTTACGTAATGTACTTACGTAATTTTTACGCACATGCATTGATTCGAAAAGTGTTTAGTTTGATTCACGGAGGAAATGTATTGATTAGGAAAGTGCTTAGTTTGATTCACGGAGAAAAGTGTATTTTCAGGTTACATGTCAGATTTTTTACAAACGTAAATGAATGATGAACCAATAAAATGATGCTGTATCAGCATGTACGTGAGAATTACATAAATACATTAGCATTTCTTGGCTGTGTTTTTTTTAGATCAGGCTGGGTTTGGGTTACTACCCAAACAATGGAAATGCCAACCGTCCTCTCATTTCCCCATCCCACTCTTTGATGAGTGGGCCCAGATTTTAGCGCTCCTCGGCTGCGGTCCAGCCCACTAGGCCCAACATCGAGGCAGCCCATAGACTATTGTGCCCCAGCCCACACCTCAACCTCCACACCAGCCAGTCCAGCGTCTCACGAGTCACGACGAGTGCCCCCAAACCTAACCGAGCCCACGGCGAACGAACGGCGGGTCGCCGGCGACCCGCGGCGGAAGCTCGAGCATCGCCGAGGCGTGGGAGACAGGACGAGAGGCACCGCTAGGTAAGTTTGATTCTCCGGTCTAGGTGCAGTTCTCTAAGACTGTGATGAGTGGCCCGTGCTTCCTTGTTGTTCCGACGAGCGGCGGCGGTAGAAGGCAAGGTGGCGGTGGCCTCGCGTTGCCTCATTTCTTCCCGTACCCGTGCTCCTTCGTCCCCTCCCGTGTTCCCGCGTGTACCCGCTCAGCGGCACCTCGCGCGCCGCCACATGCCGCCGACCAAACCAGCCGAATGCCTCTCATAGTCGCCCCTGGCTCCTTCGGTGCTGTCACCTCTTCTTCCCTCCCCTCTCCTCTCATCAAGACCATACTCTGCCAGAGCCACAAAATGCAAATTTACTCATCTCATTTTTCTTGCTGCAAGTTTTTAGAAGTTCCAGTTCATATAGTATTCAATTGATTTAGGTAATAGTGTTTGTTGCGGAATAGTTCGAATGTTCAGCTTAAACTTTTTCGATTTTTTTCTTGAATGCAAACTCCTTGTGCATACTCTACAAAACTAATCATCAAAAGCTCCAAGTTCATGTTAATATTCAGTATCGCAACTTAAATCTTTCAAATTTATAAATGAGAATTCGATGCTGTTTTTCGGCTGGATGTGACAGAAGAAGGGGGAGAACAGCCAGTATTTAATGATATGAAATGCCGGCGTCTATCTGTGGTTGCATATTTTCTGGTATGCGACCCTGCATTAGCTGCACTCCCGCACCAAATGGATGGTTGCATCTTGTGTGAGCAATGCTCTGTTAGGCTTCTATTGTGCAATTCGTGCTTTGCTGGTTGATGGTATAGTTTATCAATCTTATTTGAATGGACAAGATTGAATTCTCTTCGTACAATTCTTTTCAGTTTTTTCCTCTACCGAAAGATTTATCAGCATCATATTGTTCAACAAAGCCAAAATTTATGACTTCTTATGTTTTTCAATATTTTGCCCCTCAGGTTTGACCCCTTGCTAGTTGACTGCTGAAGTACAGATCAAGTACGCTAAATTTTGCTATGGCCACTGAGGAAGATGTCAAACAGAGGCAGATCATCGAAACGCGTGCCAGAAATATCAGCCACAATGTTCGATGCACTGAGTGTGGTAGTCAATCTATTGAAGATTCACAAGCTGATGTTGCGATTCTACTTAGAAAGGTACTTTTCTTCTGTTTACCATTAAGTAACAGAGTTACTTGCCTATTTGTTCCTGGTAACAAGACTTGGAATAATGATTCTTTTAGTAATCGTACAAATTAATTTGTCGGCTTGCTGGTATGGAATGTGCTAATTTCTGATATTCCATTGTATGAACCTCTCAATTATTGATCTAAATCAAACTAAATGCTACATGTTGGAAACTGGAATAAGGTAGCTGTATAATATTGATAATATAAGACCAAATCTGCATTGGTGAAACTGTACATTTAAAATGGTCAATTTTTTCCTACATAACTACTGTGTTTAAGAAGTACCCTACAATTTTAAAATTTGTCAGGGAGATGACAATCATGACAGAAACATCACATGTCCTTTATAACGTCCATAACGATGGGTGTATCAAAGAACACCAATTGGTAGGCGTGTCTCCATTATCTGTTCTGAAAAGGATTGGTGCTATATTTTTTGTGAAGTTTTAAAAAATAATTTCTGTGCACTTACCAAGATGTTGAATTCAGCAATAATAGTAAATTAGCAGCATCAATTTTCTGCTTGAAGTGTTGATATTTTCTGTTTGATGGTAATTGCATCGCTATGGCATTTTGCAGCTCATCCGTGATGAAATTAAATCAGGAAAGAGTGATAAAGAGATATACAAAAAACTAGAAGATGAGTTTGGAGAGACGGTCCTGTACGCCCCCAAATTTGATCTTCAGACTGCTGGGATATGGCTTTCACCTGTAAGATTATTTAGGACTTTTCACATTTCCTTCAGGCTTTTGTTTTCGTCGGTAATATGATCATAGCTAATAGTTCGTCTAATACCCTGAAACATATTTCCTGTGAAAGATGTTATTGTACATACCACTGGCTTGATAAAATACTTATGCTGCTGATTTTGCTTGTAGTCACCTGATTGAGCACACTCCGTGCAGGTCATTGTGGGTGGTATAGCAGCCGGTATCTGGGCTTACCAAAAGCACAGGCAAAGGACAAACGTTCACATTATGGCTCTGAACCTCATCCGAGGAGTCCCGCTGACTCCAAGGGAAAAGGAGACCATGCTTGACATCCTCACACCACCACCGGCGCCGCCAAGGAAGTGGTGGTGGCCAGGCAAGTGATGTTTTGTGATTATCCTAGCCAGATGAAGGGCTGCTTCCCAATGTTTGTACCGTATAAAGGACCAGGATGGCTAAGTTTTGTTGAGAGTGTCAATAGATATTTGACGTGTAAAACATCAATGACGAGTGTGGTTCAACAAAAGATTTGCATTACGTTGGTACTGCATGGATAGAGCAGTATGTTGTGGTCATAAGCCGTTTCTGACAGATCAGGAGCTAGGTAAACCCGTTTTTTCCTCTCTATAATACAAAGATACGCAGCTCTCCTGCGTATTCGAGAAAAAAAAAAAGGAGCTAGGTAAACCATCTGAATGTCTGATGTTGCCCTTGTTTGTTCTCAACTATGGAGCTCTTTTTGGTCAGTGGCTCTTATGTGTACTCAACTGCTGATGAGCGAACAGGTGATTAGAATGCAGAACAGAACATGCATGTTTCCTTAGTTTCTGTTTGATGTATGCATATACAGTATTTCCCTATCTAATGAAAGTTTTTGGGTGAAATTGAGCTAAATAATGTCAGTTTTACTGCCATGTCCATCTGACGAATGTTACCACTGGCTGCTGCTTTCATTGACAAGCTTTATGCCCCATCGGACGTCCACGCAGCGCCTGATGTACGGCGTGACCCTGTCCAGGTCGACGTCCCTTCCCGCCGCGCAGTCGTACGCCGACGGCGAGTGGAAGCACGGCTCGACGGAGGCCATCCGTCGGCACGGTGGGTCCCGTGGGTCGAGCCCCTCCCACCAGTCCTTCGCCCACATGGGCGGCCTGGGCATGACCCAAGGGCGCAGGCCGGCGAGCCCCTGCGCGACGTACCCGAAGGTGGAGAAGCCGCTGGTGACGAGCACGTCGCACATGCTGAGCAGGTACATCTCGCTCAGCGCCCGCATGTCGTGAGCCGCGTCGTCCCACCGCTGCCGCCCCTCGTGGCTCGGCTGGTGCACGCAGCCGGCGGCCGTGCGGCCGTACTCGTCCCTGATCCGCTCGAAGTACCACGAGCTCAGCGACGTCACCAGCACGGCGTAGGACGGCGTCGACGACGAGGCGTTGGCTGCTGCTGCGGTCTTCTCCGGGAGGAGCTTCTCGTCGCGGACGCAGGAGAGGACCTGGTTGTTTAGGCAGAAAAAGTCACACAAGGAGTGCGAGTTTCTCCCTAACACTGCCCTGGGGAATGTAAAGAGAAAACGGTGCGGGCGTGCCAGTGTACCTAAGTACACGAAATAAACAAAGAGAAGGGAAACACAACTTTATTCATATTTCAATAATACAAATACAGTTTCCCAAGAATGTGCGCTCCATAGCCTGCTGGCGGCAATCTGACTTGGGCGATGTGATGTTCTTGGTTCCTAGGGCCTCGGAAAGCTCCTAGTTAATTACATTCACGAGTCGTACTCGTAGAACACCTCCGATTAAGCTGTGTGGTCGTCGTCTTCGGTCTTCGCTTCGCGTTCTCCATGCATGTGTTGATGGTGGTGTAGATGTTGGCGTCGGCGTCATCCATGGCCTCGTCGGTCCATGAGCCGTTGACAGCGCGGCCTTCACGTCGGCAGCGCCTGCCCTTGTCGTCCGGCCTCGTCAGTCACGTACGACACGGTGTGGTTGTAGTAGTAGTAGGGGAACATGCATGGTGTTCGCTTGGCTCGTCCGATACGGCGACTCGGCAACGTCGTCGAAGAGTGTACCAAAGTAGCGTCGAGGAAGTGTGCGCCGACTGGGAATGTCATCCAGAGGCACCTCCAATCTTGGATCATGTCTTCACGTAGCAGCAGGTACACAAATGTACACGTACACACATGGCTGTGTGCACTTGTACGGGGTAGTATTCTTCATGGGATTCACGTCATGCTGAGGTAGGCTTGTGTGAGTGAGTGACGGCAGCCTGGAGGCGTGCGACGTCTCTTGTATATGGCTCGTCGATAATCTCGGTAACGCCGGCTTCTTGCTCCCGTGGCATCTCATCGTAGGCCACGACAACTCCTCGGTGCAGGCGGAGGATTTGGCCAGGCAGCGGCGCCTTGTACTTGATGGCGATCTCACGGTGTCTTGGACGGCGTCACGTCAGCGTCGTCTTCGGCGGCTGGCGAGATGGCAACGACGTCGTTCCACTGTGGCTCCGTGTCTGGCATCGTCGTCCCGATGGTGGCGTCAAAGACATGACTGCCCGAGTACATGGATGGAAGGCTCCCATGTTGGTCGGCATGGACACCATCGTCGTCGTCCTCGACGGGCCCGCCTTGGCGTTCCAGCCGACGAAGCTTGGTGTAGACGTACGGCAGGGCGGCGTCGGTGTGGTGCTCGACGTGGCCGGCGGTGCTTGGTGTCGATGCGAAACTTGATCTCCTGGTGGCGGCTTGTGTGCGTATGGCGACGGCGTGGAATGAGGCGTGAGTGTCTCCACGATCAGTGGCTACAACAGGCTGAGCCAGGGTGGTGGCGATCTTCATGAGAAGCCTGGCCGCGTGGATGTCCGGTTTATGACGTCGGTCCTTGACGAAACGACCTCCTAGCTCCGGGCAGCGTGTGGCTTCTCCGGCGGATGTGACGCCGATGTAGATAGAGGACATATATAGATGGAGGACAGGGCGACGCCATGGAACCGCTCGGCGTGGCGCGCGGTGTTGCGTCGCTCGGCGTAGACGTACGAGCTCCAAGCTCCTGTCGGCATGGGCGTCAGGAAAGCGATCTGTGCGACCGTGCTAGCTTGCTCTTGTGGCCTGCAGTATACTTTGGGTGTTCGTGTAGATTGAACTACACAGATGCCTTGTGATCTGCATGTTAAGTGAGAGAGATATATATGTACAGCAGATAATCAACGCAGCAAATTAAGTAGTCAACTTCAAAATACAAGACACGCATATTTGGGTCAATTGGTCTGGTGGATACACAGTTGGATAGTGTTGAGACTTGAGAGCACAGACAACAATGATCGTGCCTCCTTCTCATCGTCATCTTTTTCTTAATCTTCATGCGCGCACCTCTTCTCTGCTACATGGCGGCCAAGGTGCAGCGTCTTCTTCGTCGGCAACATCATGAGGGCCAGCGACGGGACGTCGGCTCCTTGCACCAATCTTCCTAGCGTCGAGATGGTGAAGGGCGCTGTCGTGTCTGCGAGTCTTTGGTTTATATTCGTTCCTCTCGTGGCCTTCAAGATGGAGATGGCCAATGGGCGCTTGTTCGTCGCGGCCGCCGAGACCTTGAGTTCGGAGTCCATGGCTCCTCCACGATGGGAAGCCAGGTCTCCGAGATGGTGCCGCATCGTGGATGTAACGATGTCTTGATCTTCATGGGCGCCGGGGCGTGGCAGCTGCCGGACGTCGGTGTAGTCTTGATCTTGTGTTAACGGCGACGCCAGGCGGTTGTTGATGAAGGAAGGCGCCGGTACGTTGTGGCAGCCATGCATGGCTTCTCCGTCGTCGGCCGCCATGGCTTCATGGCACACCTCCTGGCAGAGTGCGGTGCTACTGCATCGTGGCCGCCGGAGGGTAAGTCTGGCTGCCTCCTGGAGAAGCCAATCGCTCATGCTCTTCCTGCTGCACGCTAGATGAAAGAAAGAGAGAAAGTAGGCAGATATATACAATAGCAATAGCAATGCGGCAATAATCAATAATACGATTTTGTTTAGATAAGATGGATATGTGGATCACTGATCGTGATCCCGGCACGGTGGGCGCGACACCGACGAGTGCATCCGCCGGCTGCTCCTCCATCGTGTGCGACGTCGCCTTTACTCAGCACATCACACGTGCGGCCGCGGGGGGCGTCGAGCTAGCTTATCTGGATCATCGGGCGACGTGGTGTCGCGGCCGCCGTGCTCCTCGCCGGTGAGGTTTTCATGCTTCATCTCTCTGGAATACGGCGCCACTACATCGTGGCCGCCGGACGTCGGTCTGGCCTTCTTGCCAACGAGCAGATGGATTGGTGTTTATGTGTGGGAGAGAATGGTTCCCGCCCCCCGGTCGTCGAAGGGTTAGGTCCCTTTTATAGGCTGCTGCTAGGTCAAGGGAAAGGATAAGCGCGTCATGCATGCGCCGCCACTTTGCCGTTCAGCTCACGAGATGCGCGGAGGCCGTTCGGCAATTCTGTTGGATGAAGACGTCGCTGGGAACGGATAAGCTTGCTGGTGTCCAGCTTGTTACTCGTTCAATCGGGCTACAACATCCACCGAGTTGTGGGGCCTGCGTAATTACAGCCCACTAATCAGCTTGATTAGTCGATGGAGAAGCAGGAGGCGCTGAGCAATCCATGTACGATGAATCGATAGGCTCGGCAGCTTCTAGATGTTTATCTCGTCTCTTCGGCATGCCGCTGCTGGCTGATTTGTGGACCAAGAGAACTCAGGTGCCGGCCTTCCTTGCCGCACGTACGTATACACGTACGTATTTGGGAGAAGGGATAAGTCAGCGAGCAAATGCACTTGTACGCACACTAGCTTGGCACGTGTACATGCTGCAATTGCTTATGCAACAGCTCAGCTACTTCACGCTATTTTCTCCTTGAAAATATATATCAGAATCTGAGAATATGAAGGACAAAAACCCATGCAAATTGTTCAATTAGTGACAAAATATCGTCAAACAAATGCCCCCCACCAAGTGGAGTGGGAATGCGAAGCAAATTCACACTCAACTTGGTGGAAGTAATTTGACAAATACGGCGCATTAGCATTGCTGCCTTTGAAACTTGCTAGCTGAACGCTTGAACTCGTATCTCTATCAGTTAAGTAGCTTTTCCTTCATTCACGTACCAGGACATCTTCTTGACGTTCCACAGCATAAAAATATATCGCACCATGATTACCACGGCGCCGCTGTAGTATAATGAATCCCGCATTATTGAACTAATAACGCAGTGGTTCATGTCGGGGTAGAGAGGCTGCTGACGTGCTCGTCGAGGTTGACGCGGCGCCGTCACCATGTATGTCTGGCCATCATAGGATCCTGATCGTTGCCGTGGCGCTCATGCGACACCACTGGGAGGTTGCCGGAGCAGCGAACAGCCGCACACCTGGCCGGAAAGGACAGTGATCGAGCTGCCGCGGCGGCGATGAAGAAGTTGGGCTCCCGTTGTGGGGCACATGCTGAGGTTGCCGAGCCAGCCGGCGTCGTTGTATTTTAGTCGCCGGCATTCCGTTGCCGAGGCAGCGGGCACCAGTGGCGCCCCTGCCCGTCCAGCCGTCTTGAACGCCATGCAAGTGACTGCGCCATTGAGAATTCCCGTCTGTTCTCGTTTTGCCATACGAGTAACCTGCAGGCTGCATTAAAATTAAAGAAAATGTATCCATGATAATACAAATGTCAGCTGCCGTCGTAGCTTTTTGAAGCACTTATCCAAGTCACAACTGTTTAGTTGGACTGTTGCTGCACTTATCGACGCCAAGGTTAAGGCAGCCAAATTTCCGCCACGACATGCTGGAATTTATCGTGCCACAGACGAAGTCCGTCGTGACGCTCATGAGATAAGCGAGCAGGCACTACCATTTTGCTGGCGCGCGAGGACAACCAGCTGACTGAGTAACGGCTGCTGGCACCGCCTGTGCCAGCAGAGTCGTCTCGAGACGACATGGTGACGCGTGTTGAAGCAGCCAGCTCGCCATCGTTCTTGTTCCGGATGAGCTCGTTGTCTGTTGTGTGCCGTGGATGGTATGTCACCACCACCGCCGCGTACATCGAGGCAGCCGGACTGCTGCCGTGGCGCTCATTGAGGTCAGGCCGCCGCACGTTTGCAGGGCTTGTCGACTGGTGTTGGGGAGCTGCCACTGGAACATGCGCCGATCGAGTAGCTTGACCGCTCTAGGCATTTAGGACTCCAGTTGTTGAAGTAACGCGCACTGGACAATGAGGAAGACGACTGCTGTAGTGGCGCATGCCGCAGTCACCAGGGGCCATCGTTGCCGCTACTGCCTTGTTTGTTAATGTCGTTGGGTCGCGGCCAGGACATGACGATGATGCCATGATTTGGCTACCGCGTGCCCATTGGCTCGTCACCGTAGCATACAAGGACGCATGCATGCATAATGAGGCACGTAATTGCTGGCGTAGCAAGGGCTGCCGCTGGTACAGCTGAGCTATCGGCATCGTCGTGTAGCCGAGGCATCCAGGGAGCCGTCGTTGTACTTGTTGAGGCCGTCGGATGACTGCGCGTCCAACCGTCCATCGCACCGTCGGGATGGCTGGACTCGCATCGTGGCAACGGCCCCATTGTTGATGTAGAGGTACCGAGTCGCCGTCGTGTCGCATGCCGAAGCAGCCGGATCGCCTCCGCTCTTATTTGTCAGGACGAGCTTGCCGTCGTCGTCGTCCTGCCGAGGCACCCGGGCTGCCACCGTAGTGCTTGTCGAGCCCGTCGACGACCACGCGTCCGACAGCCAGCGCGTCTCAGGGACGGCTAGACTCCTATCGCGCGGCGCACACCAGGGGCGCTGGTGGTCTCCATGTAGACGTAGAGGCGTCGAGTTGACGTGGAGTATTACATGCCGTCGAGGTGACCGGATCCGGCCATAGCGCCTACCACAGCCACCGAAGAGTCACTACGTGATGTGTAGCAACTATCATGCATCTTGCTTGTACATGTGGCCATCAGGTGTTGTGAGGCCCCTTCGTATTATGCCATCCCTACAGAGAATGAGACGTAGGGGAAAGAGAAAAAGAAAGAGAAAAAAACAAATAAAAAGGGCCTTGGTAATTGTACTGTATTTCCAAGGTATTGAGGCGAATGTCCATGCCATCAGGGTTGCTGGGGCCGTGTAGCTGCTACGGCATTAGCCAACAAACATCCTTATGTCATCTTCAACTTGTGGCGAAGAGGCCATGCCACTTGGTGAAGGAGTTTATCAATCTGGGCGCGACCGCGTAGCTGTTGCAGTGCCCGCCGCCTAGACCGAAGGGTTTCACAGCTTGACGCCGTCCCGCACTGGCGCGCCAACACCGCTCCCAAAAAATGCAAAGCAAATGTCCTGCAATGCTAGATAAGAGTATATGGTTGTATGTATGTGTTAGGCAAACCATAAAGTAGTTTGAGTACCAAAACATTGAAAACATGTTTGTTTGTTTTTATTTTGGAAAATGTTGGCTTTCCCACTGAGCGTTCGCTATAGAAGCGGCTTGGGAAAGGACTGCCGAAAGACCTGGCTGTAGAGTATCGCCGAATGTCATAGCGATATATATGGTGAACTTGTTGATTTAAATGAGTGTATGAGGACGACATGCTTCTGCGGCCCCATCAAGTGACGAAGGGAATTTTGCTCTAGCCTTCTTTGCATTGAGTTGCACCACAGCCCGCTTGCACCACCCAACGGGGACATAGGTGGGGTTTAGTTGGTGTGGATGGTTTTGGGAGAAACGGGTAAGGGGATTTGCCATTGCTTTTGCCGAGGGTGGCGAACCGACCATCACAGCCTTCCGTTGCTTGAGGTGGAAAATAGGGTCATCTTCATGGAGACCCATTGATCTTGAAGTTTTGTACTTTGCCCATTTGATGTTGGGGTTGCTTGATACTTGAATTCAGGCATCGTCTTTTGACTTCTTGATGCTTGACTTGTTGGACTTCTTCTGGAATTTGGAAGATAGCCGGTTCGCCTTGGTGTAGCTAAGGAGAACCCTCGCAGGCATCTTTTCTTCTTTTGGTCCCTTGTTGCCACACTCACAGGGATGGCAAGAGGCTGCACACTGAACGACGACTTGTGTCGTGCCAGGTAGCCCTTGCTTGCTCTTCTTCTATAGTCTTCCCTAGAGCGTGTTGTCCAATCCTAGAAAGCACAAGGGGCATGGTGACCTCGCTGCTTAGAGGTGACTCGAGCTCTTCTTCCCACTGCCTCTAGCGGGGACCGCTTGGCATGTATCTTGTGCGATGTGTGATGTGTGCATCCGGTCAATGCCTCGTTCAGCCAGATCCTAGGGCAACCGAATCTTGCACCGCAGCTTAGCTCTTCATGAAAAAGCCTTTTGCTATGAGACGTTTGAGTCAAAAAAAAAAGGCAAAAAAAAAAATGCAACTATTTTTAAGATCTGCCCATTGATTGGAGGCATCGGCTGGGATCCATGTTGGTCGACCAGCTGATAAGCCCTCTTGTCGTGAACATGCTCGATGCCATAAGTCCTTCCCACGTAAGCGGGAACTTGCTCTTCATCTTGTACATGGCGACGATGGGATGTCGCAACACCAGCACCTAGTCGCCCTTCTTGAAGACCCACTCCTTGACCAGCTTGTTGTAGGCTCTCGCCATGTTCTGGCGACAAAACTCCAAATCTTGGAGGGCGTTGAGGCGCCCCTCTTCGAGGTTGTCGAGCTCCAGTAGATGAGAGAGTATGGAGTGGCTTGGGGTACGAACGTGGTACGCCCATAGAGCTTCAAAGAGGAGATCATTCCAATCCCTCTTGTACTTGTGCACCATCTCCTTGATGGTATTGTTGCACGCCTCGATCGCCCCATTTGCTTGAGGGTAGTTGCCGGTGGAGTAGTTCCATTTGATCTTGTACTTTTCTATGGACGTGTGCATCTTCTTGTTGGACTTGAACACCATGCCATTGTTGGAGGCGATGCGATGTGACACTTTGAAGCTCCAAGAAGTTGATGGCAAGGATGAATGAAGCTATTACCCCATCGTTGCCGATGTAGTTGGTGTCGTCGGGATACCATTGATGGTAAAGGAGTATGAGGGGAATGCTGCCCCCAGTGCTTGTGGTGGATGACGCCGGAATACCATCAGCGGTGTTGTTGATGAATTGAGAGGCTATTGCCCCGTTGATGTTGATGTAGTAGGGGTCGTCGGGGTACCATCGACAACGATGAAGAGAGTAGGGTGTTACCCATTGTGATGTGTTGATGATGAATGTTATCGATGTAGTAGGAGGTGTTGCCGGAATGCCATCGGCGATGAAAAGGACTGAGGATGGTGTTGCCCCCAGCATTGTTGGTGTAGTTTTGCCGGAAGACCGTCAGCAACGGAGAAGGTTGAGGGGCATGTGTTGCCCCCATTGTTGACGATGTAGGAGAAGCTGTTGCTGGAAAGCTATCAGTGTCGGAGAATACCAAGGGGTATGCTGCCCCCGGTGTTGTCGGTGTTGTAGAAGTGTTGCCGGAAGACCATCGGCACCGGATAAGACCGAGGGGTATGCTGCCCCTAATGTTGTCGATGTGTGTGATGCTGGGAGACCATCAGTAGTCATAGGAGACCGAGGAGGATGTTGCCCCCAGTGTTGTTGTTGTAGTAGAAGATGTTGCCAGAAGACCATCAGCATAGGTGAAGACTGGGGAGTATGCTGCCCCTGAAGTTGTTGATGTAGTAGCTAGAGGGCGTGGACGAAAGACCATCAGCACTGAAGAAGACCGTGGGGTATGCTGTCCCCGGTGTTGTTGATGTAGTAGAGGATGTTGCCGGAAGACCATCAGCACGCGAAGAAGACCGAGGAGAGTGCCCCCCGGTGTCGTTGTAGTAGTGGAAGGTGCTGCCAAAAGACCATCAACATAGTAGAAGACCGGGGAGTATGCTGTCCCCGGTGTAGTCGGTATAGTAGAAGCGTTGCTGGAAGACCATCAGCATCGTCGGAGAAGACCGGGAAGTATGCTGCCCCCGGTGTTGTTGTAGTAGTGGAAGACGACGTCAAGCGTGCTGGTGATGCAGCGATGACGATGATGCTCTCACTATCATGTTGAGAAGCGGGCACGTGAGCTTGGTGAAGTCGAAGCATGACTTGGGGATTAGCCACCACAAGCTGCTTGTAGTAGTCGTCGTACTCCACCAACTTGTCTTCATGGACACCATGGAGTATGGATATCCTGGTGCTTAACATTGAGACTAGCCACTTGCAAAGGGTAGCAACTTTCATGTTAATGGCATCGGGCTGTTGTTGCAAAAGGATCTTCTTGCTTGATGTGGATCCTTGAAATCAGCACCACGCCAAGGATTATCTTGCACCATCTTGTTAGTTGGATACGAAGTAGACGAAGACCAATTCGACGACCATTGATGCGCAGCAAAGATGGGAGGAGAACCATGTCCCACTGGGCGTGCCAATTTGTTTAGGCAGAAAAAGTCACACAAGGAGTGCGAGTTTCTCCCTAACACTGCCCTGGGGAATGTAAAGAGAAAACGGTGCGGGCGTGCCAGTGTACCTAAGTACACGAAATAAACAAAGAGAAGGGAAACACAACTTTATTCATATTTCAATAATACAAATACAGTTTCCCAAGAATGTGCGCTCCATAGCCTGCTGGCGGCAATCTGACTTGGGCGATGTGATGTTCTTGGTTCCTAGGGCCTCGGAAAGCTCCTAGTTAATTACATTCACGAGTCGTACTCGTAGAACACCTCCGATTAAGCTGTGTGGTCGTCGTCTTCGGTCTTCGCTTCGCGTTCTCCATGCATGTGTTGATGGTGGTGTAGATGTTGGCGTCGGCGTCATCCATGGCCTCGTCGGTCCATGAGCCGTTGACAGCGCGGCCTTCACGTCGGCAGCGCCTGCCCTTGTCGTCCGGCCTCGTCAGTCACGTACGACACGGTGTGGTTGTAGTAGTAGTAGGGGAACATGCATGGTGTTCGCTTGGCTCGTCCGATACGGCGACTCGGCAACGTCGTCGAAGAGTGTACCAAAGTAGCGTCGAGGAAGTGTGCGCCGACTGGGAATGTCATCCAGAGGCACCTCCAATCTTGGATCATGTCTTCACGTAGCAGCAGGTACACAAATGTACACGTACACACATGGCTGTGTGCACTTGTACGGGGTAGTATTCTTCATGGGATTCACGTCATGCTGAGGTAGGCTTGTGTGAGTGAGTGACGGCAGCCTGGAGGCGTGCGACGTCTCTTGTATATGGCTCGTCGATAATCTCGGTAACGCCGGCTTCTTGCTCCCGTGGCATCTCATCGTAGGCCACGACAACTCCTCGGTGCAGGCGGAGGATTTGGCCAGGCAGCGGCGCCTTGTACTTGATGGCGATCTCACGGTGTCTTGGACGGCGTCACGTCAGCGTCGTCTTCGGCGGCTGGCGAGATGGCAACGACGTCGTTCCACTGTGGCTCCGTGTCTGGCATCGTCGTCCCGATGGTGGCGTCAAAGACATGACTGCCCGAGTACATGGATGGAAGGCTCCCATGTTGGTCGGCATGGACACCATCGTCGTCGTCCTCGACGGGCCCGCCTTGGCGTTCCAGCCGACGAAGCTTGGTGTAGACGTACGGCAGGGCGGCGTCGGTGTGGTGCTCGACGTGGCCGGCGGTGCTTGGTGTCGATGCGAAACTTGATCTCCTGGTGGCGGCTTGTGTGCGTATGGCGACGGCGTGGAATGAGGCGTGAGTGTCTCCACGATCAGTGGCTACAACAGGCTGAGCCAGGGTGGTGGCGATCTTCATGAGAAGCCTGGCCGCGTGGATGTCCGGTTTATGACGTCGGTCCTTGACGAAACGACCTCCTAGCTCCGGGCAGCGTGTGGCTTCTCCGGCGGATGTGACGCCGATGTAGATAGAGGACATATATAGATGGAGGACAGGGCGACGCCATGGAACCGCTCGGCGTGGCGCGCGGTGTTGCGTCGCTCGGCGTAGACGTACGAGCTCCAAGCTCCTGTCGGCATGGGCGTCAGGAAAGCGATCTGTGCGACCGTGCTAGCTTGCTCTTGTGGCCTGCAGTATACTTTGGGTGTTCGTGTAGATTGAACTACACAGATGCCTTGTGATCTGCATGTTAAGTGAGAGAGATATATATGTACAGCAGATAATCAACGCAGCAAATTAAGTAGTCAACTTCAAAATACAAGACACGCATATTTGGGTCAATTGGTCTGGTGGATACACAGTTGGATAGTGTTGAGACTTGAGAGCACAGACAACAATGATCGTGCCTCCTTCTCATCGTCATCTTTTTCTTAATCTTCATGCGCGCACCTCTTCTCTGCTACATGGCGGCCAAGGTGCAGCGTCTTCTTCGTCGGCAACATCATGAGGGCCAGCGACGGGACGTCGGCTCCTTGCACCAATCTTCCTAGCGTCGAGATGGTGAAGGGCGCTGTCGTGTCTGCGAGTCTTTGGTTTATATTCGTTCCTCTCGTGGCCTTCAAGATGGAGATGGCCAATGGGCGCTTGTTCGTCGCGGCCGCCGAGACCTTGAGTTCGGAGTCCATGGCTCCTCCACGATGGGAAGCCAGGTCTCCGAGATGGTGCCGCATCGTGGATGTAACGATGTCTTGATCTTCATGGGCGCCGGGGCGTGGCAGCTGCCGGACGTCGGTGTAGTCTTGATCTTGTGTTAACGGCGACGCCAGGCGGTTGTTGATGAAGGAAGGCGCCGGTACGTTGTGGCAGCCATGCATGGCTTCTCCGTCGTCGGCCGCCATGGCTTCATGGCACACCTCCTGGCAGAGTGCGGTGCTACTGCATCGTGGCCGCCGGAGGGTAAGTCTGGCTGCCTCCTGGAGAAGCCAATCGCTCATGCTCTTCCTGCTGCACGCTAGATGAAAGAAAGAGAGAAAGTAGGCAGATATATACAATAGCAATAGCAATGCGGCAATAATCAATAATACGATTTTGTTTAGATAAGATGGATATGTGGATCACTGATCGTGATCCCGGCACGGTGGGCGCGACACCGACGAGTGCATCCGCCGGCTGCTCCTCCATCGTGTGCGACGTCGCCTTTACTCAGCACATCACACGTGCGGCCGCGGGGGGCGTCGAGCTAGCTTATCTGGATCATCGGGCGACGTGGTGTCGCGGCCGCCGTGCTCCTCGCCGGTGAGGTTTTCATGCTTCATCTCTCTGGAATACGGCGCCACTACATCGTGGCCGCCGGACGTCGGTCTGGCCTTCTTGCCAACGAGCAGATGGATTGGTGTTTATGTGTGGGAGAGAATGGTTCCCGCCCCCCGGTCGTCGAAGGGTTAGGTCCCTTTTATAGGCTGCTGCTAGGTCAAGGGAAAGGATAAGCGCGTCATGCATGCGCCGCCACTTTGCCGTTCAGCTCACGAGATGCGCGGAGGCCGTTCGGCAATTCTGTTGGATGAAGACGTCGCTGGGAACGGATAAGCTTGCTGGTGTCCAGCTTGTTACTCGTTCAATCGGGCTACAACATCCACCGAGTTGTGGGGCCTGCGTAATTACAGCCCACTAATCAGCTTGATTAGTCGATGGAGAAGCAGGAGGCGCTGAGCAATCCATGTACGATGAATCGATAGGCTCGGCAGCTTCTAGATGTTTATCTCGTCTCTTCGGCATGCCGCTGCTGGCTGATTTGTGGACCAAGAGAACTCAGGTGCCGGCCTTCCTTGCCGCACGTACGTATACACGTACGTATTTGGGAGAAGGGATAAGTCAGCGAGCAAATGCACTTGTACGCACACTAGCTTGGCACGTGTACATGCTGCAATTGCTTATGCAACAGCTCAGCTACTTCACGCTATTTTCTCCTTGAAAATATATATCAGAATCTGAGAATATGAAGGACAAAAACCCATGCAAATTGTTCAATTAGTGACAAAATATCGTCAAACACTGGTCGAGCACGCCCTGCCGCGGCTGCTTCTTGTGGAACACCCTGATCTGGACGCCGACGACGCGGCGGCCGGCGCCGGCGAGGTTGGCGCGGTGGTAGCTCGTGACGGCGTGCCACACGGCGTTGGACGGGTGGAAGAGGTACCGGCCGAGGTGGTGGAACGCGGCGTCCTTCTCCGGGAACATGGCCTCAAGCTCGTCCCGGAACGGCGGCGTCAGGAACAGCCCCGGCACGATGTAGTTGTCCGTCTTCATGAGCAGCCACGGCACGCGGCCGAGGAGCCGCTGGTGCGCGCCGCAGAAGAAGAGCTTGTCGTGGTAGCCGTACCCGCCGGCGAGGTGGAGGTACACGTACGGCGGCGTCCGCGCCGACGACCACGACAGGTTCCCGTCGGCCGACGACACGGCGACCGCGCCGTTCTGCAGCATGTTGCCCAGGCTCTCCTTGGACTCCTCGTCGTAGCTCAGGAGGCCTCTAAGCGGCGACCAAAATGACCACCATGCCGGACGAGGCAGCAGCCACGTCGTGCCCGGGAACGGCTCGCAGAAGAGGTCGGCGACGTCCTTGCCGCCGTCGACGAGGAGGACGCGGTCCGTGAGGACGGCGTACAGGAACGCCGACGCGATGGCCAGCATCCGGTTGCCGAGGCCGCGGTAGCTGATGTAGACGAGGTAGCGGCATTCGTCGTCGTCGTTGTCATCGGCGTCCGCGCCCTCGCCGGCCTCGAGCCGCCGGAGCGCCTTCTCGTGCGAGGCCGTGCCGGGGCCGCATCGCCTTTGCAGTGCTTCCTGCTCGCGGAGCTTGGCTATGAGGTAGGGAGATGGCTTGCGTGACGATTTCTTGTGGTAGCCGGCAAACTCGTACCGGCTCCGGCACGACCCGTAGCTGAATTCAGGGATGAGAAGGCCGTCGAGGAGATTGTCCGCGGTGAGGTTCGACGGTGTTATGTCTTCCAAGCCTGATGGATCACGCGTACATGTAGAAAAGTAAAATTAGAAGTCTAGCTAAAAGGAAGTAATTTCTAAGCTAGGAGCTTACACGGTTCAGCTAAAATATTTCATATCCCACACGAAAGCTGAAAAGAACCATTGTTCGAAACATTCCTTTGCAAGGTGATTAGTGGCAAACTATAAGTGCTATTTAAGAGTTCGAAATATGATGAAACATGCTCCGGTTTAGGTTTCTTTCACCGGAATCTGACCACCTAAATTCAAGTTTCGGACTCATCACCTATGCGTCTATTTATTGCTAATTATTCATTCATTGATGTGTAATGTGCTTGTTGACAACGAGGAGACTATGGGATTCTTTTAGGGGAAAAAAAAAACTCCCAAACCACCCTAGCGTACTCATAACAACCCCCATGTTTTTGAATGTGCTCTCTTAACTTTGGAGGAGCCTCTGGTGTCGTGGTCAAGACCCATATTTTGATTGAGCGATTTCTGTTGAGCAATGAAATGTATCCGTCATCTTTCCTCCACATGAAGACATCTCAGTAACAACTCCGGCATCTCAACAACAACTCCGGGCACTAAATCACTGGTGCTGTGCGATCTCCCTCTTTCAGACCAAGTGACATGTCCTTACCTGCTCTTTTTCCGGATGTAACATATTCTCACGCTAGTCGGAGCTAGTCGATTCATGCATCATATTCATTTGGATTAATTCAGGTCAAAAAGGAAAAAAGAACAAAACAACATTTGACCCTAATGAAATGTTTTGAAAGGTTTTGCCAAAACTTAATTTGACCCTGAACAAAATACGTACTTGAAATACGAGATGCACCGTCGGCGGCTTTACACAGAAGCCGGGGATTGCGCATGAATTGTTGTGAGCGCCAATAATAATTGTGTCGTGACGTCGTGTTTACCAGAAAAATGGCGTTTGGCCTGACCCGACCCAGCGTGAACGTGCATGCGCCGATGCGCGTGTCCTCCGCGCCATGGACGACGTGGGTGGTGGAGGAGGAGACGGTGGTGCCGGCCAGTCTATCCATACCGCTCGTCGGAGCTGTCTGAGCGGCATCCACCCAGCATATCCTCCGGCAATGCTTTGTCGCCTAGCTCCTAGACTACTTGTATGGTCCCTAACTTTATTTAAAAAGACTAGTATACGGCCCCTCTCGAGAGGACTCACACGCTCTAAATTAGCCACGTATTTTTTTTTCTAGCTAGGCATATAGTATATCTGGTTGGTACTATCATTTTCGGTCTTTTTTTTTTTGTTTTGTTTCTGGTCTGCAATATCGAGGCATTAGCTATTTTAACCAACGCTCTACCGTCTGTCTAGCTAGCTAGCCAGCAACGACGACAGCATCCCGTTGTTTGTAACGTACGTACCTTGTTCGTCGTCGTCGAAGAAGAGGGACGCCGGCATCCCGTTGGGCTCGCCGCCCCCGGCGGCGAAGAGCACGACGACGGCCACTGCCAACGCCGCCGCCCCGCAGACGGCCGGCAGCATGGCCTTCCTCGTCGCGCAACCCCGCGACGACGGGGGCCACCACCGCCGCGTCCTCGTCGCCACGGCCGCTTTCTTCATCAGCTGCTGCTCATCGGCAGCCGCCGGCGACGAGACGGAGAAGGGGGACGGGCAGTGACGGTGACGGCGCTTGTTGTCTGCGCCGGCGCCAGCGCCGTGCAGCACGTCCATGTGTTATCGATTCCCGCTCGATTTAATTGCTCTGCTGTTTTCGCCAATATAATCGCATGCAGGAGTGAATCTACAGAGATACGTACGCGCGTGGACATAAAGATAGCTAGCAAGGACCCAACGCGCGCGGACGCTGCTTGATTTGTCCTAAGCTAGTTTGGGAGGCGCGGGCTTGGCAGTAGTATTGACCCGGCCACGACAACGACTCGGCATGCACTCCCGCGGCGGCGAAGCTGCCAACGCTTTTGCTTTTGGTTGTGTGGATTATATACGGGATATATATATAGAACGAAGTGCTTCCACTTGCAGAGGAACGCGAATTAAGCACTAGGGCAGGAATGGATATACTTGCCATCGATCGATCGTCGTGTAGAGTACGTCGTTGCTAGCTGCAGGGTGGGAAACTTTGGACGATCGCTTTCGACTGACTGACTCGCTATTCCTGTACGTAGTGCACCGGTCGCAGCTAGAGAGATCGATTTCGCACGAAGCTTCCTCTTGGTGCTAGTGCCACTGTGCCACCGTCGTCGCAGCTACGTTTGGGTGCAGACTCAGGCGAAAATGCGTGCACCTGTGCGTCAGCGGTTTACTTACTAAATCGATATGCCGCCGTCCACTTTGCACGGTGCCCATGACCATGAGCTTGACCTCATCGTCGTCCCGCGATCCCTACCTTATGTCTAAGGTCTGACGTGTGCGCCAACCTATTGTACGTACATACAGGCGAGGCGAGAATGCGGAGTGTACGTAGTCCTCTCGCGCCGGGTTTGATCGACAACGTACTACCGCGAACAGAGGGAGTGATTCAGCCTTGGGCGCGCGCGCGGACTCTTTCTCTTCCAATCCTCACTTCTGTTCCGCTTAATTCAGGGGCCTCGTTTCTGTATTATAATTTTCCGTTCATAATTTTTTTTTTGAAATAATAAGACATACATGGACAACAACGTTATCTGTCGCAAAAAACAACGTTATTTGTAGGCATGCACCAAAATCTCTGGCTGGCCTGGAATCAATCTCGGCAGGCAATTTCGAGGCATTAGGTAGCCATAGTAGTCTACGGTGTACCGTTTGCCAACGACAACGACAGCCATTCCGATCAGCCAAGCAAGCGCGCGCGCTGGGCCAGTGTGTAACGTACGTACCTTGCGCGTCGTCGAAGAAGAGGGAGGACGGCATCCCGTTGGGCTCGCCGAAGAAGGCCCCGGTGAGCACGACGACGGCGGCGACTGCCAACGCCGCCGCCACGCCGACGGCCGGAAGCAGGGCCCTCCTCGCCGCGCACCACCGCGTCCTCGCCACGGCCGACGCCTTCATCATATATCAGCTGCTAGCTGCTGGTCGCGCGCAAGCCGCCGCCTGCGACGAGAAGAACGGGGACGGGCAGCGACGATGACAACGGTGTGCTTATATATCTGCAACGAGCAGGACGGAGACGGGCAGCGACGAGAACAACGAGAAGAGAACCCCGCTAATTAATAATTTGCTTGGATTTGGAGCTGATCTGCTGTGTTTACCGGTCGCACGTAGGCGTATGTTTGTTGTCTCTGGAATCGGATATATAGCGAGCTCGCTAGCCTACTCATTTATTTATTGGCGGTACTGACCCGGCCGGGCACGAGTCTGCCACTTGCGAGGGCGAAGCTGCCAATGCTCTGCTGCTCTGCATGGAACGCAAGTGCCTGCAGAGAATTTTAACACGAGGATTTGGACTGCCATTGTCGGGATGGGTCATTTACGCACAAAGCTTCTTGGTGCGTGGTGCCACCGCCAGATCGAGACATTCTTGAGCGGAGCGGTTGACTTGACTAGATACACACACGCTTCTTCTTTTTTTTTTTAGGGGAACGATACACACACGTTTCTGGTCTGAGCATCCCATGATAAGGCATACCAGGCCTCGCTTTGGCGTGTGCCGTTATGTAGTGCAGAGGCCCCTCACAAAAAAATTAAAATAAAAAATAAAATGTACAGTGCAGGCGGCCATGCGCGCCACATCTGTGACCACCTGGCGGCCGTCGCTGTGTGTGTAATGGCAACTGATTTTTCTAATCCAAACGCGTGCGCGCGCAGGCAGCGCGCGTGGACCGAGACGTGGGACCGCTGCATATGGGTGGGGCCCGGAGGTGGGGAAAAAGTTTGGGGTAGGAAGTTTTGTTGCAATTTTTTGACAAAAGTTTTCAGAAAAGTTGCACCGAAACTTTTTAGACAAAAGTTTTCTAGAAAAATTGCATCGAAACTCTTTGAGACAAAAATTTTCAGAAAAGTTACACCGAAACTTTCTCAAAATGGAAAAATGGTGGAAATGAAACTTTTCAAAAAACGAAAGTTGCTGGCTTGGGGGCTATCGCGCGCGCGCGGAATAGTCGTGCCCAATGGCAACCCATGTTGCCCCCCGAGTGACACGACACTGTACCGCGACCATATCGGCTTCACTTGTTTAGCTTCATTCGTGGGCCTCGTTTCTACGCGTCTTGGACTTCATTTCTACGCTTCATTCATGGGCCTCGTTTGTACTCTCGGGTCTATACGCCATCCATTACTCCCCGAGACACACTTACGGGCCATCTATATTCCTTGAGACTTCAACAAGCAGACAAACTATTTGATCTGCTCAGTTTCACACAAGTCAAAGGATAAATCACATACATAGTATAGTGACAACAGGTTTTAATTCTTCCAGGATGGATTTAATTAATGTTTTTTGCGAAAGAGGTTGGATTTAATTATTACAAGTTGTGCAAAAAAAAAAGAAGTTATGTCTGGTACAGTTCAACAACACAGAGCAGAAATGTAATTACACACATTATAGATTGAATAGAAAAAGGACAGATAATTTCTTCAAATATATCTGGTGTGTGCGTTGCATCTGATACGCCAGATGATGTCTCCAATATTTGTGTTGTGGAGAATGAACTTGAAGCGATATATAGGAACCCCAGCTAGCGGCTCCATTCTTCCACGGTTGGCGTTTCCACTCCGATATTCTTCATATCCGTAATGTTTGCTGGGTAGCATAGTGTAGATGCCTTCGATCAGTCACCAGTAACCGCAAAGAACGTAGGTACGTATATGTTGAAGGGAATGTGAGCATATTATGGTCTGAGAAATTTTGCACTCACCCAGATGGATTTCTGGCTTAGCTGCAGCTGTTGCATCAGTGATAACCGCGACTTTCTCATAGTCCAATGCAATAGCGTCAAACACAGTCTGCCGGATGCAGTTTGGTGTTTGAACCCCTGACAAATCAACATATATATACAAATCAACATATATATACTGAACTCTGTCAAGCACAGAGCCGGGGATGATAGTGTCTTGTTCCAGACATATCTATTTCATATATTAAAAAAAGGTTACTGCACCGTGGGGTGAAGAAAATAACTGTGCGTACATTTATCCCTCTTTCAGTGCTTACCGACAACAACCAGGTTCTTGATTCCTGAAGCTTTGAGGACAGAATCGAGGGGTGTTGCAAAGAAAGAGCTGAACCGTGTCTTCACCAGCTTATACTCCCCTTCTTCCATGACAAGCCCATCGGCCAGCTCTGCGCCTTTAGAACCTTTCATTGCAGGACCCCTTTGTCCCCCGGAGTAGAAGTGCCTGCGGAAAAGCTCAACATCCCTTCCAGCAGGGTCATGCTCTCTCACAACCTACAGATTGCACTTCACTATCAATCAATGTCCTGTACCCGGGAAGAAACAAACAAATTGCATAGCTCCAACCAGCACCAATGTCCATAAGTGCATATCAACACCCGCCGAGTTGCAAGCTCATTTGTTTTTAGTGACCAACGCGTAGTATTATTAATCGCTGTACAGTTGTAGGCACTTGGAAGTGCGATCAAAGTTCATTGATCGAACTCTGGTGTCAAAATATCAGTGGTGGTTAATATTGCACATCTAGCAACTAAATACACTGGTGACTCCAATCACCTTTCTTATAGTGTAGTCCTCTTACTAGCACACCCATATCTTTTTCCATGGTAGCCCCATGTTTTGTCCTTTTCCCATTTCACTTAAGGTGAACAACCATTTTTTGATGCTGATTGTTAATTCGCAAGTGGCGACAAACGCTTTGTAGTTGTTTTAAGTACTCTGTAGGTTAATTCGCAAGTTGCTTTGTAGTTCTTTGGAACAAGGAGTATATACCTATTACAATGCGCATCCGTTCGGCCAAGAACGTTATGCCAAAGGTTAATTAAGAGAGTTATCATCTATACATATAAATAATATCGTTTTTTGCGAGGATATGAATAATTTACTCCTTCTATTTTAAAATATATGCAATTATGGCTTTGTATTAGGTTCATTGAACATTCTATGAACCTGGACAAGCACATGTCCGGATTCATAGAAGATTATATGAATCTGGACACATAGAAATATAGTCAGAACTGCATATATTTTTGAAACGAAAGGAGTAGTTATTTGCAAAGAAACCTTGATTAGTTTTTTATGGTGAAATCTGCACAAGTGGGTTCGAGTTTTCAATTTCAACATGGTTTTTGCATTTACGTATAACTACTCTTTTAGATAGTTGACAAATATCTACACGTTAACTTTCATAATCTTAGACTAGCCTCTCGTAGACGTTCACAACAGACAGGATGCCGATTTTTACCTTTTGAGCTCGAGAGGAGGTTTTGAATAGTTATACGTTGCAGAATAAAATCACTACGATTCGTTGCACGGAAGCCAAGAAATTAGAAGGGAAAATATTGTGCAGAAATCACACTAGATGAAACCAAATTAGCACTTGTTCCAAAGAAGAGAACCGACCCAGACCACGAAGACACCACGCTCCCGCGCAACTGTGACAGCCTTAGCAACGGCGGGGAGGATGCCCTCGCCGGCCGACAGCGCCAGCCTGCTCATTGCCGGGTGCACGAATTCCTTCTGCAGCCAGCCGCGATTGATGCTTTCAGGACCAGCCATATATAGTGACACGACACCAATAGTGAAATCAAGATAACTTTGTTTACCTGCATATCGATGACGAGCATGGCTGTCTCGCTCCATTTGGCACCCACCACCATGTCTCGCAGCGACTTAGGGGACTGCTCTTGGAAATGTATATGTAGCAAAGAGCTGATTCAAGTGGTGCAAGAGGTGATTGAGAAGGTGCAGAATTTATAGAGCGAGAGAAGAGAAGCACCAGCATGCACGACAGCAACAGCCCAAAATATGATGCCATAAATGCCAAATTCCCCAAAAACAAAATGGAAAAGGAAGAATAGCACATATATAGTTTGCCACTGAACAGTGACTAATCACTTCGAAAAGTGAAGTATCTGTGAGGGGAGGAAAAAAAAGGATAATTTTGGTACATTAATTGAAAGTGGTGTCTTTCTGAAATTATAGTTTAGTTATTTGTGAACTATTACTCGTGGGCTCTTTTATGTGATATTTGCTTCGGTTATGTGTGTTATTTGTACTTACTTTATTGCCCATCTCCTAGTCGAAAAAAAAACTTGAGAACTACTAGAGACTCCCAAATAGACACAAGAAATGTCGAGACAACTAATCTGTCAAACCCAGTCACTCCTGCAAATGACTCCAAATTAAACGATGCCTTCAAAGTCACAACATCGAAAATGCCGCCGCCGTACCAGGAGTCCTCCTTCTGATGATGATGGGGCACCACAACGATGCCTTCAACAAATTAAAGCATGTTCATCGTCGACACTACCAATCAACTAGGCAGAGCTTTCACCTTAGTAGCACCCAAAACTACATACCATCGGACCTCCATACTTGGCCATACAGAAGCCGCACAACAGTCATCCTCCAAGTAGAACATCAAGATTCGCACGGCATTGGAGCCGTTGGCGCTACTACCGTTTTACCTAACTGATATACGGTTGGTTGAACGGCTACTTGCTCATTCTCAACCGAGCGTGTCATTTGCATTTTATTTGAAGCAATATATTTGACAAGTGGAGATCGGTGATCTAGTTGAAAACTTGGCAAAGTTAACATCTCCCAGTTGCGAAGCAAAATTTCAGGCAAGCAGCTCCATAAACTCAAGAACAAATTGATACCTAACAAACAAAGATGAATAGTGAAGACGAAAGCAAGTTTTGCGGTCGTGGGGATGGACACTACACTTGGTTGCACAAGTTGCACCAACAAGAGACAAAAATCGGCCACGCAATGGTGAGGATGGGAGAAACAGTGCATGTCACGACATTTAATCCACGGTCGTTGATAAGCTACACTTGGTCATCCTTTTCATCGTCTTAAAAAATATATATCTTCAATTCCCTTTGTACCGCTATGTTACACACAATATAATGCTAGCAATGTGAGCGAGAAGACGAGAAGAAATGGTAGTACTAATGGCTGCTACCAATTGCATTGACACCACTTTATTCCTATTGGTTCAACGAGCAGTGCGTTTGGATGGATGAGCCGCGAGCAACCATCGGTCAGCCAGTCACATCTGTATTTGTGTTTTTTTTTTGTCATAACATGTTCACAACTAGTAGCATTAGCTAACAGCACCCATACAGGCATACATAAGTTCACATCAACCAATCTGAGACGCACCGAAATTGCTTACTGTTCCTCTCCCCAAGTTCTTCTATGGTTGCTCTAAGGACCTGCCCATTTCACACAGATTGAAGCGTAATGATTTGATGAACCATATGGTATAAAATGGTGAACTTAATAAACATATACATGAGCCATGAGAAACTGCATACAAGCAACAATTAGCACCATCTGCCATTGCTCTACCTGACATAGTAGCAATATAACTAAAAGTTAGATGCAAAAGGAACAAAGTGTGGAAGTGTTGTCTCTCTTTGCGCCCAGCAATGTCTCTTTGTTGCAGAGAATGATGTATCTGAAAGCTTAGCGACGCCATTCTTCCAAGGTTGGTGTTTCCACTCCAATGTTTTTCATGTCCCTGATGTTTGCTGGATAAAATACGACAGATGCCTTAATCAGCCACTAGTAATCGCATACAAAGTATTAAATGGAGTGAGGAAAATCATAGTTTTCTTAAATATTCAAACATGGCAGCACTAGTAATCTGTCAGCACTATATCCTAAGAAGAGAATTTTGGCCCAGTTTAGTTTAATTCTTTAGAAGAACTCACACCTATCCTTGTTAAACAGTCATTTGGCCCTTAAAATTATTTAACTTGAAGTTTTCAAAGTGTATAGGCCAATATGATCTACATGGCGTCATGAAGTAGTCAGGCAAGAATTTATATCTTGTTATAATCTTGGGACTAGTAACTACGCTGACATGAAGAAACAAAAAGCTTGATCATTCATCTAACACTCAAGGTATTAAAACTTCAATAAAGAATCCATCTTGCAGTTTGAGAAACAACCATAAAGAAAATTCTACAGACTGACATACTTTTTATCAAATGCACATTGTAACTTCTAAGCTTGCTCTTTACACTCCGAACACTAAGTTACAATTAAAATGATGCTATGATGCAGAATATTTGTATATCCTTTATATGATTATTGTACCCTGTGTATTGGCTCAATTCCCATTACCATAACACAAAGATGTATGAGAGGACAAAATAAAAGGGATGAAAATATGCTGGTTTACACGATACTTTCCTAATTTGGGAACATTAAGCATCTAAGCTTTCACTCAGTAAGGTGAGGTGAACATGTCTAGCATTAGTCCACATACACATATCGAATTGCGAATAACAGGCATAATGTTTAGATATGGAAATTAAAATAGAAGGGGTGTAAGACATGGGTACCCACACAAATGGATTTCTGGGCTAGCAGCTGCTGTTGCATCGATGATAACTATAACTTTCTCATAATCCAGTGCAACAGCATCAAAAACAGTCTGCCGAATGCAATTTGGTGTTTGGACCCCTGAAACCAGCACATTACACATAAATTGCATGCTTATGTATGCTGTTATTGAGCTCCCACAAGCATAAAAGGAAGGAAAATCTTTCTCAAAATTTTGTGTTGTGAAAAGGTTGCTATACTGTGGGAAAAAAGAATCGTTTTGTTCCCTTAGAGACTTGTATAAGAAGGGCTATTGCTGCAAGGCATATCTCTGCAGCCTACAGAGTCTTCTTTCCTAGCTTGGTGGGAGAAGATTGATGAAGCAGACAAAGGGTTGATCAAACAGGGGCTCAATTCTCTCATAATCGTAGGGGCTTGGATTCTCTGGAACCACCGAAATCAATGTGTCTTTGATGGAGCAGCTCCTAGCATTCCTGAAGTCTTGGTCTTAGCAGGGGAGGAGCGTCGGTTGTGAGCAATGGCAAGAGTGAAAGGGCTCTCTTGCTTGTTGCCCCCTCACGGGGTTAGTTTTGATTATTGTTGGTCGTCTTTTAATTTGTAACAGGCGCGAATGTAACTTAGAAACCTCGGGTATGTGTGTGGCGTGAGTTGCGTTGGGGTTATTGTCCCCGTTTTCTTCTTAATCTAATGAAGTGCAGCTCTTCTGTGTTTTTGAGAAAAAAAGAATGGCTATTGTTTAAGTGTGAGGAACTCACAAAAGCCATCATATGTGAACAAGAAAACAAGAGCAAAGGGTGACAGAAGAAAATGAATATAAAATAAGAAAGAGATTAAACACTGAAGCAATTATCATGGTAACAAAAGGACAGCCACTGGGTATACCAAAAGATATATATCAATACTTACCAACAACAACCAAGTTCTTTATTCCTGCAGTTTTGAGAACAGAATCAAGATGTGTTGCAAAGAAAGCACTAAATCTTGTCTTCACCAGCTTATACTCCCCTTCTTTGATAACAAGCCCATCAGCCAGCTCTGAGCCTTTCAAACCTTTCACTGTTGGACCCTTTCCCCCGGAGTAGTGGTGCCTGCGGAAAAGTTCAACATCTCTTCCAGAAGGGTCATGCTCTCTCACAACCTATATAGCAGTTCACAATAAATTAATTTCTCAGTAGAAAACAGTGACAGGGCCTTAGGATTAAATCTGTCACACAAGCATTATTAAAATATATTAATTACTTTCTCAAACATAATGTTCATGTGGAAAGGAGAAAATTGGGACGCTAGCAGATGTTAGCTTGGAACACACATCCAGCGTATATCTTCATGTTAAGCAGAGTTCGTGTACACCAATACATCCAACTATTCAAGATTAGGTTTTAAAATAATAAAAATTATTCCATTGAAAGGCATGTGATGCATAGTTTATCTACAGGAAAGTATCAGAAATAGGATATATGCTAGGCTGAATATTTGGTTTGTTCTTTTTGTAGCTGAGTAACAGACCTTGGGATTATTCACACGTCTTATAATAACTCACAACTAACAAATGTTGTACTCTTCTCAATAGAATAAGTCTACACATAATCATGCAACATGGTAACCCTCTGAATCCCAATTGCCAACATTGTGCACCAAATTTGGTGCATTATATATTCAGTAAAGTTTAAATTTTATACTAGTTGAGATTGTAAAACTGTTTTAAAGCTTCATATATACAATTAATGAACGGTAATGCTTCACGGTTCCCAACAGCGTCGAAGCTAGACTGCAACACAGGGTGGTGGCCATATGGAATTTCTGCCAATTTTGGAAGCAAATGGCCTATCCTAATGAGCTTCTTAGTGCAAAATCTGGTTCAACGGGTGGAAAGGACAACTATTCAAGATTATGTAACTGGATACATTCTTGCCAATTTTGAAGCAATTAGCATATCCTAATGAGCTTCTTAGTGCAAAATCTGGTTAAACAATTTTTATTGTTTTCATTGATGCGCAGAATCTGGTTAAGTTCAATTTTATCATGTTGTAATTGAGGTTTTAAACTGTTTTACTGAGTCATATAAGTAATGCAAGGCTATATCGTATATTGTCGAAAAAAGAATTATTTATCATTTTGATTGATGAACAGAATCTGGCTCTCATTAGTGATAGCCCAATGAAAAAGGAAAGCAAAAGGGAACTGTATCAATTTGTTACTCTATCCGAGCATACATAATGAGAAATCCAAAGAACAATTGCACTTCTTCACCAACTGATACTGAATTGTTGATACATGTTAGGACCAAAATGTCCTAAAACACAATCCTCTGGATAAAAACAGCCTTAGAAGTCCGATGTGCACTTACACAGGGAAGAATGTCCAAACAGGCTATGCAGGTTTAGAAAAGAATGAGACCCTGATCATTGGTCCCACAAATTATTTAGGTGTTCACATGCATTTGACAGGAATACATTTTTTGAAGAATGGCACGTGACAAGGAAATGTGTTGTAGTGTACACGTATTAGGCACACGCGTTGCGTCAAAGAAGAAATCTCTGAGACAGGTGTCCTATTGCGCCTCCTAACATGTTAATTCAATCTCCTTGTGCAGGTAAAGCACGCAATCGAAAATTACAAAGCTCATGAAAAAGAAGAACCAGAGGGATATACAGGAATCTAGCATTGCCCCAAGAACTTAGAACACACGCTACAAAAGATTCGTCTTTAGTTGGACTAAGAAATCAACAAGCCTCGTCACATCGAACCAATAATTAGACATTTGATTTCCGTAATTGCGCACAAACTACGCCAGAACAGACCCAATTTGTGAACAAAAGATGGAAACACTAACCCAGACGAGGAAGACGCCGCGCTCCCTTGCGACGGCGACGGCCTCAGCGACGGCAGGGACGACTGCCTCGCCGCCGGCCACCAGCATGGGGCTGCGCATCGCTGGGTCCACGAAGTCCTTCTGCATCAGCAGCCAACGACCATAACGCCATCAGAACTCTCCAGCAGCCCAAAATCAAGAAACCGTACCCTTTCTTTAGGAAACCGAACCCTGACTCCGGTGAATAGGAACCAAGAACCAGCGAACCTGCATGTCGATGACGAGCATAACCGTTTCGCTCCACTTAGCCACTGGCGCCGCCATGGGCCGCCGCGACTTGACCGGTACCCTAGGGACGGAGCCGCCGCCGCGGACGCCACCGGAGAACCAGCGCCGCTTGAGGTAGTGGAGGAGGAACTTGTCGAACGAGAGGACCAGCACCAGCAGGCACGACAGCAGCGCCAGATGTGATGGCATACACAAAATCGCAAGGAAACAAAAAGAAAAAGAAAAAGAAAAAGAAACAGTAGAAAACTGAAAACCAAATGGACGCGATGCGGATGGCACAGTGAGAAGTTTTTATGCTGGGAATTTGAACAGTGTTGCAACTGTTCGAGGAGGAGAAATCGAAATGGATTTGGAGTTTTTGGTGGTGGTATGGTGCTTGGGAATGGGTCAGATTGGAGTCGTCAAAGATGAGAAGAAACGATGGAGAATTGATGACGGAGGAGTGAATGAAATTGTTGGGGTTTGGTTGGAAAGAGTTGGCAGCAATTTTGATGGCTGATGCTCCAAATGGTACAGGACTGGAGTATTGGACTTTGACGTTTGTTGTGGAAAAGGTGGGTGACATGGGTTTTTTAATGATGTTCTTATGTTGCTCGCGACATAGGATACTGTGGCAGCAAATTTGAGGGATAGGGAAGATAGAAAATTACACGAATTTAAGGGATCAGCTTGTTTTAATGACGAATTATAGGACAAAGTTTGTCTCCAAAAAGATGAAAAAAGTGTCCTTACCTTGGACCTTTCTTTTCTTACATCTTGATTTTCGAATTTCTCATTGGTTAAATACCTGTACCAATCGTTCAGCAGGACAAAGGTAAAGGGTACTACACACTACACAGTTTCCAGGCGTATTAAAAATCCGTGCTACGTCACATCTCTAGAAGGGCAAAAATGGGCGCGACCATACTTTTGGTGCTACTTTTTACCCTATCATCTTCCTATTCTTGTCCTATGATAATTGAGAGGACGTCTCTCTATCTTCAGGTAGTTTTCGCCGAGAGTTATCAAGTTCTAAAAAGGATCTCATGAACTAAGAACGATGTTGATGTGCAGGTGACTATGCCAGCTTGTGCCGTTGCGTCACACGACACAGTCACACAGACAAGAATAGACTCGATGGAGCTCCAGACCAGAACAAAGGGATACTGAATTAAACTTGTCTCAACAGCAGCACATCTGCATCGCTCTGGGTCATTTTTTGACCAACAAGAACGAACAAGCAAAATTATGATTTATCTCTGAACGAGATAAAAAGTTTTCTGTTTGCTTTAAATTGACTTTTTTTGGCGAACTTGTTTCGAATTGACATTAAAGATGCCTCTTCTCCAGAAGGTTCCTGGCACATCCTACAGGCCTGGGGGCTTCAGAAACGGGATTGGGATGAGACTCTCGACATCAATTGGGGTGCCGACAATTTTATTTACAAGCTCGTTAGTAACAGTAGTCCCTTTCCACCCGTTGACCCAGGGGCCTCCACCAACTTCGACCACCGCCATGTTGCTTGTGGCATCGAGTATCATCTGCAAGAAAACAATGTAACATGCCGTAGTGTCGTGTATATCTTTACTATTGCTGAAAACTAATTGCTGCTTGCATCATCTGAGCTTTTCTAGTTTCAGTGGTAGTGTATATGTGCCAATCATGCACGCGGGGATGATCCAAGTTAATGCGGTAAAAAAAGAAAGATACAGTCTGGAAGATGATGCATTATTTCTGCTATGTATATCAATAACATGCAGATAATTCATGGCTTAGAATTTCATGAAACATGTGCGGCAACTTTCACGATAACGGAAAGCATACCTTTCCCTTGCCACCATCATACTTCTTTTCCCACAATTGTAGCCTGAGATCTCCATAGCAGGTGTCTTTGCATGCAGGTACCAATCCAGCCTCACTGGTAGGAGCTCGCAAAGCAGTGCCCGGTTCTGTAGTGGTTGCTTCTATTTGACCTGTGAAAACCATAATAATAAGGAGCATAACTGACATGAAAAGTTGACGGGAAAAAAAGGATCAGCAGCAAGTGCTTGACTCGCTAATCCTTTTAAACAAACAGGAATGCTAAAAGAGTGCATTGCTCAACTCTGAAATTTAGCTAAAGTCACGCAATTAATTACCATATGATTCTTGTTCTCGGCTGACATCTTCCAGTGACCCCAAGGAGCAATGTCCCAGCTTACCGTCCCAGTCCAAGGAACAAATTCGTAGAATTTTCCCTCATAATGTACTCCAATCTGCAGTGAAAAAGAGTTCTTGTATACGGTAGAAATGGAAATTACCAAAAAGATAAACTTCAGATATCACAAATACAATCGATGACATAATTTCTGATATCACAAATACAATCGATGACATAATTTCTGATATCTTTTGTTTTCCTTTCATTTATTTCTTCTGCGATTTACAATTGATCTAACCATATCAGTGGTGTAAGGGCATGTACAATGGTCCAGACAACTGTTGTCTGTAATATAATTCCACGTCATTTATAGATAAAGCAAAAATATATTCTACATTGGTTGTCCGTCTATTTGAGATCCTCCACCCCTTTTTTCTTGCATGCACCTAAAAACAGCGGAACATCTGATATCATGAACCCACATCTCTCTAATGAAATAATCTTTCATTTCCTCGACCGGCAAGAGAGCTGCCCATGCCCGTCACTATATTAAGAACAATAAATAGGTTGAATATGTTTTTTATTGCCAGATATCCATGTTTCAAGGTTGCGTGCGCTGGCATGATCAGTTAATTAACTTAAATCGAGCAAACTAGAAGTACACAGCATGTTGAAATTTCAAAGCAGAAGGTATCAAAAACTGTACCAGCGAAGGACTTTCATAGGTTTCGCCCAGTCCAATTTTCCTCAACCCACCAGCAGCAGTCAAAGCAATTTCACTAGATGAGCTAGGGAAGACATTGCACTGGATCTGCACAAGCAATAGTTGTTTAACTGGCTGCATTGGCCTTTTGTAATGCATTGATCATGCAATTGATAAAGGGCAGAACTTCACAAGGGACAATAAAAATGAAATGCCATAGCTTCAAAACACATCATGGCCAGGAGGATTGATAGTCATTTAGCAGTCTTTGTTGATAGTACATTTTTTACAAACTCTAGGCATAGCACACTACAACCATGGTAGAATTTTTATTTTATTTTTTATTTGTTTTTGCCAGAGCTTTTAGTTTACATCAGGGAGGAACGATAGCCACTTAGCATTCCTAGTCAATATACCTATTTATCGTAAGATACTCCAAGCGAACATAAGATACATATTTTTTTCCACCACATACTTGCAACTTCATGATACCATGCGTAGTAGACTAGAACCACAGTGTAATTGCAACTTTACTGTACGAAAATGAAGACGATTGAGAACTGTAATACTCAAGCCATCATGCCAGGCTGCCTGACACAAATACTAATCAAGAGGGGTTCTCAGAAGAAGCTACAAAGCGTCTGAACAAAATTCTGTGTTGTGAATTACTGGGTCGACTTGTAGTGCCATAACAATTTATCTCCAAGGCCAAAGTAACACTACTGGCAATTCAAAATCGAAATTCAGCATAAACTGCATGACTTCTCAGTTGCAAATAGAGTAAGAAGTGTTCAATAATATAAGGCTTTCATGAAATCATAAATAACACAGGGTCAAAGGTCGTAGGGAAAATAGATAACACACCCAATACCACTTTCTCGGGAAACCACCACCCCAATTCTTTTCTGAGTAAGATGGAGCATTTTCAAATTCATACCGCTCTCCATCCCATTCTATCCATCCTGAAAAGTACATCCATGCCACTTTTGTTAAGGCTACCTCAATATTAACATGGAGATGTTAGGCAAGAAGAATATGAGTGAATTCAGTAAACATTGACATGTTGTGTTTACGATGCATTAACATATAAACTGAACTTTGATCAAAATAACTCAACATCCTAATTTGTTCAGAGTATCAAGGCTGAACCTGTTGACAAGCCGCCAGCCATGCATATTTGCCAATGAGGCTCAAAGAAAGGAAAGGCTGCAAGCCAACCAGCTGTGGACAGCTGCTTAGAATTGACATCACCCCAGCCATACACTGGACGAGTGCTGTACTCCCAGCGAGCTGTTTGGACATTTGGCACATACTTTGACCTGAGGAGCGACAATTAGTTCGCGTCAAAATAGGGAGATGTTTATCATCTATTTCAACCCGATACCTGTAGGTACATCAACATTACAGTATAATCTACTGTGATACTAGAAAAGAACCGGGGGGGGGGGGGGGGGGGGGGGGGGGGGGGGGGGGGGGGGCGTTGTTTCCTAGGACTTGCATTGCAACATCAACATCTCCATTGAATAAGTACTATAAAAAATGATCAACCGTTTTTTATAATTTTAACAAGGAGCAAGTATCGGGTATTGAAAGGCAAAAAGAATGTTGAGCATCTATAGTTGCAGGCAGTGACGGAGCTTGAACTCCATACTAGAGGGGGCTGGTTAGGCAATAATTATAAATTAGAGCTTCATTAGTGCAAAAGTAACTGATTTCTTAGTGTTTTATTAGCATAAATACATATTTATCATTATCAGTGTGTCATCAAGAGATTTGATGATAGTTGGGGGAGCCAGGACCCCCTTTATTCCTAAAGAAGCTCCGTCTATGGTTGCAGGGTTTTTAGTTTTTATGAAAGCAGACTAATAATAGTAAAAAAAAATTCTTATAAACATGAGATGCCACTTGCCTTCCATCATCACGAATGAAACCCTGATGCCAGATTGGGGTGACTTGGAAACCTTCTAAAACACTATTAGAGAACTCCTGTACAGTATAAAATGAATTAAACACTGAGTATTAAATGATAACTCTTTACACTCTGCTGCAAAATCTAGAGAGAACAAAACAATGAACCGGTAGAAATATCAGTAAACAGGAGAACAAGCAAGTAACAACTGTATGCATCTAGATAAGTTGAAAAATGTGTGTTCACGAGTATACTCTCCTGAGCAAGTAAATAAGTTATTTCCTGGCAACATTGAACACAAGAAAACGAATGATGCTGAAATTGGAACAAATCACATTTTTTATATGTAGAAGTTGACACTAACAAAAACAAGGAAAGTAAACAAAATGCTGATTTGAAAACATACTCCCGTATGATCACTTAAACAATGACATTGCATTTCTGCTATAGCATGTTAAATGATTATGGACAATGCAAACAACAAACACAGACAAGAGAAGCTCAAGTGCACAACGGAAGCAAAACTGAGATTTTCCTACTGTGCAAAACAGATGTGGAGCAACTAAGCAAAAGCCACCCGATGTGCTCTATGGTTTAGAGAAAAACAGAATGTGGCAAAAAGTAGCAACATCATCATATGACTTGTTGCATTTCGTAAAAAGCCATGAAGCATCTACCTGAGGGGGAACCTCCCCTTTCGGGGCAGTTGCGCCTTTATTGGGGATGAATGTGTTTCCCAGCATTAGTTCATGCCTACCTATTTGAAATGCAGCTTATTAATTGGGAAATCAACAGACAGTGATGAATTATTGTAGCTCCAGGAAAGCAGGAAAACCAACACTGACTGTTAACAAAAGAAAACTGAGGGAACCTGTTTTTACATATAGACTTGGTTTGGCACAGTGATGGCTTCTAGTATGCAGTGTATTAGAATTTACGGTTGTTAACCAGTTCCCAAGGAAAAATATAAGACAAGAGCCAAACAATTTATACAGCACGAAATGGCAAATGTTCTAACAAAATTGTTGATATAGAACAAAAAGCAATGTAGCTCCTCCTAACCAGGTGCTCAAGAGGAGCTTGGTACACCAGGTATTACCAGGATGTGCTCTACCATAAAGAAATCATGCAACCATAGATAGAAAGGTACTTTCAAAGACTTAGTTTAGTTTGATCTATAGAGAAGCCTGTAATCCCTATCAGCCGTGAGTCAATTATTGGCTCAAGAATTTTTCTGTTCACACTTCACAGCGTATGTTCCATTCTACCATGGACATCGACAAGCCCTAAACGTAGAAAGGTTATGAAAAAGTCACCATGCCTGCCCCTATTGATCGGCATGCTAAAAACATACAACATCTGTTGCAGCAGCTACAGTCTGTTTCTCCAATTTACAAAAATTATGAAACATAGCTTCCCACAAAGTGAACAAATGTTGCTAAATGGAGGAAGTTTTTACATAGTATTCACAAGGTTTCACACATATATAACTACAGAAATTCTAGCTGAAATCTGGTGATTTTATCAGTACCCAAAACATAACCATTTTTGTGGCTGGAAGTGGTAATCAATATTCAGTAACATTTTTGTCTAGAGCGGCAATAAAGTAATATTGTTACTAGATTTTGTAAACGTTACACTAAAATAACTAGATTATACAGTGGAATACAGTAATCCAAAGTATAAACTTGTCCTAAGTGATTAATCAGAATAAGTTACAGAATGTCCAGAACAAATACCAAGAAGAGTTTCTATTTGTGGCAGCTGTACAAGTGAATGGCTATATCTTCCCAGGAATTGGACCAAGGTATGTTGAGGTCTCATCTAAAATACCAAAACAAAGTCCTTTCATTCACACACAGAAGGGAAGATACTATTAATTTTGATTTTGTGAAATTCATTGCAAATATTAAAGAACTTACAAGTTCATTACAAGAAACTGTGAATGGTTATATTTCAATGGCAGCACCCAATTTTACATGCAACAACACTATGCTATCTCACAATGTCACTTTAAGGGGGGAAGAAGTCTAAAAATACAAGGCAATGAAGAATAGAGAGGCTTACTCCCCCAAAAGTTATTTGATTTCTTAGAGAACTGGCAAATGTACGTATCAATAATTTGATTTGATGATGTTCATTGCAAATTTGCATGAATTTACGACTCTGCTACAACACAGTGTGAGCAGTCATAAATTTGATAGCAGCACCTTATTTACATGGGACATGCCATGAATTAGAAACTATGCTATCAATCTTATTGTAACCAAAATGTCATTGTAGAACAGAAGTAATAAAAAGAAAAGGCAACAAAGAATAGAGAGGTTTGACAAGAGGCTTACTCCCCCAAAAGTTGTTTGATTTCTCAGAGAACTGGAAAATGTACTTATCATCCGCGCCAAGGATCTGCGCTCCCACCCCGGTAAAACGCGGACCATTCACCAACTTGTCTAGATCACTCATCCCGTCATGAAACAGCGGGTTCTCCACGGAATACATGAAGCAGAAGCTCTGCCTGCACTCTGGAATCGCCACTTTGAAGTACCACCCTTCGAAAAAAGGTCGTGCAGTGCCGTCAAAGTGGTACCTGCAAAATTTCCTCACTGCTTTTAGCCACTCTACCTCTGTGCTCTCAGCCCTGCATTGAACTAGCATGTAACAGCATTGAAGACCGTGCTCCAAAGTCACAAATTTGTTAACTGAACACAGGATGAAAAGTCGTCAGCCTTCGGTCATGTTATGCCAAATTCAACGGCATGTTCGAATTCTCATGTTCCAGAATGCAGAGTACTGAAACTATATGTTCCCCCCTCCCTCGTTTAGAGTTACTACTCTACATCTGCACGAACCAAGATGGAGGCAGCAAGACATCAAAGGCAACTACGACCCCCAATCCCCAGTCAAAACAACGCGGGCCCGCCGCCAGACACCGGAGCTATGAGCGCGCGTAACCAGAGTTCTTCGGCTTACCCGCTGTGCGGCGTCCGGAGGGGCCGGTCACGCGGCGTGGGTGCGTAGACAGGCGCCGCCGCTGTCGCCGGAGGGGACGGGGACGCCGCCGAGCTCGAGGCGGCGCGCGGGGCGATGCCGCGGCGGAGGAAGCGCGCGCGCCGCGGGGGCGCGACGCGGGGGAGCGGCGCCGCGGAGACGGCGGCGAGGTCCATTGGTGGGGGTAAGCCGGGGGAGCAGTCGCCGGTGCCGGCCGAGCGAGCGGCTGGCCGGCCACGTGCTGCAGCGGTGGATACAGGGGGAGTGGTTTGGCTCCGGTGGACCGACGGGGTGGGGTTGTTCGTTACTAGCTCGTTGACGGCGTGTCACGTGTACTAGTTCCCATTGCGTCTAGAAGATTGCGGGCGTACTCGTCGTGCTGACATGCATGCTTCTAGCTAGCTCGGTCTCGCGTACTCGTCGTGCTGACATGCATATGCTTCTAGCTAGCTCGGTCTCATGTCGGAATCAATCGAAGGATCAATGACTACTACTAGCTCGTTGATGGCGTGTCACGTGTACTACAGGCTGGTTGGCCATTACAGGTGGAGTGGTTCGGCTCCGGTGGACCGACGGGGTGGGGTAACGGCGCTGCCCACGTGGCGACCAGTCAGCCTCAGCCAGTCGAACACCGTACGCCCGAGTCGTTTTTTTTTTTTTTTTTTTTAGAACAACCGAACGCCCGAGACGCCCGAGTCGTGCGGCGCGTCATCATCGCGGGCCTCGTAAATGGGCTGCGAATTGGAGCTATTGGGCTACTTAGTTTTGAGTTACGACCCAGCTCGAATATCTTTGTCGGCCAGTCGGGTAAGCTGCAGCCCATTTCCTAGCTTATGAGTCTGGACTACCGAGCCAGCTCGGCTCGGTCCAGCTCGTTAGGATAACGAGCTGGCTCGGCTCGGCTCGTTATATTAACGAGCTGAAACGCTGGCTCGGCTCGGCTCGGCTCGGCTCGTTACGAGCTCGAGCTGGGTCGCGAGCCAGCTCGTTAAGCTCGCCGCCGCTCGCCTCCAGACCTCCGCCGCGACATGGGAAAGAAGACGATGACCACGCCGTCGAGTACATCTTCACGCCCTTGAGCACGACGGTGCGCCGGGCGGGGAGGCGGAGGCTGACATCGCAGAGGTCGTCGTGACCGAGAGGGGACGGGGGCCGGTGACGTGGAGGAACGGCGGAGAGGGAGCCGCCCCCACCATGTGAGGGGAGGAGGGGAAGTGACGGCATCACCGCATGAGGTAGAGGAGGGGGGCGAGTAGAGTGACGGGCCAGCGAGGCAGGCGACGCAGCTCGCGAACGGAGCGAGGCAAGCAATTGAGTTGTTGTGTGAAACAACGACAAAAGGAACGGAGAGATTATATACGTAACTCAGAACGAAGCTCACCAATCCATCGAAAGAAAAGGGACACAAAACTCATCGTACAATCTTCTAAACTATAGATGGCATACAATTCATCATTTTGCCTTCAAATTTTTATCTTGATCAAAGCAAGATTAAAAATGTACAATGTTTGAACAGTTGGGTAATCTGATCTAGAAATGCCAAACAAGCTAGGTATTATATTAACTGCGTGACTAAGTATGTGATTTTTCAAAATTATGAAAATTGATTTTATCTAACTAATTTACTTTTTAAAGTGTTTTTGTGACTTCTTTTGTCTTTGAATTTTCGTTATTTATTCTTATGTTATTTTTGTTACATTGCGTACCACCATGGCCGAAACAAAAAAAAAAACTTCTATGTAGAGGAAAGAATAAGTCTTAGTAATATAAGATTTAAAAAGCAAAATACAAGAAAATGAAGAAAAGAACTAGACTACAAGAGGAAAAATCTAAGCTTAGTTATTCAGCCCCTAAAAATATAGGGCAAATCTTTTTTTGCAAGGAAAAAATATTTAAAATATGTATAAGCAAAATTCAACAGGACTCTAAAGCTACATAGGACTAATCAGTAGTTTAAGGCTAAAAGTGATAATTAAGCACATTTCAGTGACCAAAAGACAAGAACACATCAGCACACCAAAATCTATATTACAACTTGTGCTCTTTTCCCTAATGCCAATATATCTTAATTATTTTATGAGCAAGGGGAGATTCACATTCATTTTTAGTTATGGACAACTTCTCAGGTTTCATTTTTTTTTGTTCGCAGATAAATCTTACAAATGAACAATATAGTCCACTTATATTATAATCACCTCAATCTACGATAAATTAAACGTAGATACTTTACAGTGCAGCCACGCTTCACATTGATGTCCAAGTAGATGATGCACACCTAGCTTCACTGCAGACCCCTCCCGGCATCACAATTGACCAATCTCTAGCTAGCTAGCCAATATCACACACACATACTAGCAATTATATACTCGTTGCATTCCTGCATTGCGATCCCCTTCATCCATATGCATCATCAGTGTGCATATATTATAGGCATAGCATCAAGAGGAACCAGCCTTAAACATTTCTCTTCACCAGGTTGGCTACTCCTGATGTTATGCAGCAAATGCGTATGCACATCAGGTACTGATTAACGCATAGTCGCGCACTAGTATTCATCAGTCAGCAACATTCAAACCGCGCGGCCACCATATGTCAAAGGTTTCTTGGCCCCTTCTACCGGCCAAACCCCATACCATAGGCTGGCGCCGCTCCCCAGTAGTCAGCCGGGCCGGCAATGACGTCCACGCCGACGTCCAGCGTGCAGCTCACCGGGACGAGGCATAGGCCCCTGCTCCTCAAATCCTTCTTCTCTTCATCACAGCTTCCATCCTGGTAACAGTTGAAGACACAGCAAATTATTTTTGCAAAATCAAAATGCATGCGATGGACCGAAGATATCTAGATACAGCATTCATTTTTACATGAGATATCAAGCCACCAACCAATGATTTGGTAAGTACCTGTTCATGAGGCTGCCCCCGTTCTTTCATGGCAGTGTCATGCATGAGCTGCACGTATGGGCCAGAGAGATAATGTATATTAGTGAGGCCCAAAGACAGTTTTGCAATGATAATTAAAGGTGTTAAAAGCTGGAGACAAGTACTGGCCCATGATTAACTTTGCATGATGCTTTTATACGTGTACCTATTAAAAGCAAGGTCTTTAGACAAACTAAAGCCTCCTTTCGAACAAAAGTACCTTTGTGCTTTACTTAACCGGTGATCAGATGCGTGGGTATAGATCCCATAAAAGAAGCGGTAAATTACTGCAACTAATTGAGTAGATAATGATACCTGGCCAGGGTCTTCTTGAAATATGCTGTGCCTTTCTCCGTGCGCCTATAAAATAATAAGAATTGAAGGGAATCAGAGTCTCAAACACACCTTTTTATCAGCATATATACGTATATATTAATTTGTCTGGCATAAAGTTTCTGTCAATACTTTAATCGAAAGATCTCACAAAGATACGATGCTTTGGAGTAAAATCATATGCATATGCTTTTCTAATGTGCTGTTGTTCTGCCATAATCTATCTAATCATGGCAGTTTTATAGTTCGTTGCAGGGTGCAGACTCATCCGTGCATGTGGCTTTACCTTGGATCAGAAGATCAATAACCTATTGAGTCAAAATGCTAAACTGTACTGGACGTTAGTACACAACAGGTGTATTAAATCATAGAATAATAAAGGTGATGTGAGGAAATGTTAGATTTCTGCGTAAATCAAAGGTCCGCACACGACACAAACTTAAGCCTAAGAACAGAAGTACAAATAACCTAGCTGCCAAGAACATACAACAAAGGCATACTACTGTAGCACTTGTGATCTGAAAAGAAAATTTTAATGCATACCAATGGTACTACTGTTGTAACACCAATCACTTGTCAAAGGCATTTGTCTTTATGTTAACCCTGATCATGTACTGGATTGAGGGGTTCTCAATATTTGAATGAGTTGATATGTCTCCCAAAGCTAGCTCAATTGTAGCGATGAAGTTGGAGTAAAATGGTGCAGGTGGTGGTATCAGTGTATTGATTATTTTTAATTGCATCTACAATAAATACTGTGAGAATTTTCATTTGTGATATAAAAAATATCACTCCGATCCGCTCCTTAGCCAATTACTCGGCATCAATGTAATTTTATGTCATGTAATTTTTTTGGAGATGACTTTTATGCTACTACAATATCCATTTTCTTAAGTTCCTAACAGAGATTAAAAAAATGAATGGTTCAAATTCAACACAAATTTTGAAATTACCTATATGCATGCACATGAGAAAGTACAATATAAGAATGTCATACGAACCATTAATTGTAAATGACCTATATGCACGATTCTATAGGATTGATTTTATTCTTTAAGATCATTGCGCAAAATGACTATATCCAAATGGAACTACTTGACACGTACAAGATGTATCTTGTGACCAACTCTCGATCAGCAAAGAGCATCGATCTTGCGAACACCTCAAAAGCATTGACATTTGTTTAAGGACTACCTGTCTTTACTGGTTAAGATAATGCTGTTATGTTCAGAACCAGCAACAAGCTAAACTGATTCTCTTTGTGGGACAAAATTTGAATCCTAGAGTGACACTCTTTGCGGATGACGGTTAATTTGACCACCAGTACTAGCTCCATTTGATCATGACCAATGGGTGTGCATGTGGGTTCTCAGATGCGAGCACTGCCAACATTTAGGTTCACTTTCTCCCTGTTGACCCAGTCGGCCGTTCCAGAGAGAGAGAAAGAGAGGAGTGATGCGCGCATGAAGGTGCGCAGATACGATGAGCGATGATGAGCACCTGCAGCGGCATGCACCACGGATGGCAGCTAACCTCGGGACTTGTGCATGCGAGGGGCATGCATGCATGGCAGGTAGCTATAGGTAGGTACACGCAGAGATATATATGCAGTACATCCATGGAGTTAAAACAATTTCGCTCGCTCAAGGAGAGAGAAAACTGTGGCCATGGGCTCAACAGTTGAGGAAGTACTACTCACACTGGGCTCGTGCTGCTGCTGGTTGGAGCTGGAGCTGCCGCAGCCGCCCCCACCTCCATTGCTGCCGCCCACGTACGGCGAGCTCAGAGCCTGGAGATCAAATATAGATAGATGGCATCCATGTGAGAACACCTAGTACTAATTAATTACAGAGACATTATTAAGCCAAGCTTTGGCAGTCTGGCAAGAGAGAGATGTTAGGAGAGAGAGAACGAAGAAGGCTGATCTAGACAGTCTGCAAATGGACACGGCTAGCAAGCAAGCAAGCTCCTTTCCAAAAAAGTATGCACTGTTGCATGACCTAGCAGGCCAGCAGTGTAAAAAGATCGCGTGCCACATTGATCAGCAGGTTAACAGAGGCAGCTTTGGCGCGCAGAGAGCCGAGAGAGAGCACGCTGGCCCGCCTCTTTTTGTCACTTGACTAGCTCAGATTCTTGTGCATCGATCGGAACACACACAGGTGCTGGAATTCTTGTGTGTATCATTTCATGGAGCTAATCAGGGCTTTGGGACTAGCTTGGACCAGGTCACTGTAGCATAAAGCAGAGCTAGCCCTCCGAAAAGTGCATGGCGTTGGGTGCACAGGTGTGAAAACAAACCAGAGAACAATTACATGCAGGCATGCCACACAATGCTTTATGGACGATCCATCTACTGTTTGAGCTAGCCCAGCCCTGCAGGTATGGGCACGCATGAGAGAGAGAGAGAGAGAGAGAGATCGAAATGCAGAGAGAGAGAGAGCTGGACCTCAATTTGACCGTGAAGGAATCTGATGTACCCAATGGCTTCAAGGAGTACAGACGCCGTGTCAGTCTGCCAGAAAAAAGAGGTTAGCCCATGTCAGGATCTCTTTTTTGTATTTTTCTCTTCGAATTTGTTCGGTCTTCTTTTACATGTGCACACAAGAGTTAAATTGTAGGGATTGGCATGAAACCCTAGTAAATTGTAACGGAAAGCCTAGATGGGAATTATACGGAGCGATTGCATGATTGGCTAGTGCAAGATATACATGTAGTACGCTTGGAATAACATAGTAGGATGATCTAGGATCCGATCCTTTTATGAGATGTTTTAATGTTAATTGTTGAGTTTGCAAAATAGCAGCAGAGTTGATTTGATGCTTAACTCTATAAGCTAATAGCTCGATATATCATAGTTACTCAGATACCAGACTAACACATCATTTATATTCTTCTCACAAACCAAGCATGATGATTCGGATGCCAATTTTCAAACTTTTCACTGGAAGAGAGCTGAACGGAAATTGAGGATGAAATTACGAAGTGTGTGATTTATGTAAGAATATTTTACCTTTCCAAATGGGGAGACAAGCTGGTGGAGGGCAGTTATTCTATCCCCTAGTTTCTCCTTCCTCACCTGAAGCAAAAGAACAAGCAAAAGATACTAAAAATGCCATCATTCCAACCCCTGCCAATCTCACGTTCTTTCTCAACCCCACAATGATTCCATGCCTGTCCATTTCGGCAGGCAGCTTCAAAGCTCGCTAGATCGATCTGAACGAATGCCCATGCTCATAGTACGAGAGAGAGAGAGAGAGAGAGAGAGAGAGAGAGAGAGAGAGAGAGAGAGAGAGAGAGAGAGAGAGAGAGAGAGAGAGAGAGAGAGAGAGAGAGAGAGAGAGAGAGAGAGATGACCTTCACAATAGATTGAGCCGGGGAGGATTCTTGGGTCCTAGCCTTCTTGGAAGCTGATCCAGATGCTGTGCTGATGCACTAGTGGAAACACACAGAAACATGGAGCAAAGTTATGAAACTTTCAACGCCACATATGCAGCTCAATTACCTATCTTAATTACTACCTAGTGCAACATTATATTTTAATATTTACCAATTCACATCTTTCTCCTTCTCTCTCGCACACACGTACGGCGCACACACAAAGGTGATGATCCGTACATCGTACACACGAGCTCTGCTAAAAGCTACGATGCATATGCACATGGAGGATAAATCAACTTTGTATATCTGCTCATCGTTCCCTAAAGGAAAACCATAAACAAATCAACTGAATTTGCATCCTACCTCACGAGGTGATGAACTACTGTTGTTGGAGAACTCCAGCATGTTGCTTCCTAGGGAGGTCTTTGAGGTTATGGAAGAAGACCTAGGAGAGGAAGCTGCTTTCTGCTGCAAGGCCGCCTTGTGGTGCTGATGGACACTTCCCCATGGCAACTGGATCTCATCACTTGTGCTGCTCCCATGGCTGGCTGTGGTGCCGTAGCTGTAGCTGCCGCTTCCGCCAGCCTCTGAACAAACTGCAGTTGGGAATAGCAGCTGGCCTTCCTTGAACCTCTCTTCCCCACTAGACAATCCCCCACTGGATGAACGCAATATGATCATAAATTAGGAGGAAGCCATCCATGGATATGAATTTTCAGGAAAATGGATGTGGAAGATAACTATGTGAAATCTTCATATTTCATGCATTTTTTTTGTGAAACATATTCATGCATATTGGTGCTTCAACAAATATTTGGTAAAGAAGTAACATAATGCAGAGAGGGGGCTAGTGAGAGTGAGACAGAGAAATTACAGTATGAGTTGGCTCCATGAATCCTGCTGACCAAGTCCCTGGCTGCTGTTGTCATGCCAAGGCGATGCACTGGTCGTAGGCAGCGGATAGTGATTTGCGAGCAGCAGGGAGGAGAAAGAATGGAGCGCGGAAGAAGAAGAGGGCGCAGCACCGGTGGTGGTGGATGACGCCGGCATGAAAAGGGAAGGATGGTGCGGCTGCTCAAAGGGGGGCCTCAAATTATTCACGCTCCACCATCCATGGCCGGCTTCCCCCATCTCGCCCACTAGAGGCGACGATGATTTGTGGACGAGCCCCCTATCCATATTCTCCTTTGATATGCTGATGATCTCTCTCTTTGTCTCTCTCCCACACACGGCACGAGCAAGCAAGCACTCACCACTCCTCTCTCTAGCTTTTGTCACTCGACCTCTCCACGATCTCCCTCTCTTTTACTTGTTGCGGTCAACCTCTAGAGAGAGAGAAAGAGAGGAAGAGAGAAACCATATGGATGGGCCTTTGGAGAAGAGGATCGAATCTCAAGTGGTACTAGCCAGAACTTAGTGGAGAGAAACAAGTTTGAAACAAGGCATGTGTTTTCTTTCGGCTTCCCCTCTCTCCTTCTGCACCTTTACTTGTTTCCTTTCCTCGGCTGCCTTTTTCCTGCCCCCTTCTCGATTTTTTCTTTGGGGCCTGTGCTTTCACTTTTTAGAAGAAATGGGTCTGGGAAAGGTTTACCTTGCGTCCAGGCTTTGATGAGTAACCTAATTAAAGGAGAATACATAAGAGACACCCATAAAAAGGGCAGTGTACTTGGTGAAATCAGCAACTGTCGCAAACAAGTAAACTAGTGCATACTTTTTCTTCTCAATACTTTCTAACAGATTATTGGACATATATAGAGAGATAATTCATTCCATCATATATAGCATTCCACATTTCTTTTGTTCTTTATATTCCTAATTATACAAGTTTTATATTTTGTATTTAAATTATTACACTCTTGACTTTTTCTTGGTAATCAATGTGCAACATTACCATTATTGTTTATTAAAACCAGTTTATGATATTTTTTTGTGAGTATTTCACATCCATTTTCCTGAAATTGAGTTGTACTCCATGTGTTTTGGAATATTTTCAAGGAAATTAAAATCCAATATAAAAGATAGAAATAAATTCATTAGAATTATATTCCTACACCCTTCAAATATGTGGTCCTCTACACACATTGATTGTTCCCTTCAAAAGACATATTTTCATTTATAATTATTGGAAACAATATATCAATCATTTTGTGACCAAATAAAGTGAAACATACACTCCCCAGGTTATGGTTAAATACTATGAAATGTTGGAGTATTGAATAAAAAAATATTCCCAAGCTCAAGCAAAAATAGCTCTCAACCTCCAAGTTGATCGTGCCACTATATAAGGACTTTTGTCTCAGTTTGTTACTGCTATGAAGTTGCTTCGAGGCTAAGCTTAACCTGAGAGTTGACATGTACATTCCTTGCACTGCTTGCTCTCAACCGGCCTAAGCTTTAGCCTTCTGCAACTGTCTACGTTGCTTTGTGCTTTCTAGACGGGTTCCTTTTTCCGCTTGGGAATTGCATGCATGTAAACTAAGACCTCAAAAACCGAGCTGAGCCGATTTCTCGCGGATTTTAGGGGCAGCATTAAGTATTTTTGTTGTCGATGAGATCAAGAGACTAAAACAAATCTTTGTCTGGCTTGCCTTTCCTCGATATAGCTACTCTTTTGTAGGGAGAAGCCGTAGCCCTGCAAGGCTTTTGTAATATCAGTTTGAAGGATGATGTACTGCACATCATTATTGGTGCTATTTGGTTCTTATTATTTTTACGTCTTTGTACCAGCACAAGGCCCCATTGCCTATAGTAATTAACTGGTTTATATGAATAATAATAGCATAAAGGTATCTTGTGGCTCGATCTCACAATGTGATAGGCTGTTAAAAAGGGAAAGTTTGCAGGACCACTGCATACTCGTATCTATGTAGTCCCCCCACACTGTCCTGTTGCATGTATAAAACCCTTCAATACTTCCCTCCAAGACCTGTTTCTGTTTGTGCGAGATAATTTGTACTATATATATATTCGTGCCCTATTAATGATGTTGATGGATATGCGAGTGTAATGTAGTGCCGTGGAATCAGCTTCAAAGATTTATTGTACGTTCAATGTACATTCGTTCTACCGTGTGTGCTGAATTGGAGTGACGACACATGATACCCTACCAACTACGTTCAGGTAATTAACTGGGAACAATGGACACAATAATTTAAACAGTTCTTATACTTCTTTAAGGCTGCTCCCAAGCACATTACTAATCAGTCTCTTTGTTTATTCTCTCTGATGGCGCGCATGCTAGTCTTTCCAGAAGGACGGATGTTGGAGTCCTGCATAATTTGTCGTAGTGCTGCTCTAAATTTATTTATATTAGCGTAATAATGTATGGTACTTGCTGAGAGTAATATATATAATTCAGTCAGAGTGTAAGGTATAAAAATAGTTAATTTACTTTACTAAAACTTGTATAAAGTTTCTTCTTCTAGAGCTGGACCCTATAAGAGTATGTTGTGGAAATAAATTCACTATACATATACCACACAAATTTGATTATTACTCCCTCCGTTTATAAATAGATGTCGTTGTTGACTTTTCGACATCACGTTTGACCGCTCGTTTTATTCAAATTTTTTACGCAAATCTTATTTACTTTTCTATAACTTGTTTTATTATTAAAGATATTTTAATCGTTGCATATTTATTTTAATATTTGCATAAATTTTTTGAATAAGACGAACGGTCAAACGTGATGTCTAAAAGTCAACAACGACATCTGTTTATGAACTGAGGGAGTACTATTCAAGGAGAGAGTGTACGTTCCGGAATAAAAGGTGGTGTGATTGTACCCTAGGTAGGGTGTAGCTAGATAAGTGTATAGTATATATATAGGTAGCTAGTATGTGATGCCTATGAGGCTATCAGATTTGTCGATCACTTTTTGTTCCCCATCGGTAGTCGGTTGTCGGCGCTGATGATGATTAGTCTAATTCTAGCATAGACCGTGGTATTATTCTATACTTGGCGGAAATACTAGCTTGCCGTGTCATGCACTCGTCACTCTGAAGTCATCAGAGTGTGTGTAGGATCTTTGCTCCACTGATGATCCTCACATGCATGCACATACTCCGTATAAACGTACATCAGTTAGCAGAAGGAAATGCATCATTGGCAAGGAGGACGGCAGCTCAGAAAGACAACAGGGAGGAAGGTTAGGGTGTGCTTAGTTATGAGCTAGCTCAAGCGTGTCAACTAATTGTCAAGAAAAATTAAGGATGCTCGGTACCTCTGCACTAGAACAAAAAATACATTTTCGTGTAAGGCACCGAAAGTGAAGGTCTCAACACATAATGCAACCAAAGCAGACCCTTCCTTTGAATGATCGAGCAGGAAGCTGCACATTATTTATCATTGCTTTTCCCATAGATATGGACTTTCAAATATATGTCGCATAATTAATCAGAAAGCAAGATTCAGTACGTATCGATCTTCTGTGGCATTATGGCGTGGGGATGTGCAGTAGTACCTATGAATGAATATATAAAAGGAGCACACATAATGGAACAGAAGCAGATCCTCGCTTTGATATATGCTGTACTAGCTAGCAGGTGGCAGTATAATCAGCTTTGTAATTTTGACCCGATTGGATGTATTAGCTGGGAGAAACTGAAAGAAGCAACTTTATAACATGAGCTATATCTTTCCACGCTGAATACTCATGACCAATCTTACTATATATCCTGTAGCTTCATGTACGCCGATCGATCCTTCTCTGAAGATAGTTTGATATTGACTCTTTGTGGCGTACTGGGGTGGCCTCTGGAAGGTGGTAGCCGCGCTCGTTCTAGGGAGCAGCAGCTAGAAAGAAGAATACGCCTCAGCCACTCAAAAGAAGAAAGAAAGTAATACTGCTGAGGATCGTATATGCTGTGTGTATATGATACATAAGCAATGATTCGTGAGTTGACCTAACAACTTCATCAGCAAGGCTACTAGCTACTACTATAACCAGACGGACTCACATTGTTTCTGTACAGTCAAAAGCAGTTGGAAAGAGAGAGTCAGTGGCTACAGTAGTGTAGGAAAAAAGAGAGGAAGAAAAAAAAAACAGAACTGGTAGATCATCTCGATCTCTGGTTGTTCAGAGCAAGTCCCGGTCCGGCTGCGATGGCCTGCAGGCCTTGTGGGCACGCGGGCGCATCATGCCATTCATCCGGCTCAAGTCGCGGCGCCGATCGATCGATCTGACTGCTCCGCAGGCAAGCCGGGAAAAAAGGCAGCGCGCGTGCGGCATCCGCGAAGACGACGATCAAGCAGCGCGTATGCCAGCGGTTGGTGGCGCGCGCGCGCGTGCGGGAGATGCTTCCCGCGCGCACAGGGCTTGGTCGGCCCGTCCTTCGACGACGGATCATCGGGCGTGGGTGGCGGGGCCCCGGAAGCGATCTCTCGTTTTCAGTGCGCTCTTCTTCAGTCCGATGGGACGTCTGCAGTATGGTTCTTGCTGCTTGTTTCTTTTCTTTTCTTTTTTTTCCCCATCGACACACCACAGGGTATCTGCAATGCAACAGTGGTTGTCTCTCCAGGAACATGGAATCGTTGCCGTCTTTGTCGATGGATCGTCGAGCAGACTTGAAGCATCGTCAAAATAAAAAGGGTCATAGATGGATGGATGGAGCCGGGCGGCCGGCCGGCCGACAGCGCGTGCCGATGAGCATGATGGAACGCGGCGAAGGAGAAGGAGCTAATAGCTGGCTACTGGGCACCGTCAAGGGCCATGCACGCACGCATGAGAGAGAGGATCCATCGGAAAAGAGAAGACCTTTATGCCTTCCACTACGTGTAGGTGTACGATCGACGACATGTTGCGTGCGATTGGTATACGCACTTTGCCGGGCTAGCTAGCTCTGAACGAAAGGGACGACTACGACGACGACTGCGCTCGAAACGTGAAACGACCGGTATAAGGCTTGCATGCCGCGTGTGGATTTTAGAACAGATATATACTGGTTTAAGTGTCTTTCCATAATCACAGATGATGATAAGCTTGTGGGCCGGGCCTCTGATCGAGATCGGTGGTCGGTGTGTGCAGTACACAGTGGATAAGACGGTATAATAGCTAGACAGCTAGCTAGTGTATAACAGAAACTCCACGCTGATGTACATAGCACTGCGTGTTCGATCTGTGAGCAAGAAAGGGACGTCTTGGCAGTATTTGTGGAATGAGTGGCGCCGCAGCATGATGACGGAGATGATGGTTTCGTTGAAATTTTTTTGGTGCGCTGTCATTGGGGCCGTGCAATCTAGTGATGGTTTTGAATGCCAGTACGTACTGCTCCTTTGGTTTGTTTGTATTTGTCATCCTAGAATCAGCTATGCTGTCAATCTTTCAAAAGCATAACACAAGGAATATACAATCTCATATGGTGAGAACGATCGCACATATACCATATATTTATCTTGCGTATACAGAGTATAATTTTTTGTAGGAAGTCATACAAATTTTAATAACTCAATATACATCAATCTCGACTGAAATGTTGGGAAGATTTATTTGTGATACATAATTGTTTTGGAAAAAAATGTTTTCCCCCTTAGGAGATGCTATGTTTCAGTAATCTAAAATTGCTGTATACATCAATGCTCTTTGACTGAACAAATGTGTCCAGTTTTCAACATCTGATCGAACAATTTAATTAATATAGGAAGAGATGTTTAGCATGATAGTAGGAGGGGGGGGTAAGAAGTTGTTGGACCTAGAGATCGAATGGCGTTGCATTTTTCATTGATTTCTTGAGAGCAATTCAGATGCTACAAGTACAAAATATGTCCGCTTACTGTTTGGTTGTCAAGTGCAAAATATGTGCACTTACTGTTTGGTTGCAGAGTAGGAGTACAAAATATGGAAACAAGGCATGGATCAATAATCTAATGATGATGATGTAGAGCCCCTGGACTTGGTGGTACAGTGAAAGGCGCCGCGAGCATGCAGCAGCCACCTCTCGATCTCTGGCTTGTAGCAGCCGACCTTACGTGCGCGGCGCCATGCTGGTAGCAGCCGACCTTACGTGCGCGGCGCCATGCTGATCTGCGCTCTTCGATCCACACGACCATGCAGGATCCGGATCAACTGCGGCCTAGGATTCCACGCACAGCAGCCAGCTGCCTGCATGGATGGTATTGATGCGTCGTTGTCGATCCTCCTCGTCTCCGGCCGCCGGCGGCCGCAGCGCAGGCACCCCCTGGTAGCTGCAGACCACGCATCGCTCCAGTTTTGTCGCGAGCGGCCGCGCCTGCCGGCCGGGTTCAGATCCTCCGGCACGGCGGGCCGGGCCCGGGCTAAGCTAGCTCGATGCCGGCTCGATCGATCTGCCACCGGCCGGTTTGTGGACGTGGGCACCCCCGTACATTCTCCCTCTTCTTCGCCGTGTTGTAGCTTAGCTAGCGTTTGTTGTATATTAACGCAAAGATGGTTCCAAGCACGAACGTCGATCGGCCGGAGAAAGACCGAGCGTGTCATTCGCCATTGGAGCCTTACTCGTAGCACGTTTCTCGTGGCGTTTTGTGACCGGGCGGTGAACTGCAGTCTGCTGCAGGCCTGCAGCTGATCAGGACGTAATACATGGCATGTACGTACGTTACTGCAAGGAAAATTGAACGCATGCAGCAGCCACAGCCAGGTGCACCATCAAAACCTTGACCTCAAAGGCTGCTACCACTACGGGAAACCCGGCGTTTGCCGAGTGTTTTTTTCTTTGCCGAGTGTATTTATTTGGGCACTCGGCAAAGAGCCCTCTTTGCCGAGTGCCAAAAAAAAACACTCGGCAAAGAGCTCTTTGCCGAGTGCCAAAAAAAAAAAAAAAACACTCGGCAAAGAGGTCTTTGCCAGGTGTTTTTCCAACACTCGGCAAAGTTTTTAATTTTTGCCGAGTGTTTTTTACCGACACTCGGCAAAGAGGCCTCTTTGCCGAGTGTCAACCTCTACACTCGGCAAAGACCACTCTTTGCCGAGTGTTTTCTCAATTACACTAGGCAAAGAATATTTCAATTAATTTTTTGAAGCACTAAATTAATTCAAATTAAAAAGTTTTGAACTACAAAGTTGTATAACTTCTCAACATCTACACTTCTTATTTTGGTAAATTTTCATTTGACAAAGCGTAAGTAAATTTGTTCACAAAATCTACGGCTTCCGTATAGTTTCCCAAAACATAAAGAGAGATATTTGAATTTGTGAACAATGTTACAATCATTATTTCGGATAAAAAAAGACCAAAATAAAAGTTGTAGATCTTCATAAGTTATACAACTTTGCTGTTGAACACTTTTTAATTTGAATTAATTTTGCTAACGAAAAGTGTGTTTTGAATTTCTCAAATTTTGAAATTTGAATTTTTCAAACGACCTCGGATGGAGAAACAACCAAAATTAAAGTGGTAGATATCAAAAAGTTATGTAACTTTGTAGTTGACAACTTTTTTATTTGAAATCATCTTGTCAACGAAAATTTAATTTGAAAAATTTCAAATTTGAAATTCAAATTTTATAAACGACCTAAGATGAAAAATAGACCAAAATAAAAGTTGTAGATCTAGAAAAGTTATGAAACTTTGTAGTTGATAACTTTTTAATTTGAATTCGTTTCGGGCCTCAAACAATTCGTTGAAACTTGGTTTAGTATAATATGAGTAGAATCAAAACGGAATATGAGCACATGTGATGCTGTGGTGTAGTGGTAGAGGGGCTCCACGCGCAAGGGAGAGGTCGCGGGTTTGAATCCCACCGGCTGCGTAGCGCGTTAATATTACGCGAAAAAATGCCGCGACTTACGGGGGCGGGGGGGCTGGCTGGTGGGGGCTTCCCCTCATTAAAAAAAATATTTTTGCTATTTTGTTCGGGTGTTTTTTCGATTAACATTTTGCCGAGTGTATATTTTTGCCGAGTGTCACCTGGGCTCTTTGCCGAGTGCCCGACATTTGGCACTCAGCAAAGAGCTCTTTGCCGGCACCTGTTTGCCGTGTGCCCTTTGCCGAGTGTAACACTCGGCAAACTCTTTGCCGAGTGTATATAGGCCTTCGCCGAGTGCCCTAGGCACTCGGCAAACTAGAGCTCTCCCGTAGTGTACGTACACCTTGTAACGCATTGTTTGGTTCCACTCTTTTGTTTGCTTGTCATGCATACTTGTCTTGTTCGATCTAGCTCGATCCATGAGCTAGTGAGCTACTCCCTCGATCCCTTCATGTAAGGGATTGGGGGAGTTGAAGTTATCCCAAAATGAAGGGATTGAGGGAGATTCCAGTGGGTCCCACGTATCAATTTTCCACAGCCAAACCTTATCCTCTTCCCACGCGGCTCATCCTCTCACTCTCTCTCCCTACCTCCTCTCACTACGGGAAACCCCCCGTTTGCCGTGTGCCATAGAGTTTGCCGAGCGCTTTATATCGGGCACACGGCAAAAAGGCTATTTGCCGAGTGCCGCACTCGGCAAACAATAGGCACCCGGCATAGAGTGGGTTGCCGAGTGCCACGTGGCCGGCACACAGCAAATATCACACTTTGCCGTGTGCCACGTGGCCAACACACGGCAAACCTGCCGGCCAGCACTCGGCAAAAAAAAAAAACACTCGGCAAACTTTAACGCCTGTTGGAATTTGGTTGACGGACGTTGAGCGAGGTGGGCCCGGGTACTCGGCAAAAAGGAACACACAGCAAAAATTTTATTTTTTGCCGAGTGTCCAGACGAGGCACTCGGCATAGAAACCACTTTGCCGTGTGCCCCTTGCCAGCACACGGCAAAATGGCTTTTTTGCCGAGTGTTAGCCCCATTACACTCGGCAAAGATAATTTCAATGAATTTTTTGGGCCTCTAAATTAATTAAAATAAAAAAGTTTTGAACTGCAAAGTTGTATATTTTGACAACCTCTACACTTCTTATTTTGATATTTTTTCATTCGACAGAGCGGTAGTAAATTTGTTCAAAAATCCTAGAGCTCCCGGATAGTTTTCCAAAACTCGAAGAAGGATGTTTGGAATATGTGGACAACGCGTCTATAATTATTTTTTAAAAAAAGATCAAAATAAAAGTTATAGATCTGCATAAGTTACACATCTTTGCTGTTGAACACTTTTTTATTTGAATTCAAATTGTCAACGGAAAAATTGTTTGAATTTCTCAAATTTGAAAATTTGAATTTTGGAAACAATTTCGGATGGAGAAATACTAAAAGTAGAAGTCGTAGATCTCGAGAAGTTATGAAACTATCATGTTGACAAGTTTTTTATTTGAAATCAAATTGTCGACTTTTGAAATTTGACGTAAAGTACGTTTGAATTTCTCAATTTTTAAAATTTGAATTTTTTAAACAATCTCACAATCTCAGATGGAAAAATTGTAAAAATAAAAGTTGTAGATCTCGAGAAGTTATGAAACTTTCATGTTGACAGCTTTTTTATTTGAAATCATATTGTCAACTAAATAATTATCTAAAACCAAAAACTATGTGTTGTCAAAAAAAAAGAAAATTAAATCTTTGCCGTGTGCCACGTGGAGGGCACATAGCAAAGATTTGATTTTGCCGAGCGCCGGATCGCCGGCACTCGGCAAACACGGAGGATTTGACTTAGCGCCGCGCGGCTCTTCTCCCTCCTCTCCTCTCTCATTTCGCATCGAGCTGCTTCTCTTCTACCTAGCTACCGCCCGCCGCCGACCGCGCGTGGAGCTGCCGTCGCCCCGCCCGCCGCCCTCCGCGCCGTGCGCCGTCGCCCCCGGCCTCCGCCCCAACCCCGGCCGGCCTCTGCCCCGCCCCGGGCCGCCGTCCCCGGCCTCCGCCTCGCCCCGCGCCGCCGTCCCCGACCTCCGCCTCGCCTCGGGCCGCCGTCCCCGGCCGGCCTCCGCCTCGCCCCGGGCCGCCTCCCCCAGCGCCTCCTCCTCGTCGGCTGCGGCCCGGCCGGCGCCGCCTCTGCCCGGCCCGCCCTCCTGCGCGCACCTGCCTGCCGTCCCGCCGCCCGCGCGTGGAGCTGCCGCCGCGTTGGAGCCGCCAGGTACGCCTCCTTCCTGTTCGTCTCAATGGTCGATGCGGAACTCGATTCGATTTTTCAGGGGTGGTGGTGGTGGTACTAGTTTCCGTGGAGGACCGAGATCAGCGTGTAGTTGTGGTGCGCGTGTTAGTTCTTGACTGAGGTTTGGGCCAGCAGATTGCAGGTTTCGCTTTGCCTGTTCCGTCCACCGGAATTTCTAATCGGCGATGCTCCACTATGTAGTACTACTGCTGCTGCTGTCGCATGGGTTTCAGTGCGAGATTTTCATCCCCTTTTTTGGTCGTCGAGTAGTACTCCAACTGCTAGCAGTTCGGTGCTTTTCGATCAGCTCCGTCTTTTCTTTTCGATGTGGGGCTCAATCGGCGCCGCCGCCCCCCGGCCATCTGCTGCTGTGACTGTGATCAGCTCTTCTTCTTTTTGCATCTTCTGATACGTTCTTCTCGCCGTAATCCGCTGCTTGCTGCCTGCTGGATCGATTCGCTGATGATTTCTTTCCTAATTTGCGGCGGATTTATTTTCCAGCTTTGTTAGTATAATTATCTGCGACCTACTGCTTATTAATTAATTTGCTCGCTGGATTCTGGAAAATATCTGTGACGTGTATGATCGATCTCCTGCTGCTAATTGATAGGTTTCCAATTCTGGTGTTGCGTTCGTGGGATGCAGATCCAGCACCTGCCATTTTTTTTCTCTCTGAATTTGAGCATGTTTTCTCGGCAAATTTAGAATTATTAATTATTACTATTTCCTTCACTTCGATCAGTATACACTGATGGACATCATGCTAGTTTCTGTTTCGTTCAAATTATGTTGCGATAACTAACCAAATGAACCAAACTAGCAAAAGTGCCCGTGCGTTGCCACGGGCTGGCAGGAAATTTTTTTTCTCATTTTTGTTTATATAGACTTATTAAAGTTATTTATGCAACCATATTTCTGAAATCCCATCTTCAGTCATAGACTCATAGGAAAGCCAATCTAGAAATTAAGAATGCAATATATTGGTGAGCGTCAACATAATACCCTATGAATTTTTTAATCAATCTCCTATTCATCTAAATAGTACATGACACATATTCGGGTACAAAAATTTAATTCAATTCACTTAATTTACCTCAATTTTTGTTTGAACAGAAACTGAAGCATGCTTCTAAGTTTAGCCTACAAAGTTTCAATCCCTTGTTATGCATTACAATCTTATTATTTTAGAAAACGCAACTGATATTGAAGCACCTTCTACTTGGGTGCCGAAGAGGTGACAAACAACAAATATTATTGGAGTGAACATTAATTATTTCAACCTAAGACTCGTTCACACAAACCGGGGACCCTTACTTCATGAACCCACAAGCAAGAATTGTTTTTTTAGTTGCTTACACTGACAATGTACGCGAAGCTCCAAACATAAGTAAATTACCGAAATGTGAGCCTTTAGTGGACTGGGTTGTTACAACTTCATTTACAACCAATAGGGAAACTTAATACGTAGTAAGTAAGAACACGATCATGTATCAACTTACGTCAAAGTTATGGAATCATGTGATTAAACTGCATGAACATCCATTCAATTTCAGATAGAGATCGCCTTCTTGGTTATGGCATCCCAGATCATAGTAGCAGAAGCCTTTCATATCCTCTCCCATGTGAATCCTGCATGATGATAATTTCAATAATAGTATCAGTGGTATGCTTGTATCCTTTAACAAAGAACAGGCCAAAGCAGAGGCCGCATCCGCGTCGGCATTCCCATGCCAGGGTTCCGCAAGACGGTATCAGCATTCAACGGGCAAACAACTTCCTTGCAATCAGGGAAGAGTGGTCCTCTGATGCAGAAAGTCCTCTTCTCCTTGGAGGAAAGCTCTAGTTAGAGAGCAATCTCAAGCGCCAGGTTTAGCATTGTTGCTTGGCTGAGACTTGCAGGATGCTTTTCTGAAAGTATTTTGGGACCTGACCTCTAAGGCGTCATGCATGTTCCTGACAGATAGAAGACGCAATCAACTCACCTGCTAGAACAACTCGATCTTCTCCCCTGAGACACACCGGATACAGGATCTTGTCGAAGTAATACACGTGCACGCGGCTACCAGAGCTGCTGACTGCTTGATCTGAAACTGCTACGTTTAAAAACTTGAACGCAGGTTGTACTTGTACTTCCACGAGAGGATTCTTGGCAAGCTCATCGGCGACGACAGGTTTGCGCTGCCGTGTAGAATTTGTGTTGCATCGATCGATCAGATGATTTCCGGCGCCAAAGCCGGAGCTATTCTTCCGGCAGCCCTACCGCCAGGGCGACGCGCCAGACCCAGGCCCGGGCAACCTCGAAAACGTGCCGCACGGCACCATCCACCTCTGGACCGGTGACCCGCGGAGCCGAACGGCGAGGACGTGAGCAACTTCTACTCGCCGGCGCGCAACCTGGCCTGTCTTCTTTGCACACCACGCCAACATCGACCGCATGTGGCACGTTTGGAAGAACGGCCTCCGCGGCGGCGTTGGCAACGCCAACTTCGCCGACGCCGACTGGCTCGACTCCGCCTTCCTCTTCTCCGATGAGGACGCGCGCCTCGTCCGCGCCGGCGTCCGTGACTGCCTCGACACCGCAGGGCAGCTCTACGCGTACCAGGACGTGGACTCCCCGTGGCTGAACGCCAAGCCGGCCAGTGAAGCCGGGTCGCCGGCGCCGGCCACCGCGGGCCGGAGGCATAGGTGGATACCTTTGCCCTAGAACACGTCGGCGGCTAGCGGCAGCGATCCCTGCGTTTCGTTTGGTTTGGAAAGTGTCTGGAGCGGACTCCGCAAATCAAGGATCGGGGGGACGCACTTGAGACGGACGCGGGCTGACGGCACAGGGCGCGTGCGCTGATTGCGCGGGCGAACGGGCCCACCTGTCGGCGCTATTTTTTCGTTGGGAGAGGGCGCGGGGCAGACGGTGGAGTCAGATGCCCCATAATAAGGAGTAAAGAAAGAGCGTTGTGTAAGATCAAGTAAGCCATCCGTCACACAACTTAATTTGGGAATGTGCCAAATATGTGATTAAACAGAATATTATCATGTGCCTCTTTCTCTGTATATTTATTGAAATAGATAGGAAATTCTAGGAAAAGTACCGTTTTGTTTCCCAAAATACCTGGTTGTTTACTAGTAACAGGTAGATGTAGATCCTTTTCTCAAGAAAAAAAAGGTAGATGTGGATGATTATGCCTTTCATATATTTGCCTAGATCTTAATTATAGGCAGTTAGTATGTTGGTTCTAATCTGAACAAAAAAAAATGTATCCGTTGCCACTGTCAAGAAGAAACAAAAATATGCTCTTTTTTTCTACACCAGATTATTTGATCCGTGTAAGCAGGATAATATATATTAGTGACATATATGTGGGCTATACCATTGGATGCGTGTTGTATGCAAAGAATCATTTCTATGTCGAAATTTGGAATTGACTCATTTATGTTCCGTTCTTTGCAGGAGAGGCTTGTGCACACCGTCTTCCACTCGACACTTTGCAGACAGCAAGGTGAGACATAAAAGCCTCCTCTTTTTCCATTCATGTCTGTAAGTCACGCGTAACCTAGTTAGGCGTCTCCCGTTCGAAAGAGATACAGTTAGAGATATGTAGATCTTTGCATATCTATGGCCGTATCTGTTTCGAATTGTCCACGTTTTTTGGACAGCCCGATGATGCGTAGGTGGGGTTAGTTTCCATGGTTTACTTCGGTCCGAGACAGAATTCCGGCAGCACCTCCCTGTTGTTCTCCGGATACACAATCTCCCTGCGGGGACGTGTATTTGGAGAACAGCGGGGAGATGCTGCCGAAATTCTGTCTCGGACGCGGAGTAAACCATGGAAACTAACCCCATCTACGCATCCTCGGGTGGGATTATGACCTATCTTCACCTATTAGACAGTTGGAACATCGTGTAGATCGATGCAAATGAATTAATTTTATATTACTCGTTGATATATATCTGTTAGAGGATGGAAGACCGTGAGTGAATGTACACGGGCCGCTTAAGTCGGACTGAGTTTACCGACGAATGGATTGAGAAGTCAGAAGCTTTCATGGAACTAGCATTTGCCAAGGCTAAAGGAGCGAGTGCCACTTGGTGTCCCTGCAGCCGTTGTAACAACACGCGGCGAAAAACAAAGGAGGTCATGGCTAAACATCTATGTCTGAATGGATTTACGCCAGGCTATACTCGGTGGTTGTACCATGGTGAAGCCGAACATGTGAGAGACGACGTCGTGAGACAGCGCGTCGATGATTATGATGCTGATGGTGGGGTAGAAGACATGTTACATGACTACCATGAAGCACATTTCAATGTGGATGAAGAACGTAGAGAGGAGGAGCCAGAGGAGACCGCAAAGGCGTATTACGACATGTTGTCTTCTTCACAGCGACCTCTTCACATGCATTCCAAAGTTTCTCAGCTGGATGCCATTGCACGCCTAATGGCCGTAAAGTCCCAGTTCAGCTTGAGTCGAAACACCTTCGATGTTATGTTGACAGTTATTGGCACCTTGCTTCCGGAAGGTCACATTCTGGCAAAGAACATGTATGAGGCACAGAAACTCCTTCGTGCACTTAAGATGCCATATGAGCAGATACATGCGTGTCCGAAGGGATGCATCTTATTTAGGAAAGAACACGCGGAAGCAAAATACTGTCCAAAGTGTGGATCCTCTAGGTTCATGGAGGTAGACGCTGCTGATGGCCAAAAGAGGCAGCTCACGGTCCCCGCGAAAATTCTATGGTACCTTCCGTTCATACCGAGGATCCAACGCCTTTACATGACCGAGGAATCTGAAAAACAGATGACATGGCACAAAGATGGAGTCCGATACAGTCCCGATAAGCTTGTACATCCATCTGATGGTGAAGCCTGGAAACGTTTTGATGAGATTCACGACATAAAAGCTCTGGAGGCTCGTAATGTACGTGTGGCGTTGGCAACAGATGGGTTCAATCCTTATGGAATGGGAGCTGCCCCGTACAGTTGTTGGCCCGTTTTCGTTATACCCCTGAATCTCCCTCCCGGCGTCCTCTTTCAATGACAGAACATATTCTTGTCGCTGATAATTCCTGAAAACCCGGGCAATAATATGTCTGTGTACATGGAGCCTTTGATCGATGATTTGGTCCGTGCTTGGGAGGAAGGGGTATGGACATACGATTCATCTAAAATGGAAAACTTCAGAATGTATGTTAATTACCACTACTCTCTGCATGACCTGCCGGCGTATGGGACATTCTGCGGCCATGGTGTTCACTCCAAGTTCCCATGCCCAGTATGCAAGACAATTGTGAGGTTCATTTGGTTGAAGAAGGGTGGCAAGTTTCCTTCGTTCGACCAACACCGACAATTCCTCCCTCCTGACCATCCATTCAGAAGAGACAAAAAGAATTTCACGAAAGGTGTCGCAGTGCACCACCAGGCACGGCCGTTCATGACTGGTGCCGAGGTGCGTGCTCAGTTAGATGCTCTCGTGGTTGATGAACAAGAAGGTGGTTTTGTGGGATATGGTGAGCTACATGCCTTCACTCAGATCTGCGGCTTGTGGAGGCTTTCCTATATGGAAGACCTTATTCTTCCACATAACATTGACCTAATGCACACTGAACATGGCATTGGCGTTCCACTTTTCGGAACAATCATGGACATTCCTGATAAGACAAGGGACAACGTGAAGGCAAGAGTCGATCAAGCAGTGTTATGCGATAGACCTAAGCTAGACATGGCGCCTCCTAAATCCGGCAAGTCATGGAGGAAGCCTCCGGCCGATTTCGTCCTTACGAGGCCTCAAAGGAGGGAAGTGCTAGAATGGTTCAAAACGTTAATATTCCCTGATGGGTTTGCAGCGAATCTGAGTAGAGGGGTGAACTTAACAACTATGCGAATCAACGGGGCAAAGAGTCATGACTACCACATGTGGCTTGAGCGGCTTCTTCCGGTGATGGTTCGAGGCTATCTCCCTGATCATGTGTGGCTAGTGCTGGCAGAGTTGAGCTATTTCTTCCGTCAGCTTTGTGCCAAGGAGGTATCTAAGACCGTGATCGCAGACATGGAAAAAATGGCGCCTGTGTTGCTCTGTAAGTTGGAGAAGATATTTCCACCCGGCATGTTCACTCCGATGTTTCATATGATTTTGCACCTCCCGTATGAGGCACGAATGGGGGGGCCTGCGCAGAACCGTTGGTGCTATTCAATTGAGAGGTGTCAAAAGGTTCTTCAAACGAAATGCAAAAATAAATGCAAAATTGAAGCTTCCATTGCAGAGGCTTACGTTCTGGAGGAGGTGTCAAACTTCACATCAAAATACTATTCAGACAACCTTCTGAGCGTGCATTATCCAGCTCCTCGTTACAATGCTGGCGAAAACGAATCGAAGCTCAGCCTTTTCCTAGGGCAATACGGAACTGCAAGTGAAGGGACCAACAAGACCTTGAAACATGAAGAGTGGCGCACTATCATGCTATATGTGTTGACCAACCTTTCCGAAGTGTTGCCATACATGCAGTAAGTTACTGTCCAATTTTTTTTCCTAGTATTGAATATTCCGCGTCCAACCAACTTGTTCCTTGTTGGTACAGGGAGTTTATTCATGAATTCTGGCGTGGATCAAGAGAACCAACCGCACAGGAAGTTGATACCCTTATTTCAAAGGGTGCGGGAAATGAAATGCCTGATTTCATTTCTTGGTTCAAACAAAAGGTATTTAGCATTTTTTCGTATCGCTTACAAGTTGCTCGTACGTGCGAATAATATAACTAACGATCCTGCTTGAACTTGCAGAGCCAAACTGATGCGTCTATGAGTGCCGATCTAAGACAGGTTGCCGATGGCTGTGCTAGGGTTAGGTCATTTCGAAGCTATGACGTTAATGGGTACCGCTTTCACACAACAAGCTACGAGCAGAGTCGGCCCAATCGAAGAACCACCAATACCGGAGTTTTTACGCCGGGGGACGATGGGGTCGAGTATTACGGAAGAGTTGAAGAAATATACGAACTCAAGTTTCATGGGTCCAAGCCTCTTACTCCTGTCATATTCAAATGCCATTGGTTTGATCCTCAAGCAGTGAGACGGACCCCTAATATTGGCCTAGTCGAAATTCGACAGTCATCAGTGTACCCAGGAGACGATGTATACATTGTGGCGCAACAGGCCACACAAGTTTATTATAGCTCATACCCGTGCCAAACCGACGACCGTATCAAGGGTTGGGATGTTGTGTACAAGGTAGCGCCACATGGCAAACTACCTGTCCCAAACAATGAAGATTACAATATAGTGCCAAACCCAGACGCCGGAGAGTTCTTTCAAGAACATGGGCAAGAAGAGGGTTTTCAGATAGACTTAACCGAAGAGATCGGAATGGAAGTAGAGAATGAAACGTTTAGTGATGACGATGCCGGAGATGAGGTTCACAATTTGAACGATTTGAAATTACTTGAGCGGTTACATTTAAACATTGAGGACGAAGGCGACATTCCTCCTCCGACGAATGTGCAAAATGATATCGACATGCCTGATAGTGATGATGAGGCATATGATGAAGCTAATCCCGATTATGATGATTATTTCTGATACATGTATGGTCTTTTTAAATTACTTTCGTATTTCTAATAATATATATATGTTACTTTCTAATTATATATGTTTTATATGTTTTTGCATCTATTTGGAAGTACTGATGGATTTCATCTTTTCAATTGCAGGTGATTGATCGAAGATGGTGGGCAGAGGTGGTGTGTTGAGGTCGGTGTCGTCGCTTTACAAGAGAGCGACTGGCAAGGGGAAGAGGTCCGATGAAGCTGAGGGGTCCGAGAAGGGACGAGGGAAGGGGCGAGGGAAGGGGCGAGGCAGAGGTGGAGGAGCTGGAGGCAGGGGTCGAGGAGGCAGGAGGGACCCGTCGCCTACACCTTCCGCGTACGAGGAGGAGGAGGAGCACCAGGGAGAGGAGGAGGAGGAGGAGGAGTTACCTTCTGCTCACGGCTCTGAGGAGGAGGAGGACGAGGACGAGGAGGGGGAGGCAGAGGGGTCCGGTTCCGCTTCCGAGGACTTGCAGAGTGTGTGGTTGCGAGGTCCCTCACAGCTCCCGACTCGGCCGATTCCTCCTAACAGACGGCCGATGATTCGACCCATACCGCCTAGGTACGTAATTTTCTAATTTTTATCGCTAACTTCTCATTTCATATGTTCAAAATCACAATAACATCTATTATTTTGTCTCATTCATTTGGGCAGGGGTTGGGAGGTGATCGAGGCAGGTGATCACAAGCGCATTCCCAATGGCATCCTGGGTCTTTTGTGCAGGCTACACTTCCCTGGTATGGTGCTCTACGCCGGCAAGCAGGTGCCGGCCTTGACGTGGGACCACTACAGAAACGCCGCTGATCTCCCAGATCGTGACAACAGGGTTTTTCAGCACAAGGCGGAGAGGGTGATGGAAGAGCTGTGGGTAAGTCTTCGTTGCACTGTATTGGTCAATACATCGCATTCATTGGATATTATTCAAATAATGACAGTGTACATTGCGTCTTGATGCAGGATTTCTACAGATGCGAGCCTGGGCAGGAGGCGTTGGCGGTTCGTGTGACGAACAATGCATGTCGTAAACTGATCAGAGACATGCATTACGAGTCACGCGTCCAGGCCGTCATAACTTACTACGCTACTGTCCAAAAAATGAAGGTGGAAAAAAAGGAGGCACGAACCATTGAGCTTACCCGAGAGCAATACATGCTGGTAAACACGAATACCGAACTCTTATGAGATTAAGTACGCTTAATTTGATCTTCTCATATTTTTATACTTGATGACGTGCAGGTGCCTCCGTGGTGGTGCGCCTCCCATTTCACGGCCTGGTCCTATATTGTCAACAAATGGTGCGAGCCCCAGTGGCATGGGACACACAACGCTTGCCGGGAGCCGCGCTTGATGATGCCAGGGGCACCACACCATCAAGGCAACCTTACCCTTTCCCCGTACGCGGCTAGATGGGTACGTGAACTCAACTTCTTTATTTAAACACTTAATATTTTCCATAACTTCTAATCATCTTTCTATTTTCCTTGCAGTCGGCGGCACATGGTGGCCAGCCTTGCGGGCAGTTGAAGGCCTTTGCTCTGTCCCACAAGGGCAAGGCGACGGCGGACATCGACTACAACCCAGAGGACCCGCCCGAGGCGTACAGCAACGCTACCGTCCACAGCCGCCTCAGTGAGTACACCTCGGCGGCAAGGGAGGTCCATGGGCCAGAGTGGGATCTGAGCACCGAGCCCCTTGATGGAGAGGTCGTGATGAGGGTGGGTGGAGGTAAGAAGCATGGCCGGTACTGGATTGGCGACAGCACAATCGACACGGCCTCTACTCCCACCCTCTCCGAGATCCGAGCAAGGAGCACGGGCTCAGCTCCGCCCATACGCCCACGGCCTAGCGCTACACAGATCCAGATTGAGCAAATGCAGGTAATCTTGGTTTAATTCATTGTTCATTGATTTGTACATGGTATTGCCTTGCATTGTAATATTGGGATCGATGAAATATTGTAGGCCCAGATGGATGCGAAGTTGGAGCAAGAGCGGCAGAGGATGCAGGCCGAGATGGATGCGAAGCTGGAGGCAGAGCGGCAAAGGAATGACCAGCGGATGGCGCAGATGTTCCTTTACATGCAGACTCATGGTACGGTGCCACAGCCAGGGCAACTCCCTCCTCTACCACTACCTCCTCCTTACGGCGGTCCTCCTCCCTTCGGCGTTCCTCCTCCCTTCGGCGTTCCTCCTCCCTTCGGCGTTCCTCCTACTTTCGGTGGTACTTCTCCTGGCACTCCTTCTGCAGGCACTCCGGTGAGTCACTTCAAATCTTTTTTACTTTAATTTCTTACCTTCAAGTATGATATAGTGAAGTAATTGAAGGGTTAGCTATGCTAGCTTGTAACAATATTTTGTCACTTCTATTACATTTTAGTTTATATGCTTCTAACCTACACATTTTAGCTTATATGCTTCTAACCTACAATTTAAATACTTGTATTGCTTTGCTCGTGCAGAATCAATCGGCGGGATCCAACAATCCCTCTCCGCAGAATGCTTGGTCGCCGTGGCCGCCTCGTCAATAAACCTGTAATTGTATTTCAACTTCTATAACTATGTGTCGTGATCGTGTGAGACTTTGTGATGACGGTTGGTGGACTATGTGTTTGTGATGATCGTGGACCTCTATGTGATGTGTTTGTGATGACGGTTGGTCGTGGACCTCTATGTGATGTGTTTGTGATGATGGTGGAGCTTTTTATGTGATATGTTGAGTTTGTGATGGTGGTGGAGCTCATTTATGTGATATGTTCAGTTTGTGATGATGTGGGCTTAAATATGTGATATGTGATGATGATTTGGCTCATATATGTGATGTATGATGTTTTTTTGTGATTGTGGTCCAGGTTGTAGTCGATTTGAAATGTTTATTGCAATCTGGAACAATTTTTTGCCGAGTGTTTTAAACCTTTGCCGAGTGCCAGAGTTAGACACTCAGCAAAGAATCCATTCTTTGCCGTGTGCCTGACGTGGCACACGGCAAAGAGTCCAGGCTTTGCCGAGTGTCGGGGCCCACGGCACTCGGTAAAGAGGCCAGGCTTTGCCGTGTGCCTGGGCCCACGGCACTCGGCAAAGTGGGGGTTGACGCCTGACGGACGCCAACACCTTTTTTTTGCCGAGCGCCACGTGGGGCACACGGCAAAGTGTTTGCCGTGTGCCCGACAAACGGCACTCGGCAAAGTACTGTTTGCCGGTACCGGTTTGCCGTGTGCCGTTTGCCAAGTGTACGGTGGGTTTCCCGTAGTGTCTCCCTGCTCGCCTCCCGAGGCTCGCCGCCGCGCGCGGCTCACCCCTGACCAAGCCGTCGCGCACCGCTCGCCCAAGCCCGCCGCGCCTCTTGCCGCCCGCCGCCACCGAGCGCAGCTCGCCCCCGCCCAACTCGCGCAGCTCGCCCGTCGAAGTCGTCGTGCGCAGCCCAACCAAGCCGCCACCGCCCAAGCCCGCCGCGCCGCTCGCCGCCCGCCGCCACCGCGCGCAGCTCGCCCCCGCCCAAGACGCCTCGCGTAGCTCATCCAAGCTCGCCGCGCCGCTCGCCGCCAGTGGCCACCGCGCGCAGCTCACCCCCCGCCACCGCCGCGCGCAGCTCGCCGTCGGGAGACGGGGCCATGGAGAAGGCCGTCGCGCCTCCCGTGACTCGCCTCTTGCTCTCACCCCCAGCCGCATCTCCGACCATCGCAAATCGATGCCATGGAAGAGCCCGGCGAGAGCAGGGGCGGTGTCAGACCCCATTTCTGGAATCTACTGTGCATCATGTATCAGTCCCTGGATCAGTAGCTGATACGCACACAACTTAACAGAATAATATCAAAAGCATACTTCGAATAAGTAAGATACCTGATATAAGACCTTTAGTGGCGGTATGACAAGGATTTATAACTATCCAAGTATGTCCGACCCACTAATGGTGAAGCAGACAGCGGGAGACTTTGGCCCAATGCCACAAGCAAACTTGAGAAGCAGAATCGAAAACCCAATCGTCGTCGTCTTCTACGAAGTCTTCTCCTTCTAAACCAACAATTGCAAACACGTGAGTACATAAGGTACTCAGCAAGCCCTACACTACACAAGGGTATATATACTTGCATATTTAGTCTTAGAAAGGAACAGGCTGTAAGGTTCATTTGCAGCAAGCAAATTTTATGCAAGGTTCACTAAAGCATGTGAATGAATTCTTTAGATAAAACATATAAGTAAGTGTCAATATTTTAGTTGGTTGGCCCTGGGGGAGTATGAAGCATTCCCGCCAGTTCCCAAGGTTTTAGTTGGGCCTTCCGACCTCAATGGTCATACTGACCCGGCACACTTGCCATCACTTCCAAAACACGAGCAGACTACTGCACACTCACACTTCAAGGAATGAGAGGTGGCTAATCATATCGAACTCAACAAAGATGCGTCATATGCCGTGACAACGTCCATCCGGATGAATTTTACACTCTGCAGAGGTTGTACATCTTTTCCCACGGGCTATGCACTCTTGATCGGAGAGTAACATAACGCCCAATCCATCTTCTCCGAGTACCACACACAATGCCACCTACGAACCATTACTGACCCAGGGACTTATAATGCGACTAATAGTAGTCAATGGCCCAATGGCCAAGTCGGACAACGACCAATTAAGATATCGTGTCTGCTCCTGGTTGCTCGTTTGCGCTACTGCCCTCCAGGTGGATCAAAGTGGTAGGCACCAAGAAGGTAGGGTAAGTCCTTCCCATACAGGTTCCGTGGTTGTACGAGAATCATCTTGTTAAAGGTTGAATGAACCGGTCCTTATGTGGCCGGGCAAGCACCATGTCCCACACTAGGGGCCTATCACAACATCACAATTCACTAATGGCCTTGCCCGCAGTCCAACCCATCCCATCACCGTCACCAACATCATCACCTAACACAGTTGTGCTACTCCCAACCCGAATATTAAGCACACCACCAAACTCATTTAACACGTTTATAAAGCATAATATATGAGTACGGTGTGGCAATGTAGAAACATTGCGGGGTCCTAAGCAGTTCTAGAAGCAAGGTGAACGTGCCATCATAGAAATGATGGAACTATCCTAGGGTTATCAAGGTGATAGGTATATCAAAGGTAAACAAGGACCCAGATATTAATGCTTTAGTAGGTAGCATCAATATCGGTTAAGCAGGTAGGGCAATATAACTACACAATCAGTAAAATAACAAGTAATGCATAGTACGAGATCAGGCCATAAAGGTGCATTGCGAAAACAGTAGGTTCAATCATGATCAAGGAGAAGTAGAGCTTGCCTGAAAACACTATCCTAATCTTCCGATTCTTGGTCCTCAGATCTTCTGTCGAAGCTGATGTCTTCGAGTCCTCCTCTTAAGCTTGTACCTTCTGACTCGTCTTCGGGCTTGGATTCTTCAACTCATCCTCGAAGCTTGGATCTTTTAGGTCTTCCTTGAATTCTTCTGGCTCTTCCTCGAATCTCGCGTAGGCTAACGCATAGAAACATTACGTATAAATAACTATCGCAAAAGAAATAAAGATCGAAAAGAGCCAATAAGATCCGATTAACTCCGATAAGAACCGATAGAACATCAATAAAAGACAAGAGCCCCAAATCATGTATGATGCATTAAGTTTTACTTTAAGAAAGATTTTATTATTTTATGGCTATTAGGAGTGGTGCATCGAGTACTAGAGCTTTTGTTATGAATGAAAGATGCTAAACACGACAGGGAAAACATGCTTGCATGAGGGTGAGAGCGGGCGTGTGTACGTGTTATTCGTATACTTGCAACACTAAAGCTTTATATAGGCCGTAACCTGTATAAAGGTACATGTAACAAGTATATGAAATGTGAGGTTGTCACTTTAAGAACTTCCATATCTTTTAGTATTACCTAATGATGATTTGCTATTATACTATCCATTGAGTTCGTCGTCACGTGTCAAGCATACGACGGTGGTACATGATCATGTATGATATGAATGCACAGCTGAAATCAAATACCAGCAAACAATAACTCCGATAAGATCCAATGAAATATAATATAAACGAGAATAAACAGGTTGATAAAGCTGGGTAAAGACTGGTGGCAACATTAGATTAGGTTTGGTCGGGTGATAGCTGAGCTCGGTTAAGATTGGAGCTTAGTTGTGGTTAAAAAGAGTTACTATGCTTTGACGGGGAACAACACAACGAGATTGGTTAGGTTTTGATCCTAGAAGGTGAAGGAATGGCAGTGTAAAGCAAGATCAACGGTGGAAGATTCGTCGAGATGGGATTTCATCGAAAGTGAGAAGAACTTGGGCATTGATGGTTTGCAGAGGTATTCCAGAGCTTCATGATTAGTACCATAGGGTACTACGCGCTTCTATGAACGTGTGAGCGCAAGAATCGCTCAAAACGGAGCTCAGGTGGAAAAGATATGGGCGTTTAAAGATTTTAGGGGCTTGTTTGTAATTACAGAAAAGATCCTAAGGACCCATATGTAAGAACAGAAAAGTCCTAGGGATCTATCTGTAATTATAGAAAAGCTCAGGGGGCTTGGTGCAAAAAGACGAGGGCTAAAGTATAATTACTGAAAAGTACAGGGGGGTTTCTGTAAAAGATAGGTCTGGAATGTAATTACAGAAAAGTATAGGGTTGTTTCTGTAAAAAGATAGGATCTAAACAGAATTAGCATAAAGATTAGGGGCCAATCTGTAAAAGTTCAGGGTCAGGGGATTTTCTAGATTTTATAGAATTATTTTTGTATTGAAAAAGGATATGGACCGAGTGCACGGGTTTGTGGACCGAGTCTATGGCTCGGTTCACCCACGTTCATGGTGGACTGGGTGAACCTGGATCGTTGGATGCTAGATAGGCGGCCGAGATTTAATGAAAAACGAAGGGGTATCCGGCTTCTAATCTCAGCCGTTGGCTGGGGAATGAACGGCTGAGGCGCGCTGGGAGGCGGTGTGGCGGCCGGCGGCGAGGTGCGCGGTGGCGCGCGGCCGGAGGCTCGCCGGAGCTTGCCGTTACGGCGCTCCGGTGGGCCAAACCGAGCGGGAGAAGGTCCGGGGGAGAGAGAAGGGGAGCGCGTGCTCACCGGGAGGCGTGTCGATATCGCGCGGGGGCGGAGACGCGTCGGCGACGGCGAGGCGCGGAGAGCGATGGCGGCGCTCGATGAGGGAGAAGAGGAAGGGGGCGCGTCGACTTCGTGCTTGCAAAGATTTTCTAACAAGTTCAGTGCCGCCCAAGGGCAATCACGGGCTAGAAACTGCAGAGGAAACTACAAGACGAGACCGAACAGAGACCACGGACTACGATAGGCTTACTAGCTACTCCTACAACACCTGGGGGGAACCGCTTTGTTCCTGTTGCTTTCCATGATACCGCTTCTCTTCAGGAATTAAAACATACATTGGGATACATAGATAATACAATCATGTAGTGTGACCATATATATATATATATTTTTTTTTTCAGGTGGTACAAGAGAATCTATGACTATCACAAGAAACAACTGCACAGCCTCTGTTTCATATGCTACAAGAGTGAAAGATAGGATACGCTGAAACTTATTACAATGTATGTGTAGTACTAGGTTTTGGTACTAGTATGAAGGATTAGAGATACACAGCATAGGACGATGACCTTGTGTCCTTGCCCACTAAGACTAACAAATATTGCCCGGCTTATGAGGCTGAAGCACTTTGGGGTGGCAGGAAAGGGCCTAGAAAATACATTAGAACAAGAAGAATATGTGTGATGAACTCCCCGCAGGTGCTTTTAGGTGCTCGTAGTGGAAGGCACGCACCCCCACAACGAGGCGCTATGTAGCAAAGCATCTCTAACCACACAGCAGCGATGAGGCCCCAACGATCAGTTTCGTCATTGATGCCAATAAGCTCCTGTGCCAGCTCGCATGTACGCGGCAACACCGGAGAATCAAGATCTCGAGCAATCTGCCGCAGTTCCTGCAGATGACTGTCAGTAGCATTATTGTCGTTGGCTGGTTCTTCGTGCTGGATTTCTGTCACCTGCGAGTCTTGTTGTTTCTCTTTGACGGCTTCCAAAAGCTTCCTGATGGCATCCATCTCACCCATAGGAACCTGTTGACCCAAAAGTTCGCTAATTTCATCTTGAGCTTTATCATGCACAACCTGGGAATTGGGAGAAAGCATCACACCACACTTGAAGACAAGGTATATGATATAGTTTGATAGTTTTCTGCTTATCTGCTTATCTGTCTTAGTTTGATTAGAATGAGTGATGGTGTTGTCTCCGAAGTAGTAGCAAATATCTGTGGCAATGTGCCAAAGTAGCACGCTTGTCGGGAAATCAACATTGATTCTCTTCTCTAGTGTTTTTCCTACTCTGTTTGCATATTCTGGATCTTGATGGGTGCTGATCCACTTCTGAAGCGCCAGGTGGCCTCGGGAGCTGGCAATGTTCCATTGTTTCCTTTTTCCGAAGTGTAGCAAATTGATGAACTCCTTGATGGGTACATGATCTTCAGTGATGGGTACTTCTGTTACATCAAATAACTGAACACCCAAGGCGCCCAATCGCCTACCGATCCATTGGCGTATAATTGCCATGCCTGTAGTATCTTGCACAGTGTACCTCTTGATCATGTTGTATTGTGCTAGCTCTTCGGACCACTGTCTTCTGCTCCATGCTGGCAGAATGTAGCTAGTTATATGCAAGATTCTGGCAGGAGGACTGAATCTTATGTCGGAAAAAATGAGCTTGATGGCAGACGATACATCTAGGACTATGGCTGCTATAATTAATATGTAGGAAACGATGATATCAGCTCTGCTAGTATGTAGTCGGTCCCCCTTTCCAGCGGATGTGAAGAGCACCAAGGCTATCGGGTTGGAGGCATAATGGAAGAGGGAATAAAGCAGAACAGGGAATAGTTTAAAAACTGAGCTGGAATTTGGCAGGAGTAATTCTCTTCTGGCTAAAGCACGGATAAAATAACAACTAACATTATGAAGAGTCATTCGAAGATGGAGTTTGGTGTAAGAGTTGTTGGTAGGAATGCACCAGCCATGCTCCCACGTACTCGTACGCCCTGCAGTGATTTGCACTAGAAAGGAATTCCTCTAGCATGCCTGGTAGCTTGTCCGCGATTAAAATCGTATGCACCCTGTTGAGGGGAGCATCTACTGACATCATGTCTTCAATAATAGTTGCATCGATTCCCAGCTCATCACTTCCACCATCATTATCGATAAAAGATATTGGACCACCTTTCAAGATCTTGTCAAGTGTTTCCCTCATTTCACTTATTATATCAGCTGCAGTCGCATGGGAGTTTTGCCCTACTCCTTGTGTGAAGAGTGACAATCTTTTCAGGTTTTCCCCCTTGAGGTTTTTTGGGCTCGAAAGACCAAGGCACAAGGTACGCTCAGCGTACTTGAAAATCCCAGAGAGGAACATGAGCACCATGGCAGCCTTGAGCCGGTGGTCTGGCCAAGATGCCTTGGCCACCACGTACGCGGCCACTACTGCTTGCGTGACCAAGTTGAGCAAGTGGCGTCCCCACAGCTCGTTGTCTTGCTTTGAAAAGGCGGTGATGGTATCCTGCCCACCCAGGTGGACGAGAACGAACGGTGCCCAAAAGGACATGAGCTGGTGGCGCGGCTCACTCGCGTGGACTGCGAGGTGGCCGAGCACGAAGAGGGCCACGGAGTCCGCCGATAAGTAGGCTAGCCACAGGACAGTACGTAGGATGAGCGAGGAGCTCTGCCTTCGCATCCCCGCAAAGAGGAAGAGGAAGACTTGCAGAAAAAGGCTCACAAGTATCAGAAAGTGGATCTCCCATGAGTCCCAGAGCTCTTTGGCGGCCGCCAATCTGAGGAGTTCACCATGTATATTGGTAAGCACTAGGAAGCAACTAAAAAGCACATGACATTATGATAATTCATTTCCCCGATATAAGGTCTGATTTGTAGGTAACAGAACAGATCGGGGCGCATAAGCTTTAAGCCAAAAATCGATGACATTTTCAGTGAACTGCCAAAAAACTAAGCATGGAACTCTGCCAACTGGTAGAAACAGCATCAACTACCAAGATCTGAAACTTACTAATAATCGCATAATCATTAATTTAAAAGTCAAAATGTTGAAGTGTATAAGTGAATTGCCTACCTTCTCCTATGGGTTTAAGCTTTTGGGTTCATCTGATTAGTACGTTCAATCTAGCACGGTACTAGTATCAGAGAAAGATCTCGAGTTCAAATCTTGGCAGAGGCTTTATTTGTGCCTCCGCTCTTTTATTACGACGTTTGCACCTTCATATCTGGCTGCACGTGAGTGGGGATGTTCAAGTGGATAAGTAAAACTAATAAACTCCAGAACTCTCAGTTGTCGAATTGTTGCTATTGGACACAGCTAGATTATTAGCACCACATCGAAGTCAAATCTGGGATTAGGCATTTGCCAATGTACTGATATAGTTCTCTCTTAGGAACACGAGAAATGAACATATAAAGTAACCCAAAAAAATGCAATGTTTATCAGCAGCAGGTAAGATCTATTCATTTGTAACAACAGAAATTCAAACCCAAAGAGAAGAAGAGAACAACGAAAAACAATGAAATTTGTGGATGGTGATTAGTTTATAACAGGAAAAAGAGAGAGGCGAACTCACTTTGGGTTTGGGGAGAAACTGTTGCCTCTCACACCGGACGGCATACCCGTGGTCGCCAATTCAGTCGCCTCCCCTCCCTCCTCTTGCTCTCCCACTCCCACCAGGACAGGCAGCGCGGCGTCGTTCTACGAGTGCAGTGCAGGCTTGGGCCGGTCTGTATTGCCCGGTCCTTTCTAAGTCAACGTCACAGCCACTGGTCCAGATATAGTAAATGGACGTCGATGATTTCCATGTTTCTTAATGCGAGTTGCCACCGCGCTCCCAGAAGAGCCTCACGTATTCCAAAATCACATCTCCACAGGGCCTCGATATGCCACCGCCAATCACGAAGACGGAAGGGATTGACCGGCCTACGCACATCGTCGGTCACTGACACCCATCCATCGACCACCTCATTGTTGCAAGCATCCTCCAACAATAACATGCATTTTGGGGAGGCAAAAGGAGGTTTACATCTTGTCTACAGTAGCTTGCATCTTTGCTTCAGGCGACTCCTCCTCCAACAACTGTTGCATTTCCATCGCATCGCCTCTCACTCACCCCCCCCCCCCCCCCCCCCCCCGCCCTCCTCTGATCCTTCCCGCCTGCCGTCGCTGCCCCGGCCGCCGCGCCCCACCTCGCCCTGCCTCGACCGCCACACTGCGCCCCGCACCGGCCCGACCGCCACGCCGTGCTCCTCCACGCCCCGGCCGCCACGCCCCGCCTCTGCCGCGCCCCGCCACGCCGCGCTCCTCCACGCCCCGGCCGCCGCGCCCCACCTCGCCTCCGCGCCCCTTCCACCTCCGCCACGCCGCGCGTCGAGCTCCTTCGCCCCTCCACCTCTGCCGCGCCCCGGCCGCCGCGCCCGCCTCTGCCAAGCCAGGCGCCGCCGCCCTGCGAGTGGGGCAAGGAGGATGGCGCCGAGGAAGCACAGCCGCGTTCAGGCTAAAAGGCGGCTAGATAGGAGAAACGGAGACCAGAACAACGACCAACAAGACAAGGCGAGCAAGAAGCACTATCATATGCTCGAGCGCGACGACCGGAGCATGGTCAGCGTCGAGCGGCGGCGACGTCGTCCATGGCAGACGGCGTTCCGGCCAAAAGAGAGGGAAGGAGGAGGAGGTAGCGCGCGCTTGACGTTCACCTTGTCTTCAAGGACCTCGGGGTCGATGATGTCGACGATGGGGACGACTGGGAGTACGAGTTCGTCGGAGAGGTGGACGGCGTGACGGACTGCGGCGGGGAAGAAAGCTCGTTCCGACGATCCCGACTGCGGAATCCGGAAAGGGAAAGGTCAGGGAGGTGCGTGAGGGAGTTTTGCAGCTTTCCCCGAAAGTAATTGAACTGGGGATCACCGTGGAGGATGGAATCGACGGCGAAGTCCCGGTTGCTCACCCGCCGGCCATGGGTATAAAACCGCTTCGATCTCCTCGCTGGCAGCGGCAATGGGAAACTGGTGCTAGGTATGGGCTAGTGGAAGACCTCGCGCATTAGTTGGTGGCGGCGGTTTAGCTCAGGGAGCAACGGAGCGGCTACGCGCGTGGCGTGGAGGTGATGCTTGGCGGCAATGGCGGCTTGGCCGGTTTGGGAGAGAGAATAAAGAAGAGGAAAGAGAGGCGATGACTTGACTTGGCTGGCTAGAGGACAGAGGCGAGGACCTTTCCCGGCGCACGACGATGGATGCATTCGAGGAGAGAGGGAGTGCATATTTGCATCTCCTCTCTTCTCAAATGCAAAATGCATACTCCTTTTGTATAGTCTGTTGGAGCTCATTTTTATGATGCACAGTACCAAAAAATGCATCTCCTCTCTTCTCAAATGCAAAATGCATACTCCTTTTGTATAGTCTGTTGGAGCTCATTTTTATGTTGCATCTCCTCTCTTCTCAAATGCAAAATGCACGACGACGGTGCCACGCATGCACCATGGGCGCGATAGCCATCAACGACCACCACAAATGGATCGCGAGGCCGACCAGCAGAGGGCTAGCTCGGGGCCTCAGGAGCCTCGGATTATTAGGCCACGGCTAGCTGCACCAAGCACGGCAGGCACCACTCAAAGAACGGAGCACGAAACAGATTGTGCAAGACAGGAAGAACCAGAGTGGAAACGCGATTTCACGTAATGTCGCTTCAAAATTGACCACCCCCTGCTGCCGGCCCACATATACACTCAGCACACATTCCAGCCCTCCCCTTAGGGCCTGTTTGTTTCAGCTTTTCAGCTGACTTTTCCAGTTGAAAACCTGGCTAGCTGAAAAGCTGAAATAAACAACAAACTTCTGATCTGGCTTTTAGAGTGCTGAAAAGCTGACTTCTGATGAAATATACTAAAAGCTGAAAAGCTTGCTGAGAGCTGCTTTTCTAGCTTTTGGCATGCTGAGAAGCTTAATATATATTACAAAAGTCAACATTAAAATTCTAACAGCCAGCTTTTCAGCTACTCAAAACAGTCAGCTTTTCCAAAAGCTCAAAAGCAACAGCCCAAACAAACAGGCCCTTAGACTGACTTCAACGCTAGGTGAGACCCAAACCTAAAATAGAGCTTCATTTGCATCAATATAGCAGACCAAAAAATGCTTCATCTCTAACCGAAAACCCAAAATCATCAGACCTTCTTCTTCCTCTTGCGTACCACCACTGTGCCGCCGCCCTCGCGCCACGCCGCCGCCCCGCCCCCGCGCCGCTCCACGCCGCCGCCCCCCGCCCCCGCCCCGCTCCACGCCGCCGCTCCCGCCCCCGCCCCGCTCCACTCCGCTGCCCCCACCCCCGCCCCGCGCGGCCGACGCGTGAGTGGCTTGGCGTGGCCGTCGAGCAGCGAGGCCGCCGCGTCCACCTCCAGCACCGAACAGCCCCCGGCTGCGACCTCCTCGCCGACGACGTCGCCGCAGAGCCCGCACAGCCACCGCCCGCGAGGGAGGGAGAAGGGGTGCGCCAGGAGCGAGGCCGCGAGGGAGAAGGCGACCACGGCGACGTAGTTGACGCGGAAGTAGCCGAGGTTGCGGCGCAGCCGCGAGGTGGCCTCGGAGAGGGAGTACGGCCGGGAGAAGGCTGACCGGTCGAGCAGCTCAATCCACGGCTTCCGGTCAGCGAGCGAGCGCCGCGCCGTGTCAGACAGCCGGCTCACGGACAGGCGGAAGGCCGGCGTGGCAAGCGTCGCGTCGGAGAGGACGGAACCAAAAGTCGGCACCGAGCCGACACCCGCCGCCGAGTTGGTCACGGGGAGCAACGGCGCAGGCATCGGAGCGGAGGCCATGGCGCTTGTCCTGCGGAATCGATCGATTTGGGCTTGGCGCGCGGACCCCGGCCGCGTACGCCGGCGTGCACTCCTCCCTCATCCCGCAGCACGCGCACACCTCCCACTCCTCCACCTCGGCCGCGGCCGTCATGGCCGGCGCCACCTCTTGCCCCGCGGCCGCCGCGGACATGAGGATTTGCCAATGAATCCGATAAAGGAAGCTGCTTCTTGGTGCTGGGTGGATTAGAAGAAATTGGGAATAATTCTTTCTCTTATAATGTGAATCCGGCAAGGGAGGGAGAGGAGAATACAGGGAGAGGCTACTCCCGGAATGGAGGACGGAGCGGTGGTTCGTCCATGGAGGAGGAGGGCAGAGCAGGAGCTCCGATTGGTGGAGCAGCTTGCTCTATGCAGGGAGCTCTGGGATGGGGGAGGAGGGGGACGGGGACGGCGAGGAGGGCGTCGCCGGGAGGAAGAGGAGGAGGGCGTCGCCGAAAAGGGGGAGGGGCGCCCAGCGCGACGCTCCGGTGCCGGGGGCGGTGGCGCGCGGCGGCCTGAGGACGCCCGGTGAGGGGAGGGGAGGGGGGAGGGCGACGCGGAGTCGATGGGTAACGCCGCGCGACACACGCATTTCTAGGTGACGAGGTGCTCCACTCCGAAAATAGGTAGCAGATTTAGGTCACCCGTTGGAGATGTGTTTTTCATATTTTTGCACCCATTATGGGGTATAAGTGACATTTGGGTAGTGGGTTGGAGTCAGTCTTACATTCCAGTAAAAGTCATGACCCATTGGATGCCAAGCCCAGCTCACATGTGGTCGTTTTCTGACGGAGCTTACAACTGCAGCCAAGCGCCCTCGCCTGGGCGAGAGGAAGGCGACTGAAATCAATGGACTAAAATTTTCTATTCAGAAAGTTTCATTATTGACCATTAGAATACGATCATGTAGTAAGATAACATCAGTAACTTACTAGGTTCAAAAAAAAACATCAAATAACAAGCGTAATTGCTCCGCATCTCTACTCCTGTCAAAGTGAGAGTTGGAATACATTGGAACTAGGGAAAAATGTTCGTAAACAACAGCTCTTTGTAGACAACAACACACCTTTGTGGGGCTCAAGAGCTAGGGGGTGGCACGAAAGGGCCTAGAATCAGCATGAGGAGGAGAACATGGGTTACGAACTCCCCACCGGTACTTAGATGCTCGTAGTGGAAAGCGCCCCCACAATGAGGCGCGACGTAGTAGAGCATCTCCGACCATACTCCGACGATGAGGCGCCACCGTTCAGCTGCATCCTTGACGCCAAAGAGCTCCCGGGCCAGCTCACGTGCACGCGGCAGCACTGGAGAATCAAGAGCTTCAAGGCTGCTCTGCACAAGTTTCTGCATATTGTTACTCACTAGTACAAAAAAGGCCTTCAGTGGCGGGCATATTGCGTCAGCAGTGGCGATCAAAGCGCGCGCCACCGAGCATCCGCCACTGGAAGCCAGTCCAGAGCGGTGGCGCACAGACCGTCCGCCACTGATATAGAGAATCAGGGGCGGACGGTGACGCAATACCGTCCGCCACCGAAACCACGGCATCAGTGGCGGTAAGACTGACGTCACACCTACCGCCACTGATGATGGAGCCATCAGTGGCGTTCGCTATAACGTCATTGCGTCCGCCACTGATGTTCAAAACACCAGAGGCGGACACCGTGACGTCACAGCGTCCGCCACAGGTATTCACAGTCCAGTGGCGGACGATGACGTTACGTCGTCCGCCTCTGTTGATACACTCATCAGTGGCGGTTAGGGTGACCTCACAGTGCCCGCCACTGGTCCTGTGTACCAAATTCAAAAAAAAATGCTGAAATTCAAATACACCTAGGATTTAAAATTCAAATATCCTTCACAAACCAATATTCATCACAGATCATCATCACATATAAAATATCCATCACATAACACATAACCAACATTCAAAATCAATAATAACAACAAAATACAAGTTACATCCATGCATATACATATATATATATATATATATTACAAAAATATGTCAAGTATAGTGTACAGAAACTATGGAGCAACATCATCGCTCTCATACGGCCAACTATAGTCTATCAAGTCCCTCTGAGCGAGATCATCCTTCCAATTTTTCTCAATGACGGTCTGGTGGTGGCTTGTATATGATCGTCCTGTCCAAATGCATAAGTCGAGGTGCTGTGCCAAATCACTTGTAGGATCAAAATATGCTCCTTCGGGATGGACAAGATGATGCATAATGAAGCGACAGATCCTAGATGTGAAGCTATAAAGCTCAGAGTCGCTATACCCACTAACGCCTTTTTTCTTCGTGTCCTGCCCACATGACGAAAACAAACATCAAGATATGTCTATGTGTGTGTGTGTGCAAATTGCGTGATTTAATGTACTTACGTGTTTCGTAGGGTCTTCGCGAGGCAAGTGTAGAAACTTGTTATGCACGCCCATGGACAGCCAACCAAGCACGTAGTAGCCACAGTGCATGGAGCCCGGAGGCTGTTTTCGACACTGGGTAACCATAAAAACGACGTTAGCGTTAGGCTCAATCTCCGACACAAGTATCTATAGAGTGATAGAAATGAGAGCCCATTCTATTGTAGTACCGGATAGTTCCACCGCCATCCCATATGCCTTTCCCACTTCGCCGGGTGCTCGCCGTTATAATGACGAATGTAATGCCGGTACCCGCTGTTGCAAAAGTAAACGACGGCGAGTCAGGTTTAGTGTCGATATAACTACATGAATATTGACAAGAGTCCCTTAGATACGACTTCTTACTGCTCTATGACTTTCATAAACATCATGTAGCTTCTGTTGTCATAGTCGAGGGAGTCGAACACCCAAACCCTTCCTTGCTTCGGATATATCAGAAAACATATCCAGTGGTTCCTACACAAAGAATTAGCTATGTTACTCTCCTAGCCTAGCAATGAACAACGAAATAAACGACGACGTGATTGAGAAAACTTACAAAAAATTGTAAGGGGCCACGATGCAGTGTCTGTCTCGCCTTCGTACATGCATCTACCAATATAGACCGAACATGCTTCCCTCACATTTGTGGTCATTTGCTCGACTATATTACGCCGCTCTTTTCGAGACATGCCAGCGTATTGTGGCGCATTTTCATCGATCTTCGGGTGAGGTGTGATTCAGATATGAGATGCGGGTGGAGGAACCCAACATGGTTTTGGTCATTGTGGGAACAAATCCTACACAAGATATTGCGTTAGTAATGCTTAGTAATCATTTCCATAAGAGAATGAAAATCTGGGAAGCACTTACAAGCACCAAAGAATTATCATCGTCGCGTCGATCCGATCGAGACGATAGATGTGATGAATATCCTCAAAAGGCACATTCATCACGAAATCAGTGGAGTTGAAAATCTTCCCAGGAACGCGACATGGGATATTCTCAATGCTTCGGGAACACGCCTCAATGTAACACTCGTGAAATCTATTCATTACCCAATCACAGTCATTGAGCTTATTCCTTGGAAGGAGTGGCATGCCGTGCACGTACTTCGGGAAATCATCTTGTTCATAATCCCAAGACCCTTCCGTGACACCTGGCTTCATCGTACGTTTTGGCGCCTCAACGGCCTGCACCGTAACATTCTTCGTCATCCTATCGGCCAAGGTGCGAAAGAAAGCTGCACATGCAGGATCAAGTGGTTTAGCCGGTTGCTCATCGTTATAAAGTCTTGTCTTCTTAGGGATAATTAAGCAAATAGGCTTGCCTTGGACAATCCCCTTAGCATCATAGGGCTTCTCTTTTTGTTGCTTCTTTGCCTTTTTCCCCTCGATCGCCTTATCATTTTTTGGTGGTGGTGGAGGTGAAGGATCGCGCGATCTCTTGCTACCCTCGGCCTTGTTGTCCTTTCTCGGTGATCGCAGAGGTGAAGGAGCACGCGCAGCCTTGGTACCCTCCGCCTCCTTGTCATTTTTCGGTGACGAAGGAGGCGTAGGATTGCGAGTGTCCTCTTGTTCATGGGCCAGAGAAGCTATAGGTGAACGAGGTGGAGCTTCAATATCCATCTCCGGCTCTCGAACCGGAGACTCCGCAGCTCGACCTGCGTCCGGAGCTGGAGAGTCCGCTACAGGAGGCGGAGGCGGAGGCGGAGGCGGAGATGGAGACACGGTGTGTACAACAATGTTCTTCCTGTGCCATGCCACGGAATTGTTGATGGCATCTTCGAGAGTCTCAATCCCCTCTTCTCATCTGGGTAGTCAACCTCCTCCTTGAGGAATTTATCGTCTATGACCCGGCTGACAAACACCCTGGCACACTCTTTTGGCAATTCCTTTGCGTTGATCTCGCGACCAACATACGCAGTGCCTTCTGCAACCTTGAACTGCCAGCTCTTCCCTTTCCTCTCCATTGTCAGAAACAGATAGCATGGTGTAGGCTCCTTGATATCATCCACTGGGTACCTCTGAGTATCGGCAGCCGTGGAGCCAGCGCTGCTTGGAGCCTTCGGTTCGCTTTGGCTACATGTTGGTGTCGGTGTCTCGATACTCAAAGTGAATTCAGGAATTGGTATTGGTGCCGCCAGGTGTGGGTTCTCCTTGATGAACCTGAACATGTTCCTCTGAAATTCCTCGAACGATTGATCCACAGAGGGACGCTCGTCCTCAGGCTCGACAACGCACCGTGCGATGGAAGAGAATCCTCGTGTGCGACCACGATGTTCCTTCGTCCCGAGGGCAACGGTAAGCTGCTTATCTGCTTCCTTTCCCTTTAGCTTCTTTGCTTTGTGGGACGCAGCAAACTCCCTGGCTCTCTGCACCACTTCACTAACCTGGGAGTTCTTTGGCACCAACTTCCCGTTAGCAAGTTTCTTCAGCCGTGCGAAGAGCCAGTTTCGAGTACGGATAGACATGTCTCCATACTCAACCTCTTCTCCCGATTCGCGGGCTTCCTGTTCCCTTCTCCTCCATATTGGGATCTTGCCTCTGTAGCCTCCAGGCCCTAGGTTATGATGCAGCTGGTTCTTTTTATTCAGAGCATTGAATATTTTGCTGATCGATTTGAACTCTTCAGAGGACCTGGAGTTGACGAAGGCTTTCCAGTCATTGGGTGGGATAAACCCAAATTCCTTCAACGGGTCTCGACCAGTTTTGATGAAGTCCTTGTCCAGGTTATACCTGAACGTGCGAAGGCACTTCGACATGGTCTTTAGAGTAGCCGCTTTTGCGGCTTCAAGAGAGTGGGCAGGGAAGATGTACTTGGCCTCAATGAGACTCCACAAACGATCTTTCTCCGTGTCGGGTACCTTCTTCCAATTCGACCAGGTGATCTTCCCTTTCTCTCTAACGAAACACCCGCAATCATTGCGCCAGGTTGCCAAGATTCCCTGCGGCTCGATTGGCGACCCTTCTTCGCTGACCCTATCCACTCTGTGGATGCCAGAACTTAACTTGTTCCGCTTCCTTTTTCCTTTATTTTTCTCCTTCTGCATAGAGCTCGTTTCAGGAGCGGATATTTGGTCTGCCGGCACTATGGCAGCTGCGTCTTCCACGAACAACCATTTTCGGTTACTTCGCCGTGGTCGTGGCTGTGAAGGAATCTACGAAATAGGACACCATGTGTCAATTTAATGAAACATTGAACTCCTGACGTACTAGGTGTCGATGACCCGATACCTCATCATTCGGATTGTAATCGGGGTCCGGGGTCCCTCAGCGCGCTGCCTTTTACCGCACGGAGGAAAAGGAGGGGATTCAGCCTCATAGGGATCAGCCTCTTCCTCTTCGTTATCGCTGGGAAGTACCTCAGCAGTTGGGCTCCTGTCTACTTGATTCCCTTCGTCCATTCTTTTAGACTCTTAAATGATTACTGTATAATAACCGAAATCTTGTTAGGTTTATTCATGTACTAAATATTATTGATTAAAAAACATGCGTCGGCATCAGAATGAGGATAGCATTATCACTATGCAAAAGGTGGACTTCCCAGAGCCGCGCGGCATGTCAAGCCAAATGATTTTCACTTCGCATCAACACGACACGTCGACTCTGGGAAGTCTACATATGGCTATCCTACCTCATCATTTGCCGAGAAAGAAAGTTGTCAAATAAACAAATTAAATTGCTCTCAGTGCGGGTTGCCGAATTAACGGCCATCCAACGCTCTAAGGTCCTAGACTCGAGTGGCAACATGTATCCAATATCTTAAGATATGGTCCAGGTTGCCACACCCGTCTCTCTTAGTCCGCACTCATCATCGAGCATTGGCCTCAGCATATAAAGCTCAATTGAACATCATCGCAGTAATACAAAGTTCTCAGCGTAATTATGTAAATAGAACATCACAGCAGTAGCACAAAGATCGGTGATAGACGAAGCAGAGGGGAAAAGAGGAGAAGAACAAGAGCATGCAGTGGCGGGCAATGATGACGAGGTCGAGGTCAGCGAGGACGGCGAGGTAAAAATGAAGGACTAGTGGCAGGGGATAACTCACAAATAAATAGTAAACAAAATCATCATCGACCATTGTGCTACTGCTCAGAATAAATATATAGTGATCAAAATCATCATCGACCATTGTACTAGTGCTCACAATCAATAAATACTGCATCATCGGCCATGTTTAGGGAAAAAAAACTGTGACACCAAAATCTGCAGCCAACTAATGCTGGCAAGAAGAACAAACTGCACGAGATATATATGTAGTATTAATACTGCAGTACATACATATAGCATATAGGACTTAGCAACATTAAGTAGCAAAATTCAGTAGCAAAAGAAAAATAATCAGTGGCAAAGGAAAAATATTCAGTACCAAGATTCATATAAACTAGATTGATTCAAACTAGCTGACAGATATTAGGGCAAACAAAATATTAGGACCAGCAGCCAAAGTTCCAACAGCAGGTAGCAGATTAAGAAACATAAATTTTGGTATAGCATATACGACTGGCAGGATTGCTAAGACAAATTTTGGTAGCAGATTAAGAAACAGCAGGTAGCAGCCAAAGTAATGCAGGCAAGAAGAACATATAGGCAAAACAGATAGGCTGCAGTATATATGACTTAGCAATATATACACAAGCTAGGCAGAAGAACATATAGTACATACATAGGCAGAACAGATAGGCAGAAGAACATATAGGCAAAACAGATAGGCAAAAGAACATATAGTACATACATATAGCATATAGGACTTAGCAATATTAAGTAGCAAAAGAAAAATATCAGGGTAGGATATAACACAAGCTGCAGTATATATGTAGCATATAACAGGGTATAAGGAACAAGATGTGGCATATAAAAACAGGGCAACAACAAGAATATCAAAATATTAGCATTTCAGTTGTACCATGGCAGCCAAGTGAGATTCAAACTAGCTGCATAATTAAAAGGCACTAAAAAGCTATCTTTCTACTAGCAACATATAGGCAAAACAGATTGAGCAAGCAACTGTCCAAATAGCTAACAACAGATTGAGCAAGCAACCATGTCATTTCAAAGGTAGCACACAAACACATGTCATTTCAACCAAATTATGCCTGCACAAATCCAGCAACCATAACACTAACACATGGTCCTTAAATCTTCCAATATATATCAGCACAAGGACCAGCATTTCGGCACTAGAATCATTGCAAGGACCAGTAGCATTTCGGCATCACTAACACAAGGTCCTTATGATCCATTGCTGACCAAGTTTGAAGCATCAAACCAAGTTTCAAGCATGAAACCAACAGGAGCACATTTTCTTGACCACCAGCATGTCAGCACAAACCATCACATTTTCTTGACCACCAGCATGTCAGCACAAACCATCACAAACCAACAGCAGGATCACATTTTCTTGACCACCAACAGGAGCAGAGGAAAGAGGGGCAGAGCAGAAGAGGGGAAGAGGAGAGGGGGCGCACCTGGACGGCGAGGTCGGCGAGGACGGGCAGGTTGAGCACGGCGACGGGGCTGAGATAGAGGAGGGGGATCGAGCTCGCGGGCGACGGGGACGGAGAGGTCGAGGACGGCGAGGTCGTTGGCGAGCACGTCGAGGACGGGCAGGTTGAGCACGGTGACGGCGGCGAGATAGAGGAGGGGGAGGTAGCGGGAGACGGGGATGGCGGGGTGGAGGACGCCGAGGTCGACGGCGGCGCGAGGACGACGAGGTCCACGAGGTCGGGGAGGCCGGCGAGGTCGAGGTCGCTGAGGTCGACGGCGGCGAGGATGGCGATGTCCTGTGGTCGGTGAGCTCGAGGTCGGGGAGGACGGCGATGTCCTGTGGTCGGTGAGCTCGAGGTCGGGGAGGACGGCAAGGTCGAGGTCGCCGAGGTCGATGGCGGTGACGACGGCGAGGTCGGTGAGGTCGACGACGGCGGCGGAGGTCGGGGACGAGGAGGGGGCGGAGCTCGGGGCCGGCGAGGGGGCCGAGCTCGGGAATGGTGAGGAGGAGGACGGCGAGGTGGAGGGCGGAGGTCGGACGGAGGCGAGGAGGACGGCGGCGGATTTGGGCAGCCTGACGGTGTCGCGCGCGAAATCCTCTAAGTTAGGGTTTCGCGCCGGCGCTAGGCAGCTAATATAGGAGCAGCCAGCAGTGGCGGGCGGTGCCGATGTAAAAGCGTCCGCCACTGGAAAACTCTGCTCGGTGGCGGACAGGGTGACGTCACCGTCCGCCACCGGGCGACGTGACGTCATCTCGTGCGCCACCGGAAACAGGCTCGGTGGCGGACGGAGTGACGTCACCCGTCCGCCTTTGGTGTTGCGCGGTACAAATACTTAAATTAAAACGCCTCATTCATTAGTGAACGTCGTTGTGCCTCAGCGGTAAAGCGCTTGGTTTGTATGCTGCAGGTGCGGGGTTCGAAACCCGCCCGGCACCACTTTTTTCGAATCTTTTTTTTAATCTCTATATCTATCGATATAATATTATGATAAAAAATATTTTTATTTTAAATACCACTTTAACTATATTTTAAATCATATAATAATATTTTGTGATAAAATTGTTTTTGTTATTATCTTTTTACTTCTTATATTGATATAGTATTTCTAAATACAACTTTAACTATTTTTTTCACTTCTTATATTTAAATAGGATATTCAAATAATACTATATTAAAATAGTCTAACTATTGTTTTCATTTTCTTTTCACTTCTTATATTACAATAGTATTCTCAAAAAGAACTTTAATATTTTTTTTCAATCTCTATATATATCGATATAATATTATGATAAAAAATATTTTTATTTTAAATACCACTTTAACTATTTTTAAATCATATAGTAATATTTTGTGATAAAATTGTTTTTGTTATTATCTTTTCACTTCTTATATTGATATAGTATTTCTAAATACAACTTTAACTATTTTTTTCACTTCTTATATTTAAATAGGATATTCAAATAATATTATATTAAAATAGTCTAACTATTGTTTTCATTTTCTTTTCACTTTTTATATTACAATAGTATTCTCAAAAAGAACTTTAATATTTTTTTTCAATCTCTATATATATCGATAAAATATTATGATAAAAAATATTATTATTTTAAATACCACTTTAACTATTTTTGAAATCATATAATAATATTTTGTGATAAATTGTTTTTGTTATTATCTTTTCACTTCTTATATTGATATAGTATTCCTAAATACAACTTTAACTATTTTTTTCACTTCTTATATTTAAATAGGATATTCAAATAATATTATATTAAAATAGTCTAACTATTGTTTTCATTTTCTTTTCACTTCTTATATTACAATAGTATTCTAAAAAAACTTTAATATAGTACTTATACAATAATTGGAAATATAGTACTTAATTTATTACAACCACACGATATTTTACAATAATTGGAAATATTGTACTTAATATATTACGACCACACGATATTTTACAATAATTGGAAATATTGTACTTAATATATTACGACCACACGATATTTTACAATAATTGGAAATATTGTACTTAATATATTACGACCACACGATATTTTACAATAATTGGAAACACATGATATTAGCCCTTCACTACTTTCCCTTCGCAATCAGTGCGCAGGTAGGGCACCACGGATGAATAGGTGAGGTCAAGTTCAAGTTGACTTATCCGGTTTGTATCAGCAAAGAAGGGCACTTCATCAAACTGGTTGTATTCTTCTTCATCCGTGGCACCGTCGACTCCGATGATTCTTTGTTTTCCATAGACAACAACCTGCTTCTTCCATTCAGTTTCTGGGTCAGGTGCATACCACACTTGCGCTACATTTTGGGGGAGTATCCAAGGATCATCCTTGTGACCAACAATGTTTAGGTCAACAAGAGTCATGCCGAATTCATCCACGTGGACCCCTTGGTCCTTGACCCATACGCACTTGAATATAGGGATTTGTAAGGACATTCCATAGTTGAGTTCCCAAATCTCTTCAATGTATCCGAAATATGTCTTTTTGTTTCCGTCACTGTCCTCTGCGCTTGTTGTTACACCACTGTTTTGGCACTGACTCTTATTGTCCTTTGTTTTGGTGTAAAATGTGAACCCATTAATGTCAACGCTTGCCACGAAGTGACAAGACTTAGTGGACCATCTGCCAATAGATGCATCGTCTTTTCATCTGTTGTCTCTCTAACTGGTAGGTTTTGGTTCTTCAACCATATAGTGAAACAGCTCTTGTGCTCTTGCATGATTCAATCTTCATCGCGTGTGGGATTTTCTTTAGAAAGTTGTTGCAAGTGTTGCTCAACGTATTTTGCGGTAATCTTTAACTGATGCAGGATGCTGTAATGTGCTTGACTCACTCTTTCGTAACTCGCATCGGTGAAGGTTTTTCTTCCTTTAGTTCCTTTACCAGCGAGCCTTCCCTCGTGCCGCGACCGCGGAACACCTATTTGTTTCCCATCTGTCATGTAATCGTTGTAGCACTCCAAAACCTCTTCTGTTATGTAGCCCTCTATCATGGATCCCTCAGGATTTTTGGGACTGCGCACATAGTTTTTCATAACATACATATACCGCTCATACGGGTACATATAGTGAAGGTAAGAAGGCCCAAGGACAAGTATCTGATCAGCTATGTGGATCATATAGTGCTCCATCGTATCAAAAAATGGGGGGGGGGGGGGGGGGGGGAGCACATCTCGAGTTGGCACATAGTCTCCCGCGTCAGTTTACGTATCTTTTGCAATTCTCCAACGTCGATGACCTTCTTGGAGACGGCATTAAAAAAGTGGCACATCCGCGTGACTGCAATCCTGACATATGGGTGTTTGATAGCCCTTGCAGCGATCGCGAGGAACAAAGAAAGCATCATATGGCAATCATGCGTGTTGTAGCCACTTATCTTTAATTCGGTCATTGAGACTAGATTCTTTACGTTGGTTGACCTTGATACTACGTAGGCACTTGCATATTGTTTTTTTCTCCTCTAGTGTCAGGTTAAAACTGGCCGGTGGAAGGTAATACTTTCCATTCTCCAACTGCTCAGGGTGAAGCTCTTTCTTTATTCCTTGTTTTTGTAGGTCTTTTCGAGCACGGAGCCCGTCCTTTGTCTTGCCTGGTGTGTCCATAAGGAGACCTAAGATGCTATCAAAGACACCCTTCGTAACGTGCATAAGGTCGATTGCATGACCTATTTCCAACTGTTTCCAGTACGCTAAGTACCTATAGAAAATTGATTTCTTCTTATATATTGCTCCTTTGGAAGCTGATCGAACTTGTTCCGCTTTCTCCCCTTGACTGCCTTGCCAAGAACAACCTTGTAATCTTTCACCAGATTATAAACAAATTTGCCGTCGCGAAGCACTGGTGCGGGATCTTTCTCCTCTGTACCATCAAATTCTTTCGTCATTCGACGGTATCTGTGATTTTTTGGTAAGAATCGTCGGTGTCGCATGTACACCAGCTTGCAGAAATTTGGAAGGTGCACGCATGATGTTTGGTCAACGCAAACAACGCATGCCGACTTCCCTTTTACCTGGCCGGTTAGAGTCAGGCGAGCGGGATTGTCATTGATGGTCACAAAAATAATAGCATAGAGGGTGAAGTGCTCCTGTCGGTAGGCATCCCACATGCGAACCCCCTCTTCCCACAGCTTCTGCATGTCTTCCATCAAAGGTTCCAAAAACACATCTATATCAATGCCAGGTTGCTGTGGACCGGATATAAGGGTACTCAGCATGAGGTACTTTCTTTCGTGGCATAGCCATGAAGGAAGATTGAAGACGCATAGAATCACCGGCCACATACTTTGTGGGTTCCTCATGCCACCGAAAGGATTCATTCCATCTGTACTCAAGCCAAATCTCACATTCCTCGGATCGTATGAGAACCGAGGGTTGTCCACGTCAAACTTTTTCCACTGTCGGGCATCCGCGGGGTGACGAAGCTTTCCATCCTTCTTGCGCCCATCTTCAGCGGCATGCCAAGTCATGAGTTTGCCGTCTTTGGAGTTTGCGAACAGACGCTTCAAGCGATCGACTACCGATAGGTACCACATCACCAGTGCCGGAATTTTTCTGCACTCAACCTCATCTTCTTCCCCTTCGTTTTGATGACTGGTCCTGCCGCCTCTGTTCCTCTTTCGTCCCTTCTTCTTGATGTTCACGGTACAAGAGTCATCAACATTGTCATCGTATCTTTTGTACCGACTGACGTTACAAACTGGACATTTCACCTTGTCCGCGTGTTCTTTACGGTACAGGATGCAGTGATTCGGACAAGCGTGTATTCTTTGTACGCCTAATGTCAACGGAGACAACAGCTTCTTTGAGTGGTACGTGCTTGTGGGCAAAGCGTTGGGTTTCGGCAATGTGTCGGCTAAAACCAGCAGCAATTCATTGAAGCTACTGTCTGACCACCCGTTACTGGCCTTTAGTGTGAGGAGTCGAAGCACCGTCTTTAATACCGTGCACTCACTCTCACATCCTTTGTCAGTGGAGTACAGAGGCTCTCTCGATGCCTTATCCAACATCTCTGCGTTATCCAAGCCTTTCTTTCGGTTGTGGAGTAAATCCTCATGCTCCATGTGACGGAGCATTTCCTCTACATCGAGGCCTTCACATCCTCCACTCTCGTGTACCGAGCCATCATCTTGGGCGTTACACTGATTTGCACTATGACGCTCATTGTTGTCTCGTGCCCTCTCTGCGTGACTGTTGCCTTCTGCACTTTCCTGCACGTTGTTGCCTTCTCGAGTGTCTGGTGTTTCACCATGTTTGATCCAGATTGAGTAGTGATCTATGAAACCTTTCTCCAACAAGTGCTCACGAATAGTTTCATGTTCCTCAAACAATACATTATTCTTGCATCTCTTACAAGGACAATATATAGCCCTTGTATTTTGACGTGCAGCGTGAACCTTAGCGGCTTGGAGAAATTTGGTGACTTCCTCGAAATATATTATTGGATCTCCGCCACCCCCATTGTACATCCAAGACCTATCCATCATCTACAATCTTCGAAAAAAATAATTAAACAAACGAATACGAATTATAAATTAAGAATAACAATGCTATACAAATTTGACACAATATTTTTATTCAATCCATAGACAAGACTATATTAATTCCCCATCCCCTCTCTCTTACATATATGGTGCATACATCAAAATCATTGATCTCTTAAATTACAATAAAAACTCACAAGACAAACAACATAATACTTGGAAGGTGAACATATTAGATAGAATCTACTAATTCCCCCTCAAAAAAACAATAGAATCATCTCAATTGAAGGAAAAAAGTTTACAACCCTAAATAAACTTTATGCTCAAAATTAACCATGAAAAAGACATCTAAACACAAAAAGGCTCCAATGGATATCAAAGATTTACCTCCTAGATCAAATCCCTCAAAAAAAAACGAGATCAAAACCTTCCCCCTATGTTTTCTAATTTTTCCCCGCCGCCGTACGGACATCTATGTCGAGATAATCCGGTACTGTTCGCGTGGGGAAGACGCGCAGGTTATATAGATGAAGGCTATCAGTGGCAGGCACCATGACGTCACTACCATGCGCCACCGATGACGCTTATCAGCGGCGGACGGAATGACGTCAGCATTATCAGTGGCGGATGGTGTGACGTCACCTGTGACCGCCACAGAGGATCGGATTTAGTGGCGGTGGACCTGACGTCAGCGTCCGCCACTGATATGCTTCTCAGCTATGGCGAACGGTTATGACGTCATTCCAACCGCCACTGTTGACACCTTCTCGGTGGCGGTCGCTTGTGACGTCACGTTCACCGCCGCTGGTGCCGCCTTCTGTTCCTGTAGCCGCGATGACGCCAGCCCGTCCGCCACTGATGGTTGCTACAGTAGCTGTCGTCGGGTTAGCAGTGACGGATCGTTTGGTGTGCGCCACTGTTATAAAATTTCAAGTGTCATGTTAGGCTCTTTTTGTACTAGTGACTGTCACGCCGTTCTGCATGTTTATGGGTTTCAGTTGCCATTGAGTCTTGTTCATCGTCCAATTCCTCCTGCTTTTGGATTTCAGCCACCCTGGAGCCTTGCATGCTGCCCGGTTTTCTAGGCTTCTGGATTTCATTCACCATCGATGAGTCTTGTTCCTCATCCAGTTCGTTAGCCTTCTGGATTTCAGTCACCTTTGTGTCTTGTTCGTTGCTCAGTTCTTGGGGGCTTCTGGATTTCAATCACTGTCGAATCTTGCTGTTCTTCAGGTTTCTGGATTTCATCGGTCCGATGTTGATGTTCTTCATCCTTGTGTTCAAACACCGCCCTGACAACATCCTTCTCATCATCTAGATTAACCTGTTCCTTTTTCTTGGTGTAGAAGATTTCACGAATATCATGACCAGTTCTGTCATGCACATACCGGGATCTGGTGGTACGCTTTACGCCGCACTTGAACACAAGGTACATGAATATCATGACCAGTTCTTCTTGCTCTCCCACTCCCACCCCAGGACAGGAGTTCTACGAGTGCAGTGCAGGCTTGGGTATGTATAGCCCGGTCCTTTCTAAGTCAACGTCACTGGTCCATATATAGTATAAATGGACTTAACGTCGATGCTTTCCATGCATGTTTCTTACTGCGAGTTGCCACCGCCCAGAACGAGCCTCACGTATCCCAAAATCACATCTCCGCAGGGCCTCGATATGCCACCGCCAATCACGAAGGCGGAACTGCGGAAGGGATTGACCGGCCTGTGCACATCGTTCGGCCACCGACGCCGATCCATCGACCACCCTAGTGTGAGCAAGCTGCAAGCATCGTCATGGGACTGACACCGCGCATTACGGGCGCGATAGCCATCAACGACAACGACCACGAATGGATCGCGAGGCCGCCTGAGCCAGAGCAGCAGAGGGCTAGCTCCGAGCCTCAGGAGCGCGGATTAGGCCACGGCTAGCCGCACCAAACAGTCACGGTACTGTAGGCACCAGTCAAAGAACGGAACACGACACAGATGTGGAAGAGAGGAAGAACCAGAGTGGAAACGCGGTTTTCACGTATGTTGCTTCAAACTTGAGCACCACCTACTGCCGGCCCACACACACACACACACACATTCCAGCGCTCCCCTCGCACCCAGTAGAAGTCACGACCCAATGAATGCCAAGCCCAACTCGGCTCACATGTGATCGTTTTCTGACGGAGCTTAAAACTGTCCCAACAAACAGATCCAAATGTCCTAGAAACAAGTCGAAATGTTCCATCACATATGCTGATTCGAGCTGTTTTTCACGTGCATTGCTTCAAATTTGAGAAAATGAACAAAAGGGGATAAATATTTCACTATAATAGTAGCTTAATCATATATCAATTGCTAAAAGTTTTATTGATGGCAAATGGAACAATTTCAAATAAAACATGGATCAAAAACAAAATACTCATAGTGCTATTAAATAATTGATGGAACATTTTTCATACATAGAACAATTGAAAACACGTGGAACGAAAAGCTATAATCCTAAAACAGTTAAAACTAATAGTTAGAACAAATTTGTACATGTAACAATTAAAATAATTGGTTAATGAACAGATTTTGTACGTAGGAGAAAATGTAAATTTAAAACATGGACAAACAACTATACCTACGGAACAATTAAAACTAACAGGTTCAAAAATTTACCAATAGAATAATTTAACAACACAAAATAAATAACACAATAACAAAAAAGGCCTGTAGCGGCGGCCCAAAACTAGGGGCAGTTTAGGCTAACCACCACTGTGCAAGTGTTGCTACAGACATGGTCTATAGCGGTGGTTCCCAAAAACCGCATCTACAGAGGCACTCTGCAGGGGCGATTCACATTGTCAGCTGCCGCTACTGCTTCCGACAGGAAAAAAATAAATATTAAGCATTTCCTATTTCCAGAATTCACCACATGCATAAATCACAACTCAAACCACCAGAATGAACCCAACTCATCCCATCAAATCACCTCATTTCAACATGTCACCAAATCACCTCATTTGGCCCCCGATGAGTCTAGAGGCAGATTTCTTTCATGGCCACCGCTATTGTATTTTGCCTTGCGTCGTTACATCTTTTGTTATAGTGTAAAAAGATAAACGTGAGTGGAGGCGGAGCTGAGGGAATGTAATCTCCAATGCAACAAGAAGAATAACAAAACTATAAGTTTGGGATTGCGGGAGGATTTGGGCGGCAGCCGACTTTGCACTGCTAACAAGGCATGCTCTCGATTTTTTTTTAAAATAAGGAAAAAAGTACCGGGCCTTCATCTCAAAAGAGCTTAGAGCCAATTGTTACAAAAATGCAGCAAGAAGATTGTATTGATAATAAGTAGAAATCTCAACGCAAATGTTTTTCTTGAATCTACCTCCTGTGAAAGAGCCAAGTGTTTTTTTGTTAACAGTGCAGAAATCTCAATGCCCGAAAATGTAACTAGTGCGATTTTTTGCAAGTAGCGACAATGGAAGCATTCCCTGTGGAAAAGTCAGCACTAGTGAGAACTGAGAACCGGCCCGACAAATCTTTATCTTTATCTTTACTACACATAAAAACGTGAGTTCGTGGTGTCCGGTCCGTCGTCGTCGTGCGCCCCTGCTACAGTAGTCGGCGCCGACAGGTGGGCCCCGCTCCACCCCGCGTCACACCCTGGCCGTAACCCGCAAGCCTCACCCCACCGCTCGCCCGCGCCTCGGCACGCCGGCGCGCCTGGACAGCACCACGCTGCCGCCGGCGCTAGACCGCGTGCTTCTGCCGGCGCTTGCCCGCGCCAGGGCCGGCGCTCGCCCGCTCCTTGGCACGTCGGCACAGTAGAAGCACCGACATGCTCTTCCAGCTGCTCTGTGCCGCCAGCGCCATGGGAGATGATGGAGGTGGACGAGCAAGATCCTTACCCTACCTAGCCGCTAATCCCGCCTTTGCTGCCGCCGCATCACTGCTTTCCTGGTTACGGCCCTTGCGTGGTCGCATCTCGATCCATGTTTCACGGGAGAGAGAAGTAAGGAGATGAGTGGACGACATCCTTGGATGAGATAAGGCCACGGAAGAGGACTGGTAGTGAAGAGACGGTGGCGAAGCACGAGCTCGAAATCTGGTAGTGAAGAGTAATGGAGATGAGAACTCCGAGAGAGGAGAACTGCGAGAGTGAGAGAGAGAATAAAGAATGGGCAATGGCTGTTGTTTCGTCGGTGGAGAAAAGAACGAGCAATGGCTGTTGTTTTGTCCAGGATAAAGAAAAGGAGATGTGGATGGGAGATAGCCACGTCATGTAGTCAAATCTAGGTCGGGGTACCCGTTGCCATCGTTCTGTGAGAGACAGACAGGTACAGTCCATCAAAAAAAAAAGGACCATAACCTGGAAGAGCCTTCTCTCTTTTGTGTAGACTTGAGCTCTTTCACGCTTCCCGTGATGTGATCCCATCTACAGAGTTCCAATTTTGTGTACGCGTGTAACAATAACAACTAAGTGCCACTGATTGTTTAAATACAATAATATGTATAAAATAAGTATACTTAGTTGTCACAATGTTAATTACCTTTCAAAATTATCATTCACATCTTTTTCTTAGCTCATTTAATTAGTGGATTACTTGTTTGCTTTTGCAGAACATACGATCTATTACCGCTCCAATTCCGTTCGGCATTTGCTCCGTTTTCATGACCGATATTATCTGTACTGTATCCGTATTTGACATTATCTGTGACCAATTTCAAATCCGAGAAAAAAATATGAAATAGGGTATGGATAGATCGATATCCGTCCGATTCCAAGCCGAGAAAAAAATTTGCAGGTATTAGTTTACATTGAAATTAAGAAAAAATTTACATGTCTTTGATATTATATAGGGTCCTTTCAAGTAATTAGGCATAGTGAATGCGGGAGTTTCCAAAAAAAAAAATCACTATGTGAAATCAGCCAACCTAGAGACGCACGAACCGATATGGTTAAATTTCTTTTTAATATATTCTACAATTGTTAAAGTTATGCACATCATATTGTAATGCAATTAACATCTTGTCAAGAAAGTTGTATTTTTAATTTTTTAGAATTAATAGTCATTTATTCACATTACAAACCGTGGCAACGCACGGGCAGGTAGGCTAGTAAGACCACCAATATAGGGCTTCTGCCTCAACACCGTCAAGCCCGGTACGGTCTAGCCCTCAGACTGGCCCAATCTAGCCCGGCCTAGACCGTATGGGGCTTCTGCCTCAACACCGTCAAGCCCGGTACGGTCTAGCCCTCAGACTGGCCTAATCTAGCCCGGCCTAGACCGTATGGGGCTTCTGCCTCAACACCGTCAAGCCCGCAAAGCGGAACAGATCGGTGGATACTATATATAGGGCGGGTTATGGTTAACCTTTAATAGAACAGTGTTTGAGGTTCGTACAACGGCTTAGATTCGCGTAGATGGAGAAGGGAATGGCTGAGAAGCTGCCACGTGTCGCTCTCTGATTGGGCGGATGGGAGGTGAGAGAAAAAGAAACGAATTTCAAACTTTAAACGTATTTTTCTCCTAAACCATAAGTCCGTTTTCGAATTCGTTTGAACCTACGTGTTTGTTACAATTAATTCTACAAAATGAGATCCAATATGAATATTTTTTGAATTTTTTAAATTTAAAATTTTCATCAACATTTTAAACATACTATGTCAACATTTTGTTTATATTATGTCAACATTTTTTTTGTTTGTGGTCAACATTTTTATAAAAATGTTGATTTTATTTTAAAAATATTGAAATAGAACTACAAATGTTGACTCTTCTGTTTCAAAATATTGACGCTCTGACTTAGGCTAGACTGTTCAGATTTAGTGAGCTATTAGACCAATCTATCGTATGTTAACCATAGTACCTCCGTATACAGTAAGTCCCGAACAGATCGGTCTCTTCGCCGCCGCCGCCAGGCCTTCACGTCTCCGCCCGGCCGCGGCATTCCCCCCGTACCGCGTCCGGCCGCGTGTAGCATGTCCGCAACGCCCCGCGCGTCGCTCCTGAAATGACCCGCCGGCTGTGGCTCCTCTCCCGCGCGGGGAGGCCCCATGGACGGGGAGGAGGTTCTCCTCCTCTGCGCGCGAGCCGCTCCACATCTGCTTCGTCGGCAACGGCCCCGCCGGGTTCTACACCACCGACAGGGTACGGGGTTGGGGTTTAAGTGGCTCTTGGTTCTTTGTTTATATTATTTCTTGCCTCTCGTCGTCCTCTTGTCGCAGGGCCTGGCTTTGAGCTGGGGCAGCTGTTCAGTTTTGAAGGAGTATACCCTTCTTACTAGATTGATATCATCCAAATTTTAACACAATGAAATGTGCTTCAATCGTGCTCTAGTTTGTGTACGAACATCCGCAATTCCATGTGCTATGTTGGAAGCCTGATGGTTGAATTGCTTGATGGTTTATTTGATTTCTGCATAAAGATCCAATTCTACATTATGTCCTTCAGATTACTCCATTTTACTAGATCTCCCTCAACTCATGTTTCCAATGCACGTGACGTGAAGCTTTCTCTAGCATATATTTGCCAAACTCCTGTCAGTTATCTTTTTAGTGCATCGTCATGGTGTTCACTGCCACTGGTGTTTCTTTGGTGGAGTAAAGCAGATGCTGAAGAGACATGAAGGAGCACAAGTTTATACTATTATTGGTAGACTTCCCACACCTTTTGGCCTAGTCCGTTCTGGAGTGGCTCATTCTAGAAGAAAAGTCCAGAATTGGTTTATTCCTTGTTGCAATTGTGAGTTTATTTGAGGGCGGGCTTCATGACGATGATAGAAACTCATAAATGGTAAGTATTGGTCACCCTTGAGACTACTTGCCATCATATCTTCTTTATGGTGCCGCAGAAATCATGCAAATCTTGTAATTCAATTTCATTGAGCGGCTTCAGAACTGCTGTTGGACAGCATCTATTTGTCAGTGCTTGGTATACCTGCTGCATTGTTGGACGGGATTTTGGGCAGATTTGCAAGCAAGCAAAGGCCACCAGAACGAGCATGATGACATCTTTCTCCTCGTCACTTGTCGGCACTACAATGCGGTTGTCCAGTATATCCTTGAGCTTTGTAACCTGCTTGGTTCTGCAGAAGAATGGAAGTAGCAGGTCTCCTGGGTGCTTTCCCATCACTATTTCCATGGTAACAACACCAAAGCTATAAACATCGCACTTCTCTGTCAGTACCATCGTAGATGACAATTCTGTAAAAAATTACACAGAATCATGAACATCAAGTAAATTATCTTCAGTTATTTTAAACCATTTTGAACTCTAGTATTAAGAAATAAGCCATGCACCTGGCGCTATGTAGCCACATGTCCCTGCAAAGATGGTACTCCAACTTGAGCAATCATGCGTCAACTTCTTAGCCATTCCAAAGTCAGAGACATAAGCCTTAAAGTCGAGGTCTAGCAAGATATTGCTACTTTTTATGTCGCGATGTATGATGGGTTCGTCACAATCATGGTGCAAGTAAGAGAGAGCTTGAGCTGTGTCCTTTGAAATGGATATTCTTTTAGGCCAATCAAGCTCTTCTGAAAGCTGTTCCTCGCGCAAAATGGATGCTAAACTTCCCCTTTGGATGAAATCATACACAAGAAATTTGCACTGGGAATGTGAGCAGTATCCATATAGCTTGACTATACATCGATGCCTGATTTTGGTCAACACTTGAATCTCAGCTAGAAATGTTCCTTCATTGCTAGAGTCTTCAACTGAGTGGAGCACCTTGACAGCAAAGATGGTTCCACCTTCGAGCACAACTTTGAAGACAGATCCATATCCTCCAACACCGATGCAATATTTTTCATCAAAGTTTTCTGTTGCATCAAGTATTTCTTGGAATGCAATCTTCCCATCAAAATTCCATACAGAAAGCATATCTCCAGACTTGGTTGTGCAACTACTTTTTGCTGATTTTCTCCTCCGACAGATAATTACCTTGCTTCCTATTGCTAGAGAAATGAAGCAAAGGAGGGAAAAAGCAAGAAGTAGCTCCAAAATAAGGTGCTTTTTATGTTTGTGCCCTACTGTTTGTCCATGAAACTCTAGTTCCTCGCATGGTCTGAAGCCATACCATTGATCACCACAAATGTCCCTATTATGATCAATGGAAACGGTCATATCAAAGACAAGTGGAAAACCAACACTCAAACTGTTGTATGATAAATTCAGGTTGTCCAGTTGCTTAAGCTTGTGAAGAGTTAATGGAATGATACCACTTAAATTATTTCTGCTCAAATCCAGGACTCCTATCTGAAGACAATTCCCAATCTCTATTGGTATTGGTCCTGTTAATAAGTTGTCCGCCATGCGCAGCAATGACAATAAGCGACATTGTCCTATTTGAGGCGGAATGCTTCCCGTAAACTTATTGCTACTTACATCTAGATACGAGAGATTAAATAGAAGTCCTAGTTCCAGTGGCAGAAGACCGCTAATCCGGTTGGATTCAAGTGCGAGTGTTGTGAGCGAGGTCAATTTCCCAAAAGTGGCAGGGATGAAACCAGCTATTTGATTGTTGGACAGATCCAGTGATTGTAATCCTGTCAGATTTCCAATGCTTGCAGGGATGAAACCAGCTATTTGATTGTTGGACAGATCCAGTGATTGCAATCCTGTCAGATTTCCAATGCTTGCAGGGATGAAACCATCTATTTGATTGTTGGACAGATCCAGTGATTGCAATCCTGTCAGATTTCCAATGCTTGCAAGGATGAAACCATCTATTTGATCGTTGGACAGATCCAGTGATTGCAATCCTTTCAGATTTCCAATGCTTGCAGGGATGAAACCATCTATTTGATTGTTGGACAGATCCAGTGATTGTAATCCTGTTATACTGCCGATGCTTGCAGGGATGGATCCATTGATGCCATTGTAACGCAAAGACAACTCTGTCAGATTATGAAGCCTACCTAGCTCATAAGGAACGTGACCTGATAAACTGTTATAGCTCAGGTCCATGTAATTCAGTCGAGTCAAATTTCCCAAACTAGGAGGTACTGGACCAGAAAAGTTATTAGTATATAAATCCAGTTTCTCTAATTTGCCCAGCATGCCAAGTGCTGATGGGATGTATCCAGACAGTCGACTATTCGAGAGATCGAGGTGCCTTAGTTCAGTAAGGTTACCTATGGATGCTGGAACAGATCCAGAGAGGGAATTACTGGACAGATCCAGGTACCTTAGTTCAGTAAAATTACCTGTGGATGCTGGAACAGATCCAGAGAGGGAATTAACGGACAGATCCAGGTACCTTAGTTCAGTAAAATTACCTATGGATGCTGGAACAGATCCAGAGAGGGAATTACCGGATAGATCCAGGTGAGAGAGTTCAGGAAAATCTTCCAATTGAAGCCCATCCAACCTGCCAAAAAGGAGACACTCTGCAAGGGAGACGCTAACCACAGATGGCAGAGCATCACTGCCGCCGTGATCATGATGTACCACCACAGCTTTGCAGGTAACGCCATTCCACTTGCATGGGCTGGTGTGCCGGTTCCATGATTTCAGGCAGCCAAAATAGTAGGTATCGTTTAGGTTGGATTTCCACTGGAGAAGCGCCTGAGCTTGTCGGTCCAGCGGCATCACTGAAGAATTCGCGATACAGCGAAGGCATGGCAAGGCAAGCAGCAGAAGAAACAGATTTGAGGCAAGGAGGCTCATGTTTTGTAGGTTAAGCTCAGATAACACGCACATACGTTGTCCACTGGTCTGAAATATATATCCACGAAATAGGATACCTTGTTTAGTGAAAAGAAAAAAAAAGAGACCGCAAGCAGTCCCCACCACATACCAAGCAGACCTTGACTCAGGAAAACAGAAGTGACATAACACGCGGAACCAGTTGCTACGCACTAGCTAACAAGTGGAAATTCAGAGCAATCCTTCGTGGACTCATAAATCCCGAAAACGACTGCATGACTACTAGTACCGATCAAATTTGCTCCGTGTGGTCCATATGCATTGCCCGATTTTGGCGTTGCCGGTGACTTTGACCAGCGGAGTCAGTCACAGTGCCCCGAAGATTAAGCTAAGCTTCTGAGCTGACGACCAAAAATTCTGTGCGGACCCGGTCTGATGAACGACGCGTGGACAGCGTGAGGAAACCCAAGGAGCAGGGACTACTCTCCCGCGCGGCTTGACTCCCGCACCGTGCTCCCTCGGCTCTAGTCTTTCGGCGGCAGCCTCGGCTTGGCTCACGTCGCCGTTTGATCGTGTGCGCGTTCGCGTTGTTTCTTCGCCTTCGAAACTCGCCGGGAAGCCGCAGCTGCCATGACAGGATGCAGATGAGTACATGGACGCTGCAACTGGTCGCCAGGCACTACGAGGACGACGCCGCTGCCGCAACCGCTGCGCACAAGGACGATGCAGCCTTGCCTGGGACACCCAAGCAGCCTAAGCAGGCCGCGCAGGCCAGCCTACGCCGCCACCGCCACGCACGCGAGCCGTGCATGGTGTCCAACTCCACCGGCGGCTAGCTCTAGCTGCAGCAGCAGCAGCATGGTGTGATCCTCCTCCTTGTCCTCGTCTGCCCGGCCGGGACTCAACCCTGTCCTCAGATCTGAGAATGTGGAGTGCCGTGTGATAAAGAACTCGAGCAGGAGTAGAGGATGGAGCTGAGCCGTTGCTGCCTTGCCTGGGAGCCGATCCATTCCGCAGGAGCCATGCCGACCTCAGCATCCGTTCGACTTCCGTGACGTTCACGCGCGCGTCGGCCATCAGAGCGGGGCCGCGCAGCAGGTGGCTTGCGGACAGTCTCCACAGAAATTTTTTTCCTCCTTATACCTGGTTAGTGGTTACTTTGGGTCAGTCCACTCCACACTGCATTGTGGCAATTTCCAGTCTAAGACCCACGTCTGGAAACACTTGAGTGTACGGGCCAAAACTGATTAAAAGGCTCAACATTCATTGGTGGTGGCAACGGGTCATCATCAATAGGCAAACACTATACAAATAGGTTCGTAAAGTCACCTAGTTAAGGTTCATGAATAATGTATCAAGAGGAAGAAGAGGCGTTGCCATGTGTCCAGCTAACAAATGTAATTTTAAAAATTTAAAAGCATCGACCTTCTTCCAAACAGTACTACTATATTTTGTTTATAATGAACTAGTAAGGTAGTCCGCGCATTTGCACGGCTTGACACTATAAAATATATCGTCCTGCAAACTTGCTTAGCAAGTACACACTAGAATCCTTCAATTCATCTCTTGGTTCTCCTTCCTGCTTATAAACTTACATGGTGCCATTTTGAAGAGTTCTTCGTACTACGCCTTAAACAGTAATAATACTGGACGTAGGGAGTACATGGATCAAGTTGTTGCTAGCTCGAGCAGCAAGCATCCGCGGGTGCAGAATAGGTCCACCTTCAGAACGAGACGGGAACTTGAACGCAGACACGACCCTTTGACGGCGCATGTCGACGCTCAGCTCGTACAATCCGACGGGTTCCAGCCGACCATGCTCATTATTATGCGTGTAGTCAGTAACGGAGAGGTAGATGACACCGTCTCGTAGCGTGCTGATGACAGGGAAACTGGGCGTGAGCCGCTGCAACTTGAGGTCATCCTTGTAGAATGGATCGTTCCAGAGGTCACTGACGCAGAACGACGCATCGTCTTTCACCCACTCCCATTCTGTCGTCAATGGACGCTTGAGCGTCCATGTCGTGAGCTCCACCTCGCCGATCGGCCGGCCTTGTTAAGTGAAGCCGTCCATGGAGGCGAACCTGAAGGTGTCGCAGATGGAGCGGTGCTGCTCCGGCTGCCCCCGTCCGTACCGAGACAGAGGGTCGGGCTTCATGGCACATTCCTCCGGCAACGGGATGAACCGGAACGACACCGGGCCGTCGTCGGAGTTGCCGGCGGCGAGCTTGTTGATGTTGTCGCAGATCAAGATCCCTGCCATGAGGTCCACCCAGCAGATGGCGGTGCCGGCAGCCGCGAACACCATGTCCGCGTCGAAACCAACGGGGACGGGGAGAAGCGCCTCGTTCTCAGTCCATTGGGGCGGCGAGGGGGCCGGACGCCGGCGAGGAGGACCACGTGAAGAGAGTGGCTTTTCTCGAGGTGCGGTGGCTCCGGTCGTTCTTACGGAGGAGCAGGAGCAGCTCGGCGAGGACGTATTGCTCGCCGTGGCGGAGGACGGCGACGCCGGTGCCGATGCCACCGTGGGACTGGTACGAGACGCGGGGCGTGGACAGCGGCGGGATCACGGCCACCGAGTTCGCCGCGGTGTCGTACACCAGGTAGAACCCCGGCGATGGTAAACCTGGACGGTAGGGCCCGACGTAGAGCTCGAGCAGGTCCTCGTAGCAGCTCGAGATGTGGCCGCCGGCGAGGTAGCTCCACAACGTGTAGTCGGGCGGCCAGGAAACACGAAGCGCCATGGAACTCACGGCGGGGGCTCCGGCGAGGTCGGTCGGAAGATGAGGCTCGACGCCGTCGAGCTCCTCGCGGTAGGAAACGGCGTCGTCGTCGTGGGTGGAGGCACAGGCATAGTCCTCGCGCGCCGCGCTGGGGCGGGAGGCTTTGCGCTCGCGCAGGACGGCGAGCGCCGGCGCCTCGACTTCCTCGCGGTACCGCCGCATCTCCGCGTCCATGGCCGCCTGTTGCTGCCGGTCCCGCTCTTGAGCATTGCGGTAGTTGTTCGGAAGCGCGTCGAGGACGGATTCCATGGATTCATCCAGCGAAAGCTCTCCCGTTTCGCGGGTGATCTCGAGGATTTCGTCGATGTATGGCACGTAGCGATCGAGCAACACTTCTGTCACGGGTGGGGGTGCTGATGAAGCCATGGTTGTTGCTGGCACGGCGTCGTCCATATGGGGTTTACGACGACGACTTACGATGAGCAGGCCGGGGACGTACGGGGAGCCAGAACGTGAAACCGGCGAGCAAACCGAGATTGGTAATTAACGTGATGGAAGAAGCTGGCCGGCTCCGTGTATATATATGCCTGGTATGAAGTCGATCGATCAGTACCGTGTCCGTTACTATCCCAATCAGAGTAGCTGGCAATATGGAAAGGAAATCAACTTTGATTGCATTGGCACCCCTCGAGAGTTTGCCAGTGACATACAAATACATGAGCAGATACCAGGGCCGGCCTGAGATTTTCGTGGCCCGGGGCGAATCCCAAAGTCGAGGCCCCCTTCATATAAAAAAATTCACTATATCTATGTATCAAATTTTGCTAGTAAAAACTAATTGGATATAAAGAAAAATCTTATGAAATGATTTATACATATTACATTCAGTTTTTATGCACTCAAAAATCTTTATTGACATCAGGGTTCCATAAAGTTCTCGTAGTACTCTCAAACAAAGACGCCCATGGCTCCTTTCTCTTACTCGTTTCATCTTCTTTTTTTTCACAGCCTGATGCATACTTCTAGTTGCATGATCTCATTGAAAATTAACATATCCATGAAAACCAATCAATCCATGAATAGCAGACGGACAGAATCGAGTTCCAGCTAGACAGGACGCGATGCGATGGCGCCCGGAGGCACCACGACTCGCCAGAATTGCGGCATTGAGTCATCACAGAGATCATCAATTGTGGCTTCGACTTGTGTAGGTGTGTGTCGCAGAAGAGAATTGCTGATTGCCGTATTAGCTCTGGATGACAGGGAAGCCAGCCAAAAATTACAGACGTGAGCCAGAAGAGAAATGGACTTTTTTTTAAACCAAGCGACAGGGAGGAACCATGGGCCTGCTTATACATCTACGTATATATACAAGCTAAGGAGAGGGGCCCCTTGGATTCGGGGGCCCAGGGCGGCCGCCCCGCTGGCCCCACTCCAGGGCCGGGCCTGGCTGATACTGGTGACTTCTTTTGTTGGGAGATAACTGGCATAAACAACGCCAATTAGTCCCTCGTCCTGTGCTGAACATTGATATCAAGCACTAGTAGCAAGCAGCGGAAGAATCAATCACACATGCACAAGTGACACAATGATTTACGTGGAAAACCTCCTCGGTGTGAGGAGTAAAAAGGTTCCAAAGCCAGGAATGAAATAGAAATAAGAGTTGCCATAAACTCTATTATAAACAGATGTAGCAGACAGAAATTACATAAAGCAACAAAAAGAAATATACTAGTCGTTACATTCACAGTAGTCGATATAGATACACACACCATTTCCAGGATACCCATAATTTATTCAACAAACACACTGTGATACATATATGTGTAATATATACTACGGACCGTGAAGCAAGCCAAGATGCAAATACGATTATTTTCTGAAGGCATGCCACAACCTTCTTGACTTGTTCATTAATAGAAAGGACGATCCTGGCGCTGCCTCCTGTCCAAGGCTTCACGTATATCCCTGATGCCTTGTTTCACTTCTCTGAGGTCTTCTTTAAGATCTCGTATTTCTCTTTGGAGATCATATATTTTGTGATCCACACTCCTTCTCAAACTATTCAATATTTTAATTTGATCTTTTGTCTCATGACCTTCCAGATATTCCAATATTTCCCGTGGCAATCTCCTTATAAGTTGTTTTATCTTCTCCATATCATTTTCATTATTTATCTCGTTGATTACACCATCAGAGTGTTCATCTATGTGATGGCCTAGTTTGTTAAGCAAATATAAATTTGTCCAATTTTGTTGTCTATGCTCATAGGATCCCCCATCTCCCACCAATGTGAAAGGTAAAAGGTTCCAAAGCCAGGCCCTAAATTAGCATAACTATTGGATGGCAATTCTCTCGTTTCAAATCTGTAGGACCTAGCTCCTATCCTGGGAAACGTGTAAGACATTATCACTTACTTGTAAAATTGCTGAAAATCTGCTCCTTGTGAGATTCCTTGTAAACTCCTTAACCCTTTCTTAATGCTCTTCTGTGCCGAGCTTGGGAAGCTTTTGATGCTTGGAATTCATGGTGCTACACTATGATCCATTTATAGAGTTGGAGCAGTTATCCTCATAATTGCCCTTGAATTCAGTCGTATCACTCTTTCTTTGTTGGCTTGTTTTTTGTTGGCTTTCTCTGAAATCTTCCCTCCACCACGCAAGCCTGCTTTTACGTGTTTCACATATGCTTTTGTCTATTTGTTGTGATTCGCTCCGGATTATTTTTGCACTAAACTTCCCTCTACTATGCAAGCCTGTGTTTATGTGTTTCACGTGTGGTTGTCTTTTTGTTGTGATTAGCTCCGCATTAAAGGGAGATGCGGCAATACTATTATAGACTGCTTGCGTACGTTATTTTATTTTCCTTGTAAACTCCTTAATCCCTTTCTTAATGTTCTTCTGTGTCGAGCTTGGGAAGTTTTTGATGCTTCGAATTCATGGTGCTACCTCTCAAAAAAAAAATAAAAAAGAATTCATGGTATACTATGATCCTTTTTATAGAGTTGGAGCCGTTATCCCCATGATTCCCCTTGAATGGCTCTGATTCAGTCTTATCACTCTTTCTTGTTGGCTTGTTTTTTGTTGGCTCTCTCTGAATCATTCTCTCCACCACGCAAGCCTGCTTTTACGTGTTTCACGTATGGTTTTGTCTATTTGTTGTGATTGGCTTCGGATTAATTTTGAACGCAACTTCCCTCTACCATTCAAGCCTTTTTTTTTTTGAGTCACCATTCAAGCCTGTGTTTACGTGTTTCACGTGTGGTTGTCTTTTTGTTGTGCTTGGCTCCACATTAAAGGGAGATGCAGCAATACTATTATAGATTGCTCGCCTACGTTTTTTTTTTTTTGAAACACAGTACACACGCAGACGCTCCCAAAACACGCACGATACTCACTTTTATGAACACATGCATGCAACCTCAACCTCTATAAGCGCCTCCGAAAGACTAAACCGGCCTGATCTTGAGATCCACGAAGTCACAACCACCTCGCTGTTGACGGGAACGTCGCCTCTCATGAAAGAATAAATAGCCGTAAAGATGTAACACCCGTGCTAACGTTTGTTCTACAAAATACCTAACCAAAACTGAGCTATGCTCGCTCTGCTCCGACGTTATTACATTGCCAAATTGGAATGGAAAATTGTACTTTTAGCTAATTAATCTTGTCGTAGCATCAAATTAGCTTCAGAAGCTACAATCTTCGGATATAAATACGTCAGAATGAAGACAATTAATAGTCGTTCACTCGTTCTGCTACTTTTGAAGAAGCTACGTGTCTATTTCCGATTGCCCGGACTTATCTGTGCCCATTAAATCTTTAGAAGAAGTTAGGACGGTGGGTCGGAGTTTAAAAAAAAAAGCTACAGGAGCACATAGGACCCAATAAAACAGGACATGGGAATAACCGCAACGCCAGAATCGTTTTTGCAAGTACAAGAAAGATGTGCCGTCACACACCCCTTGAATCGTTTTCTGCAAGTTTAATAAAAATGTGCCGTCACACATCGGGCTAGACGAAAAGCTCAGAGCTTGCAAGCTGGCTCAGATTGCTCCTAACTCGGCTTGGCTCGGCTCGAAGGCAAATGTTAACAAGCCAAGCTAAAGATTTAGCTGTAACACCCTAAAATTTCAAAAGAAATCAAAAGGAATAAAAATCAGTGCAAATTTAAATTTTTGTTCCGCTCTTACCTTGCAACGAATTTTCAAAATAAAATTCATTAAATAATTTCAAACCTAGATAGAAGATGGAATTTTCTAAATATTAAAACATGTGCTCAAGTGTTTGTTTTCATTTAAAATTCACTAAAAGTTTGAACTTTTGAATTTACAACAAACTAAAATATATTTATCTTAAACCCTCACAAATTCACCTCGAATTTAAAACCTTTGAATTTAAAACTTGCACAAATTTCACCATATGCTTTTTTGTTTGCTTGCTTTATTGTGTGTGTTTGTTCTATTTAATTCCTTTTTCAAATTTGAATTCCCATTCAAATTTGAGTTCATGTTAATCTCAGAAAAGAGTAAACCTTTTCCTTTCCCTAAACCACCTCGGGCCAAATCTCTCTCCTTTCCCTTTCGGCCCAGCCCACCTCTCTTTCTTTCCCTCTCTCTTTTTCTCTTTTTTCCTTCCAGGCCGCAGCCCATCTCGGCCCAGCCGGCCCACCTCCCCTTCTCCTTCCTCCTGCCAGCGCCAGAGGCGCCCATGCCGCCGCCCACGCCGTCGTGACGCCGCTCCGCGTCAGCCGTCGTCCCGTCACGTCCACCCTCCAGTGGCCATACCGCGCACCTCATGGTTGCATCACCCGCGCGCCAAGCTCGTCGTCTCGTCTCGTCACAGCAGAGCGCCCATGCTCTCCTTTTTGACCGGCGACATCCCCAAGTCCCGGCGACCTCCATGCCTCCGACGTCGCGCCTCATCACTCCCTCCTCGTCCTGTCGCCTCCGTGACCCTGTGGCCATCTCTGCGCGCTCGTCATCGCGCATGGCCGCCCGTCCTCTCCCTCTGTGCGAGCCGTCCCGTCGCCAACCGCCCCGGCGACCGAAGACCAGCGACCTTGACCGGAGCCGCGCCCGCTCCCGGCCCTCTCTCTCTCTCGCCTCGCCTATAAAAGGGGTGCGCGAAGAGCTATTCTCCCTCACCCAGCACCTCGCGCCCCAGCTCACGCTCCTCCGCGCTCCAATTTCTCCTTTTCCCCTTCCCGTTCCCAACTCCGGCCGCCGCGATTCACCGCCGGCGAGCCCCCTTCCTCCCTCTCCTCCGGTCCAAGCACAACACCACGCCTCCCTCCTCCTCCCCGGCCATCTTGGCGAGCAAGCTTTGGCCGCAGGCGCGCGGGCGCCTCGCTTCGCCGCGCGCCGCCGCCGAGCGCCACGCCCCGCCGCCTCTGCGCGTCCCTGCCTCCTCCCTCGACGACGCCTTGCCGCCGAGGTCCACGTCCACGCGCGGTGCCTCCCGGTCTGCTTCTTCATCCCGCTCCGCCACCGGAGCCCCCACCTCGCCGAGCACAGCCACCTCGCCGCCGCCATTCGCCGTCGCGGGCTCGCCTCCGACCCCGCGCACCGTCGACACCCTCCACGGTGAGCTCCCCGCTCCCTCCTCTCTCTCCCGAGCCCTTCCGCTTCGATTTTGAGCCACCGGAGCGCCGGACGCGCCGCCTCCCCCCATCTCAGCCGCTCATCAACGTTCCAGCGGCCCTGTTTGATCTGGTCCATCGTGGACCGGTGGACCACGGTCCACGCCCAGTCCACAGAGCCCGTGGACCTGGTCCATGGGTTTTCCAGTACAAAAATAAATCCAAAAACTCAAGAAAGTCCCTGACCTCGTACTTTTACAGAAAAGCCCCTGATCTCATAAACACCCTTATACTTTTCTGTAATTACCCTTTAACCCCCTGTCTTTTTACACCAAACCCTCTGAACTTTTCCATAATTATAGTTAGGTCCCTAGAACATTGCTGTAATTACAAATGAGCCCCTACATTCTTTAAACCCCCGTATCTTTTCAACCATAGCTCCGTTTTGAGCGATTCTTGCGCTCACGCGCTCGTAGAAACGCGTAGTACCTTTGGTACTAATCTTGAAGCTCTAGAATACTTTTACGAGCCATCAATACTCAAGTTTCACTCTCTCTTGTTATAATCCCCTCACGGCAAATCAAGCGATGCCAGTCTCGCATGCCACCAATGCTCGTTCGTCTTTTAGCTTTGAACCTAAATCCCCTTATTGTATCATTCTATATCAAAGTATACAACCTCTATTGCTTTCACTCAATCTCAACCCTAACCTAGCTCAACAGTCGCTCTATCAATCTTAATCCAATGTTGCCACCGACCTATACCAAGCCTTATTGATTTATTAATCTCTCTATAAATTGTCTTTCATTGAGCTTTATTGGAGTTATTGTTCGTTGCTATCTCAATTGCTAGTTTGTCCCTTATCAGTTAATTAATTATTTTATTTGCAACCATGCATTCATACCATGCATGATCACGTGCACGTACCACAGTCATGCGCTCCGCTCATGACCAATAACTAGTAGCTTAGTCTTAGTAATTAGTTCAGTAGATAGTATAATAGCTAATCACCATTAGGTAATATCATAACCTATAGGTAAGTAATTGAAGTGACACACCTTGCACCTTGTACACTTGTTGCACGAACCTTTATATAAGGTACGACCTATATAAAGCCTTAGTGCCGCAAGTGTATGAACAACACGTACACACGCCTGTCCCCACCTTCACATACACTCATGCACTTCCCATCTGTTTAGCATCCCTCATTTACATTAAAAGCCCCAGTGCTTGATGCATCACTCCTAATAGTCTTAAGATAATAAAATCTTCCTAAAGTAAAACCTATTGCATCATACATGATTTGTACCTTATCCTTCTTCCGTGTTCTATCGGTTCTTATTTAGAGTTCAGTCGAATCTTATTTGGCTCTTTTCGATCTTTATTTCTTTTGCGGTAGTTCGTTTATACGGTATGTTTCTATGCGCTAGCTTACGCGAGATTCGAGGAAGAGCCAGAAGAATTCAAGGAAGATCGAGAAGATCCAAGCTTCGAGGACGAGCCGAAGGATCCAAGCAAGTCAGAAGATGCAAGCTTAAGTTAGGGACTTGAAGACATCGACATCGACAGAATAATCTGAAGACCAAGTATTGGAAGATTATGATAGCGTTTTCAGGCAAGCTCTACATCTCCTTGATCATGATTGAACCTACTGTTTTCGCAATGCACCTATATGGTCTATTCTAGTATTATGCATTACTTGTTATTTTACTGCTTGTGTAGCTATGATCCTACTTGCTTATTGATATTGATGTCTGTTACTTAAGACGTTAATATCTTAATCCTTGTTTACCCTTGTTTACCTGTCACCTTGATAACCCTAGGATAGTCCCATCATTTCTATGATGGCACAATCACCTTGCTACTAGATATGCTTAGGACCCCGCAATGTTCCTATATTGCCACACCTTCTCACATACTATGCTTTACAAATGTGTTAAATGAGTTTGGTGGTGTGTGTGATTCTTGGGTTGGGAGTAGCACAACTGTGTTAGGTGATGATGATGATGGTGACGGTGATGATGGGATGGGTTGGATTGCGGGCAAGGCCACTAGTGAGATGTTGATGGTATGATAGTCCCCTAGTATGGGAGATCTGGTGCTTGCCCGACCACATAAGGACCGGTTCTGACGCCCGTTAACATAATGATTCTCGTACAACCACGGAACCTGTATGGGAAGGACTTACCCTACCTTCTTGGTACTCTTACATTTCCATCTGGAGGCCAGTAGAGGCGACGAAAGCTCAGGAAAAGATCCGGCACGGGAGTGCCGCATGTCCTGTATGAGTTACAGGATCCATTAGTTACAGGAGCACGACATACCCTGCTATCTACTACAGGTGTACTGCGCCGGTATGTGACCTTTCATGTCACAAGCCCCTGGGTTGGATTCCGTGGTGGATTTGTGAGACTACTCGGAGAAGATGGACTAGGCGTTATGTGCTCTCTGATCAAGAGTGCATAGCCCGTGGGAAAAGATGTACAACCTCTGCAGAGTGTAAAATTCATCCGGATGGACGTTGTCACGGTATATGACACATTATTGTGACGCACGTTGGATTAGCCTCCTCTGTTACCCCTTAGAGTGTGAGTGGGTTGTAGTCAACCCGTGTTTTGGAAGTGATGGCATGGATGCCGGGTCGGTATGACCATTGAGGTCAGAAGGCCCAACTAAAACCTGGGAACTGGCGGGAATGCTTCATACTCTCTCAGGGCCAACCAACTAAAATATTGACACTAAATTCTCTGTTTTATCTATGACTCCTTCACTTGCTTTAGTGAACCCTGCATAAAGCTTGCTTGCTGCAAATGAACTATACAGCCTATTCCTTGCTCAGTCCAAATATGCATGTATATATACCCTTGTGTAGTGTACGGCTTGCTGAGTACATTATGTACTCACGCGTTTGCGATTGTTGGTTTAGTAGGAGAAAACTTCGTAGAAGACGACGATTTGGTTTTCGGTTCTACTTCTCAAGTCTGCTTGTGGCTTTGGGTCAAGGTCTTCCGCTGTCTGCTTCACCGTTAGTTGGTTGGAAGGACTTGGATAGTTATGAATCCTTGTCGCACCACCACTAAGGGTCCTATATCAGGTATTATACTTATTTACCTATTCGAAGTATGCTTTTGACTATCATATCTGTGTTTTGTGCGTATCAGCTACTGATCCAGGAACTGATACAGGATGCACAACATATTCTAGAAATGGGGTATGACACTAGCTCGTCTTGTTAACAAGTTAGCTCGAGCTAGCTCGTGAGCCAAATGAATCTGAGAACGATCTAGTTCTGAGTCATATTTTATGATTACTTGCATCTTAACCAACAAAAATTTAAGCATAATATCTATAATTTTACGTCGATCATCTATAATGCCCAGCTCGTTGAGCCAAACAAGCTAGCTCGCAAGCTTAGTGAGCCAAACCAAGCTAGGTTTTCAGCTCGCTTCAATAACAAACCAAGCCAAGCTGGCTCGTTAGAGAAACAAGCTAGACTAAGCCAAGCCAAGCCGAGCTCGGCTCGCTCGACATCCAGCCCTAGTCACACACCCCTGGGTACAACTTGCTCATTACAACTTTTTCTTGCTATGCCAAAAATAAATTAAATCACGTGTACCCCAATGCTGTGGGCACTCGGCAAACCACTCTTTGCCGAGTGTTGGGCACCTTACACTCGGCAAAATGCTCGAGGACACTCGGCAAAAACTCCACCCTCGGCAAAATGTGACGCCAGTTAGAAAATCAGGATGCCCGTTAGACAATGTGGGCCCTAGCACTTGGCACAACTTTGCCGAGTGTCCCAAAGCACTCGACAAAGGGCCTTCTTTGCCGATTGTATCCCCCATTACAACTAGCTCATTACAACTGTTTTTCTTGCTATGCCAAAAATAAAATAAATCACGTGTACCCGAGCACGAAATGCTCAGGCTACTATTCCCTAGAGGTCCCATGGTTGGGGATGCAATTAGTTACTAACCCATAAAAATAATATTTTTATTGTAAAAAGCATTTGGCCAAGCGAGAAATGGCAAATAATTACATTCCAACCCAATTTAATGTATTGTTAGGCCATGGGCACCGATCATGAAAAATAAGACAAAGCAACACGTGAAACACAAAATTAGCTCCAAAGTAGAGCTTTCATGGAAAAAGAGGAAGAGGTGGTGTACTTTTGTGTTTCACGTGTAGCTTTGGGGGCGTTCGGCGCACCCCCTCTAAACTTTAACACCCGTCACATCAAAGAGAATCTTGCTATTTAAACATATTTTTATTAATTAAATGACAAAACCTATGTCACGACCCTCCCTCTAAATCACGAGACGAATCTAATGAGCCTAATTAATCTATGTTTTGCTACAATGATGCTACAGTAACCATCGTCTAATCACGTCTTAATTACCCTCATTAGATTCGTCTCGCGATTTCGAGCGGAGTCCTGAAATTAGTTTTGTAATTAAACTTTATTTGTAATCACAATATTCGTTGGAAAAACCCTCTAAAGTTTAGACCCCGTGCGCCGAACACAAACCACAAGTATAACTGTCACGAAGGGTACCATGGTCCCCCGCCCTACGAACTGGCCCCTGTCGTCACCCATCATCGCTTTGCGATGGCACTAACCCTCTATGCCACCACCATCCTGAAATACGATAGTATTATTAACACCACTCACGAATACTGGTGGTACTGGGTGAGAGGGGAGGTAATCTGGATCACCGGACTTTAAATACCACCAGTGTATAATGGTGATATTGTGCATCGTAAAACATCTCAAATTCTATTGCCACAATTTTGTCTTGATGTGGCGAAAAAAATTGCTAACTGTAATAATATTGATTTAATATGTGGGTCTGTAGATGGTGATGTCTACCTTACATGTATTTGGATGCATTTAAACTACATTATTCTTATTAGTTGGTCCAGTGTATGAACCAATAATGTACAACCAGATTAGACGAGCCACACGTGAGACGCGTGTCGTTCACAAAAAGATCTAGCGATTTCTTTGTTTTTTTATAAGACTGAATCAGAGCCACCGGAATGCATTAGCCAGTGAAGCTAATAAGGATCCCGCCATCTATAAATAGAACAACAAGTCTGGACTGGATTGAAGGCAAGGCAGAAACTTTCCTCGATTCACAGTCATAGGTCTGACTGCTCGTGGTGCAACTTGTGTGAGAGAGAAGACAAGGCCATCAAGAGGGGTTCAAGTGGTGTTCAGAGTTGCTGAAGACAGAAATTATCCGAAGTCATTTCAAGGTTAGCCGAGTTTCTGCAATCTGATAATTAAGTGAAATGGATTCTAGACTGCCTGTAATTGGAGCTATGATGTACAACTTTGAGACTAGGGAGCTGCCTTCAAACAGCTACCTAAATTTGGGGGGACCTTATGGAAAGTTTGTACCATTCATAATCTGTGGCGAAGGGGGTTTTGGGGAGCACAAGCAGTTGAATTGGACAAATTTGTATCTGCTCAATAAATTGGGAAATACTATAGACAGGGAGACAGGTGAGATGATTGACAAGATGCACATGGAAAAAGATATTGAGAAAATAAAGGACATGGTTAGAAGGTTGCCGCATGAAATACAGAAGCTTTTAGAAGGTTATGAGGTTGAAGATCAAGTTCAAATCCTAAAGGATATGGGCAAAAATATGGATTATAGAATATATGAACTCAAGAGAGAAATTCGAGACTTGAAGGAAGAATTGAGAGAACTTAGAAGGGAGATACTCGACAGGCTAGACAGGAGGGACAGATTCAGGGACTACTGAACATACATGAATATCTCAATTCTTCAAATGAGGGACAAATAAAGGACAAGATGCTAGACCTCATTTGAAGATATGGTTCTCTATCTGTATACATGAATATGTCGGTTCTGTGTCTGCATACATGTTTACTTCTTTCTTTTTTCAGTTGGGATGAGTGTTTTGTGTTATATATGCCCGTGTGGTATCTTGATTCAAAATATATGTGTATTAAATGTGTGTTTGTAATAAATCAATAAATAGTGAGACTAAATAAATGCATCCATATGCTCTATTGGACATTTGGACTTCCTGGAAAAAACGTCGTAGGTCCGACTGCAGTGTGGCTCGGTTTATTTTTTGCGCCTGCTTGCTAGTGTAGTGTGACGCTAGACTCTCTGCTGTGCTTCGCACGATCGAAATCGTAGGACGTGTGAGTCGGGACGACTTAGGCGGATGTATAGCTGCGTTAGGCTTCCATTACGTTGGTCCAAGAATTGGCAAAATGAAATGAAACAATAATGAGAACGCCTATATCAATACTGTATTCCACAAGGAGAACTTTTATTCTACAAGTAATGCTAAAAATCATCAATTCGCCAAAAACAAAAACATTGTTCAGTCAATCACATAACAAAAAAGGCAGACACGAAACCAAACAACCGTCGACAGCAGGATTCGAACCTGCGCGGGCAAAGCCCAGTAGATTTCGAGTCTACCTCCTTAACCACTCGGACATATCGACTTTCCTGTTTGTTCGCACAAACAGCAACTATTACCTGTAGCTCTCCAGTTAACGAGTGGGCCCATCTTCAGTCCTCCTTGACATCCCGTCGTGTGTGGAAACTGCCATGTTGAACAGCTGGGTCGGCTAACACATGCACGACGTCCGTGTCAGGCTCGGCATCGGAAGTCGTAGGGCAAGCCGTAGCCACAAGCGTTTTGTATTCAAACGAGAAAATTACATCGCTACTATCATTTCTGTTTTCATTCGTCTCGAGGATCTTATGTAGTAGTATGTACCTACTCCTGTGTACACAACCAATGTTGAAGTACATGTATGGCAATAACCAGGTTGATCTTGGGATGAATGAAAACACAGCATAATATCTACTCCCTCCGGTTTTAAATTATTGACGTTTGACTATTTTTGAGTTACGTTTGACCGTTCTTCTTATTCAAAATATTAGCTTAAATATGCAAAATTATAAGTTATATTTCAATTTCCTTTAGTGTGGAACTAATCATAACAAAACTTATGATAATTTTTAAAATGTTTTGAATAAAACGAATGGTCAAACGTAACTAAAAAAATAGTCAAACGTCAACAATTTAAAACCGGAGGGAGTAAAAGATTGGAATGGCAATAACCAAGCTTGGATGGCGAAACATATAGTTAAAGGTTACAGCAAATGAAAAACTCATGCATCTACCGATACTTAAAAAAAAGGCACTAGCTGCAACCAACATCGAGTTCAACCATGGAAATTAACCACGTACGCCGGGACTCCATGTGCTAGCTAGACGACGCAACAGAGGAAGGGGATCGACGCTGCTCACGGATCATCTCAGTTCCCGGCGACGCGGTTGAACGAGAGCACTTTCCACGTCCAGTCCCTGGACGTGGGCACGCCCCACACCTCCGCCTGGTACCTGCCGATCCTCCCCTCGCCGTCGGCGGCCCGCAGGAGGAGGCGGTAGTTGAAGCCGGCGCCGGCGGCCTGCGTGCTCCCGGACACCACCTCCACCAGCGACAGGTTCTCCTTGAACACGATCAGGCGCATCAGCAGCGTGAAGTTGGCGATCTGCCGGTAGAAGAAGTTGCGGATGTCGCCGATGGGCACCCACGGCGCCGAGCTCGTGGGCGCGCCGGCCACCGCCGCGGAGGCTCCCGGCGTGCCGACGGTGGCAAGGGCGAGCATAACGGCCAAGGGCACAAGCACTGCCGCTGCTAGAGACCTCATCTTGGTCTGACGTTATCTCGACAGAAAGCTACCTAATTAAAGGTGGATACGAAAGATGAAGCTAGCTGCTGCCACGACCAGGATACAAGGCACAGGACAAAATGATGAGATGAGTTACTTGAGTGTATATGTATTGTGTGGCCAGGGGAAGACAAGGACTCTAGCTATTTATAGCGTGCTATGATCACCTGGCTCGTTATACTAAACATGGCAGCTTCTAGGGTTGCTCTGGTCGATCGACGTGCATGGAAGCTTCTTTGGGACTTAGTATGGTGAAGGTTGACGGAGATGCATGCATGAGAAGTCTCAAGCCAGCTGTGCGTCGATAAGATCAATCACACATTTGGGGCCTCGCAACACCCATACCGCGCTGCTGCAAAAAAATATTTCTCATTGCTACGACCTTTGGTTCCCATTGCACTGATGTATTCAAAGTTTTATGGTCAACAACTGTTAGAATTAATCAACCTCCTAGACTCCTGCGCCTGACTACTGCCTCCTAGGCTCTAGTGCTCCTTTAGTATGGGCTGTTATTAGAGTCAAGTGTTCACACCTTGAACTCTTCAATTCCCACCGTGAACTCTTCAGTTCTCTGCCTATATATACTTGTAACCTCCTGTACTCCTATCATCAAGCAATACAAGCGTGGACTCCTCTTTTATCATGGTATCACGAGACTATTCTGATCTTGTGACCTCTCGCTTCCGCTAAAATATCAGTCCTCTTCTCTTGATCATGGCTGGTCCTCATCCTCACGCCAGCATCGCCAGCCCCGCCACTTCGGACGCCGCGGCCACCATTGCCGCCGCCGCCAAGCAGCGCGCAGAGGCTGAAGCAGCCGCCAAGGCGTTGGAGGAGGAGGCCGCCGCCCTTCGACAGTCCAATGCCGAGCGCAGCCGGTAACTCCAGGAGGAGGCCGACCTCCTCAAAGCCGCAGCCACCGCCCAGGAGCGCGTCTGCGCCGCTGCTGCCGCCCTCCAAAAGGAGCGCGCGGCGGCCGACGCCCTGGCCGCGCGGGCTGCCACCTTGATGGACCGCCTCTACCCGGAACAGCCCAGGGGTGATGACGACCACGACGACGAGGAGCGTGCCTTCCTCCATGAGGCCGCCACCGTCGCGCACCTGCACGCTCAAGCCGCCGCCATCCAAAATATCAAGGCCTTGGTCCCGATCTCCCTTGATCTTCAATCGCGGCACTACTCCAAGTGGCGCGACTACGCTCTCCTCACCCTTGGTCAGTACTCCCTGAAGGACCACGTCCTCAGCGATGAGCACCGCCCCGATGACCCGGCATGGACGCGCATGGACTGCGTAGTCGTCTCCTGGATCTTCAACAGCATCTCCACCGACCTGATGGACATCGTTCATGAGCGCGGCGGCACCACTGCTCGCGTCGCGTGGCTCGCGATTGAACAGCAGTTCCTTGGGAATCGCGAGTCCCGCGCCATCCTCCTTGATGTCGAGTTTCGCACCCTCTGCCAAGGCAACCTCTCCATCGACGACTACTGCCGCAAGATGAAGAGTATGGCTGATGCCCTCGCTGACCTTGGTGAGCCCGTTCCAAACCGCTCCCTGGTCCTCAATCTCTTGCGCGGTCTCAATGAGAGGTTCCAGTTCATGAAGCAGTTCATCACACGGCAGAAACCGGACCGCCGTTCGCAGAGGTGCGCACTGATATGCGCCTCGCTGAACTGAACATGCCGCAGTCCACCTCGTCGGCGCCCTCTGCGTTCGTCGCCGCTGCCCCCAGCGGCAAGCCGCCCATGCCTGCTCCACGTGGCGCGCCACCACGACCTCCTGCCCCGGGCGCTTCCCCCACAGGTGGCGCGCCCCCCTCCTCGGGCAGCAAGGGCGGCGGTCGCCGTCGCCGCGGTGGTGGCAAAGGAGGCTCAAATGCGCATCCTGGAAGTTCGAATTTAAAGTTCGAACAACTATATATATATATTGTTAAGTAACACCAGTACTTGCGTATATTAAGATCTCTTTGGTTTTCGGTGCTCTTGTTACCTCAACATCTGTAAAACGGCGTTAAGTTGCCTTCAGAAAGGGGTGATTAGATCATGTACAAAGAAAGTTTTACAAGGAGGAACTAGCTGACCAGCCAAGTGATCGTACGTCCAGGAAAAGGTTACTACAATATATCACCACGAAAGTCAAAGAGGTCGACCAGTTATGATTTTCCTCTTCCCAAGTAGTGCTGGCATTTTACGTATAGCGTGCATGCACAGTTCTCCGGGCACGCGTGCAGGTACGTGGACGATCTGCTTAGTTGGAGGTACGGACGCTAGCTGCTGGCCAGCAGATAATTGCTCCATGCACGCGAGTTGACTTTTAGACAAATTTCATGTGCATGTTTCTCACCATGTCCTCTACACATATGCTAAGTTTAGTTGAGGTGTTAAAACCTGTTTTGAAGTTTTGAAAAAAATTACTTGTTGCCCCTCAACTAAACTTAGCATATGTGTAGAGGACATATGTGTAGAGGACAAATGCACCAGACAATGCCAGGTGTTCCCAGTAGCATGCATGCGCTGCTCAAGATCCTAGTTGACCTGAAATAGTTAAGCCGGGGGAGATCTAATTTGTGAGTAAAAAAGAAAAAAAAAATGGACCTGCCAGGGGAAGCCCCCCTGACGGCATTTTGTTAAGAAGAAGACCTTCTCACGCAGGCCGAGAAAACCCTCGAACCCCCCCCCCCCCCCCGAACCATATACAGGGACTTAGCTGGCCATGTGAGTTGTGGCGCGAGTTCTTTACCTATGCTTTGATCCGGGGAGGACTGAGGGGGATTTTTTTCTCTTGCGGGCACTGTAGCGGCTACTGTACCCGCGGTGCCTCAACATGGAACCCGGGTCGACAGGAGCGTAACGCTCCCGGAGCCTCTGCTCTGACCGCTCGGGCTCCAATGCGTTGGCAACTTGGCATCTAATTTGTGCGTACATAGATCTAAACTGAAGTACAGAGGTCATTGAGGTGATTCAGTCTGTGACTGTATATTCGCAGCATGGCATGGCCGGCTCATGTAGTCTCCTCCATCACATGACGAGTCATGTTTTTTTTCGAAAGATACATGACGAGTCATGTGAGCCACTGGTCATTTTGCAAGCTAAGAACAGAATCATTTGCCCTGCTGTCAATTGACATTTAGGTTTGTTCTAAAAAAAATTGACATTTAGGTTCCAGCTGCTTTTTTGAGTATGTATATATATATGTATATTCAAGATAAAATCGCGTAAGACTTATTACGATGCCTGAGCAAGAGTGTCATTCGATTCTCCCTGCATGTTTGGTGCGGTCCTGAATTAGTTCACCTGGAAGGGAATAGGGATACGCCAGCAGCTGGCCGGACTGAAACTTGAGCACATGAGCATGACTGCTCTGAAAATTATCAGAGATATATCGATTTAATTCATTATATTTACAAAAATGGCATTTTCGAGGCCTGGGGTGAAAGCAAAATTAGAGCAGTCTCTCAAGTTTGATTTGGTAATTAAGTATGTGAAACTAGTTTGTATGTATCAGTTGCTCCTCCCTCGAGTGTGAGGGTGAGAAGGATATTTAGTGAGCAGTAACCACTGAGGTATTGCTTCGAAATATGATGGAGGATCATTAGAGTCCAGAGTTCTTGAAAGTTGAGGCCCGACTGGAACTTTGAAACAATTTTACTATTTTTACGTTTATATAATTTTGTGTTTCGAATGAGCCCATATTATTTAATTTGAGTTTGGTACCTTAGGTACTGAAAGTACCATTTAATCGTATCTCTCAAGTTATTATAGTCGGTGACATCTGTTAGTACTTGTACCCAGTAAAAATAGCTCTAACAAGTTTCTCATGCTGTTGGCAATTACGGAGTTAAAAAAACCTAAGCCAACATGGAAAAGTCATAGTAGGATGCATACGAAACTCTTTTGAGAATAGGAAGCAATGCAAATTTCTTGCCATCAAGAGTTTGTCAAACTCCTAGCGGCCACAGCACAGCCAGCAGCCGAAATAGCCGAAAACTCGTCAAGCTGTAATAAACCTTATAGTCAAACTCTTGGTAGTTTATCAACATTTTCTGGCCTCTCATTGGTAACATACTCTAATGGACACTGTCGCCGCCTACCCTTTTCTCAATCAGTTTGTGATATAAAATTGTAGTGATTCCCCTTTTGAAGTGATATACTTATTAATTCGATAAAAAAAGTGAAACTAATCAAGCCAAACCGGTGTCCCAGATTCACCAGTTATGGTTGGACACGCAAGTTGTCCGAGGCAGACAATCAAAATGTTAATCAGGTTGAGTAATAAAGTTCTAAATGATTGAGCGACATGATGAGCAAGTGGCAGGCCGGCATTGCTGGTATTAATACAGATGGAATATGCTATAGATATCAAAGAATTTACCATAGATTGCGCTGTTCCAGCTAGAGATTTCATACTACTTGACTGTGTTCTGATTAGTCGATCGATGTCGTGTCACAATTCAAGTATTGACATTAGCAACAAGGCAAGGATCAAGGGATTGGGATCCGAAGCACGGAAGCACCGACCGCACCAAATTTAATTACAGTTTCAGAGTTCGACTTGGAGGCAGAGCATCTACCAACCGGTGGCGGCGTCTTCTGCTGCTGATTTCATCTTCCTCTAAGTCTAACCCATATGGCCGCCATCTGCACCGCACGATAAGGATAAGCACAGAAGCCAAGAGAGACGCCTCACGGATCATGGCGAGGCCGCACGCCGTGGTGTTGCCGTACCCGTACTCCGGCAACATCAACCCGGCGCTGCAGCTCGCCCAGCTGCTCCACCGCCACGGCGTCTACGTGACCTTCGTCAACACGGAGCACAACCACCGGCGCGTGCAGGACACGGAGGGCGCCGGCGCCGTGCGTGGCCGCGACGGGTTCCGCTTCGAGGCCATCCCCGACGGCCTCACCGACGCCGACCGCCGCAAGCAGGACTATGGGCAGAGCCTGTTGAGGTCCACGAGCACGCGGTGCGCGGCGCCGCTCAGGGACCTGATCCTGCGGCTCAACGGCGAGGCCGGCGTGCCGCCGGTGACGTGCGTGCTGCCCACGGGGCTGATGACCTTCGCGCTGGGCGTGGCGAAGGAGATGGGGATACCAAGCATGGTGTTCTGGTGCGCCGGCACGGCCTCGCTGATGTCGCAGATGATGATGCGCGAGCTCAGGGAACGTGGATACGTGCCACTCAAAGGTACGTAACTGTGCAAGGGCCTCACCAAAATTATTGATGGCAGATGGCACAACCAAAGCTACTTGACTCACCGATCGCGGCGTGCAGATGAGAGCTTCCTGACGAACGGTTACCTCGACACGACGATCATCGACTGGATCCCCGGCTTGCCGCCGATCAGCCTCGGCGACGTCTCCAGCTTCGTCCGCACTATCGACCCGGACGACTTCAGCTTCCAGTTCTGCTTGTTCGAGCTCGAAAACTGCACCAAGGCCGGCGCCCTCGTCCTCAACACCTTCGAGGACCTTGACGCCGACGTCCTCGCCGCCCTTCGCGCCAAGTTCCGGCACGTCTACACCGTCGGCCCTCTGGGCTCCCTCCTCCACTCTCACATCGACGGCGCCGACTCGATCGGCCTGAGCCTGTGGAAGCAGGACGCCGGGTGCCTCGCGTGGCTGGACACGCAGGAGCAGGGCTCCGTCGTGTACGTCAACTTCGGCAGCCACACGGTGGTGTCGCCGGAGCAGCTGGCCGAGTTCGCGTGGGGCCTCGCCGCGAGCGGCCGCCCGTTCCTCTGGTCCATCAGGGACGACGCCGTCCGGGACACGCTGCCGCCGTCCTTCGCGGCGGCGACGGCGGGGCGGGGCCACGTGACGACGTGGTGCCCGCAGGAGCAGGTGATGCGCCACCGCGCCGTGGGCTGCTTCCTGACACATAACGGCTGGAACTCGACCTGCGAGAGCATCGCCGCCGGCGTGCCCATGGTGTGCTGGCCGGGGTTCGCCGACCAGTACACCAACTGCAAGTACGTCTGCGAGATTTGGGGCGTCGGCGTCCGGCTGGACGACGAGGTGAGGAGGGAGCAGGTGGCCATGCACATAAGGGATGCGATGGGGAGTGAGAAGATCAGGGCAAGCGTGGCAAGGTGGAAGGCGGCGGCGGAGGCAGCAACCTGCCCCGGCGGGTCGTCGTATGAGAGCCTCCTGAGCATGGTCAGTGCGCTAGGTACCTCCACCCGGCTCTGAAGCTTGAAGAGGTGGCGCATTAATGGACATTTGTACCACGGAGGAGCAAGATGTATTTTGTTGTTTGAGATTAGTGTTTCGTGTCAATGAAATTACCAAAGAGCTAGAGTTGATTTCAATGAGATACGATGGTCAACTCTATTACCCACTTAAACCGATACTCCTATAAGAATGTTGTACTAAATGACGTGAAAAAAATTTATTCCTATACTAGAACATGTTGACTTATAAAGTTCATTATTTGTATAAAAATACATGAGCTAATGCGACTCCATCTATAGCTACTTCCTGAGGGGTAAGCGAATGGTGAGGGTGTGAATGCGAACGAGGCCATGGATGCAGCGAGATACGGTTGAGCGCATGAAAAAACTATTTTGGTAATGACATTAGTTAGTAGTTAGTAGGTCAACATGCAAAAGGGGATCGATGTTTCAGGTTGTTAAGATAACCGATTGACATTAATCACTTGCTGCTAATCATTACAAGTTCAGCCCTACCACATTTATTCTCATATAGCATATGGATTCAAAGAGTCAGTTTGTATTTTTTCAATAGATTTGCATTGCATATATATGATTAATATGATAATAGATCATTAAGCAATTCACAATACATTATAACGAAAAAGCAACATAATCCTTATTTAATAGCTAATAAGCCATACAACATAAGAAAGCAAAACCCTCTTTGCTACAACAAGAAAGTAATGTCATGCATACTCCTACGTGGGCATGACTTTTCCTTCCCATTTGTGCAACACTGCAAACAAATGGACAAGGCAAATTGATGTATCCATCAACAACTAGGTTTAATTCCTTACGTACCGGAATGCCAGTACTTGCATTGCGATCAGTTGATCTTGCTTGGGCACACCCCAGACAAATGCATGGTACCTTCCAACCTTCTTTACTTCATCCGCAAGTTTGAGAACAAGGAAATAGTTGCGGCCAATCCCTGCGGGCTGCATGCCCACCCAAAGCACGTCAATAAGTGTGAGGCTATTTTTACCACGCATCTGCACAACAAAGTTCCCAATCTCCCAGTACAAGTGCTCATGGACGTTTGGAATTTGAGCCCACCCCTGTGAATAATCTGGGACATCAGATGGTGGTGATTGATAGGTTGGAGGTGTGGTAGGAGGGCTGTATTGTGATGGCGGGGGAGATTGTTGTGGAGGCGTAGTAGGGGGACTTCCTGATGCTGGAGGCTGGTTAGTTGGAGGGCTTGATTGCGTCGGCGGTGGCGACTGTGTTCGAGGTGATGTAGAGGGCGGACTTGCTAGCGGTGGGGGTGGTTGGCTAGTTGGTGGCACGGAAGGAGGGCTGTATTGTGTTGGCGGTGGAGATTGTTGTGGGGGTGTTGCAGGGGGTGGGCTTGCTAGCGGTGGGGGTGACTGGTTAGTTGGTGGCACGGAAGGAGGGCTATATTGTGTTGGTGGTGGAGATTGTAGTGGGGGTGGCTGGTTTGTTGGAGGCGTGGTAGGAGGGCTATATTGTGAAGGTGGTGGAGATTGCGGTGGTGGTGTAGCAGGAGGACTTGCTAGTGGTGGAGGTGGTTGGTTGGTTGGAGGGGATGCAGGAGGGGTATATTGTGATGGTAGTGGAGATTGAGATGGAGGAGTAGCAGGGGGCGGACTTGCCTTCGACGGAGGAGGCTGGTTGGTTGGAGGAATAGTAGGAGGGCTAGATTGCGATGGTGGTGGAGATTGTGCTGGAGTTATAGCAGGTGGACTTGCTAATGGTGGGGGTGGCTGGTTTGTTGGAGGCGTGGCGGGAGGGCTATAATGTGATGGTGGGGGAGCTTGTTGTGGGGGCGTAGCAGGGGGACTTCCCGACGACGGTGGAGGCTGGTCAGTTGGAGGGGATGTAGGAGGGGTAGATTGTAATGGTGGTGGGGACTGTGGTGGGGACTGTGGTGGAGACATAGCAGGGGGTGGACTTACTGTCGGTGGGGGTGGCTGATTTGTTGGTGGTGTGGAAGGAGGACTATATTGTGATGGTGGAGGTGACTGTTGTGGAGGTGTCGTAGGGGTGCTTGATGGCGGGGGTGACTGGTTCGTTGGAGGCGTGGTAGGAGGGCTATGTTGTGATGGTGGTGGAGATTTTTGCGGGGGTGTAGAAGGGGGACTCCCTGAGGGTGGAGGCTGGTTAGTTGGAGGGGATGTAGGTGGTGTATATTGTGATGGAGATGGCGATTGTGGTGGAGGTGTAGCAGGAGGCGGACTTGCTTTCGGTGGGGGTGGCTGGGTTGTTGGTGGCGTGGAAGGAGGGCTATATTGTGATGGCGGTGGAGACTGTTGTGCAGGTGTCATAGGTGGACTAGATGGTGGGGGTGACTTGTTTGTTGGAGGCGTGGTAGGAGGGCTATATTGTGATGGTGGCGTAGCAGGAGGACTTGCTAGTGGTGGAGGTGGCTGGTTGGTTGGAGGGGATGCAGGAGGGCTTGATTGCGATGGCGGTGGAGATTTAGGTGGAGGAGTAGTAGGGGGTGGACTTGCCATCGGTGGGGGTAACTGGTTGGTTGGAGGCGGTGAAGGAGGGATAGATTGAGATGGTGGTGGAGATTGTGGTGGTGGTGAAGCAGGTGGACTTGCTAATGGTGGGGGTGGCTGGTTTGTTGGTGGCGTGGTAGGAGGGCTATATTGTGATGGCGGAGGAGATTGATTTGGAGGCGTAGAAGGGGGGCTGCCTGATGGTGGAGGCTGGTTAGTTGGAGGGGATGGGGGAGGGGTAGATTGTGATGGTGGTGGTGACTGTGGTGGAGGTGTAGCAGCGGGTGGACTTGCTAATGGTGGGGGTGGTTGGTTGGTTGGAGGCGTGATCGGAGGGCTATACTGTGATGGTGGTGGCGTAGCAGGAGGACTTGCTAGTGGTGGAGGTGGCTGGCTTGTTGGAGGCGATGCAGGAGGGGTAGATTGGGATGGCGGTGGAGATTGTGGTGGTGGTGTAGTAGGGGGTGGACTTGCCATCGGTGGGGGTGTTTTGTTTGTTGGAGGCGCAGAAGGAGGGCTAGATTTCGATGGCGGAGGAGATTGTGGTGGTGGCGATGAAGGTGCTAATGGTGAGGGTGGCTGGTTTGTTGGAGGTGTGCAGGAGGGCTATATTTTGATGGTGGTGGAGATTGTGGTGGTGGCGTAACTGGGGGACTTGCAAGTGGTGGAGGTGGCTGGTTGGTTGGAGGGGATGCAGGAGGGCTTGCTTGTGGTGGCGATGGAGATTGAGGCGGAGGAGTGGCAGGTGGGCTATATTGAGATGGTGGTGGCGATTTTGGTGAAGGTGTAGAAGGAGTTGTTGCGGGAGGACTTGCCAATGGTGGTGGTGACGATGGTGTGTTGGAGGGAGGTCCATCTGCATCAGGCGGTGATGGTGAGTCTCCCCCATCATCACACTCTTTGTCATCCTTCTTCTGTGGTCCATGCCCGTCACCATGTGGGTCTGGTCCACGTCCCGGCTTCTGACAATGTGGGTTCTTCACCGGTCCAACGCCATTGCCGGAGTCCTTACCACCATCGGCGTTCTGACCATCGCCTTTGCCGGAGTCCTTACCGCCATTGGAGTTCTCACCATCGGCTTTGCCGGAGTCTTTACCACCATTGGAGTTCTGACCATCACCTTTGCCGGAGTCCTTACCACCATTGGAGTTCTCACCGTCGCTTTTGCCGGAGTCCTTGCCACCATTGCCTTGATCCTTGCCCCCAGACTTTTCTTCAGCTCGAGCTATGTGGATTGTGAGGAGGAGGGTGAGGAGGAGGAGCACTACAAGCGATCTCATGGTGTTTGAGATCGCTAAGCGTAGGCAACGGGAAAGCTAGCAAGAGAGGTTCTTGCTTTGCTCAAGCTTGAGCTTGTGTTGCATGGGACGTACGAGGCTACTATTTATAGTGGTGCCACTGGTACATCAGCCTCCACAAGCTTGCTAGGGTTATCTTGATCTGATCTGACTGAGTTGCAAAATAAAGCTAGATCCTATCTTCCCACCGGCCTTTCCTTTTTTTTTTGTTAATTGAATGTCAGATGCTCAGCTCATTTATGACTTCTTGTTAATGCCGACCACAAGGGAGAGCATCCTAAACTGAGCTGTGGCGCTTCGTTGCTTAATATTTAACAGCTGCTATTAGTTGACATTTTACAGCGGGCACGGCTCTCCACGCGCAGCATCCATCTTGCCTTAAGGATCGCGCCAGTCAAATGATATTTTCTGACATGAACTTATCTGGAAAGTAATTGGCAGTGAGCAGGCTTACACCAAATTAACTCTCTCTCCACAAGTTCTAGTTGACTTCAGAACGTAGAAACACGTATGTGGGTACTCTAATAATTTCTGCAACTTCGAAGACCTGATTTATCAGATCAGAGATCTAACTTAAATTACGTAGGATACACTGATCGACACACTCCCCATAATGGACGGCCGGTGAAGTCGCCTCCATCTCACGTGTCAGGCAATCATGTGAGGTACAGGATCAGTGGAGTTTCGAGCCATTTTACTGATAGAAACCGAATCATATTGTTCTCAGCACCTGATCGAGTGCTGTCAGTTGAAAACTTCGCTAAGTTGATGCTTGAGTGTATACATGTACATTTCTCTTTCTCATGAGAAAGCACGTAGAACTGATCAACGATTCATACTCAATGCTTGCGTTCAGAAGCTTGATTGTCTTCCCTTTCTTCTCTCACTTACATTTGGTAACAGATGCACGGATTGAATGTACACCAGATGGAGCAAGCACAATCTCTGAATATATATATCACCTAAAAGATGAATCGATTTAGTTTTCAGTATGTATACAGTGATTACGCTGGAGCAGGCGGCCGGCCGAGTTCACGTGGGGCCTCGCGGCGAGCGGCCACCCGTTCCTCTGGTCCGTCAGGGACGGCCTTGTCCCCGGCGTGACATTGCCACCGTCCCTCGCTGCGGAGACGGCGGCGGGGATCTAGGTGTCACGTGACGACGTGGTGCCCGCAGGAGCAGGTGCTGCGCCACAGCGCCACGGGCTAGCTGCTTCCTGACGCACAACGGTTGGAACTCGACCTGCGAGAGCCTGGCTGCCGGCGTGCCCTTTGTGTGCTGGCCGGGCTTTGCCGACCAGTTCACCAACAGCAAGTACGTCTGCGACGTGTGTGGGGTGTCGGCGTCCGCCTCGACGCCGAAGTGAGGAGGGAGCAAGTTGTTCAGCGTGACAAGGAGGCCATGGCGAGCGAGGACATGCGGGCCAGCGCGGCGAGGTGGAAGGTGGCGGCAGACGCGGTTGCAAGTCCCGGCGGCTCGTCGTACCAGAACCTCCTGGCCACGGTGGGGGCGCTTGATCGCAGCTCACCCAACTCTGAAGCCTGATGAGGTAGACCCAAAATGCAACGATCCATGTCTTGCGTCAAAATGTTTAATGAATCGGCACAAATAAGCCACATTTGAACTCTCCACTATAAGTGAGAGATACCACCTTCATAACAAATAAATATGTGCTCATCAAGCTTGGGATATGAGCTGGCTGATCATTTTGAATAGCTGCATGTATGCTTCGCTTGCTTCTCCCTCATTCTTACTGTTGATTGCTCTACTTTGTGGTTTATCCCATCCAATCAGATGCATGCACGACCATCGCCCATGCTCCATCTGTCAGCATGTGCTTGAGCTCCATTGCCGGTCCTTGTCACGCGTTGGCTCACCCTGTCGCCCATGCCCAAAAACCCGCTGTTGCCTGCCTGCGCCACCCGCAAACCCATGACCTCGCAGCCTTTAGAACACACGACGCTCATCCACTTTCCGTCGATGCCATCAACACCAAATTTTTCTCTTTGCCACTGCTCAGCAAGAATTATCTTCCTTTTTTCTGAATAATTTGGATTCGGAATTTCAGACTGCGGTGGAGCAGCATGGTTTCATCTATGAGTCGGAAACTCGGAGTGGAGATGCATGTATGCATTTAGCGGAAGTTTGACGATGAATGCCACAAAACAACGCTCTCGTGGGATACACTTGTTGCCATAATGTTGTTTTTACCTGTTCCTCGCCAGCACCAGCATCCTCCTGCGCGCATACGGCATATACTACTGTATATCCAAGGCTTGGATATTCGGCTTCCTTGTGCTTCATCAAATCGTCATCTTGACGTGTGCCCCGTAAAATAAACTGATCGTCCTCCCCAATTTATGTAAAATAAACTGATCGTCCTCCCCAATTTATATTCGATACGGTTTTTTCATCTTTTTCACGCTCAATCTGCCATCCATTACGAAAATTGACTAACATGAAATTGGATGACGTTGTGCCTGCTGACTTAGTGTCCCACACCCGTCCTGCATGCATACATTCGACATCACCGAGAGGAAACCCAAAGCTTGCCTTGTTGACGTGATGAACAAATTAAATGCAAGGAGCGCCACTAATTCCATAATTTCCATTACGAGGCTAGTATCTGGATTTACGGAGGCTGCATACAGCTGTTGCATTGCGAGCGAAGACGAAGCGCTTTTCTGGAACCCTGCAGTCACGCAAGCCATCTAGAAAATCTTGAAGGCTGCATAGTACTACCTATTCGTGGAAAGCAAAAAAGAAAGCATTGGGGCTTTAATTGGATCCTGACTCTAGCTGTGATTTTAAATCATCCAAAACAAAAAATTCAAGAATATAAGAAAGCAATAGCTCAAAGGTCAAGGAAAAGTCAGGTCAATGGTCAATGAGCTAGAAAATAGTTTTTTAGCAAAATAAGTTTTAGAAGGCGACCAGTGCTAACTAGGCATACGTCCTACAGTCAACACAGCTCTGATACCAATCTGTCACACCTAGTTTTAAAGAACAAAACCAGGCTAACTATATGTGTGCCTAGAAAGTCCACACATACATCAACAGAAGGAAAATATGAGAAACAATGTCTTATAGCGGAAATATACTCATAGTAACACTTACATTAAATCAGAGTATAGCGGAACAGTTGCGGATTATCTCTTCAGCTCCATTCTTCACAGGGACGGCTGACTGGGGGCAACATACTGTAGCGTTTCCGCTTTTCGCAGGATTGAGTCAGAAGTGCCGGTGAACGGACACAACAGTACATCACATAAAGAGCACAAATTTTTCCTATTTAAGTTATTACAACAAGTCTTGCATGATTTAAAGCACGTGAGTAGCACAGCGGAAGTCTGAAGATACCTAAAACAACTACTACTCTCGACGATACCAAGGCTACACATCGAAGCCCTGCGATGTGGACCTGCTGAGGAACTCCACCAAGCAATAGCGGAAGCGAAAACAATAAACCTGCACAAAAACATAAAGAGCCAAACCTGAGCAACTAATACTCAGCAAGACTTACCCGTCAACATGGCTAACTACAGCCGACTCCTAACATGCAAAGGCCACAAGGGGTAGGCTGACTCACTCGCATAAAAGCGCACTAATTACTTGGTCCTTACTTTCAAGTTTTAATTCCAGTTAAGTACTTAACCAATAAAAGCAAGGAAGAAATAACATTATTGCCGTCAGATTTAGACTTTTAGTTTCTCTTTCCATGCAATGGATTTCCTTAGTCCGAATTTAAACTATTTTTATACATTAAATATGGACTCTTTAAATTAATCTAGACCATTAGATGTTCATAAAATCCTACGGCTTATAGCTTTTCTTTTTTCTGATTAACATGGTAATTTCGTGGCCTTGAGAGCGAACGTGGTGGCTTCTTTTAACCTTCAAATAGGAAGACAATAGATTTTAGTTTAAAAAAAGGGGGGGGGGGGGGGGGGGGGGGGGGGGGGGGAGAACTGCATGGTGAAAGATGTATTTACATTGGGATAGTTGTACAAAAGAAATTTCAATATTTATAAAAATAGAGTAAAAACGCAAAGTAATAAAAAGAGCATGTAACAATATAATCCTACAACTAGTCTCCACGCAGCATTTTTGAAACACAAAGCCTTTTCTAGAAATGATTAAATAGGAAGTACTTAAGTATCTTCTACAGATATTTAGGATATCAGACACTGAAAAAAAAGTAAAAACAGCCCAAAAGAAAAAAGCATAATAAGATATTATGACCGAAACAAAGATTACTGCAGTTGGTGAACAAGGTAAAGATAAACATGTTAATGCACCCACAAAATCTAAAAAAAATTGGAGGTTCAAAGAAGAATCTTGTAGCCTCAGCACTTGACAAATTTTCTATTATGTAAATCAGAATAACCAAGGAAAACATAAAAGCAAGGTGAGGAGAAAAGATACTACTAATTAAACACAAATAGCACTGTTAAAACCACAGGTCACTACCTTCTCTGTTTTTTTCTAACGCATGAATTAATAATCATGGTTAAACTGAAACAATAAACACAATTACAACACAATTATATTAAAATTATTACTCTTCTACCAGTATAAAATTTATATGTAAAGTTGTATAATATTTTCGTACTATCGGTTCATTTATCGTAAGTTGGAGCTGAATAACGTCCATCCAATGCGGATAAAAAATATAATAACTGAATTAAAGCAACAAAAATGCAGAAATTTTGGACGACCGTGAACGAATTTTGGAATTTGTACAAAGAAAAATGTAAAATATAACATGACAATTATAACTATACATCTATTTTCGCCACGTAGAAGTTTCAAAAATCAAAACCTTTTTTAAAAAAATGATGCAAAAAAATGAATGACCTAGGTATCTCCTTCAAGAGACAAAAAGTATCAGATAATGACAAAAGGTAAAAATAACCAAAAGCCAAACACACAAGAAAACGAGATAATCAAAAGAAATGTTACTGCAGTTGGTGAACAAGGTACAAGAAACTACCAATCTGGCAGCCTTAGCGAACCACTTGATAATTTTTCTATTGCGTAAACCAGAATAAGTAAGGAAAATATAAAATTATAAGGACAAACATACTACTCAAAAAATGGCACTATTAAACCACATATCACCACCTTTTCTGTTTTATTTTATGATGCATGAATTAAGCGTTGTCAAACTGAAACAAGAAACAAATTACAACACTGTTCTAGTAAAATTACTACTCTTCTACCAATATAAAATTTTATATATTATATCATAATATTTTTTTACTATGGGTACTTTACCATAAGTTGTAGCTGAAGAACGTCCAGCCACTCCAAGCAAAAAAAAAATATGAAAACTGAAACAAAAAGAAATAAAAGAAAACTTGGAACGAACAATTCCGTAGCTAAAGGAGTTGTTAGCGGGGATGCTGATGTAGAAAGGAAGAAGTCCATTTTGCCTCCCTCAATTCTTATAGGAGTTGTAACTTTTCTCTAAACTATAAAACCGGATAACTAGACTCCCTTCAATTCAGGCATGCGGTGCAAGTTTCCTCTCTAGGCGGGATTGTGAGCGGTTTCGTAGTTTAGGGGAAAAGTTGCAACTACTATAAAAATTGGGAGGGGCAAAATAGACTTCTTCCATGTAGAAAGGACAACAAAAAGGCCAGGCTGGTGAAAGCTTCATGACCATTGGAGTTCGGAAACCCCAAAGGTATGAATGTTTTGGTGATTGGGTGACCATATTGATGTGACTAACATTTCCATGTAGGATATTCAAATGGTCATATCAATGGAAGCGTCGTCTCACAACTCTATCTTATTGACGACTTGGTGATTGGTTGCCTCGACAATTCGGATCGAGAACTTGATGGAGTCAAGGTTGAAGATGGATCAAGGCTAAGGACATGATAGACCAAGCAAGTGTTGGCTTGGTGTAGATGCTAGCTTGAGTCCATAGGAAAAACCGGACTATCAAGAGGGATCGAATTGGTTCTCTTAGAGCACACTAGGTTAGAGATCAAATGGATGCATTGTGAGTCTCTTGAGGGCTAGGGTGGCTGAAGAGAAGAAGAGGAACCAAGAATGGAGAAGTTGGAAGCAAGGATCAAGAAGTGGATCAAGTTTTCAGCTTATGCCGAAGAGATCGGACAGTACGGTCCTAGGGACCGTATGGTACGGTCTTCATTGAAGATCCAGACAGAGAAGTGAAGTCTCGGGATGCTGAGAAAATGAAGACCAGACAATGGACCGTATGGTACGGTCAAGGGGACCGGACAGTACGGTCATCAGAGGATTTCCAGACAGAGAAGTTGAAGTTTCTGGAAGTGAAGAGAATGAAGACCGGACAGTTGACCGGACGGTACGGTCCTAGGGACCGGACAGTACGGTCTTCATTGAAGATGAAGAAGGAAATGGAGATGCGCCTGGAAATAGAGACAGGACAGTACGGTCTAGAAGAGACCGGACAGTACGGTCCTTTGTACGGTCTCTAGTTTCGCAGGGCACTTTTGGGCAACGGCTAGTTTTGGGTTGGTAGCCTATAAATAGTTGGTTGCCCGCCCCTTGAGGGGTCTATTGGCCATTGTTGGAGTGTAGGAAACTCAGAGGAAGCCAAGAGTAAGGGAGAGAAGCACTTGTGAAGGATTTGGAGTGATCCTAGTGCTTGAGAGAGTAGCAATTGCATCCACTTGATCTCTAGGCTAGTGTGAGCTTGAGAGAGTCACTTCGGTTTGTTACTCTTGGTCTATGGCGAGGCCTAGACCGGTTAGGCGTCGGTGTTGAGCTGTCCAAGGAGATTGTGGAAGCTAACACAAGTTTGTACACGGTCTTGGAGCTTCCCGTGCGAAAGAAGCATCACTAGTGGAGCGCCTTTTGGCACGCATCACGTGCGGAGCCTTACCTCCGGAAGAGTACCCGGGATCGAGCCCGGCGGGACGTGCCCGCGACTTCACTCGGAGGGTGAAGTATGCTCTAGGAGGGATCGCCTTCGAGCGGAGGGACGGGGTCGAGACTCCGGCGGGAGTGACCCAACGTGGAGTAGGGGAAGGCGCCATCCTTCCGAGACCACAGGAAAAATCATGAGCATTCCTATCCTTATCTCCTTTACTTACTAGCATTTACGCTTCCGTATTTACTTCATGTGCTAGTAGAATTGCTTGATAGGGTGTCTCTTTTCTACTTGGTAGAATTGCTTGCTAGGGTGTTGCTTGTTGCATAGACTAGATTGTGTGCGCGCATCGCTTGCTTATGCTATCACCATATCTAGTCTTGCTAGCTTCACGCCTAAAGTACGTTTGGGAGAAATTGTTGACACACCGATTCACCCGCCCCCCTCTCGGTGCCCTTGATCCTTTCAAGTGGTATCAGAGCCTCGTTGCTCAAATAGGGCTTAACCGCCTTGAGTAAGGATGCCGGGAGGAAGTGGACCGCCCCCGTTCGATGGGACCGACTATGCCTATTGGAAAGCTCGCATGAAAGCTTACCTCGAGGCTCTCGATCCTATCGCATGGGAGGTGACAAGTTCCGGTGTCTCTCTAAGGACTCCCATTGGTACTCTTGATGTGAATCTCGCAAAGGCAAATGCTAAAGCTAAAAATGCCTTGTTTGAAGCAATCACTAAAGAGGTCTTTGCTCGAGTCAAGTCCGCGGGTACCGCTCATGAAGTATGGACACAAATTCAACAAATCCATGAGGGTTCCACGGATATGAAAGAGGAAAGATACTATGTGCTAAAGAACAAATACGATGACTTTGCCATGTCTTCAAATGAGCTAATCAATGACACTTACTCTCGCTTGAATGTGCTTGTAGAGGATATCAACTCTCTCGGTGTGAAGGACAATATTGATGATGGTGACCTTGTGCGGAAGATCATGCATGAGGATTCTCCCAAGGGAGAAATATGGAGCACTCATCACATGTCTCTTCAACACCGACATGCGAGACCTCACCACCCACAAGCTACTTGGGAAGATCACCGCCTTCGAGAGCTTGAACCTTGACAAGAAGCTTGATGAGAAGCCCTCCAAGAATCTTGCTTTTGCATCCGAGGGATCAAGCAAGAAGATGAAGAAGGTGGTGACTCAAGATTCAAGTGATGAAGAGCTTGAAGAAGATGTTGAAGACTTGTTGCAACTTCATCCAAATGACCTAGCACTCCTCATGAAGAGAAGCAACTTCTTCAAGAGAAGATTCATCAACAAGAAAGATGCCGAGTGCTACAATTGTGGAGAGAAAGGTCACTTTGCAAAGGAATGCCCGAAGCCAATCAAGAAGAGCAAGAAGAAGACTCAAGAGTCAAGCGATGATGAAGAAGAAGACCCTAGAAGCAAGTACAAGACAAGGAAGAGGTTTGTCAAGAAGGAAATCTCTAGAGGCAAAGACAAGAGAAGATCATCTCGCAAGGGACTCTTTGTTGGAGAGTGGGTCACGGATGATGATAGTGAAGAAGAAGAAAGTGATGACTCATCCTCCAAGGGAAAGAAGATGGCCGGCATAGCTCTCACCAATATCTCCGAGACTCTACCTCCACCACCTACTTGCTTGATGGCCAAAGATGATGATAGTAGTGAAGATGAGAAGAGCGAGTCCGATGAAGAGTTTGGTGAGGAGGATAAGCCCACATATGAGGAACTCTTGGATAGCATTCTTCTAACCGGCAAGATGATCAAGAAGAGGGACAAGACCATTGCTCGGTTGGAGAAGGAACATGAAGTGGCCGCTTTCCGAGTCCGTCAACTTGAAGGTGAACTTAGGGACTTATCCATCTCTCACAAGGCTCTTAATGAGGACTATGACAAGCTTGAGGAAGACCACATGAAGCTCAAGGAGAAGTCCAAGTTACTAGAGGATGAGCTCAAGCACCTTTCCACCTCTCTCATAACCTTGGATGAGAGCTACGACAAGTTCAAGGTTGATCACAAGAGACTCAACGACAAGTTCAAGGTTCTTGAGGAGGAACATCAATCCATCCTTGAAAAGAGTAACACTTCTTCTTCTAGTCCATCTATTTCGGATTCTTCATATATTACTTGTGATGGACTAACTCCCTCTCTTGAGAGCAGCTCTCTTGATGAGAACATTTTGAAGGAATATCATCAACTCAAGGAGGAGAGAGCTTCGGTGATGGACGGCTTCGAAAGGCTCACAAGAGGAAGGACCATTCATAAGGAGATACTTGGTCGGAACCTTGTGAACAACCCCGGGCACAAGGGACTCGGCTCCTACCCCGCCGCCATCAACCTCATCGGCAAGGACGATGACATTCCACCTTGGGTAGTCCCCCTCATGGCGGACGACTACTATTGTGAGAAGTGTTGCCGTGACGGGCACACTAGCAAGAATTGTCCCAAGGTGAGAACAAAGGTTTGCCTAACGCTAACTTGTTCCATGAGAACACACACTACAAGCTCTTTAGGGACAAGCGGGGCAAGGTGAAGGCAAAGGCTCTTGGATCACCCGACAAGAGGAGGATGATGAGGAAGATTTGGGTGCCCAAATGCATAGTTGAACTTGAGAGGCCAACCAAGTGCGAATGGGCTCCCAAGAACAAGACCTAGAAGGGTGATGGTGGTGGACCGCGCGCCATGATGATGATCCATGAACGTCCATCACAAGCAATGTGTGCTTCATCGACAAATCTACTCTTCAAGGAGGTAACTTGTATCATAGTAGTTTCTTTTCTTGCATTGCTTGCATGGTAGCTAGGTACTCCTTTGTGAACTAGCATGTTTGCATCCATGCATATGTAAATAACTAAAAGAAAAGAACAAAAAAATTAGTTCAAGGTCTAACTTTCTCAAGATAGCTATGAGCATGGGGGATGCTTGAGTCGGTGGACCGATGGACTTAAGGCAAGGTTTGGCTCATAGTGAGTAAGCTTGAGAGAGGCTCAAACTTGACCTTGAGTAGGTTTCTTTATGCGTTGTCTTAACTTTGCTTGCATATCACATGGCATATTTACTTTCCCTTGCATTTGTATGATATGCTTGTCTCATGCATTGCATATAGGAAATCACAAAGGAGTTGTCACACTATGAGGAAGTGCTTCATTCACAATATGATCTCACATCTCATAGAAGTGTGACTAAAGAAAAGATTTGCGCTTCATGCCCATTGAGTCTTGCTAGATGATCCTCAAGGTTAAATCTACTTGCACGGATCATAGGCAAAGGGCTCATACATACCCCTCCTTTGGTTTTATCTCTTTTGGCTCTTATTGAATGATTCTTATTTGCCGATTGAAAAATTACTATAAGCCTATGCGCAACCTATATTGGTCTATTTTCAAAGGAGTGTTTGAGAGTTCCCCTTCTAGTCCATGTTTGGTGTTTATTTGGCTCTTGTGTGAGAAACTTGGACCTAGAAGGAAATTCCTTGAAAATCAGCTATTCTGGACTGGATCGTACAATACGGTCATAGGGACCGTACAATACGGTGTGCTTTTGCACGAGATCCTTCGAAACCTGAGGCAGAAAGGAGACCGGACAATACGGTCCTGAAGACCGTACAATACGGTCTCTATAGAGGACTGTCAGGGGTAAGAAGGAGACCGTACAATACGATCTCTAGGACCGTACCATACGGTCTGGTTAAGTTCATCGGGAGAATGATTCCAATCCAATCCATTGATTCTTTTTCCAATCGATCGTGGCCGTCAATTCGAAATTAGACCTAACCTAACGGCCGCCTGACGGGTTACTGTGCTTCTCCTCCCCCAAATCGCCGCTCACCGCACCAGTGCTCCCGCCACCTCGCCTCCCACGCGCGCGCCGCCGTACACCTCGCCGCCGCCGTCGAGCACTTCGCCAACGAGCTCCACTTCACCACGCGCGCCGCCTGCTCCTCCACGCACACGCGCCCGCGCCTCCTCGCGCAACCCTAGCTGCCGCTGCGCCGCGCCGTCGCTTCCACACCGAGCCGCCGCCGCTCCACCTCGCCGTGCGCCGCCGCCTGCCGAGCCGGGGACGAAGACGTCGTCTGCGACTCGTTCTCGGCCGAGGAGCATCTCCAGCACGCGTCACTGAGCTTCTGCTCAACATATTCGTGTGTGTGGAGCTCCCCTTCTCCGGCGGACTCACCAGACCGAGCTGAACACTTCGACGATCATAGCGTTTGATTCGCTCTGGTGAGCTCCTACTCTTGGTTGCACAGTAGCCGGTCTGTTTCCGATATCTATCTAGGGTTTGAGCCGATCGATTCCTTCATCGTTTAAAAATCCCTAGAAAATCAAACAAAAATCGAACCTTTATTGCGAAATCGATTTGCATTGCCTCAATTTCTCGCAATTTAGGTTGCCATGTGTCATAGTGTTCAAGTTGTATACTTCTCTTATCTATGACATATTGGTAGTTGGTCGCTTTGTGTCGATATCTTTTCAATACAATATACACCTAGCTCGACACTAGCGCTTCCTCGATTAGTGTTGTATTACCATGTTGCTATCATGTATGTGACACTAGTCGATCTCCACCGATAATCGACAATGCCGTAGTTTCCCATTGCTTATTTGCCGGCATTGTGTCCTTCACCTCTGCGCTAGGACTTCATATAGATTTATGCGCTTACCTACGATTCTTGCTTGTAGATTATAGTAGGTTATTCTATACTCATATACCCTGTCTATTCCTATCGTGCAGTGGCAATGGTCAGCGGACAGTGGGCAGTTGACAGTAGAGCAGAGACAGTGGACGGATTGAGGGCCAAGCCCTTAGTCCTATCTTTGGCAGTCAGCTTGTCAGTGGACGGGTTGGTGAGCCAAGCTCACTCGCCCTATCTTGTCTGCAGGCCAGTCAGCAGAGATGGCAGGTGGCAGAGGCAGAGGCAGAGGCAGAGGTGACAGAGACAAGGGCAAGGCCAAGGCTCCAGATCCACAGCCCAAGAAGAAGAAGCAGAGGACAGGTGACCCAGAGTGGGATCGAGCTCTCAGGGCAGCAGAGGTCGACTTACCAGCTGGCAGAGACACTGGTTTCCGGATCAGGAACACACCTGCTGGAGGACAGGGGGAGACTCCGAGCAGGTCTTCCAGGGCTAGAGCCACAGTGCAGCGGACTCCGTCCACCCGCGAGGTTGGTACGTCGAGGACCGTGCAGGTTCAGCAGGTGCAGTCAGAGGCAGAGGAGGAGAGTTCCTCCAGCTCAGGTGACGAGGTCACAGAGGGTGACAGGCAGAGGATGGCCGTGAAGTTCTGTGCTCTTGACAGGAGTGCCACACTCAGGGACGTGCTTGCTGAGGACGCTCTCAGGCTGCCAGGCCCCGTCCTCAAGAAGTTCAGGAGAGTCAGTGAGGAGACTTGGGTACTTGCTAGGAGGGACCCACAGGCAGGAGGTCGCTTCTGGACCTTACTTCAGCAGAGGATAGCAGCTGGTCTGAGGAGCAGACTGCGGACTGGTGGAGCTGACAAGCTCTTTGTCACTCACCAGCACTGCAGTATACAGGTTGCCAGCAGAGGTGCCGGGACAGACTTCACACAGCACTTGACCTATATCCCGGGCATCGAGGAGATCATCACTACTCAGATGAGATGGGACCATGACATAGTGACGGACTTCTATGCTTCTCTTTGGATTGCCCCAGATCGCTCAGCTATATGGTTCATGCTCAGAGGGCAGCCCCACAGAGTGACGAGGGAGAACCTCGTAGAGGCCCTTGAGACTGTTCAGCACGAGACTAGGGTGTTTCCACTTGCTCACCCAGGGATGGAGCCTCTCCGCAGACCTCTTGGGGGACACCTACCGTCTGATGAGGATATGAGCATTGCCTTTCCTCCACCTCACCCGGAGAACTTCAGCCGAGCTCACACCAGACTCACGCACGAGGGCAGAGTTCTCAGGAGTATCTTGAGCAGGACTATTGTGCCCAGGAGTGGTTACAGGGATCAATTCTCTATCCTGTCACAGTGGTTGGTTATGTTGATACTGAGTCACAGAGGCTTTGACTTAGTTGACTTGATACTGAGCCAGATGGAGGACGTCATTGCAGAGAGCATAGCTGCCAGACACTTCGCTCCACTGATTTGCTATATACTGAGGAGGCTACAGTTGTTGTCTCAGGAGGACTACGATGAGCTGCCCAAGGTGACCACAGCATACACACCCCTACCTGCCTCCGACAGACGGGTTGCTGCCCGGGAGTCAGCTTCACAGGGGAATTCCTCACAGGGGCTAGGAGACACGGCTACCGAGACAGAGCAGCATATCCACACTGGTAGCCAGATGGAGTCCATTCCTGAGGACGTGACTCCGGACTCTAGAGCAGGACCTTCAGGCTCAGCTACAGCTCCAGCTCAGACAGACTCAGTACTACGTGCAGAGCTTGCAGCTATCCGTAGAGAGCTCCAGAGTCAGAGAGAGGATAGGGAGAGGGATCGACAAATGCTAGACAGTGTCGTACTCACTCAGAGGGAGATGGCTTCTGGCATGTCTTCGTTGTTCACAGGCTTTGAGGCAATTGCACAGACCCTTCGTCCCTTTGGACAGGCACTGTCAGGTCTCCCGTCGTTCCCTCCCATCACTTTCCCAGGTCTGCTGCCACCAGATACAGTTTTGTTTCAGCAGCTACAGCAGCAGCAGTCCGCAGACACAGGGAGGACAGTCATCCAGTCAGGGACAGTACTACAGCACCTTACTCACGGCTCCCATCTCACCTGCTGGTGCACCTACGGTGGGGCCGTCGTCGTCCACGTTTGCTGGTTTGGCAGGAGAGGCAGGACCTTCACACCAGTACCGCTCTTCACCAAGCCTCTCCATGACACCGTCAGCGCTTTTTGCTTCTATAGCTCCGAGCTTCTCACCGCTTCAGCTGACGAGTCCTTTCTTCGTGTCACCATTGCCTGCTCGCACACTTGATTTTGACATAGTAGCACAGACCACCTCAGTACAGACAGACTCAGTTCTCACAGGCAGAGGTCGTGACTACTACAGCTGAGACAGCAGCAGTGGAGCAGACAGAGCCTCCCAGGACACCTACACCGCCTCGGGTTGTTGAGCACACAGTGGATCTCACTGATTTCGGATATACTCGTGCGGAGATAGATGAGGCTCTCGCTACAGGCCAGGATCCACCGGCCAAAGCACCCTCACCTACTGGCAGTTTCACTTGGACCCCCAGTCGCTCACCCTCTCCTTCAGCCCACTCAGCTTCTGACGAAGAGGCAGTCCAGTACGCAGGGCAGCTTGAGAAGACACTCCTTCAGACAGACTCTCCTGGGATAGCTTACAGGCAGCTTGTGCCGTACACACCACTCTTTCAGTCTCAGGAGTCTTTGGGCATGCAGCGGACTTGGACTTCGACACCTCCAGTGCCACCTTCTGAGCAGCAGCAGCAGCCACAGCAGGGCACTTCTTCAGCTCCAGAGCTTTCAGTGACTACTACCACTGCACCTCCTCCAGCCTCCGACGCGTAGGACAGCAGTTTTCTCTTTCCTTCCTTCTCTTTTTGGTCCTTGGTGCCAAAGGGGGAGAGAGATAGAGATCTTGTATAGGTCTAGGGGGAGTAGTGGAGTGATCTTTTGTCCAGGGGGAGATCTTTTGGTACTTCATTGTATATTCTTTTGGTTCTTCGTGGTTATTGTTGAGCTTGATTTACTTTTGCTTGTGTTTAGCTCATCAAAAATACACTTGGTTTCTTTTCATACACTTGCTCGTTATCTATATATCTTGTATATTGCTCTGAGTATGTGTATGCTATCCTGGATGCGCTTATTTATATCTATCTTGCCAGGTTTCCTCTTTCCGTGATGATATGTGCACTCACTTGCTTTTGCAGGAATATCTTATAATCTTATCATCACAGAGTTGTGGTCATAGCTCATGCTGTTATTCCATATATATCACCAATGTGCTCTAACTCTATTTTGCAGATGATACCTTTTTGAGCTATGGCTACCTTGTTCTCCGTTTTACTTGTTCTTCATTCATATCCTATCTTATCGATCACTCTTACGCATTCCATTCCTTATCTCTTGATATGTGTTGTCACCAATCACCAAAAAGGGGGAGATTGTAAGCTTCATGACCATTGGAGTTCGGAAACCCCAAAGGTATGAATGTTTTGGTGATTGGGTGACTGTTGACGGTGTTTAAGTCATTAAATTACCGTCAACATATCGGTAAATAAAAGGGTAAATCACCAAAATTCGGCAATGTTTTATTTATTAATAAAGTTCCACGAGTTTTGCATGATTTATGAGTGCAGGAGTAAATACAGAAGAAACGGGCGCCTGTGGAAGGAAACACGGGCCGGCCGGCCCAATCACAGGCCGGCCGGCCTCATCTGGCCCCTGCTGCTGTCGATCTTCGACCAGTGGGCTCTGAAGACGTCCAGCACCGAGAATAATTAAAGCCCAAGTGAAGAAATAGCAAACATTCTAGAAGATGGGCTACAATGGGCCTAAACTTGGCCCTTACTCCATTTCTGCCAACCCCAGCAGGAAACCGACTTCGGGACCGACTCCACCAAGCGATCTGGAGCGTCCACAGAAGAGGCGGTCGCGAACCGACACTGTGGAAGGCCGGCCGGCCACCCTGCCAGGCCGGCCGGCCGAGCTTAGCGGCGCCGCCTCTCCAGCTTCGGCCAACGGGTTCCCACCGCCATGTACAAGCTATAAATAGGACCCTACGGCCTTAGAAGCAACTCGCACCTCATTGAAGAATCCATTTACTCTTCTTGTTTAGTGTTAGCATTAGTTGGGAGTTAGAGTTAGAGAGTGAGCTTTGCTCAGGGTTCCGGAGCTGTCTTCGGAAGTGTGGTAAAGCTCTCTTTGTATCTTTACTATCTTTTGAGTAAATATTATTATGAATATCTTTTCTTATTTATTTAATTCAGAAATCATTTTAATTTATATTATTGCTCTGAGTAATTACTTCGGAAATATTACTGTGTTGGATCCACGCCTGTGTGAAGTAGACTTACGTGAGTTGTCAGCTGGTCTATGCGTAAACAATTCATTTAAGTTCACTAAGCATGGGTGGTCTGCCCTGTTAGCTAAGGGTAGATTATTTAGAGTGATTGCTTGTATGGTTCAAGGAATTACTCTAGACGCGAGTTTGCACCCAACCCCACGGAGGATGGTAGCCGCGAGTGTATGTGACAGCTGCACCGGTCTCTGTAATCCACCACGTCCGGGTTGGACCTAGCAGGGTCTTAATTATAGCGGATGATTCCCTAGATTATTTAATCTTATTCTGTTGGTTGGGTGGGCCACTTCTGTGCCTCTGTTCTGTTGAGATTATGCCCGGTGGTAGTTCGACCATCAGAACAAGTTTATTATTTTGGCACATCCGTGCCCCGATGCACAGTGATATGACTGTTGTATGATCTTGAGTGTATAATTGTAAATTCTTAGATTGCTGAATATAAAATACTTAGGATGGATATATTTTAGGAAACCCTTTTCTCTACTCGTTGCGCTCCCAATCTTTTGCTGATTATTCTTTTATGGTTTACTTCATGAGTGCCACCTTTATCAAACTTCCAATGTTTAACGTGATTTAGTTACGATCGATTTAGACAGCACCTTTGTGGAATTTTCTACTAGCTTCCCTGTGGAAATTATAAATACGATAACCCTGTACTCCATGGTGAAGTGCTACAATGGTGATCCGTGCGCTTGCGGAATAGAAATATTTAGTAGAGCATAAGAACCACCAACAGTGACTATATTGATGTGACTAACATTTCCATGTAGGATATTCAAATGGTCATGTCAATGGAAGCGTCGTCTCACAACTCTATCTTATTGACGACTTGGTGATTGGTTGCCTCGACAATTCGGATCGAGAACTTGATGGAGTCAAGGTTGAAGATGGATCAAGGCTAAGGACATGATAGACCAAGCAAGTGTTGGCTTGGTGTAGATGCTAGCTTGAGTCCATAGGAAAAACCGGACTATCAAGAGGGATCGAATTGGTTCTCTTAGAGCACACTAGGTTAGAGATCAAATGGATGCATTATGAGTCTCTTGAGGGCTAGGGTGACTGAAGAGAAGAAGAGGAACCAAGAATGGAGAAGTTGGAAGCAAGGATCAAGAAGTGGATCAAGTTTTCAGGTTATGCCAAAGAGATCGGACAGTACGGTCCTAGGGACCGTATGGTACGGTCTTCATTGAAGATCCAGACAGAGAAGTGAAGTCTCGGGATGCTGAGAAAATGAAGACCGGACAATGGACCGTATGGTACGGTCAAGGGGACCGGACAGTACGGTCATCAGAGGATTTCCAGACAGAGAAGTTGAAGTTTCTGGAAGTGAAGAGAATGAAGACCGGACAGTTGACCGGACGGTACGGTCCTAGGGACCGGACAGTACGGTCTTCATTGAAGATGAAGAAGGAAATGGAGATGCGCCTGGAAATAGAGACCGGACAGTACGGTCTAGAAGAGACCGGACAGTACGGTCTCTAGTTTCGCAGGACACTTTTAGGCAACGGCTAGTTTTGGGTTGGTAGCCTATAAATAGTTGGTTGCCCGCCCCTTGAGGGGTCTCTTGGCCATTGTTGGAGTGCAGGAAACTCAGAGGAAGCCAAGAGCAAGGGAGAGAAGCACTTGTGAAGGATTTGGAGTGATCCTAGTGCTTGAGAGAGTAGCAATTGCATCCACTTGATCTCTAGGCTAGTGTGAGCTTGAGAGAGTCACTTCGGTTTGTTACTCTTGGTCTATGGCGAGGCCTAGACCGGTTAGGCGCCGGTGTTGAGCTGTCCAAGGAGATTGTGGAAGCTAACACAAGTTTGTACACGGTCTTGGAGCTTCCCGTCGAAAGAAGCATCACTAGTGGAGCGCCCTTTGGCACGCATCACGTGCGGGCCTTACCTCCGGAAGAGTACACGGGATCGAGCCCGGCGGGACGTGCCCGTGACTTCACTCGGAGGGTGAAGTGTGCTCTAGGAGGGATCGCCTTCGAGCGGAGGGACGGGGTCGAGACTCCGGTGGGAGTGACCCAACGTGGAGTAGGGGAAGGCGCCATCCTTCCGAGACCACGGGAAAAATCATGAGCATTCCTATCCTTATCTCCTTTACTTACTAGCATTTACGCTTCCGCATTTACTTCATGTGCTAGTAAAATTGCTTGATAGGGTGTCTCTTTACTACTTGGTAGAATTGCTTGCTAGGGTGTTGCTTGTTGCATAGACTAGATTGTGGGCGCGCATCGCTTGCTTTTGCTATCACCATATCTAGTCTTGCTAGCTTCACGCCTAAAGTACGTTTGAGAAAAATTGTTGACACACCGATTCACCCCCCCCCCCCCCCCCCCCCTCTCGGTGCCCTTGATCCTTTCAGCTGGCCTAATAGCAAACAATGCCAAAGAAGCCCATCAACTGAGAAAAGTCTATTGCCTCCATCAACTATTGGGGGTAGCGCAATTTTCACCTTCAACTATAAAACCGGGTATCTGATACTCTGAACTCATCACCCCGGTGTAATTTACCTCCCTGGGCGGTTTTGAGAGCGATTTTGTCCTACGTGGCGAGGTGGGACCCACATGCCGAATGCCATGTCATTTTTTTCTTTTTCTTTTTTTCTCTCTTCCTCTCTTCTTTTTTTTCTCTCTTCCACTCTTCCCCGCGCCCGCGCCGCCGCCCCTCCTGCGCGCGCCGCCGCCGCCCCTCCCACACGCCCGCGCCGCCGCCTTAACGACTCGTTCCCCCTTCCGCAGCTAGGCGCACAAGGAACACCGGTTGCCGTCGTCGCCGAGCCGCCATTTTAGTCGCTTCGTCGGCGCCGACCTAACTCCGGCCACGCTCATCGCCATCCGTCTCCACGCCGAGGTAGCCATACGCGAAGCTCTCCAACCCCGGTGCATCCACGACTACGAGCAGCTCGGGGTGCTCAGGGAGACGGTGGCCGTCAAGATGTCCTGCGACAGACGGATGTCCCTGGGCCACCCGTCCGTCGTGCAGGCGGGAGGGGCGACGACACGGGCGGGAGGGGCAGCGGCTCGGCTAGGCACAGGCGGCGGCGTGGGCGCGTGGGAGGGGCGGCGGCGCGGGCGCGGACGCGTGGGATAGAGGAAGGGAAGAAAAAAAGAGAAAGAGAGGAAAAAAGAAAAGAAAATGATGTGGCATCCGACATGTGAGACTCACCTCGCCACGTAGGACAAAACCGCTCTCAAAACCGCCCAGAGAGGTAAATTGCACCGGAGTGATGAGTTCAGGGTATCAGATACCAGGTTTTATAGTTGGAGGTGAAAATTACGCTACCACCAATTGTTGAGGAAGGCAAATTAGGCCCCCTTTGCTTCAGCTTTTGATTCTGGATTTTGGATTCTAAAAGCAGAAGCTGAAACAAAGGATTGGATTTTGAGTTTGGATTCTATAATCTAGATCAAAATCTGAGGCAGAATCCACAATCTGCTAAGGACTAGCTTTTGCTGGATTGTGACACAAATATTTACCCATTTGCCATTACGACCCCACTGTAAGTGACTGAAATAATCTATAAGCCGGATTGTGGAATCCAGACAAACAAACACCTTTCATATTTTATCATATAGATTCCACAATCTCAGATTCTGAAAATCACAACCAAAAGCTGAACTCTTAGAATCATAATCGCCAACAAAGGGGACCTTAGATGTCTCAATTGTAAACCAAGCGCCCATGCAAGCCAAGAAACTCGCCCGCACGCTGCAAATCGTACATAATACAGAATCGACTGATAAAAAAAAAGTCGACAGAGAGAAATTCAAGATTTCAGTCAACTGACTACAAGCAAATCCTAAAAAAAAAAAGTTGTTATTACTGCATGTCGTACACCTTGCCCGTCACACCTGTCATCTATGACCCGGGTCTGAAAACATATTGTTTTTCATTGCTTCTGGCGGGCTCCCCCACTGCGTTGCCTCGCCCTCGAGCTCCTCCCGCTGGATCGCCGTTGAGGGGCTGACGAGCACGCCTTTACCTCCTGCTCCTCCTCCTGCCACCCTTTCTACGCGCTAGCTGCCCTCTGCTTCACCGTGGATTGCGTCGCGCTACGCAAGCGCTCCGGCGGCGCATGCTCCTCACCGCCAACCAATCGAAACAAAAATGAGACGGTCCCAGCGATGTAGGATACTAGTAGTATAGCATTATGATACTCGATCATGGCACCCGTAAACATTAATCAATACTCCACGATGAACACGCCTCTGATGTGAAATGACACAAAGCATATCATTTCTTTCAAAAACTAGCGAGCAGACCGCCCTTAGCATCGGCCTAGCATTGTTTTTCGAAACGATTTCCCCCTTCAGAGCATCTCCAGCAATTATGAAAAGAAAACAATCCCTAAACCTCTTATTGGTAGTTGTACACAAATAGTTTCAGAGTTTTGGTACACTGGAGAGTTGAAAAACAGAACAGTGACAGTATCACTGGAACTATGTACACTGGAAGCATGCCAACGCGGGGACGCCCGACTGGTCAGAGCCAGAGGGCTCCGGGAGCTTCGGCTCCTGTCGACCGGGGATCGATTCCCCGCCGCGGCACCTGAGGTGCTATTGTGAACAGTGCCAGAAATGGTACTGTTCACAGCAGTAAAAAAAATCCCCTCGCTCTTCCCGGGTCAAAGCACAACGGCCAGCTGAGTCCCTGTGTAGGATCGGGGAGGAGTTTCGGGGGTTTTCTCGGCCTGCGTGAGAGGCTATTTCACCTTAGCAAAATGCCGTCGGGGGCGGTCTTACTCCCGGCAGGTCGAGTTTTTTATGTACACTGGAGGCACATCAATTCCGTTGGGGAGCTTAATAATCCGTTTGATGAACCGAAAAATGAGATTTCACATGAGTCTGGCATAGATAAACATTAATCACAAGCTAGCAACTCTGGAACGAAATTCTTCAGTTGAGCACAATATGTACTAAATGTACGTAAAAAAAATCAATGATTTTTTGTTACAGGTGATCTTTAGGGGTACTTACTGGTATCGCTTTTGGAGATTATTGCAAAAAGAAGGCTACAGGAAGGATGTGGTGCGAGTGTGCCACACCTTGGAAGTAATCGCTATGGACATCTTCGCCAAGAATGGACGGTCGCAGCATAATAGAATTTGCGATCCATCTTTATCTCATATGGAGCCTTTCTCTTATTCAGATACTTTGTAACAATGTTGAAGTGTGGGCTGTATGCAAAACATTGCAAAAGGTCGGATGTTTTATTCCCTCTAAAAAAATGCAATATCCTTTAGTTGTTGGACACATGTAGTTTTCTCATTGGTTTGGAAAAAAATGACCGTTTATTATAACAAATCAAGGTTCTAAATAGCCGGCTATAGCTGCCGCTATAGCCCGCTATAGCTGTTTTAGGGGGTCTGCCGCTATTTGCCTTCTAGTATAACTTAGCTGATTTAGCTCGCTATTGCTCCGCTATAGCCTTATTTAGCTGTTTTAGAGTCAAACGGCTATCAGTCCATAGCCCGCTATTTAAAACATTGTAACAAATGCAGTCTTTTTCTTTTTGGATCTTTTCGTTCTAGGACAAACAAGTAAGAAACAGCTGCACAAACAAAGAAACACAAGCAAATTCTCTGGACATAGGAAATTGACTCCAAGATTTACTTGAAACAGTGGGTTTTCATTTTGGGGTCTTCAGAGTCTACACATGTCACAGTCCCATTAGATTAAGACATCTGCCTGCAACTGGATAGTTTTTTTAGCTGACCATGAGGTAGACACTCCCAATCATGCATTATCGGGGATCATATGATCTCGTCGTCTTCGAGCTTTTTGAGATGGGGATGGGCTACCAGTAGAGCGTCCAGGTAATCATGGACAGTGCCGAACTTGACGTCTGCGTACAGCTGGCCCCCTTTGGTTGTGCTTTCAACCTGCTGTAGCTTTTCAAAAAAGATGAAAGCCAACCAAAGGCCCTTGGCTGTGGACAACAGCCACCAGAAAAGCTGCTTTTCCCTAGTTCATTTTTCACAGCAACTTGGACTTGCTTTCTTTGGCTGTGGCGCTGAACTTTTCCTCGAATTTACCCGCCTGCCACTGGTTATGGGTACCGGTTCGGCCTCTTTCTTTTCTCGTCCACAGAAACACGAGGCCGAGAGGATGGGGTTGGGGCGAGCGACGCGCAGCTGGTGCCGACGGCGCCGCATCCCGCGTCATTCCTTGCAGGCGCAGCCGTCCCTCCCCGCTCCCTTCGTCACAAGAGCTAGGCGGCGGCGCAGCCGTCCCTCTCCTTGCCGGCGGCAGGCGCGCGGCCCATCCGGAGCCGCTCCCCATCCCAATCTCGACCGAGCTGCGCGTCCCCGTCAAGCGCGGCGCATCCCGGCGCTGCCTGACCGGAGCCCCTCCTCTCGGCGCATCCTGTCGCGTCCCCTGCTCTCTGGCGCCCCTCCTCTCTAGCTCAGGCAGCCCGCTCCCCTGCTTCGATCTATTGCGCTACGCGTCCTGCTCCCCTACTCCTCTGCTGCTGCTGCTCTGTCTGCACCCCTGCACTCCTCCCAAACGCCAGTGACCTCATCCGGCGTTGCTCCTCTCGTCCTCCGGCAATTGGCGGTCATCATCGAGCTCAACCCGCCATGTCCGTTCCTTCCCAAAATCAACTACCATCCCCACAGCTTCGACCCAAAATTTGGCATCAAATGGGTGCGCCATAGCCTGCGGATCTGATTCCCCCACTCCCCAACCACTTTCTCCCCTTTCACCCATGTCGATTTGAGCTTGCAGAGCTCGGTTCTGCCATGAGCGACATTGCACAAGCTTTTGCAAATAGGCCCTCGCATAAAATTCTAATTAATTGTCTTACTTCTGTGTCTTGACAATTTTACAGAAACCCCTAGTTATTAAGAGAATTTCTGAAAAGCTTTTAAGATTTAAACCATATGTTAATGGGGATGTAAAAATAAAACTAAATATTTTTTTACAACGCTATTGCTGTATTTATGTGGACCAAATGTTAATGATGGAGGCAACATTGTATAATAATTAAGATTCCCTATGTAAAATGATCATTTGCAAATTAATCTTGTAATAGGACCGTATTTTATAATCAAATTTTCATATAAATTGTTTCCAAGACCTTCAAGGGCATTACAGACTTTTCACACTTTTTTCACAGCCACAACTATTTCAACCAAACGGCTTTCAGCTTTTCTCACAGCTCACAGCCACAGCAGCTTTTTCCACAGCTCATAGCCACAGCAGCTTTTTCTACAGCCACAGCCCAACCAAACACGAGTCACCTCCACCCCGGCGGACGAGTCGATGGTCGTCTGCTCGAAATCACCGGCTGCCACCGTGGCATGCACCATCGCCAGCTGAAAATTGAGCGGGAACGGAGACTCTTTGATCTTGTTGAGAAGCTCCTCTTCGGGCATGTAGTACTTGTCAAGGATCTTGCCGGTCTTCTCTTCCCAGAGGGAGACTAGATGGCTGAATGAGCACATGTTCCCCGGCGGCCGCATGTATAGCATCTTGTTCAGCGTTCGTGGATCTTCCACGGCTCTGATCACCAACATGCTCATGTCCTTCTCATTCACGAACATCACTACAGACAGAAACCAATATTTTGTAGTAGGTTAATTAGTACTACTACAGCAGCTAGCTAGCTCGACCATAACATGAAAACGATTAGTATACCTGGTGTTTTCTAGGACTCATCTCTAGTGGTTTCTTAACTAGTTTCTACATCTTTTATATATGTTACAGCCCCTTGTGGCTCGATCCGGAATAAGGTGGCTGTCACATCCCAAATTTTAAACAAATAATTAACAAATCACTCCTGAAAATTTTCGTAGAATTATTAGGAATAAACCTAGTTTTGCAAAAATGAAAATTGAAACCTAGCTAACTCAAGATAAATAGGAAAGGGGAATTTTTTGAAGAGTAAACCCAACATGTTTGATAAAATGGGTTTTGATTTTATAAAACTTGTTTGAATTTATTCAAGGCTCATTTGATTTTATTCGGATTTCATTTGGGTTTTGAAGTTTGAGAAATGTTTAAAACATTTCTTTCCCTCTTCTTCTCTCTGGGCCGAAACCCCTTTTCTTTTTCTCCGGCCCGCTCATCTCTTTTCCCCTCTGGGCCGCGCCCCTTCCTTCCTCTACCCGGCCCAGCCTGCTAACCCCCCCCCCCCCCCCCTTCTCCCTCCTCGCGCGGACGTGCACCGCGCCGCGCCACCCGCCGTACCGCGCCGAGCCCCGTGCCGCCTCGCCGAGCTCCGAGCCTCCCTCACCTACCGCCATCACTCCGTTCCGGCGAAGTCGCCATAAATCAATTCCGGTGAAGCCGCCTTTACTCCGTCCGGTGAACCCGCTTTAACTCCGTCCGTTCCGGCCGAACCGACCTCCGTCGCGCCTATAAATGGACATGACCCGCTCCGCCGTGCGCCAGCGCCCTCCGCCGCACCATCTCCGGTGAGTTTCGACCATCACCGCCGCCAAATCTCTCGTTTTCCCCCTTCCTCCCCAATTCTGGCCGCCGTCCAATTCGCCGCCGACAAGCCCTGTCTCCCTCTCTCCCCTAGCCCAATGTGAAGCCCACAGTCACCTCTACCTCCTAGCCACCTCACGCCACCATGCCCCGGCCCACAGAGCGCCGCCGTGCGCCGCCGCGCCAGCACGCTGTCAGACCCCATTTGTGGAATCCGTTGTGCATCCTGTATCAGTCCCTAGATCAGTAGCTGATACGCACAAGAACACAGATATGGTATGCAAAAGCATACTTCGATTAGGTAATAAGTATAGTACCTGATATAAGACCCTTAGTGGCGGTACGACAAGGACTTAAAACAATCCAAGTCCATCCGACCAACTAACGGTGAAGCAGACAGCGGAAAACATGGCCCAACGCCACAAGCAGACTTGAGAAGCAGAACCGAAAACCAAATCGTCGTCGTCTTCTACGAAGGCTTCACTCACTAAAAACAACAATCGCAAACGCGTGAGTACATAAGGTACTCAAGTCCTAACACAAGGGATAGATATTATGCAAGGGTGTGAACAAGGAATCGGCTGAGGGTTTATCAAATCGGCGGAAAGCCAACTTTATGCAAGGGTTGTTTTGAAAACAAAGCATTTCACAAACTACAGTCAGGTATTGTCATTAGATTTAGTGGGGTTGGGCGGCCCTGGGGGAGATGCAATCCATCCGGCCAGTTCCTCAAATTTTAACGCTGGCCGACAACCAGCACACGGCTCCAAACCGGTGTATTCCAAAAACACGCCAAAGGATACTCACACAGGAAACTCTAATCATTGTGTATCCAAGCTTTCGCGTTGTCCAATACCGTGGAACATGGCTATCCGGATAGATTCTATCCTCTGCAGAGGGTGTACACATTTCCCCACAGGGTACACCAGTCCGCCCCGATATCGCGGATTGGACTGGCATACTAAAGGTTCCGTACCTACTTGATGTCACCACGGCATCCCCACGGATCACCACCAGGGGCATAAACAATCATATTTAGAAGGCCTGAATCACAATGTGCCAGATCTCGAACACCCACCAACGAACGAGTCTTCTCCTGGCTTCCGTTGCAAACTCCTGCCTCCAGGGGGTGCCGGGTGAACACTATAGTAGGGTGTGGTTCCAATCCCCTGCCCATACAGGGCTTGTGGCTGTACGAGGTGTGCTAGGCAAGGCGGCACATGAACCGGTCCTTATACGACCGAAGCAAGCATCTTCAATAGCTACCCTCCACGAGGGATAGCGTCCCAGAGATAGCCTCCCCACTGAGGACTACCTCGCTTGCTCCCGTCAGAAACATTCCCCATTATGGGTTGCACTTTATCACCAATCCCACCCATTTCACATTTACGCACACCACCAAGTACTCACGCATTTTACACAAAAGCATGTGAGCAAGATTAAATAAGTACACGGTGTAACAGGTCCTAAGCAGCATTTTGATCCGACACATCATTAAAGAGTTAATGATGGTGGTTCCTAGGTTTAACAAGGAATCAGGATAAGCAAAATCAAGGCATGGCAATCATCAAGTCTTAGGACATTCTAAGCATTTAAATCACTTTTAAATACCATGCATACTTTATTTTAAAAAAATAAGCTCTAAGTAGGATTATTTGCAATCATAGGATCAATATGATCAAAGGAAGTTAGGACTTGCCTGATAAACGTTATCCTAATCTTTTAAGTTCTGGATCTTCAGACTCTTCTATTAAAGTTGATGCCTTCAAGTCCTTTCTCGAAGTTTGGATCTTCTGTATCTTTCTTGAATTCTTCTGGCTCGTTCTTGAATATCGCGTAATCTAGCGTATAGAAACACTACGCATAAATAACTACCGCAAAAGAAATAAAGATCGAAAAGAGATAAATAAGATCCAATTAACTCCAAATAACATCAATGAAGAATAAGAGGCTCGAATCATGCATGATGCAACAAGTTTTAATTTAAAGGAGGTTTTATTATAACTAAGAGGAATGCATCAAGCACTAGGGCTTTTGATGTGAATGCAGGATGCTAAACACCATGAGGAGTGCATGCTTGCATGTGACGGTGGGAACAGCGGGTGTGCGTGCAATTCGTACACTTGCGTCACTAGACCTTATATAGGTCGTAACCTATATAAAGGTGCATGCAACAAGTGTACAAAATGCAAGGTGTGCCACTTTAATTACTTTTATATATTACGGTATTATCTAGAGATGATTAGCTATTATCTATTAAGTTTGTTGTCATGCGTCAAATGCATGACGGTGGTACGTGTACGTGATCATGTATGGTACGAATGCACGACTGCAGAGAAAATACAACGATAAATCAAGGACAGCTAGCAAATAAAACAACAACGAATGATAACTGCAACAAGATTCAAGGGAAGACCATATATAAAAGAGGATAACAAATCAATGAAGGTTGGTAATGATCGGGAGAACAATGTGTTAAGTTGGAATGAGCGATGGCTGAGTTGGGTTAGGTTTAGGGCCGAGCTAAGATAGAAGGAGGTTGTTAAGCTTTGCAGTGAAACGACACGGAAGGCCGGCTAGGTTTAATGCTAGCGGGTGAATGAGTAGGTGCGGCACACGAGGTTGGAGCGGGTTGTGTTACAACAAGATAGGTACGGCGAAAAGGTATGGCATGATTGGTTTGGCTCATGAAAAGGTGAACCAGCATTTGAGACATGCGAGATTGGCGTTGCATGATTTGCAGAGACGGGATTTTATCAATAGAGGGTGGAACTTGAGATATTGATGGCTCATAGATGCATTCTAAGCATCAAGATGAGTACCAAAGGGTACTACGCGTTGCTACGAACGCGTGAGCGCAAGAATCGCTCAAAACGGAGTTACGATAGAAAAGATATGAGGCTTTAAAGATCCTAGGGGCTTATGTGTGAGAACTAAAAGGTTTTGAGGGCTTATTTGTCATTACAGAAAGGGTCGAGGGACCTATCTGTAATTACTGGAAAGTTTAGGGGTCTTGGTGCAAAAAGTTGGGACTAAAAGATAATTAAGGAAAAGTGTAGGGATGTTTCTGTAAAAAGTCAGGACTCAAACAGAGTTATTGAAAAGATCAGGGGCTTATCTGTAAAATGTACAGGGCCCGGGAATGTTCTTTATATTTCGGAATTATTTTTGTATTGGGAAAAAGATTATGAACCGAGTCCACGGTGGACCAGAGTGCTCATGGGTCTTTGGTTTATGTGGACCGGGTGCACGGAAGAGAAGAGGGAGTGGGAGGCTGACTGGGCAGGGGGACCGGGTCAAGCCGGGCCCACAGGATGACGTGGCGGCCACGTCGGCGGTCTGTGCGACCTGGGTCAAGGCCGCGGGGAATGAGGGGCGCGGCGGCGGCGGTTCGCCGGAAGCATCGCCGGCGGCGGCTAGGAGGGCAGAGGCTCGACGTGAGGTGGATGTCTAGGTGCGGCGCGAGACGGCGGGGCGGGGAGCGCTAGATGTCGACGACTAGGGTCGCCGGAGCGGCGGCTAGCGCTCGCCGAAGATGAGCGGCGTGGCGGCGCGCGATGGGGAAAAGGCGAGAGGGAGGTTCGCGACAGCGTGCGCGGGTGCGAAAAGATGCGCACGTGCGCGGCAAGGGTGAGACGCGGCTCAACTCGGCGCGGCGCGGCCGAAATCGTAGCCGGCGGCGAGGGAGGCCATGCGCGGCGGCGGCGGCTCGGCGAGGAGCTCACGCGCGGACGAGGAAGGAATAGGAGGGGCGCAGGAGAAGGAGAGGGACGCGGGGATGCTCACCGTGGACGCGGCGAGGCCGGAGGAAGGTGTTGCCGGCGTCGACAGGGATGGCGGCGGCCCCTATGGTTCGCCGTCGATCTCCTTAGTCGGGGCACGGCTGCGGACGAGAAGAGAATGACTTGGTTGAGCAAGGAACGGAGGTGCTAGAAGAGGAAGAAGGTGGCGACGGAACTCACTGACGGCGGAGGGAGAGCTCGCCGGAGTTTTCGCCGAAATGGAGAGAGTAAAAGGGGAAGAGCTCAATGTGCGCTCGGGAGAGAAAGTGAGAGCTGGTGCAGTGGCGGAGAGGGGGCGCGCCATTTATAGACGGCGAAGGTCGGCGCGGCACCGTAGGGCGGCGTGACACAGAACGGCAGTGCGGCGAGATATTTCTCACCTTGACGAGACGCGACGGCGAGGGAGGAGTGGGCAGTGGGACCTCGAAGGGACGCGGCGGGGTCAACATGTGTTCCTCATGGCGTCCCGTGACCAGGATGGGACGAGACGGTGAGGAGCCAGCAGGGCGGCATGGGCGGCGGCGCGTTTCGCGCTGGCTGACTGGAGGAGGAAGAAGAGGGCGGCCCAACGCGTCAGTGGCTGAGAGAGAGGAGAGGGAGATGGGCCGGAGGAGACGGGCCAGAGGGGCTGGCGCGGGTGACAGAGGAGGTTGGGCCGGGAGGAGAAGAGATGGGCCGAGAGAGATAAAGGAAGGAGAAGGAGAAGCTGGGCCGGCAGGGAAAGAAAGAGAGGAGAGGGCGGCCCAGAAGAGAAGAAAGGTTTAAACTTTTCTGGAGTTCGAATTTGAAGGAATTTCAAATTCGAACAAAGAGGGAACAAGCAAACACTCAAAATAAATCCAATAAAATCCAGAAATGCATATGATGAGTTTTATGTAAGTTTAAAATTAAAATTTTTGAAACGCAGTCTTGGAAAATTAATCTACTTTGATTATATTTGTTGGAAATTCGAAAGGTTCAAAATTTTTAGTGGATTTTTAAATGAGAACAAACACTTGAGCATGGGTTTTATATTTCAAAAAATTTCATATTCATCCTTGGTTTGAATTATTTTAGTGAATTTTATTTTTGAAAAATCATGACAAGGTAAGATTTGACGAAAATTTAAATTTGGAGTGATTTTTATTCCTTTTTATTTTGCTTCCAAATTTTGGGGTGTTACACACGCCGTCAGGCGCCGTCACGGCGAGCCCGGCAGCCCCCTCCTTGCCAAACGCGCTCGCTACGCCCACGCGCATCTTCTGCGCCAGCAAAAGCACCGCAAGATCCACTCCGTGCGCGATCCCGTCGAGCGCCGCCGCCGCTCCAACTCTGGCGAGCCCGCCGACCCTGCTCCGCCCCTCCCCACGCTCGCGCGACCTCCCCAGAAGCTCCGTCGCGCTGCGAGCCACTCCCACAATCACTTCGCGCCCATCGCCGAGCATCGCAGCCGTCGCCGGCGAGCTTTCCGGCGAGCCCCGCCGCGCGCGCTCACGCGCCGCCACCGCCATGCCTCGCGTGCACCCAGTCCACTGCACCACAGACCCACGCACACACGCATGCACTCGGTCCACATGAGCCGAAGGCTCATGGTCCATGGACCAAAGGAGCCAGTCCACAGATCCACCGTGAGCCCATGCACCAGCGCCCCCACTGACACCCGGTCCCACACGTCAGCCTCTGCTGCGCACGAATTGCTAGAGACACATCTCCAGTGTACACAGAAACTTGGTTTTAGCATTTATCAATACAGGAAAAATCCCTAACATTTCCAGAAAATAGATAGTGAACCATAGAACCCATTTATGTCTCTTTTTAACTCAACAACCCAACTTAATATCCTTTTACACGCACTTCCGCCATAGTTACCACTGATCACCAGTATCCTACTGCCTCCCAACATGTTTTTGTCGGATTTTTGTTGTTCTTCAGCGCGTAAAGCTAGCGACTAGTGTGTCTGGCATCCATCGTCCTCTCGCCTTCGTCTATAAATACACGACGTACGTGCTACTTTATGCATTTGTTTATTTAGCCACCAAGTTTTGTTCAGTTTCCCACATGTGCATTATTAATTATTTATCCAGCAACTAGTATTTTTTTTCAATTTCCATTAACATGTGCATTATTTTTTTGCGAGAAACATGTGCTTTATTTATTAAAGGTTAATTATGATGTGAGCGCCGACGCAACTGATGGGTGCATATAATAAGTTAATCAAATATATCCCGCCACAATATGCAGTACAGTAATGCAGTGTCTGTTCAATTAATTAGTCAAAGGCTAATTGTCGAGGTTTTAGGGCCTCGATAGATTTTAATAGATAGCGAAGGAACCAAGAATACGATGGTGAACATGAGACACAGAGTTTAGACAGGTTCGGGCCTCCCGGAGGATAACAACCCTACGTCCTGTATGTCGTGGCATTGGATGGATGTTTTTGAGATGAGATCTCTGTCCGCCTTATATATCCGCGGGAACAAGGTTACATGAAAATTATCCTAGTCAGTTACAACATGGAATTACTTGGAGTACAAGATAATAGACTTGCCGAATAATCTGCGCCTTGTTTCTAGATGTTTAAGACACTCGGTCTTGTTTGGACCAGCCCGACTACCCTGTCTAAGTACTCGGCCTTTCTTGTCTTGAGGTACTCGGGGGTCATAGTAAGTCCAATCTCAGTGGGAGTTTCATTCCCATTAAATGACATGCCACGTAGGCAAAAACGATGACATGGCGGAATGTTTATTATGAAATAGACTGAATGGGTTTCATCCCTATGAAACTCATTTGGCACCATTTCACATGTATGAAACTCTAATGGAACATGCATTGAGAGTCTAAAATTTCATCTTAACTTATTTTGACCAATCACAAGATAACAAGTTAATATGATGGCTATCTACGAAACTGTGAGATAAAATAGTGTATTGAGAGAGCTCATTTCATATCTCAAACTAGAACTTTTAAGATGATGTGGCTCTCTTGGAAAGAGTGAAATGAAACTATGCATTGAGGTTGGCCTAACGACACTAATTGAACTTGGCTTTCGGAAAAAAAAAAGGCTGCTTGCATTTGGGATGTCGATTCGATTTTCTCAAACAGCGGGTTGACAGAGCTGTTTATTTATAGATAAAGGCAGCATTTCTGTACAAATAACTAAGGTCTAATTCCAAATGGAATGGTGATTTCGACTATGGGTGAATCAAGCAAGAATGTTTTTTTTGTCAACCGAACGACACTGTTTTTTATTATTTTCTCAGTTCTTACGAAAACTGAAATGGCATGCTCTGAAATCAGACCGAAACAATCTAGGCCATATGAGCTGCATGACCATTGACCAAGAACAATTGCACAAGCGACAGACTGTTTGATGAGCTGCACACGCTCGGTAATGACTGGGCCCTTCCTCAAATAGCGTCTGGGGAAGGAAGAATCACACGCCGGTGGCTCAGAGGTCAGAAGGGGTGGCGCTGGTCCCGGCGGCGCCATCTTCCGATTTCCCGGACCCTGGTTCGCTACCCCGATGCCACTTGGTGGGGCGGGACAAAACCTCTTCACCAGCTTCCGTGCGGTGCCATCTTTCGAATGAAATGCTGCCTTTATCTAAAAACAAACAGAGGATGACATCGACTTTCAGAATGCATGGAAGATGACATCGAGATTTCATTCACTGTGCCCAAGGGTGACATCGACGCTGTGCCCAAGGGTGACATCGACATTTTATCTGTGCACATCGAATGAAATGTCGATGTCATGCATCTTCCATGCATTTTAGCTACTAGCAACAAAAGAAGCAAGATAAAGGCATTGTCAGAAATTATGTATACGTACGGTGAACAAGCAAAAGTCCTAACTTTGTTTTGTGTATCACAATTGTCTTCCTAGCTATATACATGTTAATCAACGAATGAAGTTTTAAAAATTGATTGGAATCCTCAAAAAAAAAGTTGCTTGGAATGATCGATGGAAGCAACAGAATCAACAAACTAAAAGGGAAATCATGAATGCCAGCTTAGGTGCCGTTTGCATTTCGGGTGGTGAGTAAAGTGTAAAGGCCTACATTCATTGTATATTCTAAAAAAGGAAAGGTGTACGGTTTCACAAATGAGCATCACAGATCTTGCTGGTTACGTTTCTACTAATAAGAATTTCATCGTGCGCTACAACAGCCATGCATCTAGTCATTCACTTAGTCCCCCGAGAAAAAAATAAAACTGCGTACGATAGATATTGGTTTAAAAATAAGGCACATCGCTACATCAGAAATGAAAATACGGTGTCTCTGACAATACTGCAATAAACAAAGCGAAAATGTAACAAATTTTTGGGCACACAAATCAAATCCGCCTGTCAACTCGTGCTCGAAAAATCGAAAAATGCAAGGTACTCGTGCTCGAAATGTATGCCATGCGCAGTCGCATTACGAACGGTCATGCATGGCTTGTATAAAGATGAGCCTAAGTTAATGAGAAACGGTACGTAGTACCGTGCATCCAAAAGGGAGCAGAATCCGGTAGTCCTTGAGCAGAGCCCTGACGTCGCAGTGCTCACACCTATACTTCACGGCCTAATCTTTCCCTTCCCCTCCATGGGCCTCTCATTCAGGAATACCACAAGGTCGCCGTTGTGAAGGTACGGCTGCACCATCCCGGCCGGCGTCCAGCAGCGCCTCCACGTCCTTTAACTTCACAACGTTGTGCTTTGACGATTTCCTCACCTGCACCGAACACACGTACGTCAGATTATTAGCTGCTAGGTTAATCATCATCACCTCTTAACAAAAGTCGGCCTCAAGATCGTTTCCCCAAAAAAAAAAAAGTCCTCAAGATCGCGGCACTACGGCTAGCTAGGCACCTGGATGAGTTTGTGGCCATCGTGCTCACTGGCGATGCAGCTAGAGCAGAGGTTGCGGCCGGAGCTGAAGTCTGGACACTTTTCCAGCCGGGTTCACACACGAGGTGAGTTGGCGATTTCTTCTGTAGATCGCCATATCTGGCTCCAAATTAATGAGGTCATTCACTTCATGCCTTTCTTCATTTTAGGCTAGATCTTTGAGGTATCCACTGAAAAAATCACAAACCTATCTCGTTTTTGAGTGCATCAAGTCGCTTCCCCTCCATGTTTCATTTCCCCCCTCCTTGCGCCAATCAACAAAACGTGCAAATCCACTCATCCTCTCAATTTTACATGCAAATTTGGATGTATATCGACCAGTTCTTGTTTCAGGCACGTACAAAAATCTCCAAAATCTTAAAACCCATTCGAATCAAATTGGAAACAAAAAAGATCGAAGCTCCAACTCGTCCTCGGTCACATGCATCACATGAACATGCAACGATTAACAACAAAATAGGCAGTCGTTTAGCACTTGTGAACATGTGTTTTCCTATACGATATATTAGTTCCTCGTGGTTGCCGTGATTTCACGGATAGAAAATTCTCAGTGTATTAGGTAACTATATACATATCTAGCAATACACATGCAAGGATGAATTGCTTATTGTAGATTATGAGATTTAAGATTCTACACATCTAGGGACTAGAGATCGCATACTTTTCCCACATTTGTAGCAAGGCAAAGATGAGGACGGATAGCCTATTGTAGATTATGAGATCTTAGATTCTGCGCATCTCGAGACTAGAATTGACTATAAACATACCTAGCAATGCACAGACTAAGTTGATGTGCGTTTGCCATTGTTGGACAGACTAAAGTCGATGAGCTTGATGGAAAGAGTACGAGAGGACGCAAACCTTTTGAGCGTCTGCTCACTACAATGAAAGTCAAGCCAAAGAACAACAATGACAAAGGCCATAAGGAACTCGCACATATTAGTGGTTAGCGGTGGTGCCAGGATAGTGAGGTGGACAAAGCACTAGGGCGAAGGTTTGGGAGTGAGAATAGAGAGAAGGTAACAACGTATCCGGGGGCGATCGAAATTCTTTATGGATGTCTTCTGGTTCCGGTCTTTATGTGAGTTGCCGATCCTTTTATAGAGAGGGTGTTCGGTATTGGGGTAGGTGGGTCTATTGGGGTGTGGTGGCGGCGAGCAAAGGGAAGGGGGACTAGCTAAGGGCTGGACCTTGGACAAATATCCTAGGTTGCACAAATCTAAAAGTGACTCGGCATTAAAAACTCATTGTATATTTTCTTGCTAATATATAATCATTTGACCTATTTTAACCCTTTTTTAATCAATATAAAAACACAAATAACTGTGATTTGTTAAATTGTACACAATAGCTATATGAAAGCAAGGGCGGAGCCAATGGATGGACAGGGTGGGCGAGCCCATGCTCAATTGTCTGCTACAGTAGCATTTTCCTTTTTTTCTTTTCCCTTCTTTTTTGTTCTTCAGCCCACCCAAGCGAACCCAAATGGCATTTGGCCCACTCTACAGTTTTTTTCCCTAAACAAAGTGCATAATTTCGATCTACATCGAAGCGTCAATATACAAAGTCATTTGACTAAGACTTAGATGTTCAGTCTTAGTCCAGAGATATATAATTAACAGGCATAAAAGGTATTTTCACATTGTTTTACTAAACACTAGATATACATGATCCATTATCTACACTCATTTTATTCCATGAAGTGACACATATTTTCTTGCATAGATCATGTTGTTACATGTATCACACTTGGCAAAGACAAAGTCATACGATCGAGTAGCAAATGGTACCAAAGCTTAGATATTCAAAAATCATAGAGCAAAAGGCACCCAAGGGCATACATGCACGAAGACACTCGCCCATGGAGTATGCCACAATATGATGGCGAAAACTTTCACGGGTAATGATTGCAGTTCGAAGCAACAAAATAAAAAGGTCAACGAGAAAATTTATGCATGGTAGACTCCCAAAAGCAGAAGTAATATTAGAACCTAGTCATACTGTTACCTCAAAAATAGAGCAAAAAATATACACAGGATACCTTTCTGATAAACATCACAAGAGATCAAAACTGCATTGAGCATCACATAAGATTGGTGGGACAACTTATAAATGATACAGTAGCACAGAAAGACCAGGTGGCTGATACAATCACAATTAAAAAGAAGGGCTACTGCGTATGCACAGCGTACACTTCTGAGCTAGCTAGTAAGAGAGCTCGGCCAGTAAAAAAGACCTTACAGAACTTATTTGGCATCCCAGTCCTTGAGCTTCTTGCTTCCCTTTGGTTTCTCAATAGGTCGATTCATGCCTGCCATCTTTGCATTGTATTTTGCTCGCAGAGGATCGTTTGTAGCCCATCTGAAAATTTTATAAAATTAGTAGAGTCAGTAACATATTTTCCCTGGTAGACCAAGATGTACCATAAAAACACTGGAAAATTCAATGGTAATATTTGGTACTAAACATCGAGATTTTCACTAAATAGAAGAGCAAAGAACCGCAAACAATACTATATCAAAATCTACAACGGGTGGGTTAGCTTAAAAAGTAGGACAGGATGGTCACTGTTTGATTTCATTTCCAAAGCAAGTAAATGCCAATAAAAGGCATCCAAACTCAAATATTTTCCTTAAGCAATCAATACTCACTTGCAAATTAGCAGCCATTACTGAAAGCAAATTGGAAAATTGAAAAACTAAAGTGAACGATATCATGCAGAAAATAGGAATGTGGCAGGTAAGAGTGTACGTACGGTGTACTCCAATCAGTTGTATCCTCGTTAACAAGATGAGTCCATTTTGTTCTGCCACTGCGCCCAAAGTGTTTGACTTGCATGACCTTGGGCAAGATGCTCTTGTCCATCTTATCTTCTCCAGTAGGTTCAGAGAAATCACGGGTGTAGATATCATCTTTACCAGCTGATTGGATAACATCATCAGCACCTTCCTGAAAGAAGGCACCTTTGTGGTAGTACTTCTGCATAAACTTCCACTTCTGTTTCGTCTGGCGGACTTGCTTCGGATTCTTCCGCTCCCATTCCCGACGCTCCTCATCAGTCATATTCCTCACCTTCTCGATCTCCTCCTTCTCCTTCAACCTTGCATCTCTTTCCTCCCTGTCCCTCTTAATTCTTGCTATTTCTCTATTCTTCCATGCCTCATATTCCTCTGCTTCATTCAACTCATCGTCTGTGTCAACATCCTCAATATTGGCCTCCTCGTTCAGTGCCTTCTCAATGTGCTCCTCTTTCCTGATCTCTTCAACCACAATCTGTTTAGTCTCGATCTTCCTAGCCTCCAGCCTCTTCTTGACCAACTCCTCAAGCTGTCGCTCCTCCTCTTCCAGCCGCTCACGCTCTGCAATGGTGTCTCGCTGCGACTTTGGTATGAATACAGGCTTAACCATGGCAATGCCCATCTGCTCATCCTCTGAGTCCGTCTCATACTCTGATTCCTCATCTTCATCTTCCTCGTCGACAAGTTCCTCATCTTCCTGAGGAAGCAGCTCCTCCTCCTGCTCCCTCAACAGCTGCCTCTCCCTGATCCTCCTCCTCCTCTCTTCCTGGGCCTCCTCATCCTCCTCGTCAATATCAGCTTCCTGCCTCTCATTCTCCTCCTCCGCAGTTGACACAATCTCTGCCTGCCGTATGCGGCGGTGATCTGCCCTCAGCTCCTCCTTATTCTCAGCGCGGGTCTCAGCAAGGCGTCGGAGCCGACGGTCGTCCTTTGCAGGGACATCACCATCCTCATCCTTGGGGAACGCCTTATCGAGGGAGACCCGAGCCGTCCGGATATCTAGGTCCTCTTCGGCATCGTCGGCCCACTCAGGCGCCTTTCCTGGCCAGTACCGCTTGACCTTGGTCTGGCCAATCTTGCCCCGGAGCTTGTCACGCACCGCGATGGCGGCATCGCTGACACCAGCCGCCACAGACATTGTTACTTCTGGTCACCTATTTCCGGGTCTTGTGATACGACCCAACCACTGCAGAACACACAAATTATGCACATCAGTACTAGAAATTGTATGCCGATGTTGAATAGATGCAGCTCTACATACACAGGGACAGGGGCCAGCACACTTACTTAATTGGGACACTGAACAACTAAATGTTTGGAAAATAAAATTACACCTGCAACTTGGGTATCCAAATCAAAATTCTTCTAGCGTGCTCTGATGAACACGAAATCGAAGCATGGATGCATGACTTGTATTAGCCAAGCAGGGCCCAACGCGGGAAGCAAATTCGCAAGTACATGAGTGGAAACAAGAAAAATCATCTCGATCTGGTTGTTCGTCGGCACAGAAAATCAAGATTCCCCGCAACAAAACGAACAGCAATCCGAGCAACCTAGGGTATATATTCGCGGAGGGAGTAGGGTAGGGTTACTCACCAACAAAAGAAGAAATCAATCCCAAGTCCCGAAGGACCTCCGCTCCGCGCCACTCCCTGCGTCCCGCGCGCAAGCTGAGGTCCCCGCCTGGCGGCGAGAGAAGATTTGGGCAGAAGTCACGGCGAAGAGGCGAGAGGAGGGAGACGAACTGTGGGTTCGGGGAATTTCTTTCTTTTTTTTATTGAGCGCAGTTCGGGGATTTTCTTTGCGCAGGGAGGCGGCGGTGGCAGCTCGCGGAGATCACGCCGTGGGCTCGCAGCCTGGGTCGCCGCCGAGAGGCCTATTTAGGTCAGAGACCTGATCAACTTAAATCCCTCCGCTGCGGCCCACAAATAAACAAAATAGGCCCAGAAAGAAAAACAGAAAAAGCCCTAGCAAAACAGGTGGGCGGAGGGGAAGCATCCCGAGCCTATTAGGGCGTCCAGCCCATTTTGTACAGCCCACTTAGACGAAAATGGCAAACGATTTGTGTGAGCTAATTTAACACTTTTGCAGGTGTCGCTAAAAAAAAAAAAACACTTTTGCGGGTACTTTAAATATTCGATAGCTAGGAACTTCAAATATGTCGACAGCTATCTACCTCGACACTGCGTCGCCACATGCTCCAACTCTTCCGTAACATACCCATGGGTCGATAAGAAGCTCTGGCATACGTCCTCACCTCACTGATGGCTGAAAATTTCTGGAGAATGTGCCAATAGTGGCGCATCGTCGCACAAAATTTTAAAACAAATAGAGTTCGGCAGAGAGAGAACAGAAAAGGAGAAATTTCGTAACCCACGAAACCCTGTCCAGGCCACGGAGTTCAAATCAGGGATCCAAATGTGCGCAGAAAATTCTATAAAAATTGCTGAAGATGGGTACTGCAATGTACGCACCACTATTTGAAAGATCAGGCTCAAATGAATTCATCACAGGGAGAACCAAAAAAGGGACCGCCCCCTATCCACAGTGTTCAAATCAATAACCGAAAATCTTCGCCAAATATTCCGTAAATATTTCTGGATATGGGAGAATTCTGGGCCGCATAGCTACCAGAAATCTCAAGCTCAGATAGAATCGGCAGAGGGAGAAATAAAACTGAGAAGTGTTCACGGGGGTGGTCGCTATTTGAAACAGCGACCACCCCTTTCAGGCGGGGTCAGTAGATAAGAGTTTCCTAAAGATTACAGAATCATCAGTCTTATCCCTGCGATCTTCAGTTCCATCTTCCAAGCCGTTTTTGCTTCAATTCTTCTTTCATGTCATTTGGACAACAGTTTTGCTCCATATCAGTCAACAAATAACGACTGAATTTCAGATAAGCAAAGTATATTCGGGTCATATGGAGACTTCTGGAGTCCAATGCCATGTCGTTGGGGGTAAAAAACAACAGCTGAATCTCAAGCCTCCTGAGGCTCGTTATCGTTGTTTACAATTTTTGTCTTGTTTGAAAAGGACATCAGGAGCCGTTGGTCAGTTCATTGCTCCCTATGCGCAAAATGATTCTTGCCGGTTGCCAGATGGGCGAGAACAATGATGCCGGTGGAGGCGCAAGCATGAATGATGCCTAGACGTCCGGCACAAGTATGCCCGAGTGTCAGGGCACGTTGCCAAAGCGAGGTCCTGCGCCCATGTGTCGGCCCTCGCAGCTACGACGTGTCCGCGGCACAGGCAACTCTTTGCCTTTATTTTTCTCCGGATCATTCCACACGCCTCCGCCGATATGATCTCTACGATCATACGTGACCACTTTAATTTGAAAGATGGATTAGTAGTTTATTCTTTGCGTGTCCGACATGGACGAACGGTCACATACATGTCAAGCCCATCCCATGCATAGAAAATACTCGGAATTCATCATCACCTGAAGTGTATGCACGTATGTCTGTCTGTCTCGTGGCACTATATATATCTCCCTCTCCTTCGTTCTCTCTTCATCAAAGTCATAGGAGGGGAGAGAGAGGAAAAGGCAGTGAGAACAAAAGAAGCATAATTAAGCTTGAGAAGTTTCTCTAGCTAGCTAACCTTTTTAGAAGCGTCCCCCTTGAGTCGAATTGATGATGGGAAAGCAAATTACGAAGGCGCTGCAACAGGCAGCCATTGCGATGGCTTTCGCGGCGGCGCTTCTCGGCCTTGCTGCCGCCGGCAACTTCTACGACGAGTGCGACGCGACGTGGGAGCCGCAGAACTGCTGGGCCTACGACGATGGCAACCGGCTCTCGCTCGCCCTCGTCAGCAACTCCTCAGGTCATTTACAACACTGGTGGCCAACGTTTTTCCATCGCATTGATGATCAGTAAGCAACTTGCTTGTGCAACTAACTAACATGTCCATTTTGCAGGCTCGATGATTCGGTCGAAGCGGCAGTTCGTCTACGGCACCGTGTCGACCATGATCCAGCTCGTCCCCGGCGACTCCGCCGGCACCGTCACAACCTACTACGTGAGTGATGAACCATCCATGCATCGATCTCTGCATAGTTGCTTCTGACGAGTCAAGATTTACAAATAACAACACATCACTAATGGATCGGACATGATTGTCCCTTTGCTGCGCCGTCGACGTACGTGCAGACATCGTCGCTGGGCGACAACCAGGACGAGATCGACTTCGAGTTCCTGGGCAACGAGACGGGTCAGCCCTACACCATCCACACCAACGTCTACGTCAACGGCGTCGGCAACAAGGAGATGCAGTTCAAGCCCTGGTTCGACCCCACCGCCGACTACCACAACTACACCATCTCCTGGACGCCCTGCATGATCGTGTAAGCGAATTTTTTATGCCATTCATTTCCATCTCCTCTCGATCGGTGAACAAGTCGGCTCTCGATCATGAAGCTTAATTAACACAACCATGAAGCTAATTAAGAAATGATCGAGTGATCAATCTCCCTCCCATTCATATGGCAGGTGGTACATCGACGGCACGCCCATCCGCGCGTTCCGCAACTACGAGGCGAGCCACGGCGTGGCGTTCCCGACGAGCCAGCCGATGTACGCCTACTCCAGCATCTGGGCGGCGGAGGACTGGGCGACGCAGGGCGGCCGCGTGAAGACCGACTGGTCCAAGGCGCCATTCGTCGCCAGCTACCACGGCATCGACCTCGACGTCTGCGAGTGCTACGGCGGGGGCTGCGTCGCCGGCTGCTCGGCGAGGTTCGGCGACTGGGGCCGGTACTGCCGGCTGAGCGACGCCGAGCTGAGGCAGCAGATGCAGGGGGTGCAGGGGACCTACAGGATCTACGACTACTGCGTCGACCCCAAGCAGTGGACCAACGGGCAGAGACCGGTCGAGTGTGGCCTGCCACAGTACTGAAGAGAGTGATGAAGAGGGGGGAAACTACAAATATGCCGGCAAAGTTATATAGTTACAAATATATATATGCCTTCAGCTTGTGACAGTGGCAAGTGGGGCATAGTCTCAAACTTTACTTATGCTTATTTATTATATCGACCCAGTGGGTTTTGCTCTTCCATGTTCTTTGCATGATTATATGTGAATTTTGGGAATAAATGTTTTTTTATTCATTCATTGATTCTTTTTCATCATGTGCTTGCTGTCAGAAATAAATTAAATTATCCCTCTTTCTCCTGCACTCTTAATTATCTGATAATTAAATAAATATGAGTACTCTTGTTATAGAAAAAAGAAAAACCATACTCTAGCAGTGTATATGTAGCACCACCCAGCCGGTGTGAGCCACACACACATGACACCGTCTTAGTCGTGCCGTGGTACACCGTACACGCATACATGACTGGATGGCTGGATCGTACGGACAAATAATACGGATTTGAGTATTTGACCAAACGCTCATGTACCTGTTTGCTTCAGCACCGACGAAGATATTTTTTTCCTCCCTCCACGGAGAGTATACGGGTTAAGCACCCACCATCACATCAAAAAGTTATGTAGTATAACACAGTATTTTACACAAAATGGAAGAGGCATGTGAGAGCAGGGAGCATTCTCTACAACACGAGCCACCTTACATCCTCACCGTCTTTTCGCACTCTGCTTCTCATCCTGTACTATCCTCCTAAATCCGAAAAAAAAGACACTAGTAACCAACGACTGACCGTCTATATCTAATGTAATTAAGGGAAGTCCACGCTGCTACACGTCCGTTCATTTCGATCGTACGAACCGCAGTAGAGATTCTGGCGCTACGGTACACTAGCAGCTGCAAATCAACCGAGTCGCACTGCAATTGTACTGTGCCAGTCGTCCTACAGTGTTTTGCATGGAAAGTCCCAACAGAGAACAGAAGGGTGAAGATGTTTTGCAATATTTTTGTCCTATTTCCATCATGATTTGTTATTTTTGTATCTTTTAATAGAAAATGAGTTTGATCTGAAATTTTGCATGCATGTTTTCATTATGTCTTCTACAAGTATGCTAAGTTTCATAATTTTTCAAAACTTCTAAATAGGTCTTTCGAGAGAGTTTTCACTATTCCACAGAATATGTGGTTTCTACTTGTCGTCACCCGATTATTCGGAAGAACGACAAATATTTAGATCGAGGGAGCAACGAACAATAAGAGAACAATCTAGGACATACAGAGGGTTTTTAGACTAGTTCGAGCCTCCCGAAGGATAATAGCCTTACGTCCAGTATGTAGCGTGTTGAATATGGCGGCGCCTCTGCTAGGGTTGCAGAAAACGTCAGATACCTCCTCATCGGGGGGTTACATGTATATTTATAGGCTAGCTACCGCCTCTAAGAGTCTTTGCCTTATTCTGCAAGACTTCCGATCTATAGTAACAGAGTCGGGGTCTATCTACAAGTCTCCTTCTGTGTAATACAAGTGGTCGGAAAATACAGAATTAAATCTTTAGGAACATCTGAAAATATGGATTACGACACTATTGTATATTTTCTGGATGTATCCACAATATGTGGGGTCCATCCCTATCATTAAGTTGGCAGAAATGAAACCATTTCCATTTTCTAACGAAAATAAATGTCGCAGAAATGAAACTATAGGGATTTTCAATGGCAGGTAAAAATGTTCCTAAATGAAAAGGAGACAAACTCCATTTAGATGAAACAGAACAAGAAATATTATTAGGCAAGAAATACTTCCGCCTTTTAGGATGGCATTAACTACAATATTAAGCACTTTCTACAACTACAGCAGGAAACCAATGCATTAACCCCAGATCTGAATCTTATCATTTTCGACCTCCCCGGCTATATAAAGGGGCCTGTACAGAACCATCTTCACTCCTAAAAAAAAAAAAATCAGGCTAGCAAAAACACAGTCGTCGATCGCTTCAAAATTGAAATGGCATACACCGCCAAGGCTATAATCTTGCTCATCCTTGCTGTTCTTTTGAGGTTCCATGTAGAAGCAGGTAATTCATTCTAGCACAACACAAAGCATATATAACATGGTACTCCTAGCTATGTTTGTGAAATTTTATTCCATCAGTTTTCTTTTCCGTCTACTGCAAAAAGGTTTAGAGTTACCGCATAGATTTTATATACTAAAAAAAAATGACATAATATGCAGGTGCCGCCCAGGGTAGTTGTCGGTTGTCAGATATTGTCGTTTCGCAAGAGGTCACGGGGAAGATCGTGGAGGGCCAGAAGGAGTACCGTGTGACGATTGAAAACAAGTGTACATGCCCGCAGGCTGACGTCGAAGTACGTTGCTATGGTATATCCACAGTGGAGGACATCGACAAAACCAAGATCCGCCCATTGGACAGTGAGCTTTGTGTTATTTCAAATGGTAAACCGATCATCAAAGGGTCTCCAGTGATCTTCACTTACGCGTTTCAGACGCCCCAGAGCTTCCCTGTGGTAACGGCCAAACCGCGATGCTGATCAGGAGATAGCATCTGAAAATATGCTTAAATTCTTAATGTTTTTAAATTCTTAATGTAATGGCTCTGTCCATGTATTACTCTGTCAACAAGGAGGCAATAATTTCTGCTTGACATGTGAATCTGGTACATTGAGAGATGACTTTTTATTTCCCAAAGCAATGCCGGCCCAAGTTCTGCTAGTACTGAAAGTAAGGGGGAAAAACATCCTTAATACGAAAATTCAAGCAAGAGAATGGTGCTTTGTTTTTTTGGAGGGAAGCTACGGTGGGTTTTGCCCACCTGAATTCTAGAGAATGGTGCTCACCCGCTGAAATGGCAACAACCTAGTGATAAGACTCCTGCAACTCAAGAAACATGATACTCTTCCATGCACGACCATTATTAGCTGCATTGGGGGATCACGTCTCAACTGACTGACAACAGTTCCCAAAATCTGAATCGTCTATGAATTAGAAAAGGGCACTATTATTTCGACACGGAATATGCATTACATGTAATCATTACAGATCGGTCAGAAATACCAACAACCGGGCCAAAGAGCCAAGAGAGAGAGAGAGAGAGAAAAAAGAACTACCACTCCCCTGAACAATAACAGACCTCAAAACAGCTTCTAGCGTAGATAAACAAACACGAGGAGCTCCAATGGCGCTATGTCAGGGAAGGTGTGGAGACATTTGTGTCTGCAACTACGCCTCCAACGAGAAGACGGTTTCACACCTCCGCCACCTGATCCAAGAATCAAAGGTTTTCACTCCAGACAAGAATACGTACTCCCTCCGGTTTCGTATTAGTGTTCGTCCTGGAGTTTTGCCGATGTTCAGAAAAGAAGTCGTCCTACGTTGCCCAACGCATGACCGGACGTATTTGCCCCTGCGCTCATCTGTTCCCGAGAGCTGAACACATTGGCTTCTGCGGCTTTTACGTCGGCGCGACGTCCCAACAGACGCTGCCTCACGCACGCAGCATAAATTATCCTCGCTCGCCGCGCTCAACTCGCTCGCTTGCTCGCTGCTATCGCTGTGCTCCGCTGCTCTCGCTCGCTCGTCGCTGCATGGAGGCTAAGCTCGACGACGACGGCATGGAGGCTCGTCGTGCCGGCGTCCGCCGACGAGGTCACCATGGACGCGCGCGCGATTATCGTCGCGCCGGCGTCCATCGACGAGGTGTAGCAGGTGTGCTCGCTGTGGTACCCGGGAAGGCATCATCCATTGGAGCATCGACAGGCCGATCTCGGGTGTGCTCGCTGTGGTACCCGGGAAAGCATCAAAAACCGAGACGATTCATGCACAAAAATAACGTGAGAAGGCCTTACTGCTGGAAGTAAAACAAAACGTGAGGAAACAAACCGAGCTGAAAAAATGGCTGGCTCATGTCCCTCTTAAGTAGTGGACGAAAATAGGAAACAAAACGACGGAAGTAGCGCGCCACCGAAAAAAACGATCGCGAGAACATTTGCCAATAGAGGAAAAGAAAACGCACGCGAGGGCAGCGAAAAAACGAGCGAGGCGCAACAGTGCCATGCAAAAATTCCACGTGAAGCAAAAAATTGAAGGCGTGAGGCATCGAACACGCGACGCCGTGCCTCGAGCCTGTCGTCGCCAACCAGTTGGGACGGGAGCTGCTAGTGAATGAAGTGGACCCAACACGCTATTTAATAAGGGTATCCAGGGAAAATTACCCCTCAATTAATCAAGCCTTGGTAACGTAACCCATGTCCAAAACGACTACTAAAACGAAACCGGAGGGAGTACATGTGCTGAGTGGCAAGCCACCACACCATCATGAAAACGCCTCCAGACAAGATACTCTAAAAATTAGCTGCCAGAATCCTCAAGAAAGATCTGTCTCGATCATCGATTTCATCATTTAGAGGTTAATGTAAAACTTGTTACCCTTTTTTCCACAATACATACATATTTGCTTATCCATCCCAATCCTTAATAATTTCCCGTGCCCCACACTGCCTCCCTAATGTAAAAGGTCACTTGATTGTTGTTCCTCTGGTCGTTCACATGAGACTGGCATGTGGGGGCAGATCCTCGTGCAGAGGCTTGAATGAGTTCAAAGTATGGTTAAAGATCCGATCCAGACAGACCCTCATTTTGCAAGGAAGCCAGCTTTTCTAACCTTTCTCGGCTGGGCTCCTACTGAGCTTCTCTAAATTTTCCCACCTGCCTAGTATTTTATTTATTTTACCTTATCATTTTTCACTGTTGTTCCCTACCGATAATAGTTCACTATTTATAAATTTTTATATAGGTTTCAGCCTATTTATTTGTAATAGTATGGAGGATATGTATGCTTTAAAACATTTGGAGTATATTTGGACCATATTTCTTTAATAATCAAAATGGTGGACAATTTTTAAAAACTGTGGACGACATTTGAGAATAATGTTTTAGCTATGGCAGTAGTGGTACTTCCTTTTAGTGGTATAAAAAGGTACTGAAAAAAATAAGCACATTATCCATACCCCACATGCTAATTCTCATTGAAGATAATGAATACTAGCCATGAAATTCAAAAGTTCTAAATCTTCAGTTCAGCAGACTGTATAACGATACATATGTGTGATGTGGGTAAGCCGCCCCCACGGCATTTCAATAAGAATATTTTCTCACGCAGGTCGAGAAAACTCCCGAACCTCTCTCCCCACCTTTACACATCGAAGCGTACACCGTGCGAGTGCGGTTCTTAACATCTGCGTACGGATTGGTAAATGGTAATACAGTTTTTATTTCGATCAGCTACACAATCGCTAGAATCCATTAAGTGAACTGTTTATATCTTGAAAAACTGCTGCATTGCCCTCACAAAAAAAAAATGCTGCACTGTCCTATCTGGAATAACCAATGATCAAGGAAATGTAGCTGTACGTCAACAGTGCTACTGCAAGGTGTGTAACAGGCAAAAAACGACACACAGTTTCGATTGTCGAGTTGCAACGGCACGGTAGCCAGTGACAATGTTAATCATCTCTGAATCAAGGTTCTCAATACCGTACTGACGCCGGTTTTTAATCCCGAAAAAACCGGTCCAGTAAACCGGAGAAACCGGACGGTTTTCGAATTTGCTACAGTAACTAGGTTCGGTTTTGTCGAAAAAACTGCCGGTTTTGCCTACCGGACCGGACCGGTTTCCCGGTTTTCGCCCGGTTTTCGCGGTTTTCGAACGGGATAGAGAACTCTGCTCTGAATGGGCCTAGCTATGTAACACTGAAAGAATAAGTAATGAATAGTTTCATTTTTATTGCGGAAACTAAATGTGGAGCTACCTCTTTCACTTTCTTTTTGAAATAATCTTTTGTCAAGATCACCCTTTTTCAAGGTACCATAAGATTTCTTTATCTTTATCTTAAGGGGAAGTTTAATCTTTCATAAGTTCTTTGTGGGGACAGGATTAGATTGTATTGTATTGTAATTGTACATCGAATTGACCGAGAATTAGCCATTCTTATGTGCATTCCATTGGAAAGCATCCGTTTAACCAGTGATTCTCACATCGACTAACTTTGAAACCATGTTGTTCAATCTAGTAATTTATTCCCTCCGTTGGTCGCCGGAAATAACGAAGACCGTCTTCACTGTGATGATATGTTTCCATCTGGCCACATCATATAGTGTCTGACGGTGTTCGATCTCCTAGTGGTGTATTATCCAACCAAAGCGTCATTAATTCCAGAATCTAGTTTTAGTAAGACCTATCTAAACCCTTACGTAATCCGTAAATGGAATGAGAAAATAATGGCACTAGACACCGGTATATGTTTTTAGCTAGCACGGATCTGAAATGTTGCGTACAAATAGACACACAAGCCTTCCGTTGGTTACACGCTTGGCTTGCAAGGTTTTCTCAAGCAGGGAGATAGAAATCTGCTCGACATGGAGGCTCCTCGTGGCGGCCGCCGTGGCCGCGGCGGTGCTCGGTCTCGCCGGCTCCAACTCCTCTGACGACTGCAGCATCGACTGGCCGCCCCAGAATGTGAGGTTCACAGACAACGGCCGCGGCGTCTCACTGCGATTGGATAGCTCCTCAGGTTTACATCTTGGGATATCATCAGTGGCGGACCTAGCTTAAAAATTTAGGTATGACGAATCTCTCGAGCAGCACTTGCCACACAAAAAACAAGGAGCCTGGGGTCCTACGCCCCCCTGCATTTTCTTTAGAGTCTTTTACCTGTATGCCATTAAGAAAGTTGGTGGTTACCTGTGTGCCATTAAAAAGTTCCCAGACACCTGTGTGCTATCGTGCGAACTTCTTTTTACCTATGTGCTATTCCGTCCGCTTCCCGTGAGGACTTAACGGTTTCTCGGCGCTGACATATGGGACCCACATATGGAAATGTCCATTGTGCCCCTGAACCCATCTCCATCTGTGGAGTACTCCCGTTCTGTGCCTGCCGTGCGGTCTCTCCCCGCTCATCTCCATCTCCATACGCTTGCTCCGGGACACCGCCGCCGGCACCGGAGCCGCCGCCGCCCAGGACCGGCGAGCACGGCGACGGCGCCCGCCCTCCGGCCCGCGCTTGCCCTCCATCCGGCCCTCCGCCATCCCTCCGCCCCTCTCTGGTCCACGCGCGGATCTGTGCGTTGGGCGGCCCAGCGCAGCGCCACGCATCGAGGGCGCCGGCGAGGCCGCGCCGCGTGAAGGGCGCGTCAGGCCGCGCGCGTGGAGGCTGAAGGCCGCGGCGCGCGTGCGCCTCCAGGCCGGCGCGCGTCAGGCCGCCGCGCGTGGAGGGGCCTCCAGGCCGGCTCGCCTAGAGGGGGAGTGCCGGCCGCATCGAGCGGGAGCACCGCGTCGCGCGCTCGCGGTCCGTCGACGTGTTCGCCGCCCCCGCTCTGGCCGCGGCCTCTGACCTCCCCGGAGGTGGGATGCGGAAGGCCAAGATGCGGCGGTGGCGGCGCGCGCGGCGCGTCGATTCGCAGGTTTTGTTCGCTGCAGCAGGTCGATTCGACGGGATGACGCTCCGTCGCTCCGTTTTCTGCCTGGCTTGATCCCTGCGCGCCGACTCCATGGGATCCTTTGCTGCTGGCACCAGAGGCTGATTTCTTCCTCATCGGGTTAGCTCTGCAGTTCAGGGGAGGTGCTTCTCGATCGCATCTCTTTTATGCGGTGGCTACTGGTCAGATCGTCTTTGTCTTTTGCCATGCGCTGCTTCCTCTTATCCTTTGAGCTGTAGCTAAGCAGGCCGGAGAAGAAAGGAAGAAGAAAGGATTTAGAGAGGCTGTTGGGTTTCCTCATGTTTTTGCTAGCTATTTCATTTTACATAATAGCTAAATCAAGATTTTAGCTATTCATTTTTATCTAGTCTCTTGGAGATGCTCTTATGTGATGAAAACCAGTGAACTTAGTTGCTTAAATGTAGATGATATGAACATGTTTATTGTCAGATCATTTTGTTGTCCTATGTACTGGATATGAACCGTTAATTGTTGCTATGCAATGGTCATGCACATTTTTTCCCTTTTTTATTGTCAAATCAATTGTTTTTCCTTATTTATTGGCACCTTTTTCTTATTTATTCACGCCTTTTACTTATTTATTTGGGCCTTTTTCTTATTTATTTATGCATTTGTTTTATTTTGCGCCTTTTTCTTATTTATTTCCTCCTTTTCCTTATTTATTTTCATTTTTTCAATTTATCTCCACCTTTTAAAAATTTATTTGTCTTCTTTTATTTTTTCATGCCTATTTCTCTCACGTCAAAAATGCTTCAACCAGCGCTCACCGTCACCACCAGAAAAAGCAGAAGGGCAAAATCGACTTTTTCCACATCCGTTAGCCTCCGTTGGGCCTTTTCCATCCAAAATGGCACACACGTCAAAAGAAGTTCGCGCGATGGCATACATGTGTTTGAAAACTTTTTAGTGGCACACAGGTAACCACCAACTTTTTTAATGACATACAGGTAAAAGACTCTTTTCTTTATAAAGTGAGCGGCGCTTTGTCACAAAACTGCATCACACTTGTTTCATTGCTTGGGTGGCATTCGCAGGCATCATCACCACTTTATACGTACGTGTATATAAAATATGTGCAGCATTACGATTCCTTTCCTATACCAAGTAGTACCTATAACATTTTCATCAAGTGGCAGCTAGTAGTAGTTTTGCTTGGCACCAAATGATCGCGTGTTTGTTCTTTTTTAAAATTTTTTTTTTTTTGGGAAACATTTTTGTTGATTTCTGCCTTATTGCATGATCAAGACTTCATCCGAAGGAGGCAAGCACGACGAGATCGACTTCGAGTTCCTGGGCAACGTGGCTGGGCAGCCCTACACCATCCACACCAACATGTTCGTCGCCGGTATGGGTAATAGGGAGGTCCAGTTCAAGCCCTGGTTCAACCCCGCAGAAGGCTTCCACAATTACACTATCACTTGGACCCCCTGCATGGTCGTGTGAGCCAATGCTTAGCTCTTCTTTACGCAGCTTCATCCGAATAAAAGTTTTGCCTCTGATGCATGATTTCATTCTGTATATATATATGTTCTGCAGATGGTACGTGGACAGCATCCCAATCAGGCTGTACACGAACAGCCACGGCGTGGCATTTCCGAACAGCCAGCCGATGGGGCAGATGCACGCAGTACAGGAGAAGTACATGGTCTTCAACTACTGCCACGATAGCAAGCGGTTCGACGGGCAGACGCCCAGCGAGTGCAGACAGTACTGGCATAGGCCCAGCGATTGCCATTGAATGGATCATCATCCATCTTCATATGCCCAGGAAGCCATAGTTTTATTGCATTTTATGGTGGTTGCTCAGCTTAGGACGGAGGGTTTCCGACGCCATGGAGAGGCCCTAGTAAGTACACACGATATATGTGCATGAGATTTCACCATATAAATTAATGAATTATTGTTTGCTATTGAAAAAAAAAGTAAAATTTCTTATTTGTCAGTGATGTCTGAATAGGGGCCCACCTGTCTCACAAACATTATATTGGCAGATTAGAAACATCTACCAAAAGGAATTGCGCCCACGGAGAATTCTTGAAATACTCTGCTCGTCCCCATGAAAACAGTTTTATCCCACAAAAGGGTTATTATCACTAAGCCCATCCCATTTTACTCACTCACACCATCAAAAGATGTATAAGCAAGATTAATTAATTAACATAGTGTGATATTTTCCTAAGCGTAGTACTAAGTAATTATCCAATAAATCATATAGTCTATTGTTGAGGTCCTATGGTTATCCTGGAGCAGGGTATATTCAAGTTCAAGGTATAGCGCAATCACAAGTGTGTATAGCTAAGCAAGCATTTAAAATATTTTAAAATAAATATGCATAATTATATTGTTTAAAATCAGGCTCTACAGGGTTGTGGTTATAAAATATAGGATAATTATGATCAACGTCAGGTTAGGACTGGACTTCTTAATTATGGTTTTCTAATCCTTCCATGGGTCTTCATCATAATCCGGTTCTTCAGTGTCCTTCTCGTACATGTCTTCGTCAAATAAAAATTAACATCGAATAATTAATAAGCTACCGTGCAAGCAATTAAATAGAAATAAATTCAAATAAAATACAAACTAACTCTAAGATTATTTTTTTGGCTTGGAACTAACTCCAAGAATTAATATTGGATGATCAAGAATTTATATAACTTTAGGAACAAGAATCGTCTCAAACGGAGTTTGGACGGATGATACATTCGTTTATTTATTTATTTGCGAGGGATGATATATTTTGCAAGGCTGGCTGTTGGTTAAATCCGAAAGATGGACCCAGCGTCCATAGGACGAAGACAAGGAAGATGGGCCCTGTGTTTCGATGGGCTTTCGTGGGCTGGATCGCAAGGTTGAGGAGAAAGGCCTTCAGCCTGGTGGAAAAGAGAAAGAAAAGAGAAAAAGGAAGGGGTGATTCGGGCTGGGCTGGTTTGGAAGAGAAGAGGGCTGGTTTAGGAATTAGAAACAGGTTTAAACATTACTAAGAAAAAGGGGAGTTCAAATTCGAAAAGAGCACAGGCTTAAAAAAAACTCCAAATAAAATCCAAAATATACCAAAATGCAACGTGGTGCATTTATGAAATTTTAAAATGCAAAAAAAATATTTTTTGAGGTGAATTTAGCACACTTTGAGTTTACTAATTTTTGTAAATTCAAAATTTTAATTTTTTTTGCCTTTATATAATTGTAGCACAACATGGGGTGTTACAGGAAGTAGTGTGACTAATACGTAATTGTCGATTTGTGTTAAAAATACTCCTTTTGTCTTAAATTACTTGTTGTTTTATGTTTGTCTCTTAAATCAAACTTTTATATTTTAACCATAAATTTCTAAAATTTCATTTAGGTTAAGGATGTTTGACTTATGTTTTTAGATAATTCACAAGGAACCCTTTTACACAAATTCATATGTTATCAAACTACACAAATTCGTAGAAGTCATTTGGTCAAAAAATAGAAAAGTACAAAATACAAACAAGGAAATTGAAACAAATATAGTAAGAGTGAAATGTCGGAGTCAGTCAATAACAGAACCTGTAGTGATTTAAAACAAAGTTAGTATTCAATTTTATACAAAATTTATTTAAATCGGCTACTTACGAATGTTGTTCCTAGTTTTTAAGAAGTTCATACGCATCTATATCACAATTTTATTAGCAAATATTGATATAGACAATAATATAGTGCAAATAGCTACTCCTGGGGTGCTGCCTTCTGCTAAATATTAGGACAACAACTTTACAATTTTGAAGCAAATAGTGAAGTTATAAATGTTGGCAAGAAAACCCCTAACAGCTTTTAGTAAGCCTTTAGCTATATGGTTTATAGCAGGAAATCAATGCATTTAACTCAGATCGGCTGGCACAAAATCTGGACTCCTAATATCACCCTGCCAACCTCGGGGGCTATAAATGGGGCCTGATGCACACCTCAATCTTCATCCCGGAAGAAAGAAAATCAATCCATTGAAAGAAGGTCTCCTAACATATTGTTGTGCATAACCGAGCAAACTTAGAAAAGATGTCTTACACGGTAAAGGCTGCCATCGTGCTCTTCCTCACTGCACTTGTCAGCATACAAGTACACAGAGGTAACATATCTTGTACAAATTATACTTGGTTTGTAGCATTTCATATTGAAAAGCAATAGTGAAACTACAATATGATACTTAAAACACTACACAAATTGATAGCAATTTTCTAATATTCAAATGCATATATAAATGCAGGTGATGCAAAGGGGCCATGTCAACTGTCAGATATCGTAATCACGCAGAGGGAGACAGGGAAGGTTGTTGGTGGGAAGGCACAATACCAAGTGACCATCGCGAACAAATGTTCATGCCCACAGGCGAACATCAGAGTGCATTGCGACAAAATCGACACCGTGGAGAATGTGGAGCCGACCAAGATCCGCCGGATTGATAGTGAGACCTTTATCATTGCGGATGGCAAGCCAATCACCAAGGGATCGCCGTTGATCTTCACCTATGCCTTTGGAGTGCCTCAGAATTTCCCTGTCATCAGCGCAAAGCCACAGTGCTGATTAGATGATAGAGCTGGCAGAGATGTGGATGTTGACTGGTGGACATGACTTGTATGTCCCTTATAGTTACATGATCAGAACGTGGACAACAAGGAAATAAATGCCTCTGTTCGTCTTAACTCTGAAATGTGATTATGATTTGTAATCGAATCCTTTTCCTTTTTTTTGTTTTCAGAAGGGACAAAAAGAGTTACGCCTAGTCAATAATAGGGAGAAATATGAAATATCCCTTGCATTTGCGATTGCCCTGAGCTCTGCTTCTGGGTCCTTGTGAACAAAACATTCTCTCTCAAATGAATGGGCAGATCGAGCACCTGCCAATTTCCCTTGAGAAAAAACAAACCAGCATGTCATCTCGATCGTAGGAAAGATAGACCGTAGTGCAATTGAGATGCAGGGTGATGTCAGACTGGATGAAGACTCTTGATCTGCTTCCAATCATATTATGCGAATCTTGCGTCATTCCCTTCTTGGAGTCATCGACAAGAGGTTTCAGCATCATCTCAGTTCAAGGTGTTGTGAAATTCTGACATTTTCGTTAATTACAAAGGCGAGTGAAGGACTGTGGCTGCAATTTCTTGTGAGATTTTCAGCGCAAACTTTATTCAGAGGTATCGTGGATCTTTGATTATGCTCACGTTCGTGTTTACAACTTTTGAAGGTTCATCAAGATCTAGTTAATCCTAAAGAAAAGACATTTTAGGCCAATAACTACAAGCTAGTATTGCGAAGCCATGGACTGTTTAGTGGTCTCAAGCTAAAGAATTATGAGTTTTTTCCCTTTATATGAATACCGCGGGTGGAGGTCAATCCCCGGGGTCGAGTTTTTTCCCCCCCTTTATTGAAACCGATATGGCTCTGTTCTCGTTGTTTGTTTTTATGTTTACTGGCCTTTGAGGTGCAATGGCCGGAACATTTTTTCATCATAAAATAAAGCTTCCCTTTGTTAAAAAAAATCAAGCGACCAAAATAGCTGATTTAGCCTTATCCTCAAAAAGAATTTATCTACAACTTATACTTGTCATGTAAATGCATGTACCAAACCCTCTACCATGCTAGATGTAGGAAATGAAATTTAAATAAACCACACGAAGGGTAAAGGATAACAAAAGCATTTTGGATCTAGCGTTGCATGGGAAATATATATAGTTACGAAAAAAATTCAATGTACACATAATGTTATTTCATATCCAAATAAATATGATTGAAAAGGAAGTACTAATTTTATTTTATTTTAGATCAAAGGAAATACTATTAAATCTACAATAATTTTCAGCAATGGCTATGTTTTAGGGAAACTACGTTGAGGCCCATCGACGACTGAGGGAAATTGGGCCGCGAAAGGCCGAAAACAGCCCAACGTCGAGAGAAAGGGACGCAGGCATGGCCCAAGCGGGTTGGGTATATTCACGGGAGTGTGAAAGAGGTCTTGCCCTAGTGGTTAAGGCATCTGAGTAACACCTCTCAGGTCCTGGGTTCGACTCCCCGTGGGAGCGAATTTTCAAGAATTTAACGGCATTTGTGCTTTCAGTGGTAGGCGACGCTCCCGTCGACAGCGAGGCGCCAGTGGTGACTTCGTATCTCTGGATTTGCCGGTTCAGTCTTCGAAGATGCTCATAGGGGTAGGGTTTGCGTACGTGTGTTCATAGGGGTGAGTGTGCGTGCGTTGTGAGTATCTGAGTTGTACTGTGTAATCTCAAAAAAAAAAGGTATATTCACAGGAGTAATTTCCACGCGTCGTACCGAGGGGGGGGGGGGGGGGGGGGGGGCACGGATTCCTTTTTACGGAGAGAGGTTCGGCTGTCCTACCTATTTATGCCAGCGATGGCAGTTGCCATTTGCCATCGCTGCCTCTCGCCTCAGCGCAGAGAGATGACGAGCTCGAAGTCCTTCCTCCATGCAGTCTTCGTCATCGCGGAGATGGCAATAGGCGTAGGCGTCGCAGCTGCCAGCATCCGCAACGACTTCAGCGTCAAGGGGACACCCGGAATGCCGTGTCGCCGTCGCCTTGAAGCTTGTGAGCAGTTCTTCAGGTGACTAGCTGCTTCCGATCTTCCACCAGCTATTTCCTGTTGATCTATGGTCGATGCGCTGTATGTATACTAGTGGCATGTGCGGTATGCCGTATGCATTTACTTTCCTTTTTTGCATACTTAAAATGGCATCAGAAGAGGATACATCAAAAACCGATGAGCATGTTATAGGTATTACATGTACTGATTCTTTTCTTTTTGGTTTTTTCTTGCTCAAACCACATAGTAACCTATACATGTATGCTCGGAATGCAACAACGGCAATGATATTGTTGATATTTGAACAATGGCAACAATGCCTACTAATTTTGGCACATTCACCCTTAGTCCTTTATTTTCATTGGTAGCATGATCTTCTGCTTTGATAGATATTCTTACATAAGAACTCGATCAAAGCTAGTTTCAATCTTAAAAGGGCTATAATATGGCATTAAACAGTATTACTTTTGCATCCTGCAATTACGACATCTCATTTTGTGACATACTAATTGGGTTATAGTATATGAAACAGAACAACTGAGGTCTCATAGATCACAGTACAATAAGAATAATGCCATCAGAAGAACAACATAGGGCCCGCCAAATCTAAATTCCATGCATCCATTAAGCTTCTGAAATGAATTATATGTGTATCGGAGGGTAGTGAAGAAGGTAGAATGAGCTAGTGCGCTGACAGTGTAAAAAAGAAGTCATTGATAAGATGCAAAGCTACGTATGAAACCGATTCGATACCACCCTGCAGATTACACTCAAAAACAATGATTTACTACTGCACAAAATTGCCATGGTGGCTTAAACTGATCATAAGTGTAGCCAGAGTTACAAAATCCTTGCTATCAATGCAAATCACATATAGAAACGTTTGGTGCCGACCTTCCTATACTTTCCTAGTGCGGGGATCTGCCACCTACCTGAGCTCCAGCGCCTTATCTTCCTCGGCAGGGCCGGCGGCAACTGGAGGGAGGAGATGGGCAGAGCAAAACAGAGGCTGGAAACGGAAGCCTAGTGAATAGCAGTAGTAAATATGCTAATACACCTCATGCAAAGTAGAAAATCGGTAGCGCACATAGAGTATAGGAGGCAAACTGGCGACGTCAGATATTAATTAATCAGACGGTCATTTTCATTCTTTATTACTGACGTGGAGCCCGCATTTTTGTCATAATTCTATCGTACGTGTACGCATTGCAGGGTGTGTGCTCAGCTCCAATGATCAGTTCGTGTTCGGGAGCGTCTGGGCTCGCATCAAGCTCGTCCCCGGCAACTCCGCTGGCACCGTGACAACCTTCTACGTGAGAGACTGTTCACCTATCCTGCATGATATATCTCCGTTCTCTTTTTTTTTTGATAAAATATATCTCCGTTCTTGACGTCATAGATTGTTTAACATCATCAGTCAATATAGATCACTAGCTAGTCTGATTCCCCGGCCGGTCCTTCGCAGATGTCGTCCATTGGTTCTGACCACGACGAGATCGACTTCGAGTTCCTTGGCAACGAAACAGGCCAGCCCTACACCCTGCAGACGAACGTCTACGTCAACGACGTCGGCGGCAGAGAGGTGCAGTTCCGACCGTGGTTCGACGCCACCACCGACTACCACAACTACTCCATCTCCTGGGCCCCATGCACGATCGTGTACGTAATTAAGCAGAGATCGATCGCCATATATACTATAGCATGCATGAACAGGCTAGCTAGCGGCAGCTACCGACGAACACATGATGATCCAATCGATAAACATTCGCAGGTGGTATGTGGACGGCACGCCCATCCGCGTGTACCGCAAGCACGACGGCGTGGACTTCCCGACGCGGCGGCCGATGTTCGCCTTCGCCACCATCTGGGCGGCGGAGAACTGGGCGACGCAGGGCGGCCGCGTGAAGACGGACTGGTCCAAGGCGCCCTTCGTCGCCAACTACCATGACGTCGTCCTCGACGTCTGCAAGTGCACCAATGGCGGCTGTGCCAGCAAGTGCCGGGCGGATGAATGCAGCTTGCTGAGCGATGCAGAGGTGGGGAAGATGCGCGCGGTGCAGGGGAACTACAAAATCTACGACTACTGCCACGACCTGATCCGCTTCAAGGGTCATCTGCCGATCGAGTGCAGCTTGGCGCAGTAGTGAAATAATGAAGTTATTTATCTGTGTATCTCTGGCTATATATAGGACCCTGAACCCACCCGTTTCTTCATTCCAAAAGAAAACCAATCACTTGTAGTAATTTCGGCAAGCACTAGATCCATAGCTAGGCTGTTGCACCCAGCAAATAAGCCAAGAAAAATAGCTTACATCACCAGGGCCACCATCTTACTCTTCCTTGTTACTCTTATCAGCTTTGACGTACATGAAGGTAATTTACATTGTACTTTTGACAAATTATATTTCCTTTACGTCAAAAGATCTATCCGATGCACACGACCCTTTTAGGTTAGCCCAAAGAAAATTTAAAGCCCCTTCTAAGGTGGTTGTTGAAACAGGCTTAAATCCCAACCAGCAATTTTTTTTTTTGGTGAACTTGCGGGACAAAATCCTCTGCTGTCACAGGTATAACGGCACAGCCATGCCGTTCTCATCTTAACCACTAATTCCAGCTTTAACAATAGCGATTAGCCTCTAAAAAAACAGCTCGTGGTTCCCAGGTCTTCTCTGGCCCACGTTAGGCCCAATTAGCAGTGTCATCATCTTCCTCAAGAAAAAAAAAACATCGTTTTCCCCACGCATCATTGTCGATTTGTGTTAAGAATTACCCCCTTCGTTTTAAATTACTTGTTTTATGTTTGCCTTAAATTAAACTTAATTTCTAAAATTTCATACAGATTAACGACGTTAGACTTCAGTTCCTCACAAGGAACACTTTTATAATATATATAATTCATATGTTATCAAACTTCACAAATTCGTAGAAGTCATTCGGTCAAAAATAGAAAAGTACAAACAGAAAACAAACAAATCGAAACAAATGTAGTACTAAATAAATTCTATACAAGGGAAAATACATTCTACTCTCAAGTGTAGCTAATCCTTGGCATTGTGCTTTTAGTGATAGGCGACATTCACGTCGACTGCGGGGCGCCAGTGGTGACTTTGTCAATCTCGAGGATTTACCGGTTTAGTCTTCGAATATGTTCATAGGGGTGAGTGTGCTTGCGTTGTGAGTGTCTGGGTTGTGCTGTGTAATCCCAAAAAAAAAGGAGTAATTGTTTTGTTTTGAAAACGAAAACACTGAGAAGGATTCAATTACAAGATTGCAAATCATCACATTTTAGAGGTAAGACGAACAGAGAATTTTATTTCCTTCTTATCCACGTTCTGGTCATGTTACTTTTATCACGTTCTGATAAGAGTCCAGATTTTGTGCCAGCCGATCTGAGTTAAATGCATTGATTTTGCTGCTATAAACCGTAGCTAAAGTCTTAGGTTGTGAAGGGTATTCTTGCTAGCATTTATAGCTTCAATATTTGCTTCAGATTTCTAATAACGTCTCGTCATAATATTTATCAGAGGACAGAAGTAGCTATTAGCACTATACACTATTGTCAATATCAATATATGCTAATAAAATTGGGATATGCGAATGAATTCTTAAAAACTAGGAATAACATTCGTATATGTCATGCAATTTTTTCATGTGATTCACTTTAGAGTATCTTAGAATAGGTATGTAGACATACTTAAAATAATGAATAGGTATGTAGACATACTTAAGGTGTCCACGCAAGAGGCGGGGCGAGCGTAGGATGTATACGAGACGCAACGGACGGTGGATGGGCGTACTGCAAGCGCATGCCGTAAAGAGCCATAAATCAGCCGATCCCTGTCCTCGCAAGAGCATGTTAAACCGAGCACAGAAGGAGACGCGAGAGAACAGCAGAGCCGCGCGTTGGGCTGCAGAACCGCACCTCATCGGTTTGTCTCGTCCCCAAGACAGAGAAGCTTTTTTTAGAAGTCTTTATTCTTTTTAGGATTTCTAGAAGTCTTTTTGATATGCTAAAGTTATAACTAAACAATCCTTCAGCGGTTCAGCCTTTGTAGAAGTCTTTAACTGTGAGAATAGAAGCATTGGTTTGGATAATATAGCACGAAATCAATACATTACATGATAAGCGTCGCACAGCAGCTTGAAAAATAAATATTGACTTCTCATCACCCTGTCAACCTCTGGCTATATATAGGGCCCTGTTCCACCCATTTCTTCATTCCAAAAGAAAACGTATCACTTGTAATGAATTCGGCAAGCCCTAGATTCATAGCTAGGCTGGTGCACCAAGCAAATAAGCCAAGAAAAATGGCTTACTCCTACATCACTAGGGCCACCATCTTGCTCTTTCTTGTTAGTCTTATCATCTTTGACGTACATGCAGGTATTTTTCTATGACTAATTATATTCCATTCACGTCGAAAGATCTATCCGATGCACAAACCTTTTAGGTTAGCCCAATGAAAATATATATCCCGGCCCTTAGATTAGTCATAGGAAGTATCCTCTAAGGTGGTTATTGCAACAGGCTTATTTCCCGAACAGCAGTTATTATTGAAGAAAGGGAGTACTATTCTATACAGCAGTTATTATTGAAGAAAGGGAGTACTATTCTATAGGTTTGATGCATAAATAAAAGGAATAAAGGAATGTAATATATTTTCTTACGCCCACGTTCACATATGTATGTAGGTGATGCCACATATATCTGCCAGGTGTCGGACGTGCATGTGTGGCAGGTGAAGACAGGGAAGACTGTAGGTGGGCAGCCAGAGTACCGGGTGACCTATGATAACCAGTGCTCATGCCCTGTGGCCAACGTCGTGGTACGTTGCAATGGCCTAGCCAGCACCGAACCAGTGGACAAGAAAAAGATCCAAGTAGTGCAGAGACACCTCTGTGTCATCAACGACGCCTACCCCCTTGTCAAGGGGTCGCCAATGTCCTTCACCTATGCCACGAAGACACCCCAGAGCTTCCCAGTCGTGTACTTGCAATCAATGTGCATCAGGCCATAGAAAAGGAGATGCGGATTTGGATTCGAGGAGAGCTCATTTCCATGAGTAGGGTTTTGATCCATAGAGATTACTTGTTTATCGTGTTATGATTGTTACTCATGAGCATGTGAACAAGTAGGGAATAAATGATGTTTTTTTTTCTTACTTGAAGTGTCCCTGTGGTTGAAGGAATTAATTCGGTTGAACTCTGAATAAATTGACACAATGGCATGCATGAGTCTTGTTTCTGTTTGCCTTTTCTTTTCGTATTAAGTAATGGAATAAGGAGCTCTGCATTGTGGCTGAGACTAACAAAATGAATAAGCTGAAGTTTTGCAGGAGTACAATAAATCGAAGCTACTAATTAAACGGCAACCGAACGATGAAACTGAAACAAGTCGACAATGGAAGTAAAGAAAAAAAAAAGAACTGATCGGGCGGTGTGAGAAAGCACCACAACTGGTCCGATCTGTCCTTTACGGTGCCTGTATATCAGCTGGTTGTTTCGGTGTCTCTCACGCCGAAGTCCATGACGAGTTGAAGCAGCAGGTTCATAGCACGTGAGCAACCAAATGGCGATGCAGGTGCCCCTTTTGCAAAGCGTGCAGGTGCAGAAGCTAGGCAGTGAAGATGGAGAGTAACTGCTACTGCTACCCTGCAGACAGAAGATGTGGAAGACGACAGTTTTCTTCTGATAGTGTGTGAGATTTTGGAGAGAAACAAAAATGGGGTACTTATCCGAGGCCACCAACCCAGACATTGGGATACAGGGCGCCTGCGCGACAGCCAGCTTCAGGCACCTCCGCCTTGTTAGCGACGACGGGGTCGGAGTGCCTGGGTGGGGTGGCATCCCAAACAGGGGCGGCACCTCTGGCCTGCCACATGATGGTGGGGGTGGAGGCGCCAGCGCGGCAACCCGCAGGCCATGGGGAGGTACAGCCGTACGGGTGATCTGAAAGAGGATATACCACCAGTCTCCTGTGGGAGAGGAGATGCGAAAATTGAACGATATAGGCCCCGTTCGGATGCACTTTAGAGGCCTCTAAAGTTACTGTAGCTGTCACATCAAAAATGCCGGCACGATTTATGTGTACTAAACAAAGTCAAATTACAAAACTAAGTCCAGAACTCTCGTCTATTTCGCGAGACGAACGTAATGAGGGTAATTAAGCGGCGATTAGACGATGGTTACTGTAGCATCACTGTGTCAAAACATTGATTAATTAGGCTCATTAGATTCGTCTCGAAAAATAACGCCCATCTGCAGAAAGGTTTTGCAATTAAATTTTATTTAGTAGCCCTAAATAGTAAGATTCTTTTTACTTTAGAGGGGTATAAAGTTTAGAGAGATTTTAGAGGGGGAACCGAACGCCACCATATATGGCGTGCAGATGCATAATTACTTGCCAAATTTGTGTCTAATGATAAACTACTTGCTGAAGACCTCTAATTTTTTTAGGTGCGCCTAGGCACACCAAACACCCCCCATTCACACCCGGTATATATGCGCGCATTCCTCGCATATGCTCTCATAGATCTCAAAGCAAAATTCATGGCTGTGGGTGTGCCTTCTTGGAAAGGCACATGGATTTTTAATTCTCCGCCTAGCTCCACCCGTTCACACCCGAGTATGCGCGCTTTCGGGGTAAGGCGATGTTTATATATCGCCTATGGCGATTTGGAAGAAAGTTCAGGTTTTCGTTCTAAAACTTTTTTAAATAATAGAATGGTCATTGGTATGTTTAGACGCGGCATGGAGGGTGAGATGAAAATGGCTGGTCAACAGACATTTACGGTGCCTCGTTTCTAATCTGGTCAGGTCCAGTCCGACCCGATGGAATGATCTGGCCCGTGATTCCTGCCGTATCTCGCGCCAGAGTAGATGATGGGTTTGAAGTGCAGCAGAGCAACCAAACGGCAATGCAGGTGTGCCATTTGCCGAGCGTGCAGGCTGGAAGCCATGCAGACAGGCAGTGCAGACGGAGTGTGTATAGTCTAAAGCTGAAAGCGCGTCGCTTCCGCAGCTCCTCAGCATTCGGCCCGACGTGGACGGCTTCGGCGTCAGCCACGCCATTTCCGGCCGGCGTGGCCACCGCGGCCGTCGAGCACGTCGACCTCGCCAGTCGAGGTAGTTCCGCGCGTGGGCCGTGGGCCGTGGCCCAGCATGGAGGAAGAAGATGGCCCGACGCCGACCATGAAATGGTCGCCTTCTGCTTCCTCCACGCGGATCCAGTGAAGATGGCGATGACGGGGCGACGCGATGGGGTCGGCGCGGATGGGCCACGGCGGCGGCGCGCGGGGTAGAGGGTAGCCGCTGCCGCTGCCGGCGCGCGCGCAGGGTAGGGAGGGGAGCGGCGGCCGCCGCCGGCACGCACGGGGGAGGGAGGGGAGCCGGCTGCTTTTGTGCGCAGAGGATAGGGGAGCCGGTGGTGGCGAGGCGGCGCGTTTGCGGGTGACCCCAGCATGGTGCGAGGGAGAGGGAGGGGGAAGCAGCGGTCGCGCGCGTGGGGGAGAGGGACGGGCAGGCAGAAGTGGTGCTGTGGTTGCTACGCCATGGCTGAGAAGTCTCCATGGCTGAGAGATCGATGAAATGAAGAAGAAGGCAACCGTCCGTATCAAGAAGATAAGGCTCATGGTCATTTTGCAGAAGAGACCCTGCTATACCTTTTATTTCCATTTTAACATGACTCAGAAGCTATATGGGCCTCGGGCTATGTTGAGCTGTAGCTAAGGTGGGCTTCATGTTTCCACTAGGCCATATAGCCCCATCTTTGCTTTTGACACAAAGGGTCTTCATTATATGTCTTTTTTATTACACGTAATTTCTGAAATACGTCAAAAACTCATATACACACATGACTTCAACAACCTTCCTTCGTTTTTTTACAGGCGCAGCGAAGCGCGCCTGCCTTTCTAGTATATATTACTCCCTGTAACCAGCGACTGCTGTCTTTTTGTACACAGAAGATGTTGAGACTGGAGGACGATGCATCGTTTGAGTGTATGAGATTTTGGAGAGAGAAAAAAAAAAAAGAGGAACTCTCCCGACGGCATCGCCTGGGGCATGGTGACACAGTGCGCCTGTGCGCGCCCCAAGCAGAGGCGCCTTGTTGGCGACTGTGGCCGTCGCGGTCATGTCAGGCCGAGGGTAATTAGTGGCTGTACACGTGGAGTGCGTGGAGTGCAGGGGAGGTGCGTCGAGTGCGGGGCGAGACGCGAGAGCGCGGCCGGCTGGCGACGCGCTGGGCCGAGGCGAGCAGACGCTGCAAGAACACGGGAAGCGGCAGCCAGTGGCGGAGCCAGGCCCACAGCTGGGGGTGGGCCGAAATGCTATTGGGCCAGCGGGGTGGGCCGGTAAAGGGAAAAATCCAAAAGAAAAAAAAGAAAAACTATACTGTAGCAACTGCTACAGTGCTAAAATGCACCGCTGGGCTAAAACTGGGGGTGGGCCGCGGCCCACCCGGCCCACCCCTTAGCTCCGCCCCTGGCGGCAGCTCTGTCACTAGTGGGACATGAAGCTCAAGCTCGTGACGCTTGGCTCGCCCATGTTCCGGCGATTAGTTTTCGCGTGTAAATGTTTCAATATGTTCGTTGAAATTAGTCCGGTGTTGAGCTCAACAGAGACGAAATGGCTGGCTAAGGGCTCGTTCGGTTGCAGCCCGAACAGCCCGGAACGCGGGCGTTCCGCGTGGAACAGTTGGGCCAAGAATGAAATTTGGTCCGCTACGAAACAGTCGTTCGGTTAGACCTGGCCCAGAATGAAAATGGGCCGGAACGACCCTTCCACCCCCTCAATCCGCGCGGAAGCGGGCCGTGTCCTCGACTCTGTGGAACAGAACCGTGTCTCGCGAGCGAGACGCGAAGGGCGAGGCGAGAGGCTGCGGCGGCGGCGACGCGAGGCGAGAGGCGACGGCGACGACGACCGACCCATCCACGACGGCGACAATGGCATCCTCCACCCGGCGTCCTCCGCCTTCTAGCTGCTTCTCTTCGGTAATCCCGCCGACTTTCTCTTCCTTGCCTCTTCCCTACCTCGCACCCAAGCCCCTAGGGTTCTTGTTCTTGGGGTTTGCCTGCTCGCGTGCGCTACGGCAATGCCGCGGCGTCGACGTCCGGCGCGGCGCCGCAACACCACTCCTTCTGAACCCCGTGAAATTGCTCTGCTTCGGAGGTCAAATTTATTGGTCCCTCTGCTGTACTGTACCACTCTTTGATTTGTATTGTACGACTGCAAAAGCTTGATGTGTATTTAGATGTGTGTCTGTATAAACTAACAGCTTGTTAGAGCTGGGATTAGTTTGTGTATTGTTTCTTTGATTTAGGGTCTGTACCATTTTTTGATTTGTATTGTACCACTGCAAATTTATTGTTCCCTCTGCTTGATGCATGCCGATGCCTCTCGATGCTGGTCCCTATGAATTTAGGGTCGTGTTTGTCTTGTGGAGAACAAACCTATACTTTCGGTTGCACAGATCGTTGGATTATTGTGTCATGGCCGTTGAATGCTATTCCCAATTTTGCTTTACATCATGCCTTTCTCAATGATGGGTCTCATTCCTACGTGTTATAATTTAATTGTCTACTTTGAACTATAAATGATAGGATTATGATTATCTTTAGAGCATGCTTGTCTTGATTACTGATGTAGTTGATCAATCCCTAACGGATGGGTTTAATTGCTTCTGGAATCTGAATATCTCCAGTGTATGATTCACCAATTTTGTGACTTCAATTGCATAAACTAGTAGCTGTAGTGCTTTTCTGTGCATAGCAATTGCTTGGTTGCCTGTTAGCAATTGCACTGCTTTTAGTTTAAGCTCTCCAGTACAGTTTGCTATAATTTAATTATTCTAGTCTTTTTCAGTCAGTAATTTGTCAGTTTAAAAACCTCCAGGTTACTTGTTTGGTTACTATTGTTCTTTGCTTGGCTCAAATTTTCCTTGTTACTTGTAGATCCTTCCACCGGCAGTTAGAGTTGGGGAAGACGAACCTCCACCGTCTTGGAGTCCAGTGGCAACGCCAAAGTTTAATATGCTTGCAAGAAGTTCACCAAAGCTGAGTGCGAGGCTTGTGGCTATGGCACATGGTACCAAAAAGAAGTGTTCTCCTAAGTGCAGTGGGCCAGCGAAGACTTCCCCAAAAGGTATGGTGTTTACTGTTTGTTTCGTGATTTATCGCTGCTCTTGACATTGTACACTTCATGTATCTCAATATATATTCTGGTATTTAATCATTATTCATGTAGGAAAACAAAGAGCCTATTGGAACCCATCCCTCGAGAAGTCCCTTGTGGATATTCTACATGAATACAAAGATAGTGGTTACCGAGGTGACAATGGATGGAATTCCGAGGGATGGAATAAGATGGTGAAGGTGTTCCATGAAAGGAACAAGTACGTCTCCTTCACAAAAGCTCAAATCCAAGACAAGGAAGGTCAACTGAAGAGGGACTACAAGATGCTGAAAGAAGCAAGGCGTCAAAGTGGATCCCGGTGGAACGAAGAGAGGAGTATGATAGAAGGAGACTCATTCATGTGGGATAACCTGATAGTTGTAAGTTAATTTCTTGAAGATTTCCTGAATTATACTGTTAGTTACATTATGCTTCTATTTGATTAGCAGTTTTCTTTGAATGTGCAGTCATATCCTAAAATTAAGAAGTTTCGCAACGCCAAGGCTACCTTTCCGCTGTATGAAGCTTTAGGAGAGCTTTATGATGGTAAGTCATAATTTCTCGAAGATTGCTAATAGATGCTTAGTGTTTCTGGTGGATTTCGGTGAATCAAATTTCAGCCCATGTAGATGTACAAACTTCAGCTCATATATGTTCTCTTGATTTGGCTAAGGGTGATATATGTTCTTGTGTAGGTCATCTGGCCGAGGGCACCTACAATGTCACTTCTCTTGATTTTGCTAAACGTGATATTCCAGACTTGGAAGATGAAATATTAAGGCAAATTGAGGATCCAGAGGATCTTGTGGACCTAACTGAAGAGCCAGAAGAAAAAAGTACAGAAAGTGGTGAGGCAGATGGTCAACAAAATATGGATCTAGAGGCTGAAGCGCCAGCTGTTGACCGGAGTGGACATCAAAGAAGAGCCGCCGCTATATACCAAAGCACAGAGAAGAAAAGGAACCCAAGAGGCCAAGAAGGTCAACAGCAAACATCGAAGGTATGATGGAGAAGTATTGGGAGATGAGGACAAAGCAGGTTGAGGATGAAGCAAAAGAAAGAGAGCAAGCCCTAGCTAGAGAGAAGGAGCTAGCAAGAGAAAAGGAAGCTCGAGATCCCGATTACTCAGTCAAGAGGTGTGTTGCAGTGCTGAACACAATGGATGTGACGAAAGTAGAGAAAGCGAAAGCTTATGTTGTCTTCAAGAGCGACATAAACAGGGAGATTTTTCTGTGTTCTTGTGAGGAAGATCAGGAATCTGCACTTATTTGGCTAAGGGGAGAAATAGCCTAGAAGGTACGTAAGATCACTTATCTGCAGTTATATAGAAGGTAGTTCTGTATTAGTTCTGTATATAGCTGGTCCTATGATCATTTTGTCCAGCACATTGTTATCCAACCAAACAGTGTACTAATGATCAGTTTGTGCTACAATACAGTGGCACTGATGTTAAAGTTGAACACTGGACTGTTAGCTACATGCACATTTTTCTACATGAGTAGCCACCTATATTGATTTCATAGTTCTAGCTAGTACAAACCTAGTTCACTGCCTGTCTTCCTCTTCTCTTTGCTTTGAACTTCTGTTAAGCAAACATATTATAAACATATGTTTCATATTATAAACATGACATGCGTTAAGCAGTGCACTTTGAACTTCTGTTAACAGCAAGTTTCTTCCTCTTCTCTTTGCTCTAGCTAGTATGCATAAGACTAATACTTACTAGTTGTTTAGGCCATATGTTTTCTTATTGATATTTCAGGACAACATGCTTAGATAAACATACTTGTTTATAACTTGTAGATCGTCCCAGCACTGGTTTGGATTGGAGAGGGCGATTCTCCATCGTCTTGGGACCAGGGCCGGCCCTGGGGCGGTGCAAGCGATGCACCCGCACCGGGCCTCCGAAAATCTTGAGGGGCCCCTTCTGAGATGCAACAACAGAGAAGGATTTTCGAATGGGGAAAAGATGGGAAGCCGTTCTTCCTTAGTATGCCACCGATTATCCCCTATCTGCGCTTACCGATAGCTCTAGTGCCCAGCTCATCACCTCCGTCCGTCAGTCATCCGCCATGGCCAAGGTCCTAATGTGCTGCGTTGCTCTCTTGTGTCCAACGAAGAAGAAGCTAGCGAAAGGTTATTGGGCTGGCAGGCCTTAGTAATTGGGCCAATGGACCATAGAGTCAGGAAAAGGAAAAACCCACTGGACAATACATTGATCAAGCCCGACTCCACAAGGTCCCTCACTTGGAAAGAATAAACTATACAGAAGCTTATGTAAAATAATAAAGAATTGTTGTTCTACAACAATATACTTATTTAGAAACCAAACGTGCCCTGTAGTTTACACTGCATGTTTAAAGTTTGTATTATACTTTTGTGTCGACTGATTTTTTGTCAGTAGTATGATCGAATAATGACCCAAAGAGACGGCAAATAATATACAAAGTAAGAGAAAACATTTAAATATTATGAGTTATAGGCTGATTTTTTTGTTACGAGTGAAATATTGGTGTTACCCACTGAACAAAAATAATAGTACGGTAATTAAAATATCCTTTTGAGTGACAAATATACCATAACACGTTAAAAAAAGATGAAAAAGGCCCTCCAACATGATCTCGCACCGGGCCTCCAAAATGTCAGGGCCAGCCCTGCTTGGGACCCAATGATGCACATGGTACCAAGCCTCCAGCTTCATATCTCCAGCGACAAACATGGTCAATGAGTCTAGTAATTCCGGTTGATTACAGACAACAAACCTGTATTTATTTAGGTTCTAGTAGCAGGTGTTTGGATACTTGTATTTATTCTAGAACTATACCAGTTGGGATCGGAGTTATCACAGGGTACTTCCCTCATTCCCTGCATATTTCTGGATGACATGCGTACTTGTTTCAGCTGGTTTGAATGTGCTTTTTGGGTGACAAAACAGAATTGGAGTTTTGGATGTGTATGAGCTAGTTATGTCAAATTGCTGTGATAGTATATTTCTGGATGTTGCTGGATAGTTTCATTCCGGCTGTAAGAACCGAACACATATTTTGGAGAAGTTTATTTTGATTCCGGAGGGATTCAATCTAAGAAACGGTTTCAGTGAACCGGCTGGATCCATCCGTTCCAGGCCAAGAATGAATCAGTACAGAGAATCATTCTTGGACAACCGAACGAGCCCTAACAGAAATTCGAAGGACCGACACGATGTGAGATGGAAGAATACGTTCTGATTGCTTTGTGTTCAGGAGTTTTCGACCCTTTTACCGTATCACCATGCAACACTGCGCAACAGAGGTTCATTCATCCTCCCTTCAGAAAAACAGAGGTTTATTCATCACGAGCGCATCACATCATTTACCGTCCCCTTTGCTGCGAATAAATCATATGCTGCTATCATTACAACTTTACCCAGTTAGAAAATTTTGCTACCAAAACATGAAGTGTGTCTGTGGCTCAAGGAATTGATTCGGTTGAAACCGAACTAAACTGATACAATGGCATGCTTGAGGCTTGTCTATGTTTCTTTTTTTTTTTTTCAGAAGTAACGGAAGGAGCTCTGCCTTGTAGGTGATACTAAGAGGAAAATAGACTATGAAGTTTGCAATAGTACAACCAAATGTACTAAATGGCAGCGAAAGGGACTGTAACCTAGTGGTTACAAGATCCTCAGTAGTGCTGAGGTCCTGGGTTCGACTTCTTATGGGAACGAATTTTTCAGGATTACTAAGTGGCAATCAAAGCACATTGCTTTCTGGACATGTTTTCTCCAGAGGTCTATATGTGATAAACTTCTTCGAAAAGATTCATTTTATAAAAATTTCACCTTTCTCGCACGGCCATATACATCTCATCGCAATGTGTGTAACAACTGGTCCGGTCAACGATGTCTCCTTCTAATCTGATCCGGTCCGGCCCAACGGAATAATCTGGCCCGCTGTTCTTCCTGGCGTGTCTCGCGCCGAAGTACGTGTGGATGTGCTTAGTTTGACGCGCTGCAGGAATATAGCGCGTGATCAACCAAACGCGCTGCAGGCGTACCATTTGCAAAGCGTGCAAGCGGGAGAAGCAAGGCAGTGCAGAAGTCGATGTAGCGTATATATACGTGCAACTAGCCACTGCTGTCTGTACTAGTACAGAGAAGAAGATGTGGATTGTTGAAGACATTAGTGCATCTTTTGACTGTGAGATTTTGGAGAAAAACAAACGAAAGGTATCCGTCCAAGACCAACGACCCGCGTATGGGGATGCAATGCGCCCGCGTGAGCCCGAAGCAGAGGTGCTTCGCGGCGACGGCGGCCGTGGCCGTCGGGCATCTCGCGGCCGTCGGCATGGCCGGAAAGTTTCCTGCCGGCTCCCGCGTAACCGTCAACCACCGCGCCCTGACCGCGGCTGGCGACGGCACGTCGCGGCGAGCTCGCCGTACTGGCTCGTCAAACACGTCTTCGGCCTGCACCAGGGCGACGAGCCCGCGACGGCCGCCCGCGTGACGGTCCTGACATGGGCGGAGCCTCCGGGCTGCCACGCGGTTGGAGAAGAGGCGCAGGCGTCGGCACGCGCACGGAAGGCGCCTCGGGTTTCAGGCACGGTGTCGGGGCAGGAGCAAGGGGGCCAGTGGCCTCGGAAGAAAATTCTCATTCACCTGGCCCGTCTAGTATAAATGAGGGCACAAGCACCCAAGGTGCTGCTCGTTGGTTACATGCGGATGCAGTGCTCCTGGTCCTGGGCGACCGACCGCCTCTAGGACACATGAGTTTTGTTATTTTATAGTCAGTGCATGCCGGCAACACGAGGCTCAGTGTCTCTGTTGTTTCATTGAGAGGAGAGAGCTAGCTGGTGAGTGTTCGCTGGCCGACCGAGCTGGTGAAATGGCAACATGAGGCGATGTTCGTACTTTGTCTAGGTTGCCTGTTTAGATAGTTTCAGGTAGAGATGACAACATCACAAAGGTGTTGAAAGTCAAGTGGAAAATATATATTTATGCACTAAAAAGTATTCCAGCGCTCGCTGTTGACCGTCAGCTACGCCTACGAAAGGCCATCGGTCTCCGGTCCGGGGCTGGACAGGAGCCCACCACAGACGGAGTACCCGTCCACGTCGTCGATCGCCCGTTTCTGTTTCTGATCCTGTCCGGCCCCTGATTCCTCCTTTGGTATCTCTCGCGCCGATGATGGGTTGTTGAGCTGCCGTGCTGGTGCAGTGCTGCAGTACGTGAGCAACCGAATGGCAATGTAGGTGAATCATCTGCACAGTATGCAGGGAGGAAAGCGAGACAGTAATTAAAGATGGAAAGAATATATATGCCTCGGCTAGCTACTGCTATCCTGCAGACAGAAGATATGGACTCTGGAAGACGACGTTTCGTTTGTTTGTGTGAGATTTTGGAGAGAAACAAACCAGACGTACTCGCGCTAGGCCACCAACCCATATACACGGGGACACCGTACGGGAAGTGCAGAGGCGCTCCAGCGATCCAACCCTCTCGGTTACCACTGACGGCGGCTGTTACGGCCGGCCAGACAACATGACGTGGAGTTCTCCGGCGAGGACTTGGAGTCCGAGGAGGCGCTCTGGAAGCTGTACGAGCTGTGGGTCGCGCGCTCGCGACTCCGGCGAGAAGCTGAGCCGCTTCGCTACCTTCAAGGCGACGGCGCGGCGCGTCTACGCGGCCGCCCACCTTTCAAGGAGAAGGCGCAGCTGGGGCGCCTCAACGGCTTCGCCGACATGACCGACGACGAGTTCCACAGCGGCTACTATAGCTACTGTGCGAGTGCCATCGGCGAGGACAACTTGACGGCTGCCGTGAAAAGGTGCCGCAGCGACGGGACTCTCCCGCTGCCCATCTCCATCGACTGGCGCCAGTGGCGGAGGCGCGGAGGTAGGGTCTCATGACAGGGGGGCCGGTGCAAGAAGCTAGACCGAAACACATGTTTAGTTTGCCGTAAGAAAAATAACATGTTTTAACAAAACCAATATCGCTAACTTTACTCTCTTTTTTTGCCGCGCGCATGAAGATGTTTGCCTAACCAAATTCATTGTTTAAGCTTATACTTAGCATTAATCATTTTCTCATGTGGTTGTCTGTTTCATCAGTAAGTTAACTTTGTTATATGAACTTCAAGTTCAGGAAAAAACTAGTTCAGTTCCAACTTTTGGATTGGATCGTTGGACGTTGCGCAGAGCTGAGTAGAAATATCAGTGCAAGAAACTAGTCCACATGCAAGCTGCTTGTTCTGTTACCATCTCATTTAAATGTCCGGACACACGTCTATCTTTGTGTGTGTGTGTGTGGGTGGGTGGTTGGGGGGGGGGGGGGGGGGGGGGGGGGGGGGGTGGGGGGGCAATGGCCCTTTGTTGGCTCTGCGCGGGCCGAGCCGAGCGCGGGCTCCTGCTGGGCGACACCGGCAATGGAAGCCCACGAAGTGATCGTGAGGCACAAATTAAAGTCACGTAGGCTGTCTCCGTCCAGGAGCTCATGGACTGTGACGCCACAAGCCACGGCTGCGAAAGCGACCCACGCAATCGAGTACACTCTTAAGATCGGGCTGGCGTCTTCGGACGACGTATGCTACCCGTATAAGAGTAGTGGGCGACTGGTGGCATGTGCTTGTACCTGAGATGGAATTTGAGAAACCATGTCAGTGATAATCCAGGCCTTATCTCTATCTAATTAACGCTCGGTCAGCGACCTAGCAATACATTGGACTATGATCTGGCCTGAGATTTCTTTGTGCCGTACGTGTCTCACGCCAAAGTGATGATGAGTTTGACGCGCTGCAGGAATATAGCGTGTGAGCAACCAAACGGCAATGCAGGTGTACCATTTGCAAAGCGTGCAAGCGGGAGAAGCAAGGCAAGACAAGGCAGTGCAGATGGAGACATGGAGTGGTATATATAGCTGCAAGTAGCTCCTGTTATCTTTGACAAAGAAGAGGATGTGGGTTCTGGGAGACGATGCATGTGTTTGAGTGTGTGAGATTTTGGAGAGAAACAAACGAGAGGTATCCGTCCAAGCAGTGCGCCTGCGCGAGGCCCAAGCAGAGGTGCTCCGCGGACGGCGGCCGTCGCAGTCAGGCATCTCGTGGCCGTTGACACGTCGCCGCGAGCTCGCCGTAGTGGCTCGTCAACCGCGCCTCCGGCCTGCGCCGGGGCGGCGAGCCCAGGACGACCGCCCGCGTGACGATCCGGACAGGGGCGGCGCCTCCCGAGGGTCATGCGGTTGGGGAGGAGGCGCAGACGCCGGCGCGCGCACGGATGACGATCCGGTGATGGAAGGGGGCACGAACACGTGATGCACCTCAGGAGTCCGGCGAGGCGGCGGGGCAGAATCGCAGACATTGGCGACACGCGCTGCACGGGGCAAGCGCCCCATCAGCGAGGGCGCTCCTGGGAGGTGACGCGTCCTTTGGTGCCGGCTACGGTGCCTCCTCACAAACAGGGCGTCCGACGGTTGCCTCTCCTGCGACCAATATCATGAATTGTTTGCTTGCTAGGAGCCTAGAAATACAAGTTTGCCATATGGTAATGCATTCCGTCCGGCCAAGAGTTGTGGAACGCTCCAAGGTGAAAGCGGCTTGCGGTGCATCCATGGTTGGTCGGACTAGATCATTCCAGCCGGCTCAAATATTCATATAAAGCGATAAGGTTCGCATTTTCTTTTTCCTGAAAGGAATGGAACTGGCTCTGCCTTACTGCAGAGTGCAGACAGAGAGTAGTGAAAGGAGATAGAATACTAAATGGCAAACATACTATGTAATCGAAAAAGTGCGAGCTGCTAAGTTAACTTCAGTTCGATTCCAGACACGTGCACGTATCAACAGGCGCTATGTGAAACAGCTGATCTCTTCGCAATGTTCCAACAAAGATCGACAGACGTGCCCTACGGTCATCGGTCAATCAGAAAGCAAGGCCATCGGTTCAGCGCTGTTGACCGTCAGCTACCCAAGGCCATCATCGGTTCCTTTAAAAAAAATTCCAAACTGTTTATCCAGTTTCGGAGTTGGACACCGAATTTACCGGGTTGGATGCTACGACGATGGAACTGAAACGGCAATCAAACAATAGAAGAACTGAAACAATTCGAGGTCAATGAAAGAAAGAAAATAAGCTTAAAGCTACTTAGCGAACTCCGAAATGCGCACAGAGTGAAGCGGAACTACGTACGGTTTGAACAAAAAACAGATTGAAGTTCAAAATCCAACGTGTCTTTGCACTTTGTCTTCTCTCCAGCCAGCCCGATCGATCGCCCGTTTGTGTTTCGGATCCGGTTTGGCCTAACGGAATTAATATCGGGCCCGTGATTCTTCGTTCCGTATCTCACGACGAAGTCGATCGTTGATGAGTTGAGCGGCAGAGGTACGTAACATGTGAGCAAACAAATGGCAATGCAGGTGAATCATCTGCGCAGCATGCAGGGGGAGAAGCGACGCAGTTAAGATGGAGTGTGTGTGTGTATATATATACCTCGGTAATTAGCTATGCTATTGCCAATTTGCCATCCTGTAGACAGAAGATGTGGAAGACCGTGCATGCCTCTAATTTCATGTGTGAGATTTTGGAGAGAAACAAACAGGAGTTACTCCATCGCGCCAGACAACCTGTACATGGGGATGCAGTGCTCTTGTGCGACAGCCTGCGTGATGATCCGAACAGGGGCGGCTGCTCAGGCTCAGGGGCGACGGCGTTGGCATCCCAAACAGGGGCGGCACCTCAGCCCAGCCACATGGCGGTGGGCGCGGCGGCGCAGGAGTCATCGCAAACTCAGAAGGTGGCCTGGTGGAGAGGTGGTGAGCCATACTGTGGCTGCGCCTCTGGTCTGCAGCAAGGCGGCGATCTCAGCAAACTCATGCCACCCATGTACGTCAGTGTTTCATTAATTAGGTGATCGGTATGTCCACGCAACGTGAGCTGGTCTTCCGTCTCGATGTAGCACATTCAGTGTGCATGCTCCATTAGCAGCGCCCTGTAACGCGGGCGAAACGCGAGACGCACTGTGTGGTTAGCTAGGTACAATTAAGCTGATCGAGCCTCCTCCTATCCTAGTAGCTATATAAAGAGCGTCCCTGCTCCGGCTACCATGCCACACGCAAAACACACACTTGTGCTTTGGCCACCACCGTACCACCACTGGAGAAAAAGAACCTGGCTGGATACCATGGCGTTCTACGGAGCGTTCCAAGTCGAGAATGGATCAATGGAAGAAAACGTAGTACTCGATCGAGCTAGTTAGTGAACTTTAAAGTGCTATATATATATATCTCGCATGGAATGTTCCAAGTTCCAACAAAGACATACGCGTGGACGTTCTTGATACTCCGTCTGAGAACCTTGAACGATGTCTAGTGTATCTGCAATGCAGGCAGTTTTGATACTGAAAATGTTGAACAATCCAAGCCATACCTGCTTGGCAAATGAACCAAATTTCTAGCATCTAATCTTCTCGAGCGCTTTTAAATTATTCCATCACTTGGGTTGAACGATAAGCCTTCACTCACTCGCGCTAGTAGAAATTGTTTATTTACTAGCAGGGAAATGGGAAGCACTGCCACTACACAGTCTTGTTGTTATCTGTCAAGGTGGAGACGGACAGTGAGAGCGAGCAGCCTGCCAGCAGCCTAGCACGAGTGTTAAAGGCCCATGCAAGCCCAAAACGAGGACGCCATGTTGATCTGGTCCGATCCCGTCCAGCCCAATGAAATTAAACGATCTGGTCCGTGACGACTCCTTCCGTGTATCTCGCGCCAAAGTCGATGACGAGTCGAATACGCGGCGGGTACAAAGAACGTGAGCAACCAAATTAAATGGCAATGCAGGTGAATCATCAGCACAGCATGCGAGTCAGTGCAGACGGAGAGACTATATATACACACCCCAGTTACATATATATCCGGTACACAGAAGAGTTGATTGCATGTGTGGGAGACCATATTTTTCTTTTGTTTGTGTGAGATTTTGGAGGGAAACAAAGAAGAGGTACTCGTCGGCGGCTACCAACCCGTGCATGGAGCAGCAGTCCGCCTGCACCCGCCCCCAAGCAGAGGTGCTCCGCCTGTACAACCTTCTCGGCTATCGCCGACGGCAGACGTCTCGCACACGTTGGAATTACCCTTTAGAAAGATAATTGACCCTACATTGCTCATGTTTCTTTCCATATTTTAGTCCCTAGCTAAAATGCCTCTGCGGTGCAACAACCAAGTTTAGAACCTGGTAAACTTGGAAAATGCTAGTAAATTACCCAACAAATCCCAAAAATCCCTGCGCATGCACCTTGCCCTGTCTTCCTCCTTTCGATCGTCGTGGCTAGGGCTGGATAACGAGCCAGCTCAGCTCATTAAGGCTCAGCTCGTTAAAGCTCGTTCTGATAATGAGCTGGCTCGGCTCGGCTCATTATGATAACGAGCTAAAATGGAAGCTCGGCTCGGTTCATTTAGAAAGATCGAGCTGGCTCGTTAGGCTCATAAGCCAAGTATGTTAAATTTTTAAGACAAAAATTTAGGTGATTTTAAGCAGTTTTTAAATATTAGCATGTGCCAACAACACAAAAATCATAATATAACACAATATTGCGGAAAAAATATCAATCTAAGTCAGCAAAGATGAAAAATAAATGAAAATAAAAAGATGGTCCAACATTTAACATGATTTTTATCTATATTGAACTTGGTTCAGCAAAGATGAAAAATAAATGAAAATAAAAAGATGGTCCAACATTTAACATGATTTTTATCTATATTGAACTTGGTTTATTTTTTGGATGATAAATTGAGCTTCACCCAAGATAAAACTACCATCTTATTAGAGAACTAAAGTTGAGGTGCCTATATAATCGAGCCTATCGAGCTAATCGAACTGTTCGCGAGCAGCTCACGAGCTGGCTCGTTAACAAACGAGCTATGATGGAGGCTCGGCTTGGTTCATTAAGAAGACCGAGCCGAGCCGAGCCGAGCTAAAATTAAGATCGAGCCGAGCTGGCTTGCGAACCTCGAGCTTTTTTTCCAGCCCTAGTCGTGGCTCCCATGGCTATGCTCTAACAATCTATCGATGAAACAAAAATACACCACTCGACATAACTATTTGTTAATCTTCAAACATGGCTTGGGAAATCTGAATAGCACGAAGTAAATTCTCTAACAAACAAGTAAACGTGATTTAACCAAGTAAATATCATGGTAACGCATCGTTGCGGCACCACCTGCAGCATCGCCTCGCCATAGCCTCTAGTGCAGCTACCATCACCTTGCGATGGCCGCCTGCACCACCTCGGCATGGGACCTTGCGTCGTGTTCTTGTTTCCTAGTTCGCAGAAATATTGAAACTAAGTAAACGACAATCAAACGATGTAAATAGGAAGGGCATGCATGAAATATTTTTGTTCTCCCGTTTTATATAGCTAACATATGGAATTATCTTTTTATCCTCAATACTTAAGTACCACTAGCAATACTTTTGTACCTTTTGGTTAGTACCTTCCATTGTGGAGCGTTAGATTTAAAGCAACGGACGGCTCACGTTAATCGCAAACACTGTAAGACGTCTTTTTTTTCCCAACAGTTTCTCCAGTTTGAGAATTGGACAATGCCGCTTGAATTTTCCGGGTTGGATGCGATGATGGAACTGAAACTGCAATCAAACAATGGAGCCGAATTCGAGGTGAATATGAAAGAACTCCAATGAGCACAGAGGTTTTTTGCGAACACGCAAAAAGCTTAATGCGCACAGAGTGAAGCGGAACTACAGTTTGAACGAAAAACAGATTGGAGATCAAAATCCAGCGTGTCTTTGTAATATTGTCTCCTCTCCAGCCAACCCACAGACGGAGTACCCGTCACGTCGATCGCCCGTTTCTGTTTCTGATCCTGTCCGGCCCAACGGAATGATATGGCCCGTGATTCCCCCTTTGGTATCTCTCGCGTCAATGTTGGGTTGTGCTGCAGTGCTGGTACATAGTACGTGAGCAACTGAATGGCAACGCAGGTGAATCATCTGCACAGCATGAAGCGAGACAGTACGTACAGATGGAAAGAATATATATATGCCTCAGCTAGCTACTGCTATCCTGCAGACAGAAGATCATATGGGTTGTGGAAGACGACGTTTCGTATGTTTGTGTGAGATTTTGGACAGAAACAAACCAGGCGTACTCGCGCAAAGCCGCCAACCCATACACGGGGACGCCGATCGGGCAATGCCGAGGTGCTCCACCGATCCAACCCTCTCGGCTACCACTGACGGCGGCTGTTACGGCCGGCCAGACAACATGAAGCTCGCCGCGCTAGCCGTGGCGCGTGCGCTGCTGGCGCCGGCGGCCACCGGCCATGTGGAGTTCTCCGGCGAGGACTTGGGAGTCCGAGAAGGCGCTCTGGAAGCTGTACGAGCTATGGGTCGCGCGCTCGCGACCCCGGCGAGAAGCTGAGCCGCTTCGCTACCTTCAAGACGACGGCGCGGCGCGTCTACGCCGCCGCCCACCTCCAAGGAGAAGGCGCGGCTGGGGGCTGATCAACAACGGCTTCGCCGACATGATCGAGACGAGTTCCACAGCTGCTACTAGCTCCTGTGCGGGTGTGCGAATGCCGTCGGCGACGGCGATGACAACTTCTCCGCTGCCGTGAAAAGGCGCCGCGGCGATAGGACTCTCCCGCTGCCCATCTCCATCGACTGGCGTAGAAAAACTTGCCACGGCCGGCCGTGTGCCTGAGTCCAGCCGGTGACCAGGCGGACTGCGGCTCCTGCTGGGCCCCACGAAGCAATCGTGAGGGACAAATTAAGATCAGGTGCGGCTGTCCGTCCAGGAGCTCGTGGACCGCGACGCCACGAGCCATGGCTGCGAAGACGAGTAGACGACCCGCACATTCGAGTACACTCTCAAGAACGGGCTGGCGTCTTCGGACAACGTACTACCCGTACAAGCTAGGCGACCGGTGGCACCTGTCAGAACGACATCACGCCCCACGTCGACTTGGGCCTGACGGGGTACGAGCGCGTTCCGACGCGTACGATGAATACTCACTTCTAGCACACAGATTCTACACCATATTTGCACCTTCTAGTCTAAATAACTGCACAGTACGTCGCACCCCTCTTCAAACTTCTCTAGCTCCGCCACTGTATCTTAGTAGTGATAGTTGGTGGAACATCTGGAAAGAACGAAACCGAAGAATTTTTCAGCGAAAAGAAGAAGAGTGGGAGCAAGTGGCTTTCAGAGCCAAGGAGGAAATAGACCAATACAATCTTGCAAGAAGAAATCCACAGCTAGCAGCTGCAGCTAGAACAGGCGCGGGAATATAATGTGGATGTTGCTGAAATTTTAAGTAGTATAGCCTAGCTCCAAAGGAATAATGTTGTTTGACCTGTAAAGCTCCAGTTTTTCGTGTTCTTCTAGACCTTTGTTTGGGCAGCATAAGCTGCTGGTTCCTGGGACCTTTTCTTTTTTGCACTCTGTTTTTTTTTCTCCTCCTATAATGAAATGGCAGAACACCTGCCGGTTTGCTCTTCGAAAAAGAAAATCTTAGTAGTGTTAATGTGTTAACTATATATGTTCATCTATAATATATGTGTTAGATTGATATGTGTTTGACATATCGGAATGATTCATGTGTCTAAGTGTCGTGGAGCCTCGAAGAAGGCATTTCTTATGTCAAACCTGATGCACGGGTTACCACAGACGGGGAAAGCTCGAGAGCTTATGTTATGTCACCCGCCCCATCTTTGTTAATGTTTGTGCAACGGGCTTGTTCAACTCTGGTTCTCTTTGGAATGTTTTGTTGCAAAATATTACTTCAATAGAAAAGGAGGTGAGAGAATATAGAGATGCTGATTTAGAGAATCGGATGGAGTGTGCTAAAGAATGGAGGATGAAAACTGGATAGAGAATCGGTCGTAGAGAACGACGACGATTGGGTTTTCGTTTCTGCTTCTCAAGGTTGCTTGTGGCTTTGGGCCAAAGTCTTCCGCTGTCTGCTTCACCATTAGTGGGTTGGACATACTTGGATAGTTATAAATCCTTGTCATACCGCCACTAAAGGTCTTATATCAGGTATCTTACTTATTTACTTATTCGAAGTATGCTTTTGATATTATTCTGTTAAGTTGTGTGCGTATCAGCTACTGATCCAGGAACTGATACATGATGCACAGTAGATTCCAGAAATGGGGTCTGACAGAGTGGTATCAGAGCATTACTTGACCGTAGAACGAAAACCTAGGATTTTCGCGTTCGAAAATGGCTATTTTCAAAACTAGTTACAAAATCTTCCATAGTACCTCTTCCCCATCATTGAAAATCTTCTGTTCCTCTCCTGACCATCCGCAAAAGTCACTTCTCAACTCGCCATGTCTGCACAGGCACATTCAACCCAATGGACGACTCCGACTACGAGACAATAGAAGTGGAGAACACATTATACCAGGTTTACTGCAAACCATATGTGGCTCCCAAAAGAAAGAATAAGGGCAATGCCGCTATGGGCGTCAAGAGAACATGTTTCAATTGCCGCAACCCCGAACATAAGTTCGCTGATTGCCCCTTCTACGAACCAATCAAGGAAGCAAGAACTGCAGAGACCAGCATGAGAAATGAAGCTTCTCAAATCTCAGCACCATCTACTGAGATTCAATCTTCAGTAAAGAAAAGCACCAAGAACAAGGAGTTTGGAATAACATGGATGATGCATACTTGACGTCGCACCCTGTCATTGCCAATGTACTTGAGAGGTTGAGTAACTGTAAGCTTCATGACCATTGGAGTTTGGAAACCGAAAGGTATGAATGTTTTGGTGATTGGGTGACCATATTGATGTGACTAACATTTCCATGTAGGATATTCAAATGGTCATGTCAATGAAGTGTCGTCTCACAAACTCTATCTTATTGACGACTTGGTGATTGGTTGCCTCGACGATTCGGATCGAGAGCTTGATGGAGTCAAGGTTGAAGATGGATCAAGGCTAAGGATATGATAGACCAAGCAAGTGTTGGCTTGGTAGATGTTAGCTTGAGTCCATAGGAAAAACCGGACTATCAAGAGGGATCGAATTGGTTCTCTTAGCGCACACTAGGTTAGAGATCATATGGATGCATAGTGAGTCTCTCGAGGGCTAGGGTGGCTGAAGAGAAGAAGAGGAACCAAGGATGAAGAAGTTGGAAGCAAGGATCAAGAGTGGATCAAGTTTTCAGCTTATCCGGTAGAGACCGGACAGTACGGTCCTAGGGACCGTATGGTACGGTCTTCATTGAAGATCCAGACAGAGAAGTGAAGTCTCGGGATGCTGAGAAAATGAAGACCGGACAATGGACCGTATGGTACGGTCATGAGGACCGGACAGTACGGTCATCAGAAGATTTCCGGACAGAGAAGTTGAAGTTTCTGGAAGTGGAAGAAATGAAGACCGGACAATCGACCGGATGGTACGGTCCTAGGGACCGGACAGTACGGTCTTCATTGGAGATGAAGAAGAAGATGGAGATGCGCCTGGAAATAGAGACCGGACAGTACGGTCTGGAAGAGACCGGACAGTACGGTCCTATTATACGGTCTCTAGTTTCGCAGGGCACTTTTGGGCAACGGCTAGTTTTGGGTTGGTAGCCTATAAATAGTTGGTTGCCCGCCCCTTGAGGGGTCTCTTGGCCATTGTTGGAGTGCAGGAAACTCAGAGGGAGCCAAGAGCAAGAGAGAGAAGCACTTGAGAAGGATTTGGAGTGATCCTAGTGCTTGAGAGAGTAGCAATTGCATCCACTTGATCTCTAGGCTAGTGTGAGCTTGAGAGAGTCACTTCGGTTTGTTACTCTTGGTCTATGGCGAGGCCTAGACCGGTTAGGCGTTGGTGTTGAGCTGTCTAAGAAGATTGTGGAAGCTAACACAAGTTTGTACACGGTCTTGGAGCTTCCCGTGCGAAAGAAGCATCACTAGTGGAGCGCCCTTTGGCACGCATCACGTGCGGAGCCTTACCTCCGGAAGAGTACCCGGGATCGAGCCCGGCGGGACGTGCCCGCGACTTCACTCGGAGGGTGAAGTGTGCTCTAGGAGGGATCGCCATCGAGCGGAGGGACGGGGTCGAGACTCCGGCGGGAGTGACCCAACGTGGAGTAGGGGAAGGCGCCACCCTTCCGAGACCACGGGAAAAATCATGAGCATTCCTATCTCTATCTCCTTTACATACTAGCTTTTACGTTTCCGCATTTACCTTTATGTGCTAGTAGAATTGCATGATAGGTTGTCTCTTTACTACTTGGTAGAATTGCTTGTTAGGCTTTACTACTTGGTAGAATTGCTTGCTAGGGTGTTGCTTGTTGCATAGACTAGATTGTGTGCGCGCATCGCTTGCTTTTGTTATCACCATACCTAGTCTTGCTAGCTTCACGCCTAAAGTACGTTTGGGAGAAATTGTTGACACACCGATTCACCCCCCCCCCCTCTCGGTGCCCTTGATCCTTTCAAGTGGTATCAGAGCCTCGTTGCTCAAATAGGGCTTAACCGCCTTGAGTAAGGATGCCGAGAGATCATGGGCCGCCCCCGTTCGATGGGACCGACTATGCCTATTGGAAAGCTCGCATGCAAGCTTACCTCGAGGCTCTCGACCCCATCGCATGGGAGGTGACAAGTTCCGGTGTCTCTCTAAGGACTCCCATTGGTACTCTTGATGTGAATCTCGCAAAGGCAAATGCTAAAGCTAAAAATGTCTTGTTTGAAGCTATCACTAAAGAGGTCTTTGCTCGAGTCAAGTCCGCGGGTACCGCTCATGAAGTATGGACTCAAATTCAACAAATTCATGAGGGTTCCAAGGACGTGAAAGAGGAAAGATACTATGTGCTAAAGAACAAGTATGATGACTTTGCCATGTCTTCAAATGAGCTAATCAATGACACTTACTCTCGCTTGAATGTGCTTGTAGAGGATATCAACTCTCTTGGTGTGAAGGACAAGATTGATGATGGGGACCTTGTGCGGAAGATCTTGAGGATTCTCCCAAGGGAGAAATATGGAGCACTCATCACATGTCTCTTCAACACCGACATTCAAGCCCTCACAACCCACAAGCTACTTGGGAAGATCACCGCCTTCGAGAGCTACAACCTCGACAAGAAGCTTGATGAGAAGCCCTCCAAGAATCTTGCTTTTGCATCCGAGGGGTCAAGCAAGAAGATGAAGAAGGTGGTGACTCAAGATTCAAGTGATGAAGAGCTTGAAGAAGACGTTGAAGACTTGTTGCAACTTCATCCCAATGATCTAGCACTCCTCATGAAGAGAAGCAACTTCTTCAAGAGAAGATTCATCAACAAGAAAGATGCCGAGTGCTACAATTGTGGAGAGAAGGGTCACTTTGCCAAGAAATGTCCGAAGCCAATCAAGAAGAGCAAGAAGAAGACTCAAGAGTCAAGCGATGATGAAGAAGAAGACCCTAGAAGCAAGTACAAGGCAAGGAAGAGGTTTGTCAAGAAGGAAAGCTCTAGAGGCAAAGACAAGAGAAGATCATCTCGCAAGGGACTCTATGTTGGAGAGTGGGTTTCGGATGATGATAGTGATGAAGAAGAAAGTGATGACTCATCCTCCAGGGAAAGAAGATGGCCGGCATAGCTCTCACCAACATCTCCGAGACTCTACCTCCACCACCGACTTGCTTGATGGCCAAAGATGATGATAGTAGTGAAGATGAGAAGAGCGAGTCCGATGAAGAGTTTGGTGAGGAGGATAAGCCCACATATGAGGAACTCTTGGATAGCATTCTCCTAACCGGCAAGATGATCATGAAGAAGGACAAGACCATTGCTCGGTTGGAGAAGGAACATGAAGTGGCCGCCTTCCGAGTTCGTCAACTTGAGGGTGAACTTAGGGACTTATCCATCTCTCACAAGGCTCTTGATGAGGACTATGACAAGCTTGAGGAAGATCACATGAAGCTCAAGGAGAACACCAAGTTACTAGAGGATGAGATCAAGCACCTTTCCACTTCGCTCATGACCTTGGATGAAAGCTACGACAAGCTCAAGGTTGAACACATGAGGCTCAACGGCAAGTTCAAGGTTCTTGAGGAAGAACATCAATCCCTCCTCGAAAAGTGTAACACTTCTTCCTCTAGTTCATCCATTTCCGATTCTTCATATATTACTTGTGATGGACTAACTCCCTCTCTTGAGAGCATCTCTCTTGATGAGAACATTTTGAAGGAATATCATCAACTCAAGGAGGAGAGAGCTTCGGTGATGGACGGTTTCGAGAGGCTCACAAGGGGAAGGACCATTCATAAGGAGATACTTGGTCGGAACCTTGTGAACAACCCCGGGCACAAGGGACTCGGCTCCTATCCCGCCGCCATCAACCTCATCGGCAAGAACGAGGACATTCCACCTTGGGTAGTTCCCCTCATGGCGGACGACTACTATTGTGAGAAGTGTTGCCGAGACGGCCACACTAGCAAGAATTGTCCCAAGGTGAGAAGTTCCAAGGTTTTGCCTAACGCTAACTTGTTCCATGGAAATACACACTACAAGCTCTTTAGGGACAAGAAAGGCAAGGTAAAGGCAAAGGCTCTTGGATCACCCGACAAGAGGAGGATGATGAGGAAGATTTGGGTGCCCAAATGCATAGTTGACCTTGAGAGGCCAACCAAGTGCGAGTGGGCTCCCAAGAACAAGACCTAGAAGGGTGATGGTGGTGGACCGTGCGCCGCAACGACAACTCATGAACGTCCACCACAAGCTTCGAGTGCTTCATCGACAAATCTACTCTTCAAGGAGGTAACTTGTATCATAGTAGTTTCCTTTCTTGCATTTCTTGCATGGTAGCTAGGTGCTCCTTTGTGAACTAGTATGTTTGCATTCATGCATATGTTAATAACTAAAAAGAAAAGAACATAAAAATTAGTTCAAGGTCTAACTTTCTCAAGATAGCTATGAGCATGGGGATGCTTGAGTTGGTGGACCGATGGACTCAAGGCAAGGTTTGGCTCATAGTGAGTAAGCTTGAGAGAGGTTCAAACTTGGCTTTGAGTAGGTTTCCTTTATGCGTTGTCTTAACTTTGCTTGCATATCACATGGCATGTTTACTTTCTCTTGCATTTGTATGATATGCTTGTCTCATGCATTGCATATAGGAAATCACAAAGGAGTTGTCACACCATGAGGAAGTGCTTCATTCGTAATATGATCTCACATCTCATAGAAGTGTGACTAAAGAAAAGAATTGCGCTTCATGCCCATTGAGTCTTGCTAAATGATCCTCAAGGTTAAATCTACTTGCACGGATCATAGGCAAAGGACTCATACATACCCTCTTTTGTTTTTATCGCATTTGGTTCTTATTGGTTGCATCTTATTTGCCGATTGAAAAATTACTATAAGCCTATGCGCAACCTATATTGGTTTATTTTCAAAGGAGTGTTTGAGAGATCCCCTTCTAGTCCATGTTTGGCGTTTATTTGGTTTTTGTGTGAGAAACTTGGACTTAGAAGGAAATTCCTTGAAAATCAGCATTTCTGGACTGGACCGTACAATACGGTCAAAGGGACCGTACAATACGGTGTGCTTTTGCACGAGATCCTTTGAAACCTGAGGCAGAAAGGAGACCGGACAATGCGGTCCTCTAGACCGTACAATACGATCTCTATAGCTATCTGTCAGGTGGAAAAGGGGACCGTACAATACGATCTCTATGACCGTACCATACGGTCTGGTTAATTTCATCGCGAGATGTTTTCAATCTCATCCGTTGATTTCGTTTTGGATCAATCTCAGCCGTCGATTCAAACTAAAGCATTTCCTAACGGATTTCCGGCGATTACTGTGCATCCCTTTCCCCATACGCCGCCGCTCGCCGTTCGTGCTCCCGCCACCACCTTCCCGCGCGCGCGCGCTCCGCCGTTCGCCGACCAGTCGCCGTCGCGCCACCGCCGACGAGCACCTCCACCGCGCCGCGCGCCGCCTGCTCCTCCGCGCCTGCACCCGCAAACCCTAGCGCCGCACTGCGCCGCGTCGCCGCACTCCACGCCGAACCGCCGCCGCTTCGCCTGCCCGCGCGCCGCCGTCGCCGAAGACGAGGACGCCACCTCGCCGTCGACGAGCACCTTGCAGAGGAGCTCCTCCATCCGCGCGAACCTCGAGCTGTTCTTCCTCGCGCGACGAGCTTCTGTTCCCGGCCTCACCGGACCTGAGCACCACCACTCCGGCAATCTTCGTCGAATTGACTGCTCCGGTGAGCTCCTGGTTTCACAAATCGCACAGTAGCCTCGTTCGGATTCCGTATCTAGGGTTTGAGCCGATCGTCTCCTTCTTCGATGAAAATCCCTAGAAAAATCGAACCTTTATTGCATTTGTCGTAAAATCCGATTAACTTCAATGCAATTGAGGTCATTTGCCTGCCATGTGTCATAGTGTTCGAGTGTCGCACTTCATTTATCTATGACATTTTGGTTGTTAATCACTTTGTGTCGATTTCCGTTCCATACCATATACACCTAGCTCGACACTAGCATTTCCTCGATTAGTGGTACATTGTGTCTATTGCATATGATCTATGTACACTAGTTGATCTCCACCGATAATCGACAATGCCGTAGTTCCCCCTTGCATATTTGCCGGCATTGTGTCCTTCACCTCTGCGCTAGGACTTCATATAGATTCATGCGCTTACCTACGATTCTTGCTTGTAGATTATAATAGGTTATTCTATACTCATATACCCTGTCTATTCCTATCGTGCAGTGGCAGTGGTCAGCGGACAGTGGGCAGTTGACAGCAGAGCAGAGACAGTGGACGGATTGAGGGCCAAGCCCTTAGTCCTATCTTTGGCAGTCAGCCGTCAGTGGACGGGTTGGTGAGCCAAGCTCACTCGCCCTATCTTGTCTACAGCCCAGTCAGCAGAGATGGCAGGAGGCAGAGGCAGAGGCAGGGCAGAGGTGACAGAGACAAGGGCAAGGCCAAGGCTCCAGATCCACAGCCCAAGAAGAAGAAGCAGCGGACAGGTGATCCAGAGTGGGATCGTGCCCTCAGGGCAGCAGATGTTGACTTACCTACTGGCAGAGACACAGGGTTCCGGATCAGGGACCCACCTGCAGGAGGACAGGGGGAGACTCCGAGGAGGTCTTCCAGGGCCAGAGTCACAGTGCAGCGGACTCCGTCCATCCGTGAGGTTGGTACGTCGAGGACCGCGCAGGAGCAGCCAGAGTCAGAGGCAGAGGAGAGTTCCCACTCCGGTGACGGACCCCCTGAGGTCACCGAGGGTGACAGGCAGAGGATGGCTGTAAAGTTTTGTGCTCTTGACAGGACTGCTACTCTCAGGGACGTGCTTGCTGAGGACGCACTCAGGCTGCCAGGCCCCGTCCTCAAGAAGTTCAGGAGAGTCAGTGAGGAGACTTGGGTACCTGCCAGGAGGGACCCACAGGCAGGAGGTCGCTTCTGGACCTTACTACAGCAGAGGATAGCAGCTGGGTTGAGGAGCAGACTGCGGACAGACGGAGCTAGTAAGCTCTTTGTTACTCACCAGCACTGCAGCATAGAGGCTGCCAGCAGAGGTGCCGGGACAGACTTCACTCAGCACTTGTCTTATATCCCGGGCCTCCAGGAGATCATCACTACACTGATGCGTTGGGCTTCTCTGTGGATTGCCCCAGATCGGTCTTCTATATGGTTCATGCTCAGAGGGCAGCCCCACAGAGTGACGAGGGAGAACCTAGTAGAGGCCCTAGAGACTGTTCAGCACGAGACTAGGGTGTTTCCTCTTGCTCACCCAGGGATGGAGCCTCCCCGTAGACCTCTTGGAGGACACTTACCTTCAGACGAGGATATGAGTATTGCCTTTCCTCCACCACACCCGGAGAACTTCAGCCGAGCTCACACCAGACTCACACATGAGGGCAGAGTTCTCAGGAGCATTCTTAGCAGGACCATTGTGCCTAGGAGTGGCTACAGGGATCAGTTCTCTATCCTAGCACAGTGGGTTGTGATGTTGATGCTGAGGCACAGAGGCTTTGACTTGGTAGATCTGATACTGTGCCAGATGGAGGACGTTATTGCTGAAGGGATTGCTGCTAGACACTTAGCCTTTGCACCGCTGATCTGCTATATACTGAGGAGGCTACAGTTGTTGTCTCAGGAGGACTACGACGAGCTGCCCAAGGTGACCACAGCGTACACTCCCTTACCTGCCTCCGACAGACGGGTTGCTACCCGGGAGTCAGCTTCGCAGGGGAGTTCTTCACAGGGCTTAGGTGACACGGCTACCGAGACCGAGCAGCATATTCAGACTGGTAGTCATATGGAGTCCATTCCTGAGGACGTTACTCCGGACTCTAGAGCAGGACCTTCAGCCTCTGCTACAGCTCCAGCACAGACAGATGCACTTCTACGCGCAGAGCTAGCAGAGCTCCGTAGAGAGATCCGGAGTCAGAGAGAGGACAGAGAGAGGGACAGACAGATGATGGACAGCGTCATACACACTCGGAGGGAGTTGGCTACTGGCATGTCTTCGTTGTTCACTGGCTTTGAGGCGATCGCTCAGACTCTTCGTCTTTTTGGACAGGCACTGCCAGGTCTCCCGTCTTTCCCTCCTATCACCTTTCCAGGTGTGCTGCCACCAGACACAGTTCGCTTTCAGCAGCTACAGCAGCAGCAGTTTGCTCAGACACAGGGAGGACAGTCTTCCAGCCAGGGACAGTACTTCAGCACCTTACTCACGGCTCCCATCTCACCTGCTGGTGCACCTACGGTGGGGCCGTCGACGTCCACGTTTGCTGGTTTAACAGGAGAGGCAGGACCTTCTCAGCAGTACTTTTCTTCACCAGGCCTCTCCATGACTCCGTCAGCTCTTCTTGCTACTACAGCTCCGAGCTTCTCACCGCTTCAGCTGACGAGTCCTTTCTTTGTGTCACCACTGCCAGCTTGTACACTCGACTTCGACACAGTAGCACAGACCGCCTCAGTGCAGACAGATTCACTTCTTACAGCTTCACAGGCAGAGGTCGTGACTACTACAGCTGAGACAGCAGCAGTGGCACAGACAGAGTCTCCCAGGACACCTACTCCGCCTCGAGTTGTTGAGCCCTCAGCAGATCTCACTGATTTTGGCTATACTCGTGAGGAGTTACGTGAGGCTCTTGCCACAGGCACCTCTCCAGAGCAGCAGACAGCACTCCCCAGGACTCCTTCACCACCTCCAGAGTTTGAGTACACTGGCACTTCTTCTGAGCAGCAGCAGCCGCAGCAGGGCACCTTTTCAGCTCCAGAGTTTTCAGTGACTACCACCACTGCACCTCCTCCAGCCTCCGACGCGTAGGACAGCAGTTTTTCTCTTTCCTTCTTTCTCTTTTGGTCATTGGTGCCAAAGGGGGAGAGAGATAGAGAGATCTTGTATAGGTCTAGGGGGAGTAGTGGAGTGATCTTGTGTTCAGGGGGAGTGTGAGACAGCTTTTGTTCAGGGGGAGATCTTTGGTACTTCATTGTATACTCTTTTGGTTCTTCGTGGTTCTTGATGAGCTTGTTTGTTTTTGCTTGTGTTTAGCTCATCAAGAATGCACTTGGTTTCTTTCACATACACTTGTTCGTTATATATATCTTGCATATTGCTCTGTCTCTAATATTTTGCTCTGATATATTGCTCTGAGTTTGTGTATGTTCACCTGGATGCGCCTATTTATATCTATCTTGCCAGGTTTCCCTCTTTCTGTGATGATATGTGCACTCACTTGCTTTTGCAGGAATATCTTATAATCTTATCATCACAGAGTTGTGGTCATAGCTCATGTTTTTATTCCATATATATCACCCATGTGCTCTAACTCTTTTTTGCAGGTGATACCTTTTGGAGCTATGACTACCTTGTTCTCCGTTTTACTTGTTCTTCATTTCATATCCTATCTTATCAATCACTCTTGCGTTTTACATTCTCTATCTTATGATATGTGTTGTCACCAATCACCAAAAGGGGGAGATTGTAAGCTTCATGACCATTGGAGTTTGGAAACCCCAAAGGTATGAATGTTTTGGTGATTGGGTGACCATATTGATGTGACTAACATTTCCATGTAGGATATTCAAATGGTCATGTCAATGAAGTGTCGTCTCACAAACTCTATCTTATCGACGACTTGCTGATTGGTTGCCTCGACGATTCGGATCGAGAGCTTGATGGAGTCAAGGTTGAAGATGGATCAAGGCTAAGGATATGATAGACCAAGCAAGTGTTGGCTTGGTAGATGTTAGCTTGAGTCCATAGGAAAAACCGGACTATCAAGAGGAATTGGTTCTCTTAGCGCACACTAGGTTAGAGATCATATGGATGCATAGTGAGTCTCTCGAGGGCTAGGGTGGCTGAAGAGAAGAAGAGGAACCAAGGATGAAGAAGTTGGAAGCAAGGATCAAGAGTGGATCAAGTTTTCAGCTTGATGATGTCTTTTTCTTTGGTTGAATCTTTTTGCTCGGGACGAGCAAAGATCTAAGTCTGGGGGGGATGTTGGCGGTGCTTATCACTCAAATTTTACCGCCAACACCATTCAATAAAAGCCATCGAACAAGGATAAAACGAACATTCTTTTATGTTAATGGCTCTCCACGAGTTTTGTTGGAGTATTTGAATGCAGGGAGCAATATGGACCAAAATGACAGGAAATGGGGGCCAAAGTCCACCGGCCGGCCCAATCATAGGCCGGCTGGCCCACTCAGGCTCCAGCGGAAGTCCATCTTCCTTCCAGAGGCCTTTTGCAGCTTCCCCACGTGGAATTCAAGGCCCAGCCCAACAAGGAACAACCGTCATTCTAGAACATGGGCTTTTGGGCCTAAACTTGAAGGCCACTCCAATTCTGCCGCCCCCATCAAGTAGCCGACCTCCGAACCGTCATCAGGAGCGAATCTGAGACGTCCACGCAAAAGACGGTGGCGAACCGCCATAATCAATGGCCGGCCGGCCACCCTACTAGGCCGGCCGGCCTACCTTTGCGCCACCGCCACTCCATCTTCGGCTACAAGATGCACACCGACATGAGGACCCTATAAATACCCCAGCTAGCTTCAGAGCAACTCGCACCTGGAGATACACTTGAGTTAGTCATTAGTGAGTAGCGAAGCGCTGCTGGTAGTGAGTGAGTGAGTGAGAGGCTAGGAGAGTGAGTAGTCCCGGAATGCCGGGACTCTACTTCTTCGGCGCCTCGGGTATGCTCCTCGCCTGGGAGTAGTCGTTCGAGTCTTCCAGGCCGGGTAACATGTAAGGAGATTATCGGTCGGGCAATAAAGTATGGTATTCTTCTCTATTTATTTATGGGTTTCAGGTATGCTTTAAATATTTATTTATTTATTGCATAGACTAGCTTATTGGAGTCCTCGCTAGTTGTGACGATAGGTGTAAACGTGGTGTTTAGACCTGGAGTTATCCCTGATTTGCTCTTAACCCCACGGAGGATGGTAGCCGCGAGTACGTGTGACAGGCGTACCGATCTCTGTAATCCACCACGTCAGGGTTCATGTCTGTAGGGCTTTCAATAGCAGGCGGATTCCCAAAGTAGTTGAACCTAATTCTCGGGTTGCTGCTTTGGCACGTTTGTGCCCCGAAATAGATAATAGAGAAAGGACCATACCAAGTTGCCCAGCTGCATAGCTCCTTGACATTAGATTACCTGGCCAGAAGACCTTTTTATTTATTGTTGCGCTCTTGCTCCCCTGTGCCACCTTGATCGGATAATTTATCTAGGATAGAGTTGTTAGTACACTGTTCGTTCCCTGTGGATTCGATACCCTAGGAATACTCCTTGCGGTGAAAGCTACACCGGTATCCGTACGCTTGCGGATTAATTTCTGTTAGGCCTTAGGACTGCCGACAAGCTTTCTGGCGCCGTTGCCGGGGAACGGTAGCTGTGCTAAAAACTCGAACCTAGAGTCGTCCGTTAAGGTTTTATTTTTCTTTTCTTTTTGTATTTTGTTTTGTTTTTCTTTTCTTTTGTTATCATCACACCATGGACGCATCGTCGATCTTCGACGCCTCTACTCCGAAAGGAGCACTATTGGAGCCTCCACCAGCTTCCAAACCAATCACGGCTTCAAGCTATGAGTTTCGACCAGAGCTGATTGCACTGGTAAAAGGATCTGTGTTCCATGGGGAAGATCATGAAAATCCGTACACACACATACGCCACTTCAAAAGACTCTGCTCCACAGTGGTGACATCAGGTGTCCCGCAGGACAGTTTTAAATGGATATTATTTCCATTTTCCATCACTGGTGAAGCAGAACTCTGGTATGACAGGCATGTGAGTAAAGCAAATGGAGACTGGATTACCCTCAGGAAGCTCTTTTGCTCAAATATTTCCCTCTCTACAAAGTCATTGCTCTTCGCAAGAAGATCATTGCCTTTGAGCAGGGCAGTAATGAGTCATTAGGAGCTGCCTGGGACCGCTTCCTGACTTACACTCACCATGGGCCAGATCTGGGAATTCCATCTCCGATCCTCCTTCAACACTTTGCAGCAGGACTTACTCCGAATGGCCGTAACTTCTTGGATACAGCCTCAGGAGGATCCTTCTTATACAAGACAGCTAAAGAAGGGTTCGAAGTTCTTGGAAAGATCCTCAGCAACCTGGACTCCTATGAAGCATGTGCCCCTGAAAAGCTAAAAGAAGAGATACATGCCATAGTTGAGGTACCTTCAGCCAGCCCACCAGAGGAAAAGAAGGAAGAATGTGCAGTGCAACCCCAAACAGAACCTCCTCAACCACAGCCAGCTCCAGCGGCAGCACAAGATTTATTCTATGTGTGCCCGTCGAATCCAACATTATTTCAAGACAGCCAAGTTCTCTCCGAAGGTCAGAAACAAGTTGACTCCACACTCCCTCTCCTGCCATATGAAGAGGAGGTGGACCTGTCCAGGTTTGGAGACACAAGATTCTACCATGCGAAGAAGAAGAATGTCATGTCGAGAGGGCTGAACTTGATGAGCCAGATTTGGAGGATAAAGCAGAGCAAGAAGAAAGACTACAACAATTGTCTGCTATCTTCAGCGAGGATTGGCTCCAAGAGACTGAATGCTCAGGCGAAGTGGTCAAGATAGATCCAGAGCCTGATAGCGTTCTAGTCAATGTAAGCAAGTGCAGCAGATTAAGGCCAGCTACGACTTGAAAGCCAAGATAAATATTCTGTCTAGGCAGCAGGCCCAAATGCTGACAGTTGCACCGTTCAGCCTGATTCCGTCAAAGAAAAGGCTGATTTACCAGAACAAATGCTATCAAGCTGAAGGCATTTGGCAAGGATTGGAGGTAGAAGTGAATGGGCAAACCTTGCTCATGAACTTCCACGTTTTCGAGATACCTGACCAAAGCCTCTTCCTAATTGGGACCCCAATTGCACCCCTCACGAGGATGAAAAGTGCACAAGAAGAATTGGATGTGCCAATGGGAAAGAAAAGCTTCTCCATCGACTTCAGACGTGCTCTTAACACAAAGGCGGAAGCACAATCTGAAGGGGTGAGTGAATACACGGCCATAGAGGAAGCTGCAGCTGTCGAATTCTTAGAAGCTTCACAGCGTGATATCGAGGAAGACGTACAGTACTTCAATGAAGACGAAGATCCTTCCCCTTTTGTTCCACTAAACAAGCAAGAAGAGACAGCTCCAATACCCGTAGAGCTCAAGCTGCTGCCTCCAGGTCTCAAGTACAGTTTCCTCTTTCAAGATCAAGGGACGCCTGTCATCATTAGTGACAAGCTATCCGAGACGGAAGAGAAGGAACTAGTAGCCGTGCTGGAGAAATATCGATCAGTGATAGGCTACTCACTGGCAGACCTCAAGGGAATCAGCCCAGAATTCTGCACACATCGGATCCCAATGGAGCCTGACCATAAGCCCGTTCGTGAGCACCAACGACGTCTAAACAATGCCATGAGAGAGGTAGTAAAGAAAGAAATTTTGAAGCTTCTCAAGGCAGGGATTATCTACCCCGTTCAAGACAGTCAATGGGTCAGCCCCGTTCAGGTAGTGCCAAAGAAGGGAGGGATGACCGTTGTGAAGAACGAAAAGAATGAGCTGATCCCTCAGCGTACAGTGACAGGATGGAGGATGTGCATCGATTACAGGAAGCTTAACAAAGCAACCAGGAAAGATCACTACCCACTCCCGTTCATTGACGAGATGCTCGAACGGTTGGCGAAGCACTCATTCTTCTGCTTCCTCGATGGTTATTCAGGGTACCATCAAATACCTATCCACCCTGATGACCAAGACAAGACCACCTTCACATGTCCATATGGCACCTTCGCCTACCGTCGGATGTCGTTCGGATTGTGCAACGCACCAGCCTCATTCCAAAGGTGCATGATGGCCATCTTCTCCGACCTGGTCGAGAAGATAATGGAAGTATTTATGGATGATTTCTCAGTCTATGGGGAAACATTCGGGCGATGCCTCCAGAATCTCGAGAAGGTACTCCAGAAATGCAAAGAGGCGGATTTGGTTTTGAATTGGGAGAAATGTCACTTTATGGTGACAGAGGGAATTGTCCTAGGACATAAGGTCTCTGCCCGAGGGATTGAAGTCGACAAGGCCAAAGTTGAGGTAATTGAGTCACTTCCACCCCCGAGGAACATAAAAGGGATCCGCAGCTTCTTAGGACATGCCGGTTTCTATAGAAGATTCATCAAGGACTTCTCCAAGAAGGCTCGACCTCTCACCAGTCTTTTGGCTAAGGATGCACCGTTTGTCTTCGACAGCAAGTGCATGGAGGCATTCAATGAACTGAAGCAAGCTTTGATAACAGCCCCCATTATCCAGCCACCCGATTGGTCACTCCCATTCGAAATCATGTGTGATGCAAGCGACTATGCCGTAGGGGCAGTGTTGGGGCAAACCAAGGATAAGAAGCATCACGCCATAGCCTATGCTAGTAAGACTCTCACTGGGCCACAACTCAACTATGCAACCACTGAGAAAGAGCTACTAGCTGTGGTCTATGCCATCGACAAGTTCAGATCGTATTTGGTTGGAGCAAAGGTGATAATATACACAGATCATGCAGCTCTCAAGTACCTTCTGACTAAGAAAGATGCTAAGCCACGCCTTATCCGTTGGATCCTCCTCCTTCAAGAATTTGATTTGGAAATCAGAGACAGAAAAGGAGTAGAGAACACAGTGGCAGATCATCTCTCACGACTACAGACGGAAGACCCTGACGGGTTGCCCATCAACGACTATTTGAGAGATGACATGTTACTTAAGGTAACAAGCACCGACCCTTGGTATGTGAATATCGTCAACTACATCGTAGCAGGATACATACCACCAGGGGAGGATAAGAAGAAGATCATCAGGGACAGCAATTTTACCTTTGGGACGATCCATATCTCTACAAAGTCTGCACCGATGGTCTACTAAGAAGATGTGTACCTGCCTGTGAAGCGATGCAAATCATTGACAGATGTCATTCATCAGCCTTCGGCGGTCACTATGGAGCATTTCGTACTAGTGCTAAGGTATGGCAAAGTGGTTTCTGCTGGCCAACCATGTATGAGGACACGAGGGAATATGTGAGAAGATGTTCACGCTGTCAGAAAGTGGGAGGAATCAATGCCCGTGATGCTATGCCCTTAACCAACAATCTTCAGATCGACATCTTTGATGTTTGGGGCATAGACTTCATGGGGCCCTTCCCTAACTCTGAAGGGTATGAGTATATACTTGTGGCAGTGGATTATGTCTCAAAGTGGGTGGAAGCTATGCCATGCCGGAATGCTGACTCCACACACTCCAAGAAAATGCTCCAAGAAGTCATCTTCCCAAGATTCGGCACACCCAGAGTGCTAATAAGTGATGGGGGTTCACATTTTATTGACAAGACCTTCGGAAAAATGTTGCAATCACTTGGCATCGAGCATAGAGTAGCAACCCCCTATCACCCACAGACAAGCGGTCAAGCGGAGACGTCCAACAAACAAATCAAGAACATTCTCCAGAAGACCGTCAATCAAATGGGCAAGAATTGGAAGTCAAAACTGTATGAAGCACTGTGGGCTTACAGAACAGCATACAAGACTCCAATAGGCATGACCCCATACCAGCTAGTATACGGGAAAATATGCCATTTGCCCGTCGAGCTCGAATTCAAGGCATACTGGGCGATCAAGAAATGGAACATGAATTTGGACCAAGCCCAGATTAAGCGACAAATACAAATCGCCGAGCTCGAAGAATGGAGGGAGAAGGCGTACCACAGCTCCAAGCTCTACAAGGAGAGGACGAAGAGGTGGCACGACAAGCGCATCCGGGAGAAGCACTTCACGCCAGGCGATAAGGTACTCATGTTTAACTCCCGCGTTAGATTATTTGGTCATGGTAAATTAAAAAGTAAGTGGGATGGCCCCTACACTGTCGTAGAAACATCTAACCATGGGGCCGTCACTCTCCAAAGTGATGATGGGGAGCACTTTAAAGTAAATGGCTAGCGCTTGAAAATCTTTCTAGAACCCTCCATGCCTGAACTCGAGGAAGTAGATGTTCTCGAGTTCGTTCCGACTTAAAGGTCCATCATCTACGGTCTAGCCCCGACCTTAACCGAGCCTTGTTTTTATTTGTTTTCACCTTTTGTTTTCTTTAGGAATAAAATAAAATAAAAAGATTTGCCAAAGATAATACCAAACAAAAATTCCTTTCACATCATCGGTTATATGACAACTTTATTTCGCAATCTCTCCTTGCTCACAAAAATTTTATTAAGGATGCTCTTGTCTATTTTGTTGTGAGGTTTGATATATGCGTAAATCTTGACCTCTATTTCTCATGATTTTCTCGGGAATCTTACTTTGCCTTTCAAACTGATTGTCACAAATTCTCTTGAAAAACCTATTAGAGCCAAATACAGTTAGATTTTATAACTCTCAAAAGCTAATCTTGTTGCGTTGAGTTTGATTAAGGCTTAATTCTCCAAAGTTGCATGCACTCCTTAAAACCTCAGTCATACATCATATCCATATGCAAGCGTCCCCTCCACTTTATGGCATAAAACATTCCCTAATCAATTCCATCAAAGGAATTTCTATCCGTATGCTCATTGCCCCATAATCAAAGATGAAAAGGAGCCCTTCTTTGCCTCAAGTATCATGGGAACCTCTCTTCTCTAAAAAAAAAAAAAAGAAGAGAGAGAGAAAAGTTCCCCCTCAAAAAAAAAGTGAAGAGGCAAAATGGCTACTTTATTTATTCTGGGCAAAGCATAAAGAAGAGTTATGCCATAAAGTGTGAGTCATCATGTCGCTACCATATGCATCATCTTTTTCTTGACTGAGTTATGAGGATGTGCAACACACTTTCTAGAATTCTTCCTTAATTTTACAATACCTGCAAAAGATTACGCTCTCCTTACCGAACTCCAGATATAAGCCATATCAGAAAATAAGGAAAGCATCTTTTTGAGAGAGGACAGGTTTTTCCACCACTCTGAGTGACTTAATGTTTGTGACATGATGGGAGAAGGGAAAAGTTTTTGAAACCCGAGGGATCTTTGGGATTGAGAAGGGTCTTTGATTTTTCGCTATTCAACCTTTCAACTTCTCAAGACAATGAGTTTTAGCCACTTCCACATAGTGAGCCTGAAAAAATTGTTGAGATATCTTTGTCTTATCACCTTGATGATGTCTTTTTCTTTGGTTGAATCTTTTTGCTCGGGACGAGCAAAGATCTAAGTCTGGGGGGGATGTTGGCGGTGCTTATCACTCAAATTTTACCGCCAACACCATTCAATAAAAGCCATCGAACAAGGATAAAACGAACATTCTTTTATGTTAATGGCTCTCCACGAGTTTTGTTGGAGTATTTGAATGCAGGGAGCAATATGGACCAAAATGACAGGAAATGGGGGCCAAAGTCCACCGGCCGGCCCAATCATAGGCCGGCCGGCCCACTCAGGCTCCAGCGGAAGTCCATCTTCCTTCCAGAGGCCTTTTGCAGCTTCCCCACGTGGAATTCAAGGCCCAGCCCAACAAGGAACAACCGTCATTCTAGAACATGGGCTTTTGGGCCTAAACTTGAAGGCCACTCCAATTCTGCCGCCCCCATCAAGTAGCCGACCTCCGAACCGTCATCAGGAGCGAATCTGAGACGTCCACGCAAAAGACGGTGGCGAACCGCCATAATCAATGGCCGGCCAGCCACCCTACTAGGCCGGCCGGCCTACCTTTGCGCCACCGCCACTCCATCTTCGGCTACAAGATGCACACCGACATGAGGACCCTATAAATACCCCCAGCTAGCTTCAGAGCAACTCGCACCTGGAGATACACTTGAGTTAGTCATTAGTGAGTAGCGAAGCGCTGCTGGTAGTGAGTGAGTGAGTGAGAGGCTAGGAGAGTGAGTAGTCCCGGAATGCCGGGACTCTACTTCTTCGGCGCCTCGGGTATGCTCCTCGCCTGGGAGTAGTCGTTCGAGTCTTCCAGGCTGGGTAACATGTAAGGAGATTATCGGTCGGGCAATAAAGTATGGTATTCTTCTCTATTTATTTATGGGTTTCAGGTATGCTTTAAATATTTATTTATTTATTGCATAGACTAGCTTATTTGGAGTCCTCGCTAGTTGTGACGATAGGTGTAAACGTGGTGTTTAGACCTGGAGTTATCCCTGATTTGCTCTTAACCCCACGGAGGATGGTAGCCGCGAGTACGTGTGACAGGCGTACCGGTCTCTGTAATCCACCACGTCAGGGTTCATGTCTGTAGGGCTTTCAATAGCAGGCGGATTCCCAAAGTAGTTGAACCTAATTCTCGGGTTGCTGCTTTGGCACGTTTGTGCCCCGAAATAGATAATAGAGAAAGGACCATACCAAGTTGCCCAGCTGCATAGCTCCTTGACATTAGATTACCTGGCCAGAAGACCTTTTTATTTATTGTTGCGCTCTTGCTCCCCTGTGCCACCTTGATCGGATAATTTATCTAGGATAGAGTTGTTAGTACACTGTTCGTTCCCTGTGGATTCGATACCCTAGGAATACTCCTTGCGGTGAAAGCTACACCGGTATCCGTACGCTTGCGGATTAATTTCTGTTAGGCCTTAGGACTGCCAACACCCACCAGAGGTTCACTCGAAGGAAACCTCAAGCAACCCAATCAAAAGACCAAGACTTTGTTTCCACTGCAGACAAGAAGGTCACATGAGAGCAAATTGCCCCAACATCTATCCAGTATGAGAAGTTTATAAAGGACAGTTGCCTCAGAAGCACTAGTGATAACTAGTAAGTTGTAATCCTGATAATCAAAATTGTTTTGGGAATGTAATTCTGTTTGAGAGCACAAGATGTATTGGAGTTGCTTTGCCTCGAGCTACCTTTGAGTGAGGAAAGAATATAAATTGGGATCTCAACCCTGGTGGAATGCAATGACCCTGGTTACATATGCCTGGATAACACTAAACATCAAGTCAACAAAGCACCCCAATACAGTACATGAGCAAGGCTTTTCCTTATCCGACCAAGTCATATGACCCTCTCGATTTCTTTTGGTCAACAGACTATTGGTCGAGTTTTGAGGACAATCAGAAATCGATAGTCATCCTACCTTTAAGCCTTAAACCTCGTTTCTAGCACGAAAAACATGAGACCCCAACAAATAAATCATGTTGTTTGTGTGATTCGATGATTTTGTTGACTTTGGTTCCTTATTTTCTATGATTGTGTGCTTCTAATCAAACTAAATAGCATAATAATAATAACAACAGTTTGATAATTAGAGTAGCAGCTTAACAACAGCTTAAGGCCACAACTTTTCTTTAACTACTACCCAAATCCCTGCTGGTGAAACCAGGATGTCGCCAAAGAAGTCCGCCCAAGTTCAGACTCGCCAAGAAAGCAATGCAAAAGCAGCTGAAGATCATGATCCTGAAGAACGAGCCGCGAGAGGCGAAACAAACAAAAGAAGACCCTCTGCAGCCCTCAGCCAGGGAATTGAGATAGCTCACAGGGGCGGAGAACAAGATATCCTTCTGGTTGAAGAACACGGTATCATTGCGGATGGAGAGCAGAATACCAATGTGTATGAGTTTAAACAGAAAGAAAAGTCTCAAAAACTGACAAGAAATCAGCGTAGGAGGCCAAGATGTCGGAAGGCAAGACAGAAGAAGTTCCTCAGATCCTCCTTACAAGGAAATGTTAGGAAGGCTCCACGAGGACATCGGAAGTGTTACAAATGCAAGCAGAAACGAGACTACATAGCAGATTGTCCTCAAGCTGACCAATACCATGTTGACACCAGGCCAATTCACCTGCAGCTCTCCACATCAATGATATTTGAAGACGGTCATAAGATACCACAAATCTCTATCTGGAAGGAGTAAGTCTCTGGACTAGTAGTAGAACTTGTGCTTGTCACTTTGTACTCGGAAAATCCTGGATGTCTATGGTGAACCACTATGTAAACAGGTTTATGGAATAAGATATGATAAGATGATGCTTAATATCCATTCAATGATTGTGATATGCGAAAATGCTTGGCTTGCAAAGGAAAACCGGTAACCCTTCTCCTTGGAGACAAAGGTGTTAAGATGGAATTCGCTAAGATAATCATTTTAAGTGGGCTAGTCCACCCACTATCTTGAAATCTCCTACCTGATGGATTGGAAGTGCCGCCGAGCTCTATAAGTGAGAACACGATAAGATTGGACAATCGAAAACATGATAGAGATGGTTTTGTTCATCCCTACGTTTTCTAGAGGAAGTAATGACTCGTCAGAAACAGACTTCAAGCTACACCAATAAGAGTTTCAGTACACCGATCTTTGAGGATAATTTGGAAATAATGGCATTTGGAGAAAGCGACCCATGAATACTAGAAGAAGCCTAAACCTTTGGATAAGATAAGCGGAGCAACATGAGACGTTATCTTGGGTACCTCAAGTTAAAATTCTTTTAAGTGGGGAGGGCCCTCATACCACCTTGAAGAAAGGACCTTCGTTACATCAATCTGCGGTACCGATGGTCACAAAGGTAAATAAAATCTACTACCAAAGCTTACGACATCAAGAAACCTCCGACGAAATTTTGGATGTTACCACCGTCGAGAAAGAAGACGTAAGAGAAGTTCTACACCACCCAGAAGATCGTTCGAATCTCGAGGACGAGATTCCTTTTAAATGGGGTAGATCTGTAACATCCCAATTTCCAAATCAAAACCAAAATAGAATAAAAATCACTCTGATTTAAAATTTTTGTCTAAACCTTATCCTGCCGGGAATTTCAAAAATAAAATTAATTAAAATAAGTTCACTTAGTGGAATATGAAATTTTGAAATATAAAATTTTGCTCAAGTGGTTGCTTTCATTTAAAGATCACTAAAAGTTTGAACTTTTCAATTTACAACAAACTAAAATAATTGGGTGTTGAACCCTAGTAAATTCACCTCGAATTGAAAACCTCGAATTTAAATTTACAAAACTATCACCATATGCATTTTTGGATTTACTGGTTTTATTTGGTGTATTTGTTGTAGTTGATCCCCTTTTCAAATTTGAATTCCATTCAAATTTGAAGTTCCCCAAACCCTAGAAATGTTTAAACCCTTTTTCCCTCCGGGCCGGAACCTCCTCTTTCTCTTTGCCGGCCCAGCCCATCGCTCCCTTCCTCTTCTTTCTTTCTCCCGCCGCGGGCAGCTTCTGTCTTTCTTTCTCCTCCCGGCCCAGCTCGGTCTGCTCCGGCCCAACTCCCTTCGGCCCAGCCTGGCCCGCTCCTCCTTCTCCCTCCTCCAGCTCAGCGCCGAACGCTCCCGACGCGCGCCACCGCCGCCGTCCTCCACCCTCTCTCTCCCTCTCCGGTCGCTTTCCCCAGCTCTGTAGCCCCGCCCTGAAGACGTCACCCCTGCCAGAGCTCCGCGCCCGAGGAAGCGCCAGTGTTGCGGGCGCCGCAATCCTTCCGCGTTCTTCGCTCTCACGCTACACCGCCAGAGCTCGTCGTCGCCGTTCAAGTGCGCCCCGCCTCCGTCGGTCAGTCGTCGCGGACCGGCATGCCTCTACGCGTGCTGCAGCCTTTGACCAAGGCGCCGCAATCCTAGCCAATGCCGAGCCGCCGCGTAGCGCGCCACCGCCGGAAAAGCTGCCGCTACAGCTCCGGCACGTCTCCCCGCTGGCCAGGTGCACCGGACCCCCTCGCGTGAGCTCGGCAAACGCCGCATAGCCGACCTGACACGCCCGCATGCGCCGCAACCCCATCCTGACACGAACTGCCCATCTCCCCTCCTTCAATGACGATTTGACCTCGCAGGGAAATATCTCCCCGGCGATATCTCTCGCCCGCCGGCCGTCTCGCCTATAAATGGGGCCGCAACCCTTCTGCGCAGCTCCACATCACCACCATTCCCTCAATCAAACGCCGCATTTGCCAAAATCGCCGGGTTTCGGTTTCGTCCCCTACTCCGGCGCCGCGTCGATCCGCCGCTCCGGTGAGCTTTCTTCCCCGCTCTCAGTCTCTCGAGCGTCGCCGTCACTCCCTCACCCTGTTCCGAGCACTAACCCGAGCCTACCCTCGCCGCAACCTAGCCCTCGCCGCGCGCCGCTACTCGCCGCCGCGCGAGCTCGGCGACGGCCCTCCTCCTGGCCTCGCCTGGCGCGTCTCGCGCGCGCACCACCTCCGCCACAGCAGCGCGCACCCGCCCGGCAGCACGCACTCGCGAAAACGCGCACACACGCACGTTTCCCTCGCACGCCGCCGCCTTCCCGGCTCCGGCGACCCTGCGCCGCCGTCCTAGCGCCTGCCGTCGTCAACGAGCTCCCGTCCCAGCTCCGCCTACACGCGCTATATCCCGACGACATGCTCCCGTCGCCCCTCCACCATCGTAGCCGTCGCCAGTTAGGGTTCCGGCCAAGCGCCGCCGCGGCGCACTGCTCCGGCTCACCGTGAACCGAGACATGGACCCGGTCCACGCCACCGTGGACCCAGTCCACCACTTTTTCAATAGGAAAATAAATCCAAAAACCCCAGAAAATTCCGGCCCTTGTACATTTTGCAGATAGGCCCCTTAGTTTATTTTATTTCTATCTAGGTCCTATCATTTTACAGAAAAGCTCCTATACTTTTCTGTAATTACCTTTTAGTCCCTGTCTTTTTACACCAGGGTCCCTAAACTTTCTCATAATTACATATAGGTCCCTAGAACTTTTCTGTTTTTACAGCTAAGTCCCTAGAAACTTTTCTATACTCGCAAACAAGCCCCTAGAATCTTTAAACGCCTATATCTTTGCCATCCGAGCTCCGTTTTGAGCGGTTCTTGCACTCACGCGTTCCTAGCAACGCGTAGTACCCTTTGGTACTGCCTTTAGAGCTCCACACCATATCTACAAGTCATCGATACCCTAAGTTTCCCTCTCGCCTGATGAATCCTATCTCGATAAATCATTCAATGTCTATCTCGCATGGCGCTAGCCTTCTTTCACCTTTTAGTGCTGACCTAACCAATATCGTTGTACCGTCCCACACCTATCTGTAGCAACCTTGTTTCATCGTGACCTAGCCTCAACCTTAACCTAGCTCAGTTATCACTCAATCGAACCTAATCCCGTGCTGACCGTCAACTTTCACCCAACCTGTTTGATTTATCGATCTTGTTTATATGCGGTCTTTCACTGGTTTTATTGGAGTTATTGTTCATTACTCTTTTAATTGCAATTGTGCATCCATACCATGCATGATCATATGCACGTGTCACGGTCATATCAGCAACTCATACACGCTTATCATAAACATGTGCACTTTCATATAAATGTATATATGTTCACATGCACGTATGTATGGTAATAGCTAACGCTTATCATAATACCCTAAGAACTTATGCATAGCATGCTTTTATTCATATTTTGTTCATGCACTCATACATATAAAATAACTTAGTAACCTTCCTTAATAGATGGCATGTAGAGAACGTAAATCAGAAAGTAACTAATCTTAATAACTCATGCATGTAAGTTCCTTAAACGCTTGCATACCTAACCTTGCATATAGGTCCATGCTTACATATCCTCGCAATGCGTAGTTCATCTAATTAAACAATTGCTTGCATGTTCATAATAACTACATCTAAGCATATAAGCTGCACATGTACATTACTATCTGCATGTAACCATAATAGATTTAAATAAATAATTTAGTTATGTTAATAAGCTCATCGATGCATGTAAAACAAAATACAATCTTTAAGCCATAGGTTGTATAACCCTTAATACATGCATGCATGCCTAGATTTATATACGCCTCTGCATCTGCACATCCTTTCCTCGAACCACCCATGTTCTTAAATAGAAATAACTTAGAGTTTTATATAATAGATATGCACGCAATCACCATCAATAAAGCATGTGCATCTCATCATCCTCACCCTCATGTTTCAGCAAATAAAGTTTCATGCAAAACCCTGCACGTTGCTTCTTTTAAGAGAACTTAGCTAATTAATAGTTTGTCTAGGTGAATATGGCCCTTATAAGGCCATGAATATAACCTGTAATAAATAATCGTTCATAAATAAATATGCATTGCATAAACATAGCCATTTTCTTGGAGTTTTATCGATTCTCATTGGAGTTAATTGGATCTTATTGGCTCTTTTCGATCTTTATTTCTTTGCGGTGCGGTAGTTGTTTATACGTATTGTTTCTATGCGCTAGCTTACGCGAGATTCGAGGAGGAGCCAGAAGAATTCAAGGAAGACCTAGAAGATCCAAGCTTCGAGGATGAGTTGAAGAATCCAAGTCCGAGGACGAGACAGAAGGTACAAGCTTAAGAGGAGGACTTGAAGACATCAACTTCGACAGAAGATCTGAGGTCCAAGAATCGGAAAATTAGGATAGCGCTTTCAGGCAAGCTCTACTTCTCCTTGATCATGATTGAACCTACTGTTTTCGTAATGCACCTATATGGCCTGATCTCGTACTATGCATTACTTGTTACTTTACTGATGTGTAGTTATTGCCCTACCTGCTTAACCGATATTGATGCCACCTACTTAAGCATTAATATCTGGATCCTTGTTTACCCTTGACATACCTGTCACCTTGATAACCCTAGGATAGTTCCATCATTTCTATGATGGCACGTTCACCTTGCTTCTAGAACTGCTGAGGACCCCGCAATGTTTCTACATTGCCACACCGTACTCATATATTATGCTTTATAAATGTGTTAAATGAGTTTGGTGGTGTGCGTAATATTGGGGTTGGGAGTAGCACAACTGTGTTAGGTGATGACCATGATGGGATGGGTTGGACTGCGGGCAAGGCCATTAGTGAATTGTGATATTATGATAGGCCCCTAGTGTGGGACATGGTGCTTGCCCGGTCACATAAGGACCGGTTCATTCAACCTTTAACAAGATGATTCTCGTACAACCACGGAACCTGTATGGGAAGGACTTACCCTACCTTCTTGGTGCCTACCACTTTGATCCACCTGGAGGGCAGTAGCGCAAACGAGCAACCAGGAGCCGACACGATATCTTAATTGGTCGTTGTCTGACTTGGCCATTAGGCCATTGACTACATATAGTCGCTTATTAAGTCCCTGGGTCAGTAATGGTTCGTAGGTGGCATTGTGTGTGGTACTCGGAGAAGATGGATTGAGCGTTATGTTACTCTCCGATCAAGAGTGCATAGCCCGTGGGAAAAGATGTACAACCTCTGCAGAGTGTAAAATTCATCCGGATGGACGTTGTCACGGCATATGACGCATCTTTGTTGAGTTCGATATGATTAGCCACCTCTCATTCCTTGACGTGTGAGTGAGCAGTAGTCTGCTCGTGTTTTGGAAGTGATGGCAAGAGTGCCGGGTCGATATGACCATTGAGGTCAGAAGGCCCAATTAAAACTTGGGAACTGGCGGGAATGCTTCGTACTCCCCCAGGGCCAATCAACTAAAATATTGACAGTTACTTCTCTGTTTTATCTAAGAATTCCTTCACATTGCTTTAGTGAACCTTGCATAAAATTTGCTTGCTGCAAACGAACCGTACAGCCTATTCCTTGCTAAGACCAAATATGCATATATATACCCTTGTGTAGTGTAGGGCTTGCTGAGTACCTTATGTACTCACGTGTTTGCAATTGTTGGTTTAGTAGGAGAAGACTTTGTAGAGAACGACGACGATTGGGTTTTCGTTTCTGCTTCTCAAGGTTGCTTGTGGCTTTGGGCCAAAGTCTTCCGCTGTCTGCTTCACCATTAGTGGGTCGGACATACTTGGATAGTTATAAATCCTTGTCATACCGCCACTAAAAGTCTTATATCAGGTATCTTACTTATTTACTTATTCGAAGTATGCTTTTGATGTTATTCTGTTAAGTTGTGTGCGTATCAGCTACTGATCCAGGGACTGATACATGATGCACAGTAGATTCCAGAAATGAGGTCTGACACATATAGAAAAGATATTAATCAGAAAAGGATAGATTAGTTTTTGTTTTATTTTATATTATATATAAATAATTGAAAAATTATTTTATAATTTCACAGTAAGATAAGATTCTCAAATGCAAGGACTACAATGCACGTAGAGACGTCCCAAGCGGGCAGCACATCTGAAAGCAGATTATCCATTTTCTTAAACGATGAGCATTTTTCCTTTTGAATAACTGGAGCATGGGTCACAGCTTTTTTCCTTTTCTCCACCCCGTATGTTTCAGCCGTCAAAACTGGAGTGATTATTGTCAAAAAAGGGAGGTTTCAACTGAATCAACAAAAAACTACATATATGAATTATATGATAACCAAGGGCTGAATTGCAAAGCACCAACCAAGACTGGCCTGGCTCGTCCTTGTCCGATGATGCACATCGTCCCCGTCGCCATGCCGCCCAATACATGAAGCTTCTCCATATACCTCTCACAGCCACATGGAACAAATCCACCACCGCCAGGAAGGAGCCGGCAGCCGGGAATAGCAAAATCGAAAGGCCACATGCTCGTCTCGTCCTCCAGCATCTTTCCTCTAGCTCATGCTCTTTCTCCACCATAGAATTTGCTAGCACGTTGTTGCCTACTCCTACAATGGAGCTCAGTCGGCAGATTTGGAGGAGGGCAGTGCTGGCTAGCCCGTTGACGTCGTCTCTAAGGTCGGCGAATGGCCTGGCAGCAAAACCAGGACCGGGCACGGGCTGGCCGTTCCTTTGGCGCCTTGGCGGCAGGCACGGCCCATGGCCAGTGCGCGGCCACCGACGTACGAAGAGTGTGGGACCGGGCGCGCTCCGCCGCGCCCATCAAGCGATAGCATCACTTTCATTATTTGTTTTGTTATTATTCATCCGGTAAATAGTTTGCCGTACGTGCAATTGTGGTCAAACAAACCACAAATAGAGCTAAAATTAAACAACTAACCCATGACATGTGGAAGGCTTTGGTCCATTCATGCATCTGTGTTCTTGCGCTGCCAATAGAGCAGGAGCCAGAGAGCACAACATGGCAGGTGAAGCTGGCCTCGTTTTCTCCCCTGACATGCGCACATGGAAGAGATTCCTGTATATTTTCTAGTATTCCCACCACCCCGCCGCTCTCTTTCTCTTTTCTACTTTCCCTCTCCTCGCTGGCACGCCCGCAGGAACAGGAGGCCACGCGGCTGTTCCTCTTGCTACTTGCTGCTGGCTGCCTGACCACGTCCAAACGCCATCCTCTCTCCTCTGATAAAAAGACCGATGCAAAGCCTCGCTCTCCATCTCTCTCATGCTCTGCTGAGTCTCTCTTCTCACCAAAAAGAAGCAAAGCCGACGCCCTCGCCCATGTTTGCAGTTGAGACTGCCATGCCCAGCCCCGAGCGCTCGATGCCGCCTTGCCCCGGTTGCCACTCCAGCGTGTGAGGTGCCCCGCGCAGGTCGCCCATGGGTGACGTCTGTTCTGGCGCAAGTATGTCCGGCCCGGAGGCTGCGTTTGTGCTGTGGGCACGATGCACAAGCGCATCGTCCTGCCCAGGCGTGCAAGCACGCGCGGCAGCTAGCCGTTGCCGTCGACCTCTCTACCAAGATTCGCCCCGGCCATGAGCTCAGTCGCCCCTTCTCCCCGAGCACCGTCGTTGTTCTCCGCGCCGCCGAGCCCGTGGCCACACACTGTCGTCCCCGCCACCGAGCTCGCCTCCGCGCGCCGTCGTCTAGGGAGCCCGGAGCATGGCGCTGCCTTGTCTCGTCGTCCGGGAGCCCGGACCACGCCATCCCCTCGTCCGCGTAGCGGCCCCCTCCCGCCTCCTCCTCTCGTTCACTTTTGACAGGAGCGTTCGGCCCGAGCTCACGAGGACGGGCCAGCTGGTCAACCGCTGACACTCTGCTCCAACGAATGGGACGGCTCGGTACCGGTGGCCGGGCACGGGCTCGTCCACCGCACGTGCTGGCGAGGCGATTGGCTCACTAGTAGGCGGGTCCCTCTGGGGCTGGAGGTGCGGGTTGGGGAAAATGGAGGGCATGTCGAGACCGTAAGCAGCCACGTCGTTTGGAGTGTATGTGGAGGCGCTGGGAAGCTCCACGTCGGGCAAAATGTTGTGGAGGGCCTTTGGCTTTGTGCTATCAGCATATAGTTATGTGCCGTGTCTTATTACGCTAAAGTGGATGATGAGTTTGAGACTATGATCTGGCTTGAGATTTCTTTGTGACGTACTTGTCTCACGCCAAAGCGGATGATGAGTTTGACACGCTGTAGGAGTATAGCGCGTGGGCAACCAAACAGCAATGCAGGTGTACCATTTGCAAAGCGTGCAAATGCAGTGCAGATGGAATGCATGTATATATACACCTGCAACTAGCTCCTGCTGTCTGACACAGAAGAGTGGAATCTGGAAGACGATGCGTATTTTGAGTGTGTGAGATTTTGGAGAGAAACAAACAAGAGGTATCCGTCCGTCCCAGGCCAACGACCTGCATATGAAGTGTGTGAGGCCCTAGCAGAGCTGCTTCGGGTGTCCGGCATGGCGGCGGGGCAGAAGCGCAGACACCGGCGACACTGGCTGCACGGGGCAAGCGCCTCAGCGGCGAGGGCGCTCCTGGAAGGCGATGCGTCCTCTGGTGCCGGCGACGGTGCCTCCTCGCAAACACGGCGTCCCAAGACCTCTGCTGCGGCCATAGCCACCAATATCACGAAGTGCTTGCTTGCTAGGAGCTTAGGGAGATATGGGAATGCATTCCGTTCGGCCAAGAGTTGTGGAACGCTCCAAGGTGAAGGTGGCTGTCGGTTAAACTCTCACTAAACTGAAAGGGACGATGCTAGGCCTGAGTCTTGTTTCTGTGTTCGCATTTTGTTTCCCCTGAAACGAATGGAAGTGAGCTCTGCCTTACTGCATAGTGCAGATAGAGAGTAGTAAAACCAGACAGAATACAGAATGGCAAACATATTATATAATTGAAAACATTAGAGGGCCTTAAGTACTAAACTTCAGTTCGGTTCCAGACATCGCGCCCGTATTATCAGTCACTATGTGGAACAGCTGATCTCTTCGCGATGTTTCAACAAGGGTAGGTCGACAGTCGACAGACGTGCCCTACGGCCTGTCAGAAAGCAAGATAGACTGACTATTCGACACTGAAGATGCTGCTAAACAATCTAAACCACACCTATCTATATAACTGACCACGAAAAGAAGCTTCCACATTCGCTCTCAAGGTCTAGAAATTACCACGTTAATTCTAAAATGCTAGAAATTCCCACGTTAATCCGAGAAAAAAAGAAAGAAAATTACCCACCACTGTCATTATGAAACAATTAGTCAGAAAACCCTCTAAAAATATTTATGAAAGAGCTAAATTCGAAATAATAAAAATAGCCAAAATACCTCTTACACATATTTCTAAATTACCCACCATACCATTATGAGTCAAAAAATAGCTAAATTCGGAATAATAAAAAATAACAAAAATATCCTTCACACCTATTTTTAAATTACCCCTCCATGTCCTTACAAGTAAAAAATATTGAATTATAAAAAATAGCTAAAAATATCCTTAATTCTTTTTTTAATTTACCAACCATACCATTATGAGCAAATAGCTAAATTTTGGAATAATAAAAATATTTAATAAACACTTAATACTGATTTCTAAATACACCGTGATATATGTCTAGCTAGAATGGCACATTATCTTATTTTTAGCATGACACATTTCTTTTGAAAGATATATTTGTAGCACGACACATTCTTTTTTCCTACCATGAGATATGTTAGTTGTTTAGCATGTCACGTTTGTACCAACCGCACTTCTAAAATAAAATCAAATATATTGTTAGATAAATGATGACTCATATCACACTCAAATTGAGGGACAGTGAGAAATTCTACAATCTATTTTCTACCATTTTATAAATATAGATTATAAAATAGGTAATAACAATAAACTATGTTAAACTTCTACAATAGTATTAAAATATTTTAAATAATATAGTATGTCTAGCCGCGCAACTGCACGGACAGCCATACTAGTTTCGTTAAAAGCTACAATATCTAGGTTTTTTTTGGTGAATTACAGTACCTAGTATATAATTCTCTTGCCATTGGCCTCGTCCGAGGATAAATTCATCGCTGCCGTGGAAAAGGCGCCACGGCAACGGGACTCTCCTGCTGCCCATCACCATGGACTGGCGCAGAAAAACTTGCCACAGCCGGCCGTGCCTAGCTGAGTTCAGTCGGTGACCAGGCGGGCTTATGTTATGGCACCCCGCTCCATCTAAGATACCATGTCACAAATGGGGCTTCAAAAACACCCATATGCGATAATTTGACCATACTCGAGATGGGATTTCAGAAATCATGTCACATGAGTGATAATCGAGGTCCCCATGTCACAGACGGGGCTCAGTACACTCGGTCTCTAATTAACCACCGCCCACAGGTCCAGTCGTCGACTAGCAATACATCGGACTATGATCTGGAATGAGATTTCTTTGTGCCGTACGTGTCTCACGGCAAAGTGGACGATGAGTTTGACGCTCTGCAGGAATATAGCGCGTGAGCAACCAAACGGCAATGCAGGTGTACCATTTGCAAAGCGTGCAAGCGGGAGAAGCAAGGCAGCGCAGATGCAGTGTCAATATTAATATACCTGTTGTAACACCCCAAATTCAAATCAAAATCAAAATAGAATAAAAATCACTCAGATTTAAAATTTTTGTCTAGATCTCATCTTGACATGAAATTTTCGAAATAAAATTAACTAAATAATTTGAACTTTGTAGAATATGAAAATTTTGAAATATAAAACTTGTGCTCGAGTGTTTGCCTTCATTTAAAGACCACTAAAAATTTAAACTTTTCAAATTTACAACAAATAAAATAATTATATGTTGAACCCTAGCAAATTCACCTCGAATTAAAAATCTTGAATTTTAAATTTGCAAAACTATCATCGTATGCATATTTGGATTTACTGGTTTTATTTGGAGTATTTGTTGAAGTTGAACCCCTTTTCAAATTTGAATTCCATTCAAATTTGAAGTTCCCCAAAAGTCCCAGAAAAAGATAAACCAAATATTTCCCTTTTTCCCTCTGGTCGCATCCCTCTTCCCCTGTCCGGCCCAGCCCAACACGTCTCCCCCTCTTTTTCCTTTTTCCAAAAAAGGCCGCAGCCCAACCTCCCTCCTCTTGGCCCGGCCTGGCCCACCTTTTCCTCTCCCTCTTCCCCGCCGCGGGCCTCTTTTCTTTCTTTTTCCCTCCGACCCAGCATGGCCCGTTTCGGCCTGGCCCAGCCCAACCGCCACCTCATCCCCTACCTCCAGCTCACCCGGCCGCCGTCACCTTTCTCTCTCCCGACGGAGCGCTGCCGACGTGGCTGCCGTCTCCTCTCTCTCTCTCTCCGGTCCCTTTCCCCGGCGCTGTAGCCATGTTCCTTGGACGTTAGCAATCTACAGTGTGGTGTACGGGGCGGCGCCGCACCTCTTGACCGAGGAGATAAGGTCCGCCGCCATTGACCGGAGCCGGAGCTTCTCCTCGAAGGAAACCCCCCCTCCGTCGCTATTTAAACTGCTGAGCCCTCTCTCCGCGCCGTCTCTCTCTCCCTTTCCCCGAAGCCACCGCCGCTCCGGGAAACCCTAACCCTAGCCACGCCGCGCGCCACCGTCCGCCGCCGCGCAAGCACGACGCCGGCCGTCCTCCCGGCCTCTTCCCGCTCGTCTCGCGCGCGCGCCGGATTTGCCGCATCGCCGAGCACCTCGCCCGCGAGCACGAGCGCGACGCGCCGCGCTCCTTCTCCTCCCTGTCGAGCGCCACCGCTGCTCTCAGCGCCTCGCCGTCGCCGACGCGTCTCCACTCCCGCGCGTCGTCAATAACCCCTCCAGGTGAACTCGTCGTACCCTACTCCTCCTCCTTGATCTGTCGCGGCGAGCGTTTGGTCGCCGGAGCGCCGTTCCGGCCAACTCCGGCGAGCCGGCGCCGTCTCCCGCGCCGCTCAGCCACCGCCGCCCGCCGCACCCCTCTCCCCTTCGCTGTCAGCCGTCCTATCTCGATCCCACGGCCCAGATTAGGTACCTCTTCGGTATGTGTAACCGGTCCACTGTGGACCAGTGGACCGCGGGCCCTCTGCCGGTCCACGAGCCTGTGGACCCAGTGCATAGATTTTCCAGTAGAAAAATAAATCCAAAAATCCCAGAAATTCCCAGCCTTTGTACATTTTACATATAAGCCCCTCTAGTTTATTCTATTTTTGTTTAGCTCCCTACCTTTTTATAGAAACAACCCTGTATTTTCTATAATTACCTTTTAGTCCCTACCTTTTTACACCAAGGTCCCTAAACTTCTTCTTAATTGCAAATAGGTCCCTAGAATCTTTCTGTAATTACAAGCAAGCCCTTGGAATCTTTAAACGCCTATATCTTTTCCATCCTAGCTCTGTTTTGAGTGATTCTTGCGCTCACGCGTTCGTAGAAACGCGAAGTACCTCATGGTACTGTTCTTGAAACCATAGAAGGTATCTACAACCATCAATACCCTAAATTCCTCTCTCACCCGACAAATCCCATCTCGATAAATCATTCGCCGCTAATCTCGCATAACCCAAATTATTTTTCACCTTTTAGTGTCGAATTTGACCAATCTCGCCGTGTCCTTCGACATATTCTCTACCACCCCAACCAAGCTTCAACTCTAACCTAGCTCAGCTAATGCTCAATCAACCTATTCAAATATTGCCACCGATCAAAACCTAACCTTATCGATTTACCGATCTTATTTATATTTGATCTTTCACTGAATCTTATTGGAATTGCTGCTCATTGCTATTTCAACTGCAACCATGCATTCATATCATGCATGCATGCCTAGATTTATATACGTATCTGCATTTGTACATTCTCTTTTCCAACCACTCATGTTCTTTAATAGAAATAACTTAGAGTTTATATAATAGATATGCACGCAATCACCATCAAGGAAGCATGTGCATCTCATCATCCTCACTCTAAGGTTTCAGTAAAGCTTCATGTCAAACCCTGCACCTTGCTCCTTTTAAGAGAACCTAGATAATTAATAGCTTATAAGGGCATGAATATAACTTGTAATAAATAATCTTTCATAAATAAATATGCATTGCATAAACATAGCCATTTTTTCTTGGAGTTTTATCGATTCTTATTGGAGTTAATTGGATCTTATTTGGCTCTTTTCGTTCTTTATTTCTTTTGCGGTAGTTTGTTTATACGGTATGTTTCTATGCGCTAGCTTACCCGAGATTCAAGGAAGATCCAATCATCAAGGACGAGCCGAAGAATTCAAGCCCAAGGACAAGTCGGAAGATACAAGCTTTGAGGAAGGACTCGAAGACATCGACTTCGACAAAAGAGCTTGAAGATCTAGAAGCTGAAGATTAAGATAGCGTTTTTCATGCAAGCTCTACTTCTACTTGATCATGATTGAACCTACTGTTTTCGCAATGCACCTATATTGCCTGTTCTCGTACTATGCATTACTTGTTATTTTACTGATTGTGTAGTTACAGTCCTATTTGCTTTCTGATATTAATGCCATTATTTAGGCATTAATACATGAATCCTTGTTTACCCTTGATTACCTGTCACCTTGATAACCTTAGGATAGTTCCATTATTTCAATGATGGCACGTCCACCTTGTTACTAGATTGATTAGGACTCCTTGCAATGTATCTACATTGCCACACCTTACTCATATATATACTTTTACAAATGTGTGAAATGAGTTTGGTGGTGTGCGTGATACTTGGGGTTGGGAGTAGCACAACCGTGTTAGGTGATGATGATGGAGACAGTGATGGGATGGTTGGATTGCGGGCAAGGGCATTAGTAAGTGATTGATGGCGTGATGAATAGTCCCCTAGTGTGGGACACATGGTGCTTGCCGGCCACATAAGGACCGGTTCATTCAACCTTTAACAAGATGATTCCCGTACAACCACGGAACCTGATATGAGCAGGACTTACCCTACCTTCTTGGTGCCTACCACTTTGATTCACCTGGAGGGCAGTAGCGCAAACGAGCAACCAGGAGAAGACTCCGGAGTTTGTAGTGCTTAGGAGTTCTGGCCTGTGATCCCCACATCAATGTGCAGTGGGTCTGCATGATGACTATTATAGTCTCATGAAAAGCCTCTGGGTTGGTTCGTAGGTGGCATTGTATGTGGTACTCGGAGAAGATGGATTGAGCGTTATGTTACTCTCCGATCAAGAGTGCATAGCCTGTGAGGAAAGATGTACAACCTTTGCAGAGTGTAAAATTCATCCGGATGGACGTTGTCACGGCATATGACGCATCTATGTTGAGTTCGATATGATTAGCCACCTCTCATTCCTTGAAGGGTGCGTGAGCAGTAGTCTGCTCGTGTTTTGGAAATGATGGCAAGTGTGCCGGGTCGGTATGATCATTGAGGTCAGAAGGCCCAACTAAAACTTGGGAACTGGCGGGAATGCTTCATACTCCCCCAGGGCCAACCAACTAAAATATTGACAGTTACTTCTACTTTATCTAAGAATTCCTTCACTTGCTCTAGCGAACCTTGCATAAAACTTGCTTGTTGCAAATGAACCATACAGCCTATTCCTTGCTAAGACCAAATATGCAAGTATATATACCCTTGTGTAGGGTAGAGCTTGCTGAGTACCTTATGTACTCACGTGTTTGCAATTGTTGGTTTAGAAGGAGAAGACTTTGTAGAAGACAACGACGATTGGGTTTTCGGTTCTGCTTCTCAAATTTGCTTGTGGCATTTAGGCCATGGTTTCCGCTGTCTGCTTCACACCGTTAGTCGGTCGTATTGACTTGGATAGTTTTGAATCTTTGTCGTACCGCCACTAAGAGTCTTATATCAGGTATTTTACTTATTTTATCTATTCGAAGTATGCTTTCGATTATCATATCTGTGTTCTTATGCGTATCAGCTACTGATCTAGGAACTGATACAGGATGTACAGCAGATTTTAAAAATGGGGTCTGACACCTGTAACTAGCGCCTGCTGTCTTTGACAGACAGAAGATGTGGGCTTTGGAAGGAAGACGATGCATGTGTTTGAGCGTGTGAGATTTTGGAGAGAAACAAACAAGAGGTACTCTTCCGAGGCCAATGTACCGCGCATGATGACACAGTGCGCCTGCGCGAGGCCCAGAGGTGCTCCGCGGCGACGGCGACCGTCGCGGTCAGGCACCTCGTGGCCGTTGGCACGTCGCGGCGAGCTCGCCGTACTGGCTCGTCACCCACGCCTCCGGCCTGCGCCGGGGCGACGAGAGCCCACGACGATCTTCCGCGTGACGACCCGGCTGCATGGGCGACGCCTCCGGAGGTTTATGCGGAGGCGCAGGCATCGGCGTGCGCACGGATGACGACCCGATGATGGAAGGGGACACCAACACGGGAGGCACCTCAGGAGCCCCAACGGTGAGGGTGCTCCTGGGAGGCGCCGCATCCTTTGCTGCCGGCCATGGTGCCTCCTCACAAACACGGCGTCCGAAGGTTGCCTCTGCTGCGACCATAGCCACCAATACCATGAATTGCTTGCTTGTTAGGAGCTTAGGAAGACAAGTTTGCCATACGGGAATGCATTCCGTCCGACCAAGAGTTGTGGAGCGCTCCAGTCTGGCAGCCTCCAAGGTGAAGGCAGCTTGCATTCCAGTCTTGGTTGTGTGTTCGCATTTATTTATTTATTTATTTTGTTCCTGAAAGGAATGGAGGTGAGCTTTGCCTTACTGCAGAGTGCAGATTCAGAATAGTAAAAAGAGACAGAATACTAAATGGCAAACAGACAATAATATCGAGATAACTAAACATTCGAGCTGCTTAATTAGCTACACTAGCCTATCAACCCGTGCATCTGCATAGGCTAGTTTTTTCATGGCGCTAATTAACTACAGTACATGTTTTTTTTAGATAATGGGAAAAGGTTTTTTGACCTTTTGCATCTTTGATGCATTCAACCCAAAGTTACAAAACAGTATCACATCGTTTCAAGATCAAAGGCATCATGCCAAGTTCAAAGAGAATAAAGAGTCTTGTAGAGATTTAATTTGGACGCCATTCTTGTTATGGATCAGCCCTCATATATTGGGTTGTCTGGAAACTAAGGAGAAATAATGCGCCAAGTATTTTAATATTGCCTTAAAGAGTAAATATAGTTATAACACATTATACATTAAATAGATGAATGCATGATACATGTATATGACAACTACCAGGTCCTCATAGACATATGTAGATGTGTAGTAATGTGACTAATTAAAAACCGAAAGGAGTATTCCAATCAGTGACTTGTTGTGACAATTGAAACACATTTTATACAGAAACGTGAATATTACACGGTGGTGTCTACAAAATTTGCATATCATGAAACAATTGTTCCAGTCATATGAATTTAAACTAAATAATAAACATAATGCACACCAAACTTTTACAATTGGAACTATAGGAAACGACATCTATATATTTAAATTCAGGGAATACAATTTTTTAAATATGTATTAGTAATATAGCAAGCTAACTTCATGCTCAAGCAGAAAAAATACAATATTTTCTATGATGCATATTGCCGATATTTCTATGATCAAGCAGAAAAATACAATGTATTTAGGTAATCAGCTAGCTAAATTATCATACATTTCAGTATGCTCAACTAAGTTGCATCTGTTGTTTGCAAAATTAAAAGCATTATTGAATACTCGATAATTAACAGTTAGTTCTTATTTCCAAATAGTACTACTTTGGAGGGAAACAGCCAGTATACATGTCAAGATTCGTAACTGTAATGCTTGATTATTTTAAAAAATTATTTCCCAAATTTACTGTAACATCACTTGTATAAACTTACGGAGCCTTGAACAAACATGAGCATGCATTAGACACTCACCTTTACTCTCCATAGCTATAGTGTGCAGTAGTGCTTAATTCTTTGTTAGGCAGGATCTTCGAGATGAAAAGAATGGTATATGAATTGAAAAACTTTGGTTATAACTTGCAGTACTCCTGTGACACCAAACATACTATGTCGCGGCAAATCCAGGCCATTGGTTCCGTTCGGCAGAAAGAAAGCGAACTCCACACCTTTTCTTCTAGTTGCCTTTGCTTTGTGACGTACGTGTCTCACGCCAAAGTGGACGATGAGTTTGACGCGCTGCAGGAATATAGCGCGCGAGCAACCAAACGGCAATGCAGGTGTACCATTTGCAAAGCGTGCAAGCGGGAGAAGCAAGGCAAGGCAGTGCAGATGGAGACATGGAGTGTGTATATTGCTGCATGTAGCTCCTGTTATCTTTGACTCAGAAGAGGATGTGGGTTCTGGAAGACGATGCATGTGTCTGAGTGTGTGAGATTTTGAGAGAAACAAACGAGAGGTATCCGTCCCAGGCCAACGACCCGCATATGCGGATGCAGTGCGCCTGCGCGAGGCCCAAGCAGAGGTGCTCCGCGGCGACGGCGGCCGTCGCGGTCAAGCACCTCGCGGCCGTTGGCACGTCGCGGCGAGCTCGCCGTACTGGCTCGTGAACCGCCTCCGGCCTGCGCCGTGGCAGCGAGCCCAGGACGACCGCCCGCGTGACGATCCGGACAGGGCGGCGCCTCCGGAGGGTCATGCGGTTGGGGAGGAGGCGCACGGATGACAATCCGGTGATGGAAGGGGGCACGAACACGGGAGGCACGTCTGGAGTCCGGCACGGCGGCGGGGCAGAACCGCAGACATCGGCGACACGAGCTGCACGGGACACTGCGCTCCTCGGCCTCTGGTGCCGGCTACGGTGCCTCCTCACAAACAGGGCGTCCGACGGTTGCCTCTCCTGCGACCAATATCATGAATTGTTTGCTTGCTAGGAGCCTAGAAATACAAGTTTGCCATATGGTAATGCAATTCCGTCCGGCCAAGAGTTGTGGCCAACCTCCAAGGTGAGGGGAGGGCGGCTTGCCTTCCAGTCGGCTAAACTCTTAAATATAAAGTGATAAGGCATTAGGCACGAGTCTGTATTCGCTTTTTTATTATTATTATTTTGGGTTCCTGAAAGGAATGGAAGTGAGCTCTGCCTTACCGCAGAGTGCAGGTAGATAGCAGTAATTAGTTACCTAGTGTCTTTTTTTTTCGAATTAGTTACCTACTGTCGAATCCTCTTGCCGTCTAGCGCTGTTGAGCGTCAGCTACGCAAGGCCATCGTTCCAAAAAAAAAGAAAAAAAACTGTTTATCCTGTTTCAGAATTGGACACCGAATTTACCGGGTTGGATGCGACGATGGAACTGAAACGGCAATCAAAACAGAAGAACTGAAACAATTCGAGGTGAATGAAAGAAAAGAAAATAAGTTTAATGCTACTTAGCGAACGAACTCCAATGCCGATGCGCACAGGACGAAGCGGAACTACGGTATGAACGAAAACCAGATTGAAGTTGAAAATCCGACGTGTCGTAGTACTTTGTCTCTTTCCAGCCAGCCCACAGAATGCCCGTCCAGGTCGATCGATCGCCCGTTTGCGTTTCCCATCCGCTCTGGGTCTGGGGCAACGGGATGATCTGGCCCGTAATTCTTCCTTATCTCACGCCGAAGTCGATGATGAAGTTGTCTAGTTGAGCTGCAGAGGTACGTGGCACGTGAGCAACCAAATGGCAATGCAGGTGAATCATCTGCACAGCATGCAGGGGGAGAAGCGACGCGGTGAAGATGGAGCCTGTGTGTATATATACCTCGGTTATTAGCTACTATTGCCATCCTGTAGACAGAAGATGTGGAAGACCGTGGATGCCTCTAATTTCATGTGTGAGATTTTGGAGAGAAACAAACAGGAGGTACTCTATCGCGCCTGACAACCTATATGTGGGGATGCGGTGCTCTTGTGCGACAGCCTGCGTGAAGATCCGAACAGGGGCGGCAGCTCAGGCTCAGGGGCGACCGCGTTGGTGGAGTGCTTGCCTGCGGTGTGTTAAGTTGCATGCACCAACCAGTTTACCCAAAAGCCTAAGCTGATGGGGAAAGGTGGGCAATTCACTTATGGTTCAACACTCCCCCTCACGTGCAGCTCTCGTGGGCGCAAACGTGGAAATAGAGCGGCGCAGCGGAATATGCGGTCACCAGGACTTGAACTCAAGACCTCTGGCTCGATACCATGTTAAATTGCATGCACCAACCAGTTTACCCAAAAGCCTAAGCTGATGGGGAAAGGTGGGCAATTCACTTATGGTTCAACACGGTGGCATCCCAAACAGGAGCGGCACCTGTCTCTGTCCAACAATATGGCGGTGGGCCTGGAGCAGGGCGCAGGCGTCGGTGCCAACAGAATGTGGCCTGGCGAGGGGAGGTGACCTGTACAGGGTCAGTTGCGGACGGTGTACGGAGACGCGGAAGCCAACGACGACACCCGGTTGGCCACACGTTTGGGTACCGTACGTCGATGTCGGTCTATGTCGCCTATGTACTACCTCCATCCCACAATGCATGTCGTTTTAGCCAAAACGATTTTTCCCACAATAGCTGTCGCCTGCCGCTTCATGGCCCACGCCCCGACTGATCCCACGCAGCGGTCGGTCGTCCTCCACCACAAAAAAAGGAAAAAAAAATATCTCGGTCTTTCCTCCTCCTGTCTCCAAGCGAACGAAATCCCCTCCCCAACCCGGCCAAATCCTCGTCCTCGGTCCTCCCCGGCCAAATCCTCGTCCTCTCCGACCAAATCCCCTCCCTCCCTTCACTCCCCACCAAATCTCCCTCTCTCCCCGGTCAAATCATCATCGATCTGCATCGGCGGCGAGCTGCAGATCGACAGCCGTACCCGGCGCGCAGGAAGGGATTGCCGACCCACGCGAGCTCTCCGTGTCCGGATGCGCGTGGCGGCGTCCTCGCCCAGGCAGCCGAGCGCCGTGGCGCCTGCGTACGAGCTTCTCGGTGCGTGTCCCCGGCTGGCCGCGCGACTACTCCTCGGCTCGCACGGACGTCGCGCGGACGAGCTCCTCCGGGGACGGCGGAGGCGACCCGTGCTGCATGAGCGGAATGGGGACGCTCGTGGCCTTCTCCATCGGCCAGCAAGCCAGGCGGCTCGGGCACGGCCGCACGGGTGGCGTCCAAGGCCTGCGCGACGGCCTTGGCTAGTTGCGCAGAGGAGATTTTTTTTTTCTTGAGACTTGTTGAGCGGAGGAACGGGCGAGCTGTTCCGCGAGGAGGAAGAGCGGCGTGGTGATCGAGAAATTCGTCTGATTAAATGAGGGCAGAAGTGTCATTTTCCCTTTGCGTTGTTTCCGCTCCCTCCTCCCAGAACGACAACTATTCAGGGAAGGAGGGAGTAGTTTGCATCGGCCGTAGCCTCTTATGGGGTCAGGGCCGGGTACTTTTTCCTATTATCTAAAAAAAATGTAGTTTGCATACAAGCTGTTGGTCCATACAGTTTTTGTTTCTCGCTTTTGTTCTCGCACCACTGGAACAAGTCAAGAACGGAGGAAAAAAATAGTATTCGAGCTAGTTAGTGAACTTCAAAGGGCTGTCTCGCTCATCGCTGTGTACTGCTCTCTATTGATACAATTCTTCAGAAACACTAAGCCAGGTTCCAAGTTCCAACAGAGATAGATACGCGTGGATGTCCTTGATACTCCGTGTGTGAGAACCTTGAACGATGCGCAATGTGTGTGCCTGCAGGCAGGCACTTGATACTGAAAATTTCTAGCATCTAATCCTTCACTTACATCACTTGGGTAGCTTCACTTGCGCTAGTAGAAATTTTTCAATTTCTAGCAGGAAAATGGAAATCACTACACTGCCTTCTTGTTATCTGTCAAGGTGGAGACGCACCCGAAGTATCTGTCGCACAAGAGCCTAGCACGAGTGCAAAAGTCGATGACGAGTCGAAGATGCGGGTACAAAGAACGTGAGCAACCGAATGGCAATGCAGGTGAATCATCAGCACAGCATGCGAGTCAGTGCAGATGGAGAGAATTTATACACACCACAGTAACATATCCGGTAGACAGAAGACTAGAAGAGGTTGATTGTGGGAGACCATATTTTTCGTTAGTTTGTGTCAGATTTTGGAGGGAAACAAAGAAGAGGTACTCGTCGGCGGCTACCAACCCCTACATGGAGCAGCAGTCCGCCTGCACCCACCCCAAGCAGAGGTTATCGCCGACGGCAGACGTCTCGCGCCCGTTGGCATGGCCAGGCGTCTCGAGGCCTGCCAGACGTCTCGCAGCCGCAATGAGGCCCGGCTCTTGAAAGGTCGGAACTTGCTAACGTAGAAGTTGACTGCAATATATAGGAGGAGGCCCAGTCACTTCAAACTACTTCGGTTTCTGCAGGTCGGCAATAAGCTCATTAACCTCCGTTAGCAATCCTCCATGCCGCCAAATTCCATCTCCCCGCACTAAAATTGTTAATACATAACAGTGGTTGAAAGAGCACCCTTTGTGGTGTTGTTCCGACCCGCACTCGCACCAGTATACTCCCCATGAGCTCACGAAACCAGCAAATCAAGAAATAGATAAATGATAAGCGCTCCTAGCATGAGTTTTGAACACACTTACTCTCGTGGGCCAACAACGTATTTTTTTCACCGAGATCTAACAGAGTTTGGTCAGCAAGATAGTACACAGTAGCACAGATGAAAGATGAAACACACCACTTCACATGATCATTAAGAGCTTTGCTGGCCTGTTGCGGTGATCAAAGGCGAACTTGGTCTTAGAAATTAAAGAGCAGGGGACAGAAAGTTCTCAAAGGTGGCAGCCACTGCTGCAGCACTCAGGCATGATTATGGACGTACCCCGAATCCTTTCATATGACGAAAAGAAAAAAAATACTGCGCCCCCAACGCAAGAAACAGAACGACAGTCAACGCTGCGAATTGCTTGTTGGATCTCTTTATATAGTCTTCAATGGCTTGGTCTTTAACGGACCTGCAGGTCAGGAGATGACCGAAAAAAAAAAATACACGTTCAGATCAAAATTAAGGAGCAGTTAAATGGATCAGATCATGTATATATATGGCCGGCTTACTTTTCTGTGTTTGACTTTGAGAGCAGATCGAGTAGCTCTTTGTTCTCTTGGGAACATTGTTTAACCAACGTGAGCAGGCGGATCAACTCTTCTTTCTTCTCCTTGATTTGCTGCTCAAGACTCACAGCAGGGTCCACGTTATTGACTTGAGACACCGCGCTCGCAGTATTGCACTGAAAGAAAAAAAAAAAGGAATCTGTATTAGAACCGTGACCGGAGGTGTTCAGGGAAAACAAAATCAGACTATGCTGCTACGTAACGCAGGCGGGAAGAGCAACGAAGATATGATGCATATATACCTTATCGTTTGGTGGATGTGAAGCACTAGATGAGGCGTACAGGCGGTAAACGCTGGGCTGGGGCGGCATCTTGCCATGGACAAGCCCTGGCAGCAGCCGTGGTTCCCTGTGATTTGTTGGTGGACCGGCGGAAGCGGCGGAGAAGCAGCTGAACCGGCGATAGGAGGAGCCGAACGACATCTCGCCGCGGGTGAGCAGCAGCCGCCCCGTGGCTCCTCCCCGAGAGCACGAGCGCTGAGCGCCGGATACGGGCGCTCCAGGACGCGACCGCAGACCCTCCTCGCCGCATGTCGAAGCGCCGCCATCGATCGGCGATCTCTCTCTCTCTCTCTCTCTGATCTGGGTGTTCTTCCTCTTTGTCGCTTTTTGTATTCGCCCTGATTATTGTGGTTGGAGTTATCTCAGATCCGTAATAAGTTCCTGAAGTTATTCCGAACGTTCCAAGTTCCAACAAAACTAGATCGGAAAAATAATAAAATATACGTGCTGCATACGAAATCGAGTTGTTGGAATCTAAATAAGCCAGGCAGGACACTGCCATAAAACGGCCTGGACGTACGAGACGTCTGCGGCAGGGTCTCTCCGCCCGGCCGGTCGGTATGATGCGGAGCGACTGGGCGGGCCTCGGGGACGGGCCGGCGAGCCTGGCCGCGACGACGTGGCAGGCTACATCCGCTTCCGAGCCGTGTGCCGTTCGTGCATGGAGGCGGTGCAGCGACGATCCCCGCACGAGCCGCGGCGTTCTCGAGGACCCCCGGCTCCGTCCCCGTCAATGGATCATTGCTCGTCGGAGAGCGAGAGAACCTCACCCTGGCAGTGCATCCGCCGTGTGGACGTTCCGTGGACGTTCCGCGCCCCACTGCACCCGACGCCGCTTCCTGAATGTCTCCACCGGGCAGTGCTGCATCCACGTACGTGGACGTTCCGGAGCTCGGCTGCCACGGCGTGCTCCCATCCGCCGCCGCCGCCGACGGCCTCCTCTTCCTCCTCTGCGGCGCCACCGGCGCCGTACGTCCGGCTGCTCAACCCGCTCACGCGCCAAGCGGCGGAGCTCCCGCGCGCCCCTCATCATCGCCACCGCCGGCCTGCACAAACTTGGCCGCGGCGGCTGCGTCATCGGCGGCGGCGCGGGCCTCGCGAACGACTGCACCGTGCTGCTCAATTTCCACGGCGAGGTGGCCTTCGTCAGGACCGGCGTCGACGAGCGGTGGGTGCCGCTGCGGCTGCTCGACGACACCACCACTGCGCACCAGCTCACGCCGAACGTGTTCTTCGCCGGCCGCTTCTACGGCGTCGCTAAAGAGGCCAGCGCCATCGTGACGGTGGACGTGAACAACGGAGAGGCGACCAACTTGCGCCGCGACTGCTGGTGGAGGTTGCCAAGCTGGGCATGTCATTGAAGGGGATGGGCGAAAAGACCGTGCACCTGGTGGACAACGATGGGGAGCTCATGCTGCTGCAACGACTCGCCGAGTCTGCCGTGGTGACAGGAGTTGGCGGACGTATAGGTACAAGGCGTACCGGGTAGACTTGGAAGCGAGGAAGGTGACGGCCCATATGCATGACGGCGGCCTCGGCGGTCGTGCGTACGTGTTCATTGGACGACGCCGTGCGCTCTCCGTGTCGCCCCAGGCTTTCCCCTCCATCGACGCCGACTGCCTCTACCCAGGTCTCGGCTTGATTGAGAGGGGTGGCAAGCACCAGATTGGCGCCTACCGTATCGGCGACGGTAGCACCGAATCCTTCAGTTATCACAGCTGGAAAGCCTTGCCACAGCGCTGGAGCATTGCAGATTGTCTGGCTGTTTATGTAAGCGACCAGTTCCGTTTCGAGAAGAACAGAGATTTGCTCCTTCTCAGGTGATTGAGATTTCGTATATCTGTCACATTTTCGGAATAATGAAAACATACTACTGGAACAATGTAACCACACTGTTGAAACAACAAAACTGTACTGCTGGAACAATTTCGTTTTTTTCAAAGAACTTTTTTTTTGCACAAATGATGAAAAATTGGGTGGTTGGATCAAAATGGAATGGCTCGAAAAAGTGACTGAGAGATTAGCAAAATCTTAGCCACCTGAGAATGAGATATCTTCACAAGAAAAACATCTAGGAGGAAGTATGCGTCTTGGTTTCTAGACCCCCTTGCAACTCTGAGTATGAAGTAAAAAGCATAGAATCGACATATAAATTCTGTACTTATGTTAAGTAGTGTCTCAATGAATCTATAGTTTTGCGATTGTTTTATCGAACAACCCCTGTAGTCTTGTTTCATTTGCCGTCCACCCAGCTGAGTTAGTTCCCTCTAATGGAGCTTAGTTTAAAAAAAAAACACTCTTGGGCAGATTATGGATTATCACAAAATGTGGAGGTCCAGATTTTATATGCTGCAGCTTACAGTCAACTTATAGTAATCCCAAGTTGCAACTGTAACAAACAGACCCGTAGCTCGTTGTAGTAATGATTTTTGCATAAAAATATGGTAAGTCTACAGTATAACATATTTTTTAGAACTAGGTCAATATTCCGGCGCAATGGAATGACGAGCCCCAGGATTCTTCGGTTGGTGTATATATCTCGCGCCAAACTCGACGATGAGTTTGAAGCTGCCGGCCGGTTCATAGCACATGAGCAACCAAATGGCAATGCAGGTGAGCCATCCGCACAGCATGCACGGGGAGAAGCGAGGCAGTGCAGATGCAGAGGATATATATACCTCAGCTAGCTACTGCTACCCCGTACACGCAGAAGATATGGAAGATGACATTTTTGTTTCTGAGTGTATGAGATTTTGGAGAGAAACAAAGGGGAGGAACTCATAACAGGCCACAAGCCAAACTAGGGACGCAGTACGCCTGCGCGCGCCCCACGCAGAGACGCTTCGCATATTCAGCGACTTATCAGGCCGGGGCAGGGGCGACGAGCCCCCGGCGCGAAGCGGGAGGGGTCGCAGAACCCATTTGCTTTTGCAGATCGAGTGTGGGACGCATGAATAAAGAAGCACCTAGACCAACAGTATATAACTGTCATGACAAAATCGACTTGGTTAAATGGCTCCAACGGCTACCTCACCCACCCCCAACCTCCACCGCCGCGCCCAAGCCGCCGGCGACGCCGCCGGCGTTTCTCCCCAGCTGTCAAGCTCAGCTAGCCAACGCTCCACTCCTCCCTCGCCTGCCCCATCACCTGCAACTGTTGATAGCCTCGAGCAGCTTGACCTCAACTACATCTCAAGCCCGGAGCCATCATCACCTCCAAGCCTAACAGAGCGGCTGGAACGCCACAATCCGCTACCCAGCTGCAAGCACCAGGAGAAGTTCCGTGCGGAAGAAGCTCCGACCAAGCCAAGGATCAGATCCGTGCTGGTACAACCTGAAGGGAAGGCTTCTTACAAGGAAGCTCTGCTCCGCCCCACATGGCACTCGCAGGAGAGGACCAAGAAGCAGAGTAGAAGCTTTCAAGAGGAAGGATGGAAGGAGGTCAAGAGTAGGTATTGGTGGCGCAAGGGAAGCTCCACCATAAAGAAGAGCCATAGCAGGAGAGTGCAACAGCAAGGAGGAAGGACTGTGGAGCACAGTCCACAAGCAGAAAGTTTCAGAGAAGAGTTTCTCAGAAGAACCTTTGGGAGATGCTACAATTGCTTGGCGCGTGATCACAGAATTGCGGAATGCAGGGACCCCCCCAAATGCCTTGTTTGTTCCCACTCTGGCCACAAAGCAAAGCAGTGTAGATCCAGAGCATCAGCAGCAGACAAACCTTTTGCAGCAGCAGATCGCTCGAAACCAGACAAAGAAACAAGCAAACACAACACCCGCAAGAGCAGCCCAGCGATTTCTTCTCTGGTACCGCCGGCCAAATCTGTCGCCGCCGCCGGAAAAGAAGCAAGAGCCGTGGAAAACCTCATCCCGGGTGCGCCGCACAAAAGACCTGAGCGTGTGAACGTCTGTGCGGCGCGCTCTGCGGACCTTGCGGCCGCGGAGCGGGACTTGGGCCGCCGCGCTCTCATCGCCGTGCCAATCGAGGAGAACCTCAGCATCTCGTGCAAGGCGCTGGCGGAAAGCTTGGCGCAGAAGTTCCAATTCCAGCAGCTGGACGTGGAGGTGTCCATGCTCACCAAGAACACCTTCCTTATCTGCCTCGGTGACCTGCAGCAGCGCAGCCAGGTGTTGCAGTCACCGGAGCCGTTTAAAGTGGGGTGTACGGTGGTCAGGTTTCTGCCATGGACCAGGCAGAGCAACGCTGGTGCCGCGACGCTCTTGTACAGAGTTCGCATTTGCATCGAAGGCGTCCCCCGCCATGGCTGGCAAGTGGAGACAATTAAACCTCTCCTTCACCATGTCACCTTCATCGAGGGGATCGACTACTTCAAGCGGAAAGACAAAGAAACGGCCTGCTTCATACTTTGGGTGTGGACAGCAGCTCCGGATGCTCTGGCCAAGGAGGGCACCATAGAGATTGAAGAGCCGGTGGCGGGCTCACCACCACAGCTGCACTCAGATCCGAGTGGAGAAGGGTCACCGGAGGTCCGCTGCGGCCCGGTCGATCTGCTCAAGTATGATGTCCTGCTGCACATCGACGAGGTATGGGATTATTCACCACTCCCAGCAAGCTCCAGCCGCGGCTGCACCAGCGACATTAGCGGCCTGCCGTCCGACGGTGCGGCGCCATCTTGGCCGCAAGTCCATTACCACACATGGTACCTCGGATACAAAGATGGCTGCCGCCCGGCCCCAAAGCCGCCAGTGCAAAGCAGGCTAGGAGTCCGTGGGGATGACGGTGACATCGAGCCGGAGGATGGAAGAAGAGGAAGGGCGGCCAAGCCGGGGGGCGGCCATGACTGGATCAGAGGTGCCCCGGCGTACAACCTGCACCTAGGCGACTCCAGTCGGCAAGAAGGAAGACGAGATCAGGAGCAACAAGGGGGTCGCAGGGATGGCCGCCGCCGTCAGGCGCCACCCGCACCTCCCGAGGCCGGTGATGTGGGCCATCTGAAGCATTCAATGGTGTGGCCGTTGAGGAGCATTCATGGTCAACCACCAAGTGGGCCAGACGCGGGAAGCTTCGACTTCATGGAGCAGCTGACAAACACGTCGCCCCAGGCGCGTGGGTGGACCCCATGGAGGAGGAAGCCGCGCAAGCGCAGCTGGAGCTGAGCCAAACGGCGTACTCTCTGCTGCCAGTGGCAAGCCAACGTGAGAGCCCAATGGAGATGAGCCACGCAATGTGTGAAGGGGAGGGCCTAGTACAAGATGCATCAAGCCCTATAGAGGAAAACAACGGCGTGCAAATTGGAGAGGAGGCCAACAAGGAAGCCCAAGGTCAGCCTGCTCCCACACTCAGCCAACCTCACGAAAATGAACCAGGATGCAATCTGTTGCCGGAAAAAGAACAGAGGCTGCAGCCGGTAGTGCCGCGGCAAGAAGAGCAACTAGAAGCACTAGAAGACCAACACCAAATCGACCCACAAATGAAAATAAAAGAGTAGCGCAGCAAGTGCAACACTTTATAAGAAGCATATCCAAAGAGCTCCCGTCCCCGCACTTCAGAGGCCACAAGAGCAGCAGAAAAACAAGAAGGCACCAAAGCAAAAGAGAAACAGGCCACCAGCGCAATGGACACACCTAAAGAAGTGAAAGAATAGCGAGCAGGACGAAGGGAAGGAAGTACAAGACGATGGAAGCACAGGCAGTAGAACTAGTCATAAAGAAATGTGGGCTGCTAACTGGAGATCAAGACATGGACTTAACAACTGAACAACTCACTGAGCAATTCGCCCAGCCACTGACAAAGGAAATGGTGAATGAGTTGCGTGATGTTTTTGGCCTCAAAAACAAGGAGCCGGACTTCCGTGACGTGCTGGCGGCCCATGCGGATGAATAGAAGAAGCTGCCAGAAGCTGGAAGGGGAAGGAGCTCAAGATTTATTAATGTTAAAAGGTTTTTTCCATTTTGTGTTAGGGGAAATACCGAGTGTGGCAGGTGGCCCAGAATCCAGCAGCGTGATGAGGGATGCATACATACACTCAATGTCCAACTGCTGCTGGTTATCTTATTTATATAAAGTGCCTGAGGCACTGGATAATGGGCTCGAGACACTACCTTTTGCACAATGAATGATCAGAATTGCATTTGTTTCAACTGGAACGTCAGAGGTCTAAATAACACAGCGAGAAGGAAAGTGGTTCAAGATTTCGTGCAAGACACAGGAAGCACAATCAGCAGCCTGCAGGAAACCAAGCTCGCACACATTGATGAGGCTGTAGTACAGGAAACCCTTGGACAACAGTTCACACAACATTTCGCTTATCTACCAGCTCAAGGCACCAGAGGTGGAGTTCTAGTGGCTGTTCATAAAGACCGCTATAAAATAAAAAGAATAGTAACAAAGCAGCACTCCATTTCAGTCCTGATCGAAGCAACAACCTCGCCGATTGAATGGTGGATCACAGCAGTTTATGGCCCGCAAGAGGATCAAGAGAAGCTCGAATTTCTGCAGGAAATGAGGCAGGTCAAGCAGGAAGTGGGAGAGAAGTGGCTAATTATTGGAGACTTTAATATGATTCTCCACGCACAAGATAAAAGCACGGCACACATTAACAGGAGGATAATGGAAGCATTCAGAAAAGCAGTCAATGACTTGGAAATCAGGGAAATACGCTTGCAAGGAGAAAATATACATGGACTAATGACCACACACTATCAAGAATCGACAGAGCTTTTTGTACAAATGAGTGGGAGCTCATGCTGCCTAACTGCATGCTCAGTGCCGTTTCGTCAATGGTGTCTGACCATAGCCCATTGCTGCTAGTTGGAGACGTCCAGAAAAAACATACAAGGGTTTCAGGTTCGAATCATTTTGGCCAAAAATTGAGGGATATCAAGAGGTGGTCCAACAATCATGGAATCAGCCGACCAACACTGAAAATAGCTTCCTAAATCTGCACATTAAGCTAGAAAAAACAGCCAAGGAACTGAAAAAGTGGGCAAGGAGTAAGATTGGAAATAATAAACTGCTACTGCAGGTGGCGAAAACGTTGATTGCTATCTTGGACGTTGTTCAAGAATACAGACAGCTAAGTGCAGAGGAAATCAACTTTAAAAGAGAACTCAAGTGCAAGATCCTAGGACTCTCGGCAATAGAAAAGCTAAGACTGAGGCAGAGATCGAGAATGATCAATGTCAAAGCTAGTGAAGCCCACTCTAAGCTCTTCTTCCTTCGGATTAATGGAAGAAAAAGAAAGAATTTCATTCGATCTTTGCAGGGGCAGTCAGGACAGGTGCACACACACCAACAAAAAGAAGAAGTAATATATGAGCACTTCACAAAATTATTGGGAGAACCTGGGCCGAGAACAACAACTCTTGATTGGGAAAAAATTGGAATACCAAGGCAGAATCTGGATCACCTGCAGCTCCCATTCACTGAAGAGGAAATATATGGAGTGGTAAAAGAATTGCCAAATGAAAAATCGCCTGGACCGGATGGATTCATCGGTTTGTTTTTCAAAACAAGCTGGGAAATAATTAAAGAGGACGTACTGCAGGCTGTCAATAGCTTTTTCGACCATCACAGGCACCATTTGAACCTTTTAAATTCAGGGCTCATTGTACTAATCCCAAAGCAAGAAGGGGCAAATACAATGACTGATTTCAGGCCAATAAGTCTCACTCACTGTGTGGCAAAGCTCTTTTCAAAAATTCTAGCAAACAGGTTGGCAAAAGAGCTTGACAAGCTGGTGTCCAGAACTCAAAGTGCATTCATAAAAAAGAGGAGCATTTTGGACAACTTCTTGTACACCCAAAACCTGATCCGTGAAGTGCACAGAGCAAAACTGCCCACTCTTTTCCTAAAATTGGACATTGCAAAGGCTTTTGACACGGTGAGATGGGACTATCTCCTAGAGGTGCTGCAACAAATGGGATTCACCAGAAGATGGAGGGAATGGATTTCAGCCCTGTTGGCATCATCGAACTCATCTGTTTTGCTAAATGGAGTTAGAGGAAAGAGCTTCAGCCACAGAAACGGTTTGAGACAAGGGGACCCTCTCTCCCCTATGCTCTTTATTCTTGCAATGGAACCGCTGCAGAGAATCTTGGCCCTAGCAACAACAGAAGAAAATCTCCTCAAACCAATAAACAACAGAGTTGCAAAACTGAGAATTAGTATGTATGCAGATGATGCTGCAATATTTGCAAACCCAAATAAGGAGGAGATACAAACAATACAACAGATATTGGAAGCCTTCGGAGAAGCATCAGGCCTGAAAATCAACATCAGGAAGTGTGCAGTATACCCAATAAAATGTGAAGGGTTGGACCTAAATGAAATCATGCATCCTTTGCCATGTGAGATTAAAGCATTACCATGCAAGTACCTCGGATTGCCATTGAGTACTAGAAAGCTACGCAAAGGGGAAGTGCAACCACTTATAGATCGAGTCTCAGCAAAACTGCCAATGTGGAAAGGAAAATACCTCGACAAATCAGGTAGACTAAGGCTTGTCAACTCGGTTCTGTCTGCAGTGCCCATCTACCATATGACAGTATTTCCATTAAAGAAGTGGGCTATAAATTGCATAGACAAAATCAGAAGAAGTTTCCTTTGGAAAGGAAGTGAACATGCAAATGGAGGACACTGCCTAGTTAATTGGAGGAGAGTAGCACGGCCAAAGAAACTGGGAGGACTTGGTATACAAAACTTGGAATTTTTTGGAAGAGCACTGAGACTCAGGTGGCTCTGGTTCGAATGGACAGATCAAGAGAGACCATGGGTAGGAACACAAGCACCATGTGACGCGGTAGACAGGCAACTTTTCAGATTAAGCACCACTGTGATCGTAGGAAACGGATGCACGGCAAAATTCTGGCAGTCAAGTTGGCTGCATGGTCAAGCTCCCATGGACATGGCACCAGACTTGTACAAGCTAGCGTACAGGAAAAATAGAACTGTACAACAGGACCTTCAAAATCACCAATGGACTAGAGGCTTGCTGCGAATGACAACCACTGACCAAATGGCACAATTCATCATGCTGTGGGGAATGATAGAAGAGGTTCAGCTCAATGATCAGCCTGACCAGATAAAGTGGAACTGGACTCCGCACGGCCATTACACAGCAAAGTCTGCCTACCTCGTGCAGTTCAGAGGCACATATAACACATTTGACGCGAATAGCATATGGAAGGCACACGCGGAAGGGAAGCATAAATTCTTCGCATGGCTTCTTATGCAGCAAAAAATCCTCACTGCAGACAAGCTACAACTCAGAAACTGGCCGTGTAATCCAATATGTGTACTCTGTCAGCAACAACCGGAGACAGCAATGCATCTCTGCCTACAGTGCCCATACTCCTTGCAAATATGGCACAAAATAAAAGACTGGACAGGAGACATGGTGCAGCCTCCAGAAGTGAACATCAACTCCACCCAGGAGTGGTGGAACAAGGCCATGGCTGCTTCTCCTAAGGAAGCTCGTCGATCCAAAGCAGCTGTAATGATCTATACGGCATGGCACATTTGGAATGAGAGAAATAGAAGGACATTCACCAACACTACAATGGAGCCAATTGGAATAGTTAGAAAAATCAAAGAAGATATGGCTCTGAGAGCAAGAGCATGTGGAGTGCTTCCAGCATATCCACTGCAATTAGAGAGCAACCAACATCAAATGTAATTTGTTTCTACAAACACCATGTAATAACTTCTCTTCTACTTAATGAAAAGGCAGTGCTCCTGCCTAGTTTTCAAAAAAAAAAAAACTGTCATGATGAGCATCAGCTTCGTAGTTTGTTCTTCGGATTGAGCTGATGGCGCTGATCCTTCTGCTGCAAGGGACGCTTCTTGTCTCCAGATCAGTTCACGGCTACTAGCCTACTACAACCACGTACAAGTGCTGCCTCCTGACCAGAAAGCTCATTGTTCTCCTTTTTACAATTATGCAGCGTAGGGAATTTACTGAAGCAATAGGCAGGTGCAGGCAAATTTGTTTTGTAAGCCCGGTGCTTGTCAGTCTCTAAAACTTGTTTCAACTAGGGATAAGTCCATTTCACTATCCTAACTGATAGGATGCCCGTGCGTTGCCACGAATTAAATAAATTGATACCAATAAAATATTATTTTAAGTATCTCAATTGAAATACTCAACACTAAAACTTCAGAAACAATACTAAAGTATGAATGAAAAGATATGACCAGTCATTGTCTGAGGTCCGCATCAATTAAGGGGAGCATGTACCGGACCATCAATTTGTGGTACTGGTCCCCTTAAAGTACCTTTCAATAGCTTCCTCTCGTCTCTTAACGGTTAGATCAGACCAAACGAACGGTTGTTATCATTTTCAAGCGCAATAGCATTTCGACATTGCTGTCTAATGACTGATTACAGTTCTGTGAAAATTATAAATGTGACCATACCCTATTCAGAATGTTCAGTCAACAACAGTAGACAAGCAGGTCCTCGATACTCCTTATGTTCCCTTGAATGATGTATGACCTATTACAATTTGACACTGAAGACGTGCTATATAATCTAACTCACCTCTTTAAGTTCTAAACAAGTACAGCTGTTCTTAAAAAAATGAGTCATTATTTCTAGCAGGAAAGTGAATAGTCCTCTTGCAGAAAGAATCCAGTGAATTCGAACAAGCAAACATTCTCTGTAATCCTAATATTCTTGTGACATGAATCAATCTTTACAACGCACTAAAAAAAAGAAGATAAAACTACAGTTTACACATAAAGGCCGCACTCCACTGTTCTGTTCTTGATCTCAGTCAGTATGGAGCATAGCACGTGAGGGCTTGAAGCTGCTGGGCGGTTCATAGAACGTGAGCAACCAAATGGCAATGCAGGTGAACCATCCGCACAGCATGAATTGCAAGGGGAGAAGCGAGGCATTGCAGATGGAGAGTTTATATATACCTCAGTTAGGTAGTGCTAGCCCGTAGAAAGAAGATGTGGAAGACGCCATTTTTGTTTCAGAGCTATGAGATTTTGGAGAAAACCAAAGAGGAGGAACTAACACCCCTGCACAATCCCTCACTTGGGAACGCAATGCGCCTGCGCGCGCCCCGTGCATAGGTGGTTGGAGGATTCAACGACTTACCAGGCCAGGGCAGGGGCGACGAGCCCGCGACGACCGCCGGCGTGACGCCGTGATGATCCCAACAGAGGCGCCACCTCCGGCTGGCCGGCATAGGTGGCAGCGTTGTTCTTGGCTGGGAGGGGCAAGCCAAACATGAATGGGACATCCGGCCTTCAGCATTGTGACGGGGTTGAAGACGACACAGACACCGACGACGCCCGGTGCGTGGGCGCAGGGCCTCGACGTCGAGTGCGTCGCTCGTGTCACCGCGGCATGTGGTGGCGGCGGACGGCGAAGGTACCCCTGCTGCGAGCTCGAACCGTTGTCAGAGTCTTGGTTGCTTGCTAGGAAAATAGGAAGAAGAGTGTGTGATGCGGACGTGCATTTCTATGCTGGCGCGAATTGTGGAATGTACCAAAGGTGCAGGGGGCTGTCGACGATAGCTACGGACCTAAGGTTCATTGGAGAGAATCACCGTTCTAGCTATTCGGATGAATGAACTGTTATAATAAACTGATAAAGTGACAGGCATGAGTATTGTTTCCTGTGTTCTTCTTTGTGTACGTTTTCTCCTGCAAGGAATGGACGGAGCATCGCCTTAATGTTACTGCAGAGATTCTAGGAAAAAGAGACAGAATAATATCATGATGTTTTGCAGCAGTACTAAAAATTTAATTAAGCTACTAAATGCCGTTCTAAGATCCAAACAAGTTGAGACAGGAAGGTGAAAATTAGGCCTCTTTGGCACAGCTTATAGAGCAGATTTTGCTTCTGCTTATTCATTCCAGCAGCCAAACGCTCGTGATCAAAACAGCTTATAAGCACAACGCTGACACAATCCGTTTCCACTTTCAACTGGCAAGCGGAAGCCTCAAATTCTAGCTTCTTGCGAATTCTACACCTGACGCTGGCCCCACAAAGCCTCCCCCGCCTCAGCATCTCTCTCACACTCCCCTGTCACAGCCGAGCCCACCAACCTTTTGTAACATCTTCTTTGTTTAAAAAATGCATAGACTACAAAATGAACGTCTGAATTTCAAACTAATTATACCGTTGTGATCGTTGCGATAAGATCTTCAAAACTAGACCACACTTGACTATATTTTACAAACTTTTTAAAAAAAGAAAAAGTTCAAATATATCAAACTTGACTATATTTAATTTATTTTTTACAATTATTTTCATTTCAATATGGTATACCAAGTGTGGACAAAGTAGAAACCCAACGGTGGAGATAGATAAGTCATTTCACATGCATAATTCATTTCAGAATAATCTATTTTGCCAAACGGTCTGACTGGATAAGCTGTTTTGACAGAGAATCCAGAAAAAGCCAGAAAATCTGTTTTTCCTCAAAATCCAGTACATATTCTGTTTTTACATAATCCGAAGCCCTGCCAAACAGGCCCTTAGATTGGAGCTGCTTAGTGAACTTTTATGCGCTCTCTCACACCTCACCCCTTACGTAGGTTCAGTGGCTAAATGAAACAGCTGCTCTCTATTGACTGAGATGAGCTTTTTTTTTCTTTGAGATAACTCACTCTATTTGACTGATACATGACACTCATCAAGCAACCCTAGCAGAAGTCGTTTCTGATTCGTTCCGGCCCAAGCCCAATGGAATGAATGATCAGCTCCATGCAGTGGCGGAGTCAGCGGGTAGTCCAGGTAGGCTCAGGACTACCCGGTGCTCGGCGATTTTGCTCAGTCGAAGCACTGTAGGTGCACTGTTTTGCTACCGTTGATACACTGTTTATTACTGTTTAGCCTACTGTTTAGCTGTTGTGCCTACCTAGACTCACTGTTTTGGCTCCGCAATTGCTCCATGCATGATCCTTCCTTTGATATGTCACGCCAAAAGTCGATGGCTGCCGGTTCATAGCTACCACATGAGCAACCAAATGGCAATTGCAGGCGAACCATCTGCACGTACAGCATGCGAGGGAAGAAGCGAGGCAGTGCAGATGGATATACCGCGCGGTTAGCTGCAGTCCGGTACACAGAAAATGTGGAAGACGACATTTTTCTTTCGTGTGTGTGAGATTTTGGAGAGAGACAAACACGATGTACTCGTCCCAGGCCGCAAGCCCTTACACCGGAACGCGGTGCGCCTGCGCGCGCTCCAAGCAGAGGCGCTTCGCGGATTCAACCACTCCTCCAGCATGCTCGCCGGCGACGAGCCGCGACGACCGCCGGCGTGATAATCCGAGCAGGGTCGGCACCTCCGGCCGGGGCACGACGACGGAATTTTGGTGCCTGGATGTGACCTGCAAACCGCACGCGGGGGGAACGTCCTGCCTGCCACATGGCGGCGGGGCCGGAGACGCGGGGCCGGTGCGTGGCACGAGTCTCCGGCACCAGTGGCACGAGTCTCGTGGCACCGCGGCCCCTGGTGCCGGAGACGGTTTCGCTTCACTAAAGGAGTCCGACGGGGAAGCTCTGCTTCTGCTGCAGGCATCGCCACCAAGAATCACATGGTGATCACGGACTTGGATTGTGACCGATTCTTGTTCACGCAGGGAATATCTGGTAGGAATTTATTAGAAAACGAGTACCTAATTTGGATGTGCAATGGTGATCGCTTGCTGGCGGCGGCCTAATCAGCTGTGGAAGTTATTCAAAGGTTGATCGTACCAGACCATTCCATTCCAATCCACTGGGATGAACTCGATCTCAGTAAACTGGTAAAGCGACAGGCATGAGCCCATATTCAAAGTTTTCATATGAGTTTTTTTTTTATTTCAATTTTCTTGAAATGAGTGGAAGGAATTCTGCTTTACCGCAGGTACCATGATAAAGTTTTGTACTATACTAGATAACCTGTCATCAGAAGAAACGCTGCCACATTCAACGGGAGTACTCGCCAAAGACATTTCCAAAATGTTGATCAGGAACCAGATGCGTGGCTTTTACATCACTCAGCTGGAAGAGCACGCGTTTGCAAAGGAGCGACCGTACAATTTCACATGATACACAACTTGCGTTGGCTATCATGGAAGATGGAAGGGTCAGGCCCGGGACTATTCCCTCGGTATCTCACGCCAAAAATCCATGACGAGTTGAAGCTGCATGCAGGTCAACAGTGCGTGAACAATCAAACTACAATGCAGGGAGAAGCGAAGGAGCGCAGACAGGGTGTATCTGTATATATGAGATAATTAAGATATACCATCTCTACTGCTAGGTTTTTATCCCGAACTCCCTCAAAAAGAAAAAAAAAAGGTTCTTATATCCTGAACCGGAGATGCCTAGCCTGAAGCTTCTGAAGAAACCATACTCGCAGCAGGTTCTGTTCGCTCAGGCGGACAAGGAAGCGGTAGATTTCTTAGGTTCGATGCTGGCTCTGTCGATCGCCAAGGTGGTGGTGCTCCTCGACAGGGAGGATGGCAACTTCGGCAGCATGGGAAACCTTTATAAGAGCGTCGACAACCTCGATGCAGCCTACTTCCTGCCCAGCGCGAAGGACAACCTCGATGCAGCCTACTTCCTGCCCAGCGCGAAGGACGTGCTGCTCCACTTGTCGGTCTCCCCGCGGGCCCTGATGAGCACCCACCTCCTGCAGGCCGGTAGTACTGACACGGCCAAGTGCACGACCTGTGGCAGCCACAACAATATTTTTAACAATTTAAACATTATATAAAAATGCCTCTATTTTTTATTAAGGCATTGTATTATGTCTTGTGAAATTGTCACAAATTTTATATAGACATTTGACAAAGTGCCAGTATATTCTTAGTCAATGCATGGCAAGACATTTATGATGCATTTTAGAAAATGCCGCTATGATTGTCTAGAGACAATTTAATAATGCCTCTACTATATAAAAGAATTGCCTCTACTATATAAAAAAACTAGGAGGTGGCCCGCGCATATTGCGCGGCTAGACATGATTATAATATATAGTGTGACATCACCTCCTTCGTGCATACTCCTTCCCGGTTTATATTTCTTGACGTTTAGGATTTAAAATTGCGTCGCCAGACATAGATATAACTAATATATATGTTTAATTGCACGTAAAATTTGGAAAAAAAATATGCTAACATATTTGATATCGACACAAACCTGTCTACCTTATTGAGTGTGGCCCTAGCTTGCCTCCATACTGAAGGTCTTTGCAATCGACTCCCGCTTGATCCTTCTCACGCAGTGAGCTTGCCGGATGCCATAGTGAATATTCTACTTTGCCTTATCTCTTAAGATTTGCCATGCGTCATTCATTCATTTGATGATTTGTCTTACAAATTTGCCAATGGCGGCTAGCCTTCCTTGTACTCGGGACATGTTATGTCTTTATTAATGCTCAATCAGGGTCGCTTGAAATCACCGGTGTATATTGTTCCACATCACGTCAGGTCTGGTGAATATATATACCTCTAGTGATGATCTGATCTGCCTTTGCATTAGCAGAGCGAGGGCAGGGTGAACTGAATCCCTACTATTTACTAATAGGGGTCGTATCCTGAGATGCTTTTGCTTTGTCACCTCCTATAACATGCTAATCGAAACCCATGCTACCCTGTATGGTATATCTCATCTTCCCGTTTATTGAAGGCTCGCCGACGATTGCTCTCAATTCCAGACCCTAGCTTGGCTGGCCTGTAGCAGAACTTCTGATATTCTAGCATCCCACAGTATCACAATATTCTAGACCCGTTTAATCCTCTCGATGTATCATTTTTAAGAAACAGATAGAAACCGCCATTGCTAGTTTAATACCTCTAGCTGCTCATGAATCAGACGATCCAGGTTGGCTCCAAGATACCCAGCACGTTTCATTGGCAATAGCATGCAACTGGTTTTTGTGGCCTGCTTGCAAATGACGTCGATGGTGTGTTGGCAAATCTCAAGCTCAATCGTATAGGAGAATATGATGTTGAAGGAGACCTGTTCTGTCCTTCATACGTATATGTAACTCTCTGTTATAAATTGTACTGCTTTTTTGTCCACCGCCAGTGATATTGTTCGCCGGCGACGTATCTCGGCTCGCGGCGGCGTGTCTTGCGTTTAGTCGTCGTCCTCATCTGCATGGAGGAGCCTCTTTATTGAACTCCTCATGTTCCGATCAACATCTTTCTTGTCTCGTAATCCTGAAACAAATTCCAATCTCCTCGTCTTGCAATATTGAGACAAATTCCGGCCGAACTCCACACGTTCCGATCACTTCACGTTGTTAGGACTCATCACAAAGTCTGTGTGTACACTCGATCATGATCTTTCTATTGCAAAGCAACCACGTTTGCAGCCTTACGGCCACACACGTTTGACTGGAATAGCATCGTCTGCTTGCTCTGCATCTTCTTATACATACATTCTCTGCCAACATTGTTTGTCATGTCAAAAGATCACGTTGCGGCGATCATGACGGCATTGAGGCCTTCGTGGCTACACAGCAATCTGCATGGCATTGAGGCCTTTTGCCACATTGATTTCCTCCACGCTTAATCAAAATCCTCGTCGCAGATTGATCATCGTGCTGCTTCCGACCGAAACCAAATTGTCATCCCTGATTTGACGTCGCCGCTAGATCGGCTTGTATATGGGCACGGCTGTAGGTAAATTGCTTTTTCTAAGCGAGGGGCTGTGGGTTTATAGGGATAGAGTTTTTTTCTAGATGGCTACAAATTAACGCTGAGAGATCAAGTTTGTTACGTACGAAACGCTGCGTCCTGTTTGAGATCTCTTCTTTCGTTATTTTTATTCCGAATTTATGTGGCAGTTTTATTTGACATGGACTCTTTCATCTAATCTTGGCCGTTCAATCTTCATAAAATCCAACGGTTCACATGTTTGTTTTTTTCCTTATTAACGTGGTAATTTCGTGGCCTTGAGAGCGAACGTGGTGGCTTCTTTTTCTCTTCAAATACTAAGATAATAGATAGATTGCCTCTACAAGTCATTTCTCCTATAGTGGTTGTCTTTTTGTAATGAAAAAAAAAGAAAGAAATTAAAGATGCACCTTGTTAGTTGAGGGCGGAGCAGCGCATCCTTCGCGCCGGGCAGGAAGTAGGCTGCATCGAGGTTGTAGACGCTCTTATAAAGGTCTCCCATGCTGCTGATGTTGCCATCCTCCTTGCCGAGGAGCACTACCACCTTGGCGATATGCAGAGCCAGCATCAAAACCAGGAAATCTCTTTTACGAGTTTGGTTTCTTCAGAAGCTTCATGCTAGGCATCTCCGGTTCAGGATAAGAACCTTTTTTTTTTCTTTTTGAGGGAGTTCGGGATAAGAACCTAGCAGTAGCGGCAGTATATCTTAATTATCTCGTAGTATCATCGAGTCGTCAAACCTATTTATATTAGGAATTAGGAACAAAATGCGTGGGCGCGAGTGGACACCGATCGTTCCGTTTCAGCGGACATGCGCAGATGCGGGATCAGCACAGCAAAAGAAGGAAAGGTTTCCGGTGATCCATCCAATGAAAAAGTCATCCAAGTATTGTGCGACCTCGAGATTGACGGATCCTGGCCTTGAGTGATCCCAGGGCGTTATGTAAGCATGCGTCGTCCACGGCTTACCTCCCTCACTGGCTGTGACCTGCAGACCGCACACGGGGGGAACGTCCTGCCTGCCACGTGGCGGCGGGGCTGGAGACGCGGACACCGACGAAGCTGCCTCTGCAGCCATTGCCTCGAGCAAGCGCAATGTTGCAGGAAAGTAGTCAATAGGCATTAAAATAGGAAAAAAATTGTCTCAGGACCGTCCGCAATCGTGAGCTTTGCGGACCCTGTCCTGATTGCCGACGCGTGGAGATCGAACGGAAGCAGCAGGTGGGCTCGATTGGTTTCGGTTCCAGGAAAAACATCAGCTCGGCTCGATTTGTTACGTGATGAGCTGCCGAGAGAGCCGAACAAGGCGCAGCCAGAACAAATCCGCAATTCACATCTGGGCTGACGGCGCTCCTCCCTGGCGGCGACGGCGCTCCACCCTGCGGTGGCGACTGCCGCTGTTCACGACGCTGTCTTCTTCCTCCCCTGGCCGCCATCCACAACCCGGGCGCTCTCCTCTCCACACTGAAGGACACGGTGCGCCTCCCGGTCATGGTCGACGACGGTTGGCGTTTCCTCCTGGCCACCGGCGACGACGGCGGATGCTCGCCTCCTCCCGCCGTTGGCAGTGCCGGAAAGGCTCTTCACTGCAGTGGGAAACGACAGTGATTTCCCACATTTTCCTTGTTTCCTTGTTGATTCTAAAGGAGGCAAAATGAGAAGACAGAAGTAGAACATAGAGGTCCTCTGCAACATGGAGGCTGGCAGGTCAGAGTTCGACATCTGACATCGGACAGAGTTGAGCAAGAATTTGCTCGAATTACTGAGTGACATAGCACTCTCAGACCGGCATGACACTTTTGCTGGAATTACTGAATAACAATATTTGGCCCACAATCTTCATTGCTATATATTGCCTGCAACATTTGGTTAGTAAGAAACATACCAGTGTTTGATGGTCAGCGTATGCCAACTGAAGGATTGACTCAGAACTACAAACATACACTAAGGCTTCTTTGTACAGGCATCAAGGCAGCTAGCTCATCTTTGTGCTTATGCTTCGAGTGACAGTATTGTATGTAATAGGATGCACTTATTTTGATTTAAGTTGACGGCTTTGGGCTGCTAGTTGCATTTTGTAATCTGTATAATTGCTAATAAAATTTCTGGAATTGATGTATGTGCTTGTTCCTGATTTGATTCTCCTGAATTACTGGTGAAACCTGTTCTATCTTTCAGTTAATCACCATAAAAAATTTTTTGAACTTATGTGGGGTGCCCAAAGTGTTCAGCTAGCAGGAGTATACAAACTATGCTCACAAGGATAAATTTTGTGAACTTGGCCTCAAGAATTAGGTGGCCTTGGTCACAGGGAGTAAGGTAAGCTGTTTTCTTCTCATGACATGTTGATAACAGGGAGTAATGCAAGAATACATTGAACAAATGGGTATGTATCTAGTTGATTTCTGAACAAAATATCAAACTGAAAAATGTTTCCACATTTGAAATCTGAAATGTTTGATTCATTATACAAGTAAAAGGCAAAGTAGCAAAGTGCATCATTTAAGGATTGAAGCACGAAGCTGCAGAATGCAATTCAGGCAAGATGATCAGAACATGGGAAAAGTACAGCACAAAGTTCCTCACTGAAACATTCTGCAAGGGTAAAAATGCTGGATCATACGACGTCTTAGGCTGCACTATTTCAGCAGCCGCTTCCTGGTCGACGGCGAGGTTGCAAGCAGGTAACCTAGGCGGCATGATCTCGGCTGTAGCATCTTGATGGACGACAATAATGGGTGCGGTGTCGGGTTGGGTGAGACCTTGAGTGCCTCGACAGCGAGCGTTGACAACTCAATCTCGTCATCTTTCGCTTCCGTCTCAGGCGAGAGCTATGGCAGCGCCGTCTCCGGTAGAAATTAAGGCTTCGTCGATCACGTCGGCGCCGTCTCCTCGCTTCGTTGGCTTTGGTCGGTTCCTTTTTCTTTCAGTTGTCGAAGCCGAATCGAGCGAGCCGATGGGCGCCGTTCTTCTCTGAGCCGAGCCGAGGTGATATCGTGAGAACGGGACTGGGAGAGACCCTATCCGAGCCCACCTGCTACTTCCGTTCGATCTCCACGCGTCGGCAATCGGGACAGGGTCCGCAAAGCGCACGATTGCGGACGGTCCTCAGACAATTTTTTTCCTTAAAATATTTGTCCAAGCAGTCAATAAGCATAGTGGAACCAGTCAATATAGCGGCTACAGCAAAAGCCGTCCGTAACCTTCCGGACCGGCTGGAAGGAATACAATAATATTACTTTACAGTGCGTACTGTTCACAAATAATAAAAAACGAACAACATGTGTCTGTTGCCAACGGCCATGGTAACGGTCAGGTAGCCGTTCGAACTCTGCTCGTCAAGCTACAAAACTGCACAAGGCATTCGTTGCACACATTCACTTCATCTCTCACAACTCTAGTGCATCTCTTCAGCAATGGATCCCTCTCAGAAAAGTTTCACAAACCTGCTCAATCAAGACTCAGCAAGCCAATATTCTGAGAATAGTAACCCAAGCTCTCCTCCAACTCCTCAATCCCAGTTTGCCTTCACACCACCTAATTTTTTCCAAAATTTCAACCCTTTTGGAGCTCCAGGGTACCCACCGTATGGCCAATCTCCTCCAAGATTTCAAGGCATTCAACAGCAACGTGGTTGGATGCCATCTCCTACAGCAAGCTTTCAAGGTTTCCAGCCACAGAATTGTTTTCCTCCACCATATATGCATTTCGGAGGTGCAGCAGCCTCACAATCTATGCTGCAGTTTGGTCCTTCGGCTGGAGCCGCAGTCAACAATTCCACCCATGCATCAGGGTGTAGTTCTCCAGGCCCTGCAAGAAGAAAAGAGAAGCAACCAATCAACATTCCAGAGTCAAGCGATAGCAGTGAAGAGCAGCCAACTGAAGAAGAGCCAAAGAAACGGTCACGTTTCAACTGGACAGAAGGTGAAAACCGAACACTAATGAGTGCTTGGTTACACCACTCTCATGATCCTATCAATGGTGTCGATAAGAAGGGAGATTACTATTGGAAAGATGTAGCTCAGCATTTCAACAGCAATGCTCCCCATAATGCGCCTAAGAGGGATGTCAAGGCATTGAAGAATCATTTTGGTGATATAAGAGAGAAATCACAAAGTTCTGTGCGGTATATGGTCGAGTTAGATCCACACGGACACTCAGTTCAATGTTAATGGGTCACAATACACTATGGGATATTATCTAGCTGACGGTATCTATCCAGAATGGGCCACATTTGTGAAATCTATCAGCAGCCCTCTAAGTTTGAAGCATAAATTGTTTGCAAGCCATCAAGAGGGAGCAAGAAAAGATGTGGAACGGGCTTTCGGGGTTCTGCAAAAACGTTGGGCCATAATACGACACCCGGCACGGCTATGGGATCGTGAAGAACTCGCTGATATTATGTATGCATGCATTATTATGCACAACATGATAGTAGAGGATAAGAGAGGCATATATGGGATACCAGATGACAATACTTATGAACAAGGTCGGTTTTCTCCACATTTAAGAGGACTTGAGCATGGACCAGTATATGGATTCACAGAGGTCCTAGACAAAGACATGGAAATTCGTGATCGAGGAACCCATCGCCGCCTCAAGGAAGATTTAATAGAGCACATATGGGAAAAATTTGGTGGTCAGCACAGGCAACAACAGCACCAAGAGTAGTCTTTTTAGTTTTTTATTATCACTTATGTACTTTTCTAGTTTGTCGTAGTCACTTGTAATTTCCATGTCTTTATCAACCATGTAATTTCCAGCTTGCTATCAAAGATTGCTTCAGATCCACTTGCTCTGATCAGTACCGAATTTTCAAAATTAAAAAAGAACTAAAGCAAACGAACACAAATTCTGCTTAGAGACTTAATCAGAGAGATTAATTACCTCAGGCCTGTTTAGCCATCGCAGGGTGCCGGAGGCCGCAGCGGCCGAATCGCACGCCCAGCACTAGTTGCGCCTCAGGCCTGTTTAGCCATCGCGGGGTGCCGGAGGCCGCAGCGGCCGAATCGCACGCCCAGCACTAGTTGCGCCTCGACGATGCGCCGTGCCTCCATGCATGCAGGGACGCGCCGTCACTCCGCGTCGATGGAAAGCTGGGAAGCGGCGCCGTCACTCCGCGTGGATGCGCGCATGGAGGCCGAGGCTCGCTGGTGTACAGGGACGCCGCGCTCATCTGGATTGGCCCATGAGCGCGGAGGCGCCGCCGGGCCTCGCCGCAGCGACCGTGAAGGATCCGGCCACAAGAAGTGCCGATGCCGAGAGGGATGAAGCCAGCCATACGGAGCCTCGTGGGAATCGTTGTTGCCGTTGCCTATGGCCGGTGGATCTCCGCCGGAACGCTTAGATTTTGTAGATCGACGGAGAAATCAAAGGGCGACGCTGGGAGGATTGGGGGATCTCGGTGGACGGAAAGCTCCGCACGGTCGCGGGAAGGAGGAGGGGAATCCGGTGGCGGTGGATTATTTTTACTGGTGGGCCTCATCTTACAGCTATCTTTACACCTTCAACATTGTGAACCGGTCAATTGTTAAAAACATCTAACTGTGGGACCCACCTATATAGACTGGTTTGCCATTTCACATTGCTGTTGCCATTTCACATTGCTATGAATCACGCGGCGATCACGCACTTGGATTGTGACAGCTTCTTGTTCACGCAGGGAATATAGTGCAGTCCAAATTAATTGCTAGTATAGGAACTTTATTACAAAACGAGTGCGTGATTTCGACGTGTAATGGCGATCGCTTGCTAGCGGCGGCATAATCAGCTGCGGAACTTACTCAAGTTTGATCGGACCAGACCATTCCGTTCCATTCCACTGGGATGAACTCTCGATAAAATGGTAAAGCGACAGGCATGAGCCCATATTCAAGGTTTCCTTTTTTATTTGGGAAAAGTCCATTTCCCCTCAACTATAAAACCGGGTAACCAAACCCCCTCAGCTCCTTCTCTCACTTCAATTTACCTCCCTCGGCGGTTTTCAGAGTGGTTTTGACTGACGTGGCACAATGGGTCCCACATGTCAGATGTCACGTCATTATTTTCTTTTTTTTTTTTCTTTTCTTTTTTTCCCTCTCTTCGGCGGTTTTTTCTTCCCCGCTTTCTTCGTCGCCATGGACCCGAGCTGCCTGCTTCTGGGGCGCGACGCCTTCCTCTCCTCCTCCGTCCACGCCGCCGCGGGGGTCCTCGTCGTTGTGGCACTCCTCCTCCTCACGCTGCTCCGTCTCCCTCTCTCCATTTCTCCGTCTTAGCCGTAGCTGCAGAGCCAATGCGACCCCACCTCCCCGCTCGATTGTGCCGACCCGCAACTGTTCCACCTCATGATGCGCAGGGCCATCGACGCCCTCCCCGCCGTCCACTTCTCCCGCTTCGGCCGCCCCGTCCCCGGCGACCCGCCCTCCGCCTCCTGCGACATGGCATGGCGCGCCCGCTCCGACTCCGATTCCCCCACCAAGGACTACCGCTGCTTCGCTGTCGCCCGCGACCCCAACACCTACGCCTACTCTGTCCTCTCCATCGGCGAGTACCACTCTGGCCCCAACGCCCGCAAGCCCCGCCGCGGCGCCACCAATGCCACCATCGCGCCTCCTCCCCCGCCCGCGCTCTTCCGCGACCAGTTGCCTGAGGCGCCTACCTCGCCTACCTCGAGGGCGGCGATCGGTGCATGCCCATGCTGCACTACCTGCGCAGCCTCCTCTGCACCCCCTCGTCGAGGCACGCTACCTGAACCGCACCCTCGTCCTCGATCTCACCCTTGCCTTGCGGCGTCCTATGCAGACGCCGGCAAGGTACTCCGGAGGAGGCAACGTTGCGGCGGCTGCGGGCGTTGCGGCACGCCGGGCGTTGGAGGCGACGTGGGCGAGGAAGCACGGGGAGATGCGACAAGTCGCGCCAGGTGGAAGCGGCGGGGGGCGGGGTGGCGCGAGCCGGGTGGTGGAGGAGAAAGAGAAGAAGAGAGGAAAAAAGGAAAAAAGAAAATGATGATGTGACATATGACATGTGGGACCCACTGTGCCACGTCAGCCAAAACCACTCTGAAAACCGCCGAGGGAGGTAAATTGAAGTGAGAGGAGGAGTTGAGGGAGTCTGATTACCCGGTTTTGTAGTTGAGGGGAAAACAACTCCTATAAAGTTGAGGGAGTCAAAATAGACTTTTTCCTTTTTATTTTATTTTTCTGAAATGAGTGGAAGGAGTCCTGCCTTACTGCAGGTACCATGATGAAGTTTTGTACTATACTGGATAAACTGCCATCAGAAAAACGCTGCCAGATCCAACGGGATATTTCCAAATGTTGATCAGGAACTAGATGCGTGGCTCTTTCCACAGTCGTGCCGTTTTAATAACAACGGCCGACGATTTCCTTCCGGCTTGTACATGGCAGTTGCTAAGGAGAGACCGTACAATTTCACATGATACACAAACTTGCGTTGGCTATCATGGAAGGATCAGGCCCGTGACGATTCCCTCGGTATCTCACGCCAAGATCCATGACGAGTTGAAGCTGCATGCAGGTCAACAGTGCGTGAGCAACCAAACTGCAATGCAGATGAACCAGAATCACCATTCACAAAACATGCAGGGGGAGAAGCGAGACAGCTCAGACAGGGTGTATCTGTATATATGTACTCCGTACCTCAGTTCTCTATAGGGCCATCCAGTTGCAAGAAGATGTGGTTTGTGGAAGACGGCGTTCCGTGTCTGTGCGCGTGTGAGATTTTGGAGAGAAACAAAGAGTTCAATCATGCCACGACCGTTGCAAAAAGCCCTCGGTGTCAAGTCCCCCGTTTGGGTGATGATCCGGCGGCACCTTTGCCGGCGCTCGGGTCTGCCTCATGGTGGCGGGGAGAATTTTGCGATTCGCCATTGCCAAGAGACCCAACTCCGCCATTAATTACAAAGGGTGTACACCCAACTGTAATCGTGGATTTTAGCATATATTCATTTCTTTTCCCGTCTATTTATCCCGCTTTTACCTCATCTTTATCTTCATTTCTTTTAGCATATTTTACCTCATCTTTGCTTCTCTTTTACTGTCTATTTTAGCCTACTTCGTTTATTTTTCTTTTGCAAAAAGAAAATTTCATTGGTATTAAACCCTATTACATCCTCTGATTACATATATAAGCAACTCAAACAATGATAACTCCATTGATGGAAGACAAAAAAACTTTGAAAGAGCCGCAAATTCCACCATCTAGGATCACCATTCCAGATAGATATGCCACGGACGAGAACTCCGATCTAAACGAACACGGCATCCTGACGGGGAAAAACTCAAACCTAAACTTTTCGTAAAAAATAAGATATGTAGACTCCTAACCTTCCACACGCGAATACAATAAACTTGCCGCTGTCGACCTTGTCGTCGAATCACATAGTAGCCATCCAATCCATCAAATTTCTACCCATAGTCCCACACATAGGATAAATTGAGCTTGCAATAAGCCCATACATATAGTTCGAATCACAGCAACCATACACTGTTCAAACACCCAGGAGCTTAACTCACATTCAAAATAAATAATTTGGTCCGATATAAGCATTGCTAGCAAACAACTTAAGATGTCCTCTTCTTTGGAGTTGCTTTATTGGTAGGAGTTTTTTGTTTTGCGATGCAAAAGGGGATTATATTAAAAAACGAACAGTACAACCCAGGATATTACAAAAAACACCCTAGAGAAACTGCAAATTACAAACAGCCCCCTGCAAATTATTGGTAGGAGTTGATCAGTTGAAATGACCATTGGTGGACTAGCAAACGAAGTGCCTATATAGATATGACTAGCAAACGAAGGGTTGACATTGAGTACATACTAGGCACACGTTTAGTTTCGTACCGGCTCGTTGTTGAAATGTTATCATCACTTCATCCCAAAAAAAAAGCATTTGCATATGTTAATTCAATAGCTTATCAAAGAGTTAAATAGGGAGTGCCTTCTTCCCTTAACATCGCAAGATGCCTATTCCTCGCCAAAGGAGAGACTATGTATCATTTCCGATGAAGTGATGATAGACAACGTGTAGCTTATCAAAAGTTAAATTAGTTCTCTCAATTTTTGAGTCCAGTATTTTCAAAAGTTGAATGTCTTGAGCAAAACCATAAATATAAAACATTGCACTATATCACTTTTTTTAGGTATGCACTATATCACTTGGATCAATACAGGAAAGAAAAGAAAAATGTGAAAGTAAAATAACAACGAAATACAAAGGAAGCGATTGCACTAAATTTCAGTTATTCAAATTCGAAGTTCGAACGACTGGACGATTTCTTTCTCTGTCTCAAACGAATCCTAAATTTCGAAAGAGTTTAGGCAATTCAGCAGCTTAAACTGAACACTAACTCAATTCGAAGTAGTGACAACGGGCCACCGACAATAACTGAAAAGTCAACATGCTGCCAACAACACAAATACACCTGCACGTCTTCGAACTGTAGACCACCAGGCATTATCTAATTAGCAGATTTAAATGTCCCGGCTGAACCGGCCAAGAATCGAAACCGGGCACATCTGACCAGTTAATCAACTCTGACTCCTTCGTAAGTTCGCATACAAGTACGTGGATCGAGAAGGTGCCAATTGGGACAGACTGGAGGCTCCTCCTAGTCGAACCGATCGAATTATACTTGCACGTCTCTTTCATCGATCCTTGACAGCTAATAAACGAGGGAGGCAGCGTTGTGCAGAGCACTAACCCTGTCAGAAACCGGAGACTGATCAGGGGTCACAGAGATGGATGCTTGCTTCCGTGTTGCAAGCCAACCGAAGTCGCAAGCTGGCAGCACTACGTACAATCTTCAGATGACAATAATAATATCAATAATATCCAATCAAACTCTACGACATGGGTACCAAAAACTCGCTTTTTGACTAGAAAGAACGAGCGAGCACACACATAGGCGAAGGAGTTTCAGCTGGTGTGCAGCTATATAAGCTGATGCGTCCCTCTGCATTCCTCACCAAGCCTAGCTAGAAGGCACACAACTCGTGTGACACAAGGCATTCGACAGTTTGTTGAGAAGTTTCTCAAGAGGAAGAGCGAGTGTTGCGAGCTTGTCTTTCGGGGAGAAGAGAAGATGGCGGGCTCGAGGGCTCTCCTGCTGGTCGCCGTCGCCGCGGCGGTCGCCGGCCTCGCCGTGGCTGGCAACTTCCAGAGCGACTGCGACATCCCCTGGGAGCCCCAGAACGCGTGGTTCTCCAACGGCGGCAACTCCCTCTCTATGAAGCTCGTCAGCAACTCCTCAGGTCCGGCTCTTCTTCATCATGGTTGCATTAATTTCCATGCGCAAATCCGCATAGTGTTGATTTTTATGCTGATCAGCAAGCGCCAAAAAAATGCCATATATAAATAAATCACGCCGCGATCAAGCGATGATTCTTATGCTACTACGTTCGGCTACGGCCTGCAGGCTGCATGCTCCGGACAAAGAAGCAGTTCGTGTACGGGACCGTGTCCACCCTCATCCAGCTCGTCCCGGGCAACTCCGCCGGCACCGTCACCACCTACTACGTACGTGCCGAGCAGTCGTCTCCTCTCATTTCGCACGATATTGTCCCTGGTGCTTGTGAATGACACTAGCCAGGGGATCCATCTGATCTCTTGTTGGCATTATTGCAAACTTTTGACACTGTTCAAAAATAATAATCCAGGCGTCCTCCGTGGGTGCCAACCACGACGAGATCGACTTCGAGTTCCTGGGCAACGAGACGGGGAAGCCCTACACCATCCACACCAACATCTTCGCCAACGGCATCGGCAAGAAGGAGATGCAGTTCAAGCCCTGGTTCGACCCCACCACCGGCTTCCACAACTACACCATCTCCTGGACGCCCTGCATGATCGTGTAAGCAAAGATATATATCACACACTTTGATGCTCACATATATAGCTCTAGCTTGCATGCATATGAACCGGTTGGCGACGAACACAAGATGATCCGATCCTTCCATGTGGATGTACAAAATTCGCAGGTGGTACGTGGACAGCGTGCCCATCCGCGTGTTCCGCAATTACGAGAAGAGCTACGGCGTGGCGTTCCCGACGAGCCGGCCGATGTTCGCCTACTCGAGCATCTGGGCCGCCGAGGACTGGGCGACGCAGGGCGGCCGCGTCAAGACGGACTGGTCCAAGGCTCCCTTCGTCGCCAACTACAACGGCATCAACCTGGACATCTGCGAGTGCTACAGCTACGGCGGCTGCTCCACCGGCTGCTCGGCGGCGGCGGCGCCGTACCGCGGGGCGTGCCAGCTGAGCAGGGCCGAGCTGGGGCAGATGCAGTGGGTGCAGGGCACGTACAGGATCTACGACTACTGCGTCGACCCCAAGCAGTGGACCAACGGCCAGAGGCCCGTCGAGTGCGGCCTGCCGCAGTACTGAGACCAGGTCTCTCTTCGTTGTTGGCTCCTCAAATATACATTGGCACCATGATGGCCTATCACTATTTTTATTTTCTTCCGGATGATGAATTGATTTGAGGATTATTATTATTTTTTTGGTTCATATACATCTTGTTCCTTTTGATTCTGGGCAATCATATGTATACTTTGTATATTGTCATATACATTATTATATTATTGAATACTTATTGGTTCACTCCATGATTTGACTAACATATTATATCTTTCTCCTTTTTCTATGACGAAATATTTAATGATGTTCTATTTTTCTTTTCTAGCTAGATTGTAAGCGTTCGATTTACTTTAAAATTTGTTCATTCACAACAATTAGCAAGTGTGCAACTCAAAATCAACTGTCGTGGGCCCTCCTTTTCCACCTTTAAGCTTCGGGGCTTTGGGTCACGTGATTCTTCTCATCCTTCCTCGAACATAGAAGCACGACAATGGCTGGGCGACGACATTGACTATAGTTGCGACTATTGCTCATGGGTGGAATCGGGCCTTGCAGTTGACAATTATAAAAAAGAGTTAAATTCACAAAACCACGACTATCTGTCCTTTGTTGCAAGGAACCACAACTTCTGAAATTAATTTCACAAAACCACAACTTTTAGTTTCGGTCCCACATGTCATATCCACAAAAAATGTGCATAGAGTCAACAGAGGCTGATAAGTGGGCCTACGACCGAAACTTGTGGTTTTGTGCAACAAGTGGTGCAAATAGTTGTGGTTTTGAGGAACTGATTTCAAAAATTGTGGTTTCTTGCAAGGGACCAAATAGTTATGATTGTGTGAAATTAACTATATAAGAAAATAGGAAAAGGAACAAAGGTTGGAGGAAAAAAGGCGACACAAGAAGGCAACGAAAGGTATCTACCCTTGCCTGTGATGGTGGGGAAGAGACTAAGTGAGAGGTTTGTGATGCCACAATCATTAATAAGGTACTGTAGCTATCTCACCAAGCGTCTATTCATTGTCGTGCAAAAATCTTTACCAGATAAGGAAACTCTAGTTGATCTTCGACATATTAGATTTTTTAGCATAATTGATTGAGAAATACTAGTTACAAGTACATGGCAGATAAAATCCTATATAGTAAACATTGTTATCAGGATTCTAAAATTCATCTTATTTAAAGGCTAAAGTCCTTATTGAATGCAGAGAGCTACTGAATGAATCTACATTTTTTTTATGCGTTAGAAAAACATTATACCGAGTTAGTTCGATACTCGAAACATGAAATGTCCTGGCACTCACAAAGTTCATATCCGTTCTTGCTCTACACGAAAGCAGAAATAAACAATAAGCCTATTTAGTTTTGCACCATCGCCAGTCACCTAAAACTACGACGTTGCTTTGTTACCGACAAAAATTGTGACCGTCACACCTATGCAATGTAATTTTGTTTTGACTGTGGCGTCAAAAATTAGCTCCACACCGCTTTAGCGGCACCCTAACGCAATAGCTAGGCAAATACATGCTAGTCTATACACATTCCGGTTAAATGAGTCAAAAGTGAGCTCTTTATCCAGACCCAATCCAACTTTCGGATTTCGCAAAAACATGAACAACCCTTTGAAGCCAAGCAAGCCCGCCGCCGCTGCAGAAAAACCATCGACCTTGTCCCGCTGTTACGACTGCCGGCTTTCCTTCCAAAAGCGTGTGTCGACTATCGGACTCTCGTGACTGGCGACCAGCAAATCTAATCCTTTTCCGTTCCGACCCTTCTAGAAGCTTCAACCCGCCGCTTTGCCCCCCTTCCTCTCGCCGCTTCTTCCCCATTTCGTCGCAGCACTCGAAACCCTAGATTTTTTTCTCTCCTCCCACTCGCCGGCGCCGATCGCAAGAGCTGGACGGCGGAGGAGGGGATGGATCGAATTGTCGGCAGCAAGTACAAGCTCGGGCGCAAGATCGGGAGCGGCTCTTTCGGGGAGATCTACCTAGGTTCGTTCTCGATCCCGGCATCCCGCCTCGCTTGATTGATTCTGTTCCTCCCCGTTGTGCCTTTGCTTGTTGTTTGGATCTGACGAGGCTTTTGGTTGTGTTGTGCCCTCTGTGCAGCGACGCACGTCGACACCTACGAGATCGTCGCCGTCAAGATTGTGAGCTCCTCTTCCTGCTACTCCTACAGTCCTACTACTCAGTTCTCCCATCTCCCCCTCCACTGTTCTGGATTTGTTTAGGTTTCGCGGCTTCTGTAGCACTGATTGTTGGGCTTGTTAGGTTTGGGTGGAAGCTTGATTATCTTGTGATTCTGTCTCGTGGCTCAGCAACGAGGTTTTTGTTCTATTGATAGAATGCTATAATCGTGCAGTGCGCCTTGATGCTTCGTTGTACATTGCTCGTGCCAAGTGGTGAATTTCGGTAGAGTGTGATGGCTTGCGCGCCAAATTTGCTTATATGTTGAGTCTACCCTAGTAGAAGGAGCATGTTTCTGAAGTTTTCATTCTTCTGTAGCACCATATAGTTTTGAAATTTTCCAACGGCTAGTGGGGTCTGGGTTCCTGCAACCGCAGTTCCACTATTCCATTGGTTTAGATATATGTGACATAAAAGGTTCAGTGATTTAAGCATATTGTTTTTACTGTACACAGCTCCTCTTGTGCTAGTTCATATTAGTGATGTGCAGTTACATAGAAGTATAGGAGTGTAAAGGAGGAATCTGTTACGTTACGTGGCTGGGTAGCCGTCATTAATAAGAAGGACCAGTTAAAATTTTAAATTAGAAGATAATAAATTAGCACTTTATATGCTAGGAAACAGCTATTTATAGAAAAAAAACACCAAATATGCCATTTTATGTAGTTCATTTTGTGATCTGGGACCATCAACCATGTGTTTGTCTAGGTTAGGCAGTTTGTCCCCTAAAATTGTTAGTATTGCGTGCTTTGTTGCTTGCTGAGTTGCAGTGTCATAATTCTCTGCAGGATTGGTTTCACTTTTTCTGGGTTCGTGGCTTTTGTTATGTTTTCAAGTTGGCAATGTATTACATTTAATCATGCTCAGATATTTTCTTAATATTTCTAGATTGTGTTCAGTCACTGCAAGTCCTTATCATTGCCATTAAATAGATAGAATTTTATGGCACTCAAGCCAGGATGCTGCCCTTTGTTGCACACTACACATAAAGCGCCTTGGCGGATTCCTATGCCGAAAAGATTTCAATTTACCTAGTCAGTATACGTAGGTGATGTAGCAGATAATTTAAGACCACAAAGAGACGTGTACCATTATCTCTCGCAGGCTCAACCACCCACCTGGTTACACACCTTCAGTGCCGCAATGTTTTCCATACCATGCTACATACTGTATGCCTGCAACTCCAGACTGGCTGCAAGCAGCCACTAACTCTCCCCTTACCTTTCGTACCTCACTATATCATGGCAGCTTCTGTTTCTGCTGGTGTGGCTTATCCGCATTCCTCGAGTTCTGGCAAGCAATTGTGATGGCTCGGCTGGATGGTTGTGTTGTCTATTCGGCACCTTGATCCAGCAGTTGGCCACTGATTGCCTCCTCTTGGATGGTCAGATCTGGTTGACCATTCCCATTATGGAAGTGGAAGTAACTCACATCAACCTTTGGATATCATGGTTGAGGCCACAGATACTTTTGCTGTTGGCTACTCCTCTTGGCCTCTCCTCTGTGCCTCTTTCAAATTGTAGGTCGCTGATTTGATGACGCTTTAGCAACTGTAGGTAGGACTCTTAAAGTTCTGTTACTAATATATTGCGTTGTTGTCTGCCTCCTGTTGCCATCAAGTGGTCGCTGAATTGATCACACTGCAGTAACTGTAGGTAGGATTCTTAGAGTTCTGTTTCGTATATATTGTGTTGTGTTAGCTACACATTTTATACATCTCTTTTCATTTTTTCCTCATTCTTTGGCCTGTGAGGGCAAGAGTGATTGCTTCGTAGTTGCTCGTGTCAAAATTTATCTCCATGTACATGAAACACGAATGGAATCAACATATCAGGCTACGACAGTCAGACCTGTTAGCTATATACTCCGTATTATGTAATGAATGGGGAAGTTTGATGCAAACAAATTCCCCAGAAAACTTAAATACACCAACATTATCTGTAAAATGATATCTATTTTGAGTGGAGTGAATAGTTATTTAATGAAGTTACAGACATGGTGTGAATGATCTTATCACTTTCTTAACTGTAAAAAATGATTTGTTCTAGATATCGTTTTACCTTATTTGTTTGAGAATTTATGTTGCATTTATTCTTATGTCAGGAAAGCAGCAAAACCAATCATCCTCAATTGCTATATGAGGCTAAGCTCTACAATGCACTTCAGGGAGGAAGTATGTGTTTGAGCCACAAACAAAATTATATTTCCTTGATTTAGATGCGCCGTTTCAAAGTGTTCTGATCCTTCTTATTCTTGAATCTCTGCAGCTGGTATTGCAAACATAAAATGGTGTGGTATAGACGGTGATGAAAATATTCTTGTTATTGATCTGCTTGGACCAAGCCTAGAGGATCTATTTGTTTATTGTGGCCGTAGATTCTCACTAAAGACGGTCCTGATGTTGGCAGATCAGATGGTAACAAGACAACTTTCCCAAATTCGTAGTTGAGTTGCTAATTTTGACAGTTTCTAAAAGATGCCTTCTCTAATATTTAATGCTGGCTGGTGCTTGTACATTTATTATTGCAGATTACAAGAATAGAATTTATGCATTCTAAAGGGTATTTGCACAGAGACATCAAGCCGGATAACTTTCTTATGGGCCTTGGTCGAAAAGCTAACCAGGTCTGTATTGACTTCGCCATTAGCACTAACACTACACCATGAATTGTAATGGTTGTTTTTGTGAATCCCAGGTTTACATCATTGACTTCGGGCTTGCCAAGAGGTACCGTGATGCACACACTAACCGCCATATACCTTATAGGTGGGTATGTGATCTTCAATGTGTCATGATATTTTAATGTGCTTTTTTGTTTTTAGTTGTGGTATTACAAGTTTAACCTAATATTGTTAACATACTTGCCTTTTCAACAGAGAGAACAAAAATTTAACTGGAACAGCTCGCTATGCTAGTCGCAACACTCATCTTGGGATAGGTGAGCAGAGCGCAGTCTACTTGTTACTTTATGTACTAGTTTCATTATCTTCAATGCTTGTATTGTTCACTTATATATTGTGATAAGAAAAATACATGTGCATCCATTTAGATGTTACTGCTTTGTCCCATCCCATGCCACCCCAAACTAATTATTTGCGTGTATCCACTTGAGTTTGTGTGCGCGCCACTGAGCCCATGGCTGTTCTCATACACACAAATTCCAGTGGCATACACATATACAACGAATTGGGGTGGCACATAAGCAAAAGAGAGAACATCAACAACACACATAAGTGAGAGTGAAGCGTATAGTCGAGAATTTAGGCGAGGATGAGCAGCACACAACTAAGGATATGTTTTAGGCATCGAAGTATCGAACATTCGTCAGAGCCTTTGTTGCAACCGTAGCGTAGAGCCAGTGCTAGATAGAGAGCTCAAATCCATTGATGTGCACAAGGTAGGATCAAAACACTCAGCACAAGCCAACCCAATGTTCGTCTCACACACATTGTATCGATATGGAACAAGTGCATAGATGCTAAATCAAGAACAAGTATGTGCCAGCGCATACCGGTCATGCCAGGCGTTTCCATGTGAGCAAACAGAACAACATGAGTAGTCCATCAAACCGTTGTGGTTGGTGGACCTTGTTTGAGCTGCGGCCTCCACCCCAAGCTCATGCGCATTGGATGACACACACATACGCCCAAACTCTTTGTTGTAAGGTTGGGTCGATTGCCCGACAGGATGTCTCCATTAACATAGTCAGGGAGAAGTGCTTGGTCCACAGTAATGATGGAGTTGTCATCATTAACTTTGTACTTGCGTTCCGGAGGAAGCGAAGAACGTGGGAGCGCCATCGGTGGACTGCCTTTGAGGAATGAGGCATTTGAAAGTTGCTGCGAGTCACTGTTTGCTTGTATCCATTTGAGTTTGTGTGCGCAGCATTGAGCTCCCGATGACCATTCTTATATATTGGCACATGGCATAGATACAAATTCCAGTGGCGTTCACAAACAACTAATTGGGGTGGGGCGACAAAGAAGCAACAGAGCGAACATCAAGGTCAGCTGAGAATTTGGGCAAGGATGAGCAGCACACAACAGTGAAGGTTTTATTGGCATTGATGTACAACAGCTGAGAGAGCTCTCGAAGAGACCTAGGGTGTCGCTAGGCAGTGGAGGCGGGGTGTCTTCGGCCATGGTGTTAGGCTAGGGTTAGGTCTATGGTGCTGACGCTTAGAAATCGGGGGGAATTAGAGAGGGAAAATGGGGAAAGAGTGATGCGGAGCGCTTGGAAAGCTCGAAACCGCAACTTTGTAGTCGCGTTCGGCAGTGGAAGATGTGGGAGCTCTGTGGGCGAACTACCATTCATGAACGACCTATCAATGGCCGCCCCAAGCTCACTATTTGTGTGTACCTACTTGAGTTTGTGTCAACACCACTGACCTATCAATGGCCATTCTCATATATTGGCCCTTGGCGTACACACAAATTCCAGTGGCATTAACAAACAACTAATTGTGGTGGGGGCAATAGAGCACCTGAGCAAACATCAAGGTCACACACACAAGCCCGAGCGGATTGGATAGTTGAGAATTTGGGCGAGGATGAGTGGCACAACCATGTAGGTTTTATAGGCATCTCTGATACGGAGCACCAACTTGTGTGTAGCGAGCTCCAAGAGAACACTGGGGTGGCGCTCGGCAGTGGTGGCGTGGTGGGTTTGGCCATGGTGTTAGGCTAGGGTTAGGTCTCTGTCATGGAGTCGTCATCTTCATCTTTGTGGTCGCGTTTTGTAGGCTGTGAAGGGCGTGGGAGCGTCGGTGACAAACCACCATTCTTGAATGAGGAATTTCAAATTTGCGGTTGTCCCATGGCACGCCAAACCCTCTGTTTGCGTGTATCCACTTGAGTTCGTGTGTACCACACTGAGGCAATGGCAATAGGTACGCTATCGTCTTGACCTTCTAGTCTCGGATTTCTACACGCAGGCAAAGATGTGGTTGCCGGTCACCAGGTCGGGTCGGTCAAAGGTCATTGTACGCCAAAGCCACATGAGACGGCGATGTGTGGCAGTCGGCTCGGTCGCCATGCTCGTCAACGTCGCATGTCAGGGCAACGTTGAGCTCACGCCGGCCACAAAAAGCACGTACCATAATGAAATCCCCTAGGTCAATAATGCGCGGCATTTCCATGCCTTTACAGGTGGTAGCCATATCTCAGGGACATGATGACGCATGTCATCATGCTAGTGAACACTAGCTTCCCGTCTGCTGTTGGCATGATCATGTGTCGAAAGCAACCATGTCCGGTTCGATCCACCAAGCTTTGTGCCTCAACGTTGAATTCAAGGATCGCTTCGCCATCATGGACAATCCAGTAGATGATGTATCCATTGGTGATGACATTGGCTTTTTAGTCAAAAGAAGTAGATGAAATCCATGGATGTGAGTTTACCCCAAGTTTTGTCCTCATTCTTTGTGTGTATCCACTTGAATTTGTGTGCACGCCACTAATCTCTTGAATTTGTGTGCACGCCACCCCAAATTTCAAAGATTTCAGTAACTTCCGGATGTAGGAATTTGAAGGATAACTGCTGTAATGAAGTAGGTATACACATTCATTGTGTTTTAGAAAAGACTAATATCAACCAACAGCGTGCACATAATGGGAAAACTGAATATATCAATAAGTATAAAAGTTGGAGGCAAAACATACCCAACCAAGGATGGAACATCTGACAAGCGACCACGCCAGATGCGAAATGGCTGCACAAAAAGTCCAAATGGATCATACTTAGCAAGACCAAGCTGTCATCTAGCATGTACGGTGCTACTCTTCCTTGCGGTTAGGTCGGTGTGATGCACGAAGGGACTTCGCCATTGACATCATTAGGGAGGGTTGTGAAACGCATAGAATGGGTTGTCACAAGAGGTAACACTTGGAGTGCTCATTCACTTTGCGACTGTTCACGACGCTTGACAGCATAGATGTCGCAAGTACCTGGTACGCATAAGGTCCAGAGTAATGGGGTCGCCATCTTCAATGTGGGAGCGCTGTCGGCGGACCACCATTCATTGACGAGGCATTTAAAATTGCTGCTTTGTCATCATCATGCTAATGAACCCTAACTTCCCATCTACCGTTGGCATGATCATGTGTCGAAAGCAACCATGTCCATTTTGATCAGCACCAAGCTTTGTGCCTTAACGCTGATTTCAAGGATTGCTTCGCCATCATCGACAATCCAGTAGGCGGTGTATCCAGTGGTAACGACATTGGGCTTTTTAGTCAACAGAAGCAGACGAAATCCATAGATGTGAGATTACCCCAAGTTTTGACTGATGCCACCCCCAATTCATTGCTTGTGTGTATCCACTTGAGTTTGTGTGCACGCCACTGCCTGATGGCCATTCTCATATACTGGCATGTGGCATACACACAAATTCCAATGGCATACAGAAACGATGAATTGGGGTGGGTTGACACAGGAGAATTTGGGCGAGGATGAGGAGCACACAGACGAGGTGGTTTTATTGCCATCGATAGCCTACCCACTGGCTAGTCCTCCTCGGAGCCATGCCGCTTGTCATGATGTGGCCATTGTGGCAGTTGAAGATGGTCGCCACATTGTGCCCTCACTCGAAACTATCGTGGCGGATTACGGTGGCGAGCTCCTTCAGTAGCTGCTGCATTAGCAAGAAGCGCGTGGTTGGAAAGCTGCGCGGGGTGAGGTAGTCTGGTAAAGCAACTAGTTTTTTACGGTTCCAAATACCCACCCTAGCCCAGCAAGGCTTGATCTTTTCTAGCCTAGGATCCAATCGCACCCTTAGTAGCTACGACATCAGCGTGAAGCGCGTGGTTGGAAAGTGGAGGGTGGTGACAGAATTGCCGAGGAGGCGGTCTAGGGAAGGTCGCCAAATTGGTGGAGGAAAGCAGGATTGATGCCGGTTTGAAGCTAGAGCATGGACATTGCGGCGGCGCGGGCGAGGTGGCGGGAGACTCAATGTAAGCAGAACCTCCCTCCTCGAGCATGGATATATACCACAATCCTTACAATCAAGAATTGAGCTTGGAGAGCTAGCAAGCTTACACCATCAGCTATTGAATATGCAAGATGGTCGAAGTTTGGTGTCTCTTACACATGACTCTAGCGGCTGCACATTTGTTTATAAGCTATTGAATATGCAAGATGGTCGAAGTTTGGTGTCTCTTACACATGACTCTCTAGCGGCTGCACATTTGTTAATAAGCTATTGAATATGCAAGATGGTCGAAGTTTGGTGTCTCTTACACATGACTCTCTAGCGGCTGCACATTTGTTAATCAGCTATTGAATATGCAAGATGGTCGAAGTTGTCTCTTACACTTGACTCTCTAGCGGCTGCACATTTGTTAATAAGCTATTGAATATGCAAGATGGTCGAAGTTTGGTCTCTCTTACACATGACTCTCTTGCGGCTGCACATTTGTTAATAGGTCAAGATTTTTTTCAGAAGAAATCAGAACTTCAACAACTTAAAATGTTATGCCTTTCAGTCTAACCTACACTGTTCTCGAGCTCTGAGTCGTGCAACCCTAGGGATGCCAACTTCGCAGGCGGGGTGGGCTCCATGGCATCCGTGCAAGGTGCAATACTGATTGGCAAAGGTGATAGTGAACTAGATGGTTGGGAGAGGATGAGCAGCACACAATAGAGGAGGTTTTATTGCCTGGCCTGAGTGCTTGCAGACAGGCGAGTATGGAATCTAACGCCGTCGACATGTGTGACTCATGAAGTTTATCCCATGGTGCAGACACGCGTAGCGATGTGCCCTGCGATAGCGGAAGGATGCATTTGAAGGTTGCTGCTTTGTCCCATGCCAGCCCAATAAACTATAATGATTTTGTAAGGCAGATTTGGTTTAGGATAGGAGGTCTTGAACTCTTGATCATTGAATAAGTAGGTGAGCACGAGCAAGCACCATGATATGTGTATCAATTCAAGGAGGAGCAATTTTCCTTGCAACAACATATCATACCCATCCCCACTCAACAAGAAGAATATCAATCAAAATTATTGATCGACACCTTCATAGCAGTCGTGCACACCGAGTTTGACACTAGTATACCGTAGCACTGAAGCATTCATGATAGGAAAACTTCAACGGACGGGATGTGTAAGTACTCACCACAATTGAATGGCTCAGCAAAAAGAAGGAAAACCATCTCCCTTGTTCACACACTGCAGATGGTGAGATTTGAGGCAGTTCCTGGATCGTATCAGAAAGCACAACTAGCTTATGTTACAGTTTGCAAGCGAAAATATTGAAAAATTGAAGAAAGCTTATGTGCCTCGTGATAGCGGAAGGATGCATTTGAAAGTTGCTGCTTTGTTCCATGCCACCCCAAACTCACTGTTTATGTGTATCCACTTGAGTTTGTGTATGCGACATTGACCTCCTGATGACCATTCTGACACTGGCAGGTGGCATGCACACAAATTCTGGTGGCTTACGCAGACAGCGAATTGGGGTGACACGGGGGTAAAAGAGCCAATATCAATGGCAGACACAGAAGTGAGTGGACAGGATGTTTGAATATTTTGGCGAGGACTAGCAGCACAGCCGAGGGTTTATAGCGTGGTTTGCATGCTTATATACATGTCACCTGAGTGTCTTTGTCACGGCCTGATTGGCTGGCATACTTGATTACGAGACAGCAGATAGCAGTAACCTACTCGCGAGGCTGAGTGGTTCTGCATAGCGTGGTTGTCAGCTGCTTGTACGTAGCTCATTGTAGTAGCGCCCTGACTTTTTGCGGCTTGAATGCTTGAACGGCCTTACGCTACCGCCGAACTGGTCGCTTGAGGTTGGCACCGCCTGCCGCCGCGCTGCCCAATTCCAAACTCCTGGGGTAAAAGAGAGGTTGACTCGTAATAATCTTCTCTATTGCTTGATTTCTTTTGGTCCGTGCGGCATGCATATATAGGCTGCCGTACTACAAGCTAACCAACTAATCTATCCAATTAACCTAACCTAACAAAGCCGCAGAGATGATCTGGAATCCATTAACCTAACCAGAACTGAATAGAGTTATGGGCATTTTTGCGAGCTCTTTCTTTTGATTTCTTTTTGTACATGACACCATGCTTTCTGTTATTACCAGAACAAAGCCGCAGAGATGATCTGGAATCCATTGGCTATGTTCTTCTGTATTTCCTCCGGGGAAGGTAAAATTCTCTGCATTAGCAATCTCTCTGCAATGCCTTTAATCTCATAATTTTCCGAGTATATAGAAGATGGCCTTGCATTTTCACTAGTCAATATGAGAGCATTGCTGCAACTGTTCCTGCCATAGGTGCTAATTTGTATTGTTATACCCTCTCAAAATAACTGGTTGATTATGTTTTTGTATTGTGTATAAAACATTTTCCCAATATATGCTTAGCCTAACCATATGTTTTTCCCAGTCTTCCTTGGCAGGGTTTGAAAGCAGCCACCAAGAAACAGAAGTATGACAAAATAAGTGAGAAGAAGCTTTCAACACCAATTGAGGTGATTTAAATCTAAGATTTTTGAGTTGAGGATTTTGCTTATATATTATGATGGGAAGACTACTCACGGGGCTTCTTGTTGCAGGCTTTATGTAAATCCCATCCAGTGGAATTTGCATCGTATTTTCATTATTGCCACTCTTTAACATTTGATCAGCGACCTGATTATAGTTTCTTAAGACGGCTCTTTCGTGATTTGTTTGATCGTGAAGGTATACACCCTTTCACATGACGTCTTTTATGATACACCGTGATATATTTTTCATCTTTGGCCCTCTGCAGGTTTTCAATTTGATTATGTCTACGACTGGACATTGTTGAAGTGTAAGCAGTCTCAGAAGGCCAAGGCTCAACAAGGATGCTCTGTGAGTGACCTTGTTTCCGGACTTATGACCTTAATATTATGTTTCTCTTTCAAGTTGATGAAAATTTGTCAGAAAGTAAAAATGAGTTTAATTTCTTTGATTGTTTTATTTGCGATTTATGTTTTAGTGCTTTTTTCTTATTTTTCCCTCTCCAATGGCAGCAAGATGCAGGTGTAAGTAGCCGTCCAGTCGCAACAAATGCGGACAAGCACCAAGGTACCAGATTCTGCAAATTTTTTCTAAGTAGCATAAGAAAAAATCATTTTTTTTTTTCTGTGCACTGCGCTTGCTTGTTTCATATTTTCTATTTAATTCATCTGGTTTACAATGTTGAACATTTTTCTCATGATGATCTACTTTTATTTTTGTTATAACTTTTATACGTTACAATTATGATTGTGTTGCTATGACTTTGCCTTTCAGTTGGTGTTTCACGCCCAGTTGAAGCTTCTGGTCTGCTTGAAGGAGAGCAGCGCCCGGCAATCAGAATGCAGTTCAGACCTAGTGCTGAGAGCAGCCGTTTAAATAATCTGCATACTGAGAGATTGGTAAGACATATTAAGGATAATACCATTTCAGAGTCAATCTGCTCTCTTACAGACCTTCGAATTTTATTGCCTGTCAGTCCTAGAAATATTTCTGATTAATTGTTTCTAAGATACATGTTCTGTTTGTAACGACCCCCCCTTTTTCTTGTAGAGAGTGGGTACTAGCACTGATAATGCATTGCTGCAATCCACACTGCTTGGTCGTTCTGATGCTTCTAGGAAAGATGTCACAACCTCAAAAACACGGGGGTCCATCGATCCCCACATTCGTGGAGATAACAGTCCAGGGCCTTCTAACCGCATTTAGCCTTTGGAACAGTTAGTTCCTTTAAGTTAACTATTGGTGAGACTACCTTCGATGCTACTAAGTCTTGCATCTTCTGTGTATTTATGGATGGTTGTATTGGTGTTTTATCCGCTCGACTATGCGATAACTTTGGCTTTCCAGTTAAATACTTTCCCATGTAATGGGATAAGGATCTAAGGTAGTAAGGTTGTTTCTTGGTAGTTAGTTTCTGCATGCAGGTTAGATTATACCATTGAACGCTGGTGCCAGCTGCTGTGGGATTAACCAAAGAGATGGAAAGCAAAAAGAATCTTGTGATCTAACTGTGACATTAAATGAATAAATGAGGCGCAAAAGAATATTAGGTTAGGATGTCAAATCTTGATTCGATGCACAAAGTAATCTGAAACTTAAAAGAAATATTGCACATTGATATCATGATGCAAGCAAAATATCGTGCAAGTATGAAATGAAGATCGTTGTGACAAGGCTTATGACTGGAGAAAGTGTCAAATGGTAGCCCTCCCTCCAACATGTGAACTATTATGTGTAGCTGTCAGTGGTGGTTGTGTCATGAAATTTTATTCATGTTCCACATTTTAGCGTTATGGAGAAGTTCATATGCAAATATTAAATATCACATATTAGGTATCAGACAAGGGTTTGCGCGAGATTTTTCGGGTCAGTTGAGGTTTTCTGTTATCCCTAGGGCTTCAGTTGCTGAACTCTAGGATGCAAGTAGGTTGACACAACCAATTCCACACAATTGTTACCGTTTACATTTAGTTACGAACTAAAGGAACTATAGAATGAGCATTGGGTCGATAGGGGCCATCTGCTTGCATCTTTATTTGTAGTCCATTACCTATAGTGTCTTACATTCCGTCACCAGCCTAATGGGCCTACCAACTAGGACTGCTCCTTTTATGCAACATGAAAGGAACTATAGAATGAGCATTGGGTCGATAGGGGCCATCTGCTTGCATCTTTATTTGTAGTCCATTACCTATAGTGTCTTACATTCTGTCACCAGCCTAATGGGCCTACCAACTAAGACTGCTCCTTTTATGCAACATGACGATATTATAGCTCAGACTACATTGATAAGGTGGCCTAGAGTTAGTTTCAGCTAATAAGTTCTGATTGGTGCATTTCAGTTGTTCGGCTCTAACCTGTATGTAAGTGCATGGCTTGTTATTATATCTGAACTGGCACTTGAATTTTTACGTACTTATTAAATTAAGAAATTACCCAATGGCCAGCATAGTACTTGGTTTAGTTGGTCGCTCTAATAAGGTTAATATCTCAAGATTTTTATCTGTTGTGGCTGTAGTCTTCTTTGAAGCGCTTTGGGCCTATTCGTTTGTATATAATATTAATTGTCAGCATGCTTTTGTGACACATAATAGAAATGTGTTTGGCACTCATCTATTAGTAACTAGTGTTATGAGATTAATTGTTCTATTCTTGAGGATTTGATGACACATATTTGCATTATGTCTCTCAAATTATATTTTGATCCATATGAACGCACTCAGATAACTTTGAAAACAAAGATACCTTTTAATCCAACATCAGTTATACTGGTACTCAAACGTTAAGATCAGATATCTGTTGTTAAGCTTGCTTAAAACATAATGAGGCAGCATTTAATGTTTGAAATGCCTATAACATAATGAGACAGCATTTTTAATATGTAAAATTTCTTATCTTTGAAATCATGCATTTTTTTTTTTGAAGGCCATCAATCCAGAATTTAGGTTACCAAAATTTAGCTCTTCATTTTCGTTTATATTTTTTCCTGGCATTTGCTTCTTATTATCATCCAATTTCTTCATGCAAGTTTGTGGGAAACAATTCACTTATACTGCCAATCTTTTTTGAAAGTTTTCTACTACCAAAATTGGGCTGTAATTTCTAATAGTTTTATAAACTTATAATATCTCAGTACAGTAGAACTTGCTTGCATTAAAACGACTGCCTATTTTGAACAGCTATGCTGACCAGCTGGTTGTGGAGAGTTTTCCATATCTACAAATTTTCCTTTTATTGTACTAAGGAGCTTCTCTATTAGTTAAAAAGAGAAGTAATATGGTCCTGAAAAAGCCACCTCCCTCCAAACGGGAATTTGAGAGCTTGTAACGGCTTCCAAGTATGTCCACCACCCAAGCATATGCTTTATTTTTAGGAGCCTGCATTCAAGTTTAATATTGTAATGCCAAAAGCCTATATTGATTCATTTTTGGAAGATTTCCTATTGGCAATAAAGTGCTGGTCGGTTTGAATCTCATCAAAGGTTAGGGTTTAACTTGACCTGATTTGTTATCCACTTGTTTGTTTCCAAAATTTCGGTGACTTTGCCTTTTAGCCGTCCTATGAGTTCATTTTCTTGCTAAAAATTGGCTACTAATTTTTTGCTAAATTTTGGCCATAGTTGATGATAGTGTTAAATGATTTCATAATGCTTCTTAATGCCAGTAATAAATTTAGGCCATAATTCAACAGGAATAGAGAACTGGTTGGCATTACATTAGATGACCTATTTTAAAATACATTTTTGTTTTGGCACGTTGTCTTGATGTGCTAAAGAGGAAATGAAAACCAATTATTTGGCTATTTTAGGATTAGTTGAATACTAACAAGCAACCCCAATTTTAGTAATGGAATTTTTGTTTGTTAAACATAAAGGAGCAATGTTGCTCATCAAGCAGACATTGATTTCTTTCTTCTTTTTTGCCCCTGACGCTCTGTTGACATGGTTTAATGGCTTGTTCGAGGAGTGTCCTGGGAATCTGGGATTTGAGCATAATGGCATTAAATACAATAGGCAACCTTGTGTTGCTTGGAAACCTCTATTACTGTTGAATTTTGCTTGAGAAAATGCCTGCTGGTATGGCATTTATCAGTATTTTCTTAATACCATGCTTGGCCTGTATGATTGGTGGTATTCCACAGTTTTAAGCTTCTATTACTTATTCTGATGATGACCCTAGTGCCCACCCTTTCCATGTTGACCTGTGCTGCTATTGTAGGTTACTGGATATGGTTTCATGGAAGAATCCAGGACAAACTCGAATGTTATTATTCCTTGGTGCTGAAAATAGCTGGGTTTTTAAGGCGACATCTGTATTTCTGACATCATTACTACAGCTGTCGGGGTTTTAAGGTGACATCTGTATTGCTTGAGGTGATTACTACAGCTGTTGGGATTTTAAGGTGGCATCTGTATTGCTTGATGTGATTATCACAGCCGGTGGGTTTGAAGGCGACCTCTGTATTGCTTGAGGTGATTACTACCAACCAGAAATTAGTTGATACAGTTATGAATGCAGCATCACATTGCTGCTGTGGTTGATCATTTTTTTCCATTTGTGGATAATATGGAAACTTGCATAGGAAAGGCAGCGCACTATTGTATCGCGTGGATTCGTTGTAACTTTTCGACTCTCTGGGCTCATTGATTCAGGGTCCTTTGCCAAATAATAATGATGATGATGTATTACTTGCTTAAAGAGAAATTGGGGATTAAGGAGAACAGTGTTCGTTTTGATTAGGAATAATCCCTTCAGGAGCAATGGGGAACTATGTTCAATGCACTATCCAATGTTTGGGTTTCCTTTTGGCATTTGACTTACTGTACTTGTAAGTGAACTGGTATTGCTATTGTTCACAGAATTATAGGAGTTGGATTTCTTATCGTAGTGTCATTCTCAAATCTCACTCTGTTATGCCGTCAATTTACATGCAGAAAGTGATATCGTATTCAACTTGGATCAGCTGCAGCTTGTAATGTGTTTACATCTCTCACCAGGCAAGCAAGGATTATGAAGAGTTACCTGGAAGTGTATGCTCTGGGTTAGTCTGCCAGTTCGCATATCTCCAAAGAATTGGCCTGGGTTTATCCATCCTCATTGTTGTCACTTTCAAGAGCCATATGCACAGGTCAAGACCTCAAGATATAAGCAATTACATGGTATCTCACATTCAGTCAGCAACAATCTGTTTGACTGGAGGTAAAATTGTCACACGTAGCTCAGGGTAAAACTTGTGTCTGCTTGATGACTTCTTGGAAACATCTCATGGCTGAATTTGTCTATAATGGATGTTCTATTCTGGGACACTTCATTGTATTATAGTTTTGATTGTAGATATAAATGAAAACAGGGCTGGCAATTGATTTTGGTGGGGAGCCTGCATTTGTACGAAATGGAAGGAATCACAGGGACTGCTTATGGCATCTTGAAGAAGCCGTACCATCTTTTGCTTCCTTTTTTTCCATCTGCAGTTTTGTGGTCATTCTTGTAACCAATGCTGGGTCATCCAAATGGTGTTAAATTGAGAATGTTATGAACTGTGTGGTATTGCTTTTAAAGTTCTTATGTTTAATGATGGAGCCCGTGATTTCCTTGGGTGTTTTGAAGCTTATTAATTCAGTGCATGTTGAACTCAGATTCTCAGACTGTATACTCATTTCGGTATCCATCATTTGACCTTTTTCCATGGTGTCATATCAGTATATCCTTCAATTTGATATCATGCCCGTTCCACCTGTTTCGTGAGTACAGAAATTCAGGTGCACCGTGTTGGGAAACATCTGTGTTCACTTTAGGGCTAGTAAAACTGTAAGTCTGTATACACCTTGCAAGAATTCCAAACTGATCAATCTGTTTATGCTTCAACACAAATGCTATAAAGCAAGTTGATGGGTCCTGTTCAAACTTCGAACTATTAGTTTGAGCTTTGTGTTATTAGATACAGTTACAACCTGTGATGGCTCACGGTCCTCTGTTCTTTATTGTTCAGGAACAAAATACTCTTGCGACATATTCACAGGGAGCTCAAGTAAAGAGGGAGATCGGGGTGGTCAAGAGCCAGCCTGGGTACATGATCACTCAAGTTCCTTGGTGAAATCAATGTTGTCAACGAACACCTGCATATTGAGATACGAAACACGGTAAGTTTGATCTGATTAGCAGGTCATTTGAGACATGCCGCAATATTAATGTATGGGAGAAACAATGCCGGTACCGATTTCCACCCATCTGGGTCCAGAATGGATGTGATCTTGGTGCCAATCCCCGGCAAGGGCCCCGGCTCCCGCACCACCTGCCCTCCGAACAGCTTCGCCACCTCAGCGGTCTTGTAGACGTCATCGGTGCCTATGGCGATCTGTGTGAACAAAAAAAGCGTGTCAGATCCCGGAGCTAGTGTCACTGCCTCAGAAATGATGACCGGCAACGCGATGCAAACACATCCATGTCGCATACCTGGCCATATGCGTTTCCCTTCTCATATTCAGTGACGCCATGGTTGTAGGTCAGCTCCAGCACTGCGTTCTTGTCTTCGGGGCCGTACCCCATCATTGCAACCGTATACTGCAGAACTTTACCAGTCAGTATACATCCCATGGTACAAGGAGCTGACTGACCTTTTTTGAACTAGATTGATCACCTTGTATTCAGGGCTATCTCTCTTCCGAAGCAACTCCAAGCCACATGCCTGCGCGTGGTTTTTTACAAGCACAGGAGTCACAACGGTGACAACCGGACTGAAGAAATGCAATGGCTTTTCCATTTCGTCTGCCTGCCTACCTTCTCGTAGAAGCTTATGGCGCGGTCGAGATCGCCGACGCGGAGCATCACCTGACACAGTGGCTCTGGCGTTCCTGGTCTCTCTAGGATCTCAAACTTGTAGCCGTCAGGGTCCTCGATGAAGGCGATCACCGTGTTGCCGCCTTTGACAGGGCCGGGCTCCCTTGTCACCTTGCCACCCTTGGCTCTGATGAGCTCAACTGTCTTTGCTACCTGTCTCAACCAAATTTCCAATGGCAGATGGTTGATAAAGGACATGTTCTGACCGACAAATGGAGAAACGAAAATCGTGAGTGTCTTACATTGTCAGTCGCGATACCGAAATGGCCAAAACCTGATCCGATGTCATACTTGTCAACGCCGTAGTCTGCAAATCAGTTGTGAATCAATCGACGATCAGCTACCGCAAAGCAGCGGCAAGTAATTGACTGCTGGGGCTTTGACTAGTTACTAGGAGAGGTATATTTTAACTGTATGTGAGCTCGATGGCGAAATTCGAGTCCTCGGGCCCGTACCCGAGGAACGCGTTGCTGTACTTCTCCTCGGGGATGTCGCGCTTCCGCAGCAGCTTCATCCCCAGGCACTCGGTGTAGAACCTGCATTCCCCAGGACAGGAAAGAACCGTCGTGCTGTGAGATCGATGTTTGTGACAGATCTTCTCTGGCAAGGTGAGGTATGTACTTGATTGTCTTGTCGAGATCGCCGACGCGGTAGACGACGTGGAGGAGCCGACGGTTGTCCTTCTTCGCCCACGCGAGAGCGTCGTCCTTGCCGGCGAATGTGGCCGCTGCGCGGCGTCCGCCGAGGCCCGCAATGTACCGGCGCCGCTCGTGCTCCGGACCAGCCTCAGCGGGTCTGAGTGCAGCGTCGCTCCTTGCAAGAAACATCAAACATCCACGCAAACGCACTCAGGTGAGGTCAGGCAACAGAAAGTTTGCGCTAGTACAATGGTGGTGACTTCACTTGACGGCCACCACCTGCGGCGGCGGTGGAGAGGAGCAGGGACCTCCGGGGAACGGGCGTGGCGGCGGCGCAGGCCACCGAGCCGCGGCCGGCGGTGGCCGGGAACGCCCTCATTGCCGACGTCCGTGCGACACGTGTGTGCCTTGCAGCTGCTCGGGAGGGGGACTGGTTGGTTGGCGCCTCTTTCTCGCGCTATCCTCTGTTCCTTGCTGCTCTGCTGCAGCCAGACGATTTTTTTTTGCGCGCAAGGCTGGCGCCTGGGGGGAGTGGCTCCCCGGGAACCAACCCCTGCTCTGTGTGACATTTGTCTTGGCGCGCAAGGCTGGCGCCTGACGGATTCGATAGAACCATGAAGCTTGTTCTCTCTTTTTTTTTTTTTTGGCAAAACTGAAATGTTTCCTGACAGCCACGCTTTTTTGACTTGGAATATCACCTCACCTCCATCTCAAAATGTAAAAAGGGGAAGGAAACCAGGAATGTCCAGATTGTTTATTTTCATTTATTATTAGTTGCACCTTTCAGGCCGGGTAAAGTTGGATAAAAGATGATACTGAACCATGTTTGCATCAAAGGTTGGTGACAAGCATCAGTTGTCTCAATGAAACTTTGACGCGTGTACAGACAATTTTGGAAATGTTCCATTCGGTATAGACAGAAACCTTTGCACGTTACGAAATCTTACAGCTAGCGTTTCCTGGCTGCTTTCAACATTGAGGCAAGTGTCAGAGCTACTGACTGAAACCTTGCAGGAAATGGCAACGCTGCAGCAAATTCTCCGCCCAGGCTCCCAGCGCTGCTGCCAGATCTGGATACCGATGCCACCAATCAAATCGGACACCAGTACCAATCAGCGGTCATGACCTCCTTGTCTGCTACAAGAGGGTGGTGTCGAATTTCCCAAGTAACTACAAATATTTTGTGGTATATGTATTCTCTTTAGGTAGTTGCACCCTTTTTCTGTTTGCTATACCTACATCGCACGAATGTACGTGTGGCGGTTTAATAACATGCTATACATGCGGTGGATGATCCAAGCATATGTGGTGCTCTCTTTCATTTGCGTATTCAGAGTTTCCAACTATGGTGTAACAATGAACCAAGCTTTACGCACCTAACTACACAGAGAAGTGACCTTTGTTTGCAAATACAACCGATATCTCTTCATATTATGTGTTTATTGCGCCGACATTGAAATGGAGGAGCAAGAGAACAGCCTGCACTGATGAACGTAGAAAAATCAAACGGAAGAGGATGGGAGGCTGAATTCGATGCGTATCTATGGGCACGCACGGCACGGCCAGATTCACTTGATCCAAAGGGAAAAAGGTTGCTCACATGTACATCCACACGCGTCCATCCAATGCAAACCCTGCTTGCCTGGCTCTGGCTGCCTTCCCTTTCGTTATCCCATCACCAATACAGCTCACAAACTCACAAGTCACCAGGTTAGCTCTTCTTTTTTTTTTGCGATGGCCCAGGTTAGCTCTTCGTCCTGTACTCAACGTAGCATGGGCCAAATTGAAGCTGTTCTCTCGCTCTCTCTTTTTTTTTTAGGGAAAAATTGAAGCTGTTCTAGAAACAGAAATGCATCCATTCCTGGTTTTCAAATTTGAAGGATGTCGTCGAGGATGAAAAAGAAAAAAAAAACGTCAACAATTGATCAAGGTCGTTTGACTATGTTTAATTACAGTTCGGTAAGAACGTGAAAGAGAAGAAAACAAATACTAGCTGGTTTATTGGTGCTATCAAGTTTGCAACTTTGACATCTCCCAGGAACTCAATTTTCCAACATTGATCCTCTGCTGTTTGTCTGAACGTAGTATTCCACACCTTTTGGAAGGCGTACAGGGAGTAGTTGACAAGTAACAGTAACGTCCAATGATATCTAAAAATTCATTATAATTCCTGAAAGAAGCAACCAGTTATGGTTTTAGCTTCTTTATTCCTTTCAACTCGGTTTGTGATCAGATCTATACAAATTCGGATTGCCAATATTGAAATAAAAAATATTTATAGAACTTCCGTCCACGCAAAACCCCAAATAGGACTGAATAATTGCTGAAGATGGTCTTTCGAGAACTGAATGCGAAGGAATGCCGAGGACGCCAATTATTTTCCTCTGAAAGCACTGTCTTGGGACTATTGGATGAGTGAAACTGTCAACAACTCGGAGAAAAGAGGGACCAGCTGATTCATTGAAGGTGCCGACAAGGCCGTTCTTGTCATACTTTGCCCAGCGGCCATGGCAATGGCAGCTATCTCTCCTAGTAGCTACTTTTAGGATAGGATTCTGTTACAATTGTGCCATGTAGTACCTTTAATGTTTGTTTCCTAGCTAGATGACCATTTAACTCAAATCGTCCAATGGCATATCAACGAGAACGAGCGGGGTTGTGCTATGTTTGTTAGGTCCAACTCAAATGATAGTTAGAGACATAGATTAAGGTCCAGAGTGTAAAGTATTATGATCAGCTGAACTGTACTGGTATCTTGATTTTATACTTTGTAAACCTTGTGTTGACTCTATCTTTTTTTGGAAGAAAATATTATAGCTCCAACTATCCAGCTGAAATCCTTTTGACCTAATTTAAATGATGAAAAGTCTGCCGGAGTGTGTTTTTTTTCCTTCCTTGCCTGAGTAGATTGATGCTGACTTTTCAATTATTGGCTTCGTCCACCCAATCAACTGAAAAAATGATCTTGACTTTTGGATAAGTGACCACTTTTTTGTGTTTTCAATCGAAGACCAGACCCAAACGTTCTGTTTACGTGCTTCATTGATTTCAACTTTGCACAAATGTATAACGTTTATTTTCTTTTGGCTATAAAATATTAACCCTCGATGATATTGTATTTTAAAGCAGAATGTATTTTGTAAACCAGACACATTTTCAAATAGTTTCAAGATAGTTTACGCTTTTCAGTTTACAATTAATATCGACAATTGTCATTGCTCTTTCCACAAACTAGGCAATTCCAAAGCAACCAAGCTTTTTCGCAAAAAAACAAGAAAAGAAAAAAAAGCATACCCATAACTCATTATGTAACCTGCTCACATGGCACGAGCGTGCCATCACATTTAGATGCCCATGGTGCATGATAAATCGATGTTTGATTACCTTTGACGCATCATGTTAACTTTTTTTCAAGTCTTTTTTCCCCCGCATCTCACGTATTCCCCCCTCCCGATCTTTGAGAAATTAGTCGCAGTTCTTACCATTTCGGGCACAAACAGCCCCTATATCTCGGCAGAGGTACATGGCCCATCACAAAGGCTCAGAGTTCGCCTTGTTGCTTGCGCGCCTCCTTTCCCCTGCATTAACGCCCATCACCGATTCCTTCCTTCCTTCCAGGCCTCCACCCTGTTGCTTCCCTCGACTGGCTAGCGGCTGCTCTACTTCAGCCACCCACTTCTCTCTCCGCCCCCTGTGCTTGGCCTGCTTCCTCTGCACACCTCGCAAGTTCCCCTTTCTCTCTCCATCCCTCCCTCCCCCCCCCCTCTCTCTCTTTCTTTTCCTCCGAAGACCGAAGGCTGCCTCTGCTGGCTGATACTCTGCCGGAGTTTCGCCTCTTTTGGCGACGGTGACCTTCGCGGCTTTAAGTACCCTCCTTTATTCTTCTTTATTGCAGTTCTTAAACTCCAGGTTCTTGATTGTAGAATGTTCTGTCTTTACAATCCATACATGTCAGGTTCTTGGCGGCTGCACATTTTCTTTCACTTCCTGTTCTCCTCTTTTAGTAGTGATTGTTCGACGCTAATGCCTTGTGTGAAGATATCTGATAAAAGTGAATGTTGGGACCATTGAGGCGAGGGGAATCTGCTGGTTTGTACAGTAACCGTTTGGTTACAGCTGTATGAATGATTTTTGCTTTATGGGTGCAATAGTGAACATCATTATTCTTTTCTGTACAATATTCATTTGATGTCATTCTTTTAGAGTTCAAAAATTGTTTAGAGGAACGAGAGTTATGTCTTGCTTGCAATTGAGTTTATTGTATAAAGCTTCCTCTGTCCAACATTTATGACCAATAAATTTGTTTTTCACGTAACCTGTTTCAAAGTGACTGTCAGACATTATTTCATTTATCCAGTTATTATTTCTTCATGAATCTGTCCAATTTTTATTTATCTGAAAATGAATTACTTTTTTTTAAATTTCAGATGAGCATTGGATGAGTTCTGTTAATTTCTACCATTCTGCTGTTGGTCCATGCCCTTGGCTAGTTCATTGTTACGGTGGAGGACTTTTGATTGTTCATGTTGCTCATGATATTTTTGTCTTACCAAGCTAGTTGTAAATCTGATTGATGGGCTGTTCACCTTCAAAGTATTGTTCACAACTGAACTGTTGTTTGTGCTCCAATGGGTGCCTTGGGCAAACACCTGACTCGCCAAGAGAATCAAGGGGAAAGTCAAGCCGGGGGAGGGGAAGGATAGATTCAAGTGCTTCAGATGCTTCTTCTGATGACCTAGGGGAAGAAGATGATGAATTGAACCACTTGAACATTACAAGGGAGTCAAATATCGGCATCAACCGACTATCAAGAGTCTCATCACAGTTTCTTCCTCCAGACAGTTCGCGCAAAGTTCGAGTCCCTTTGGGTAACTATGAGCTGAGATACTCATTCCTGTCTCAAAGAGGTTTCTACCCGGAAGCTCTGGACAAGGCAAATCAAGACAGCTTCTGCATACATACCCCATTCGGAACTAGTCCTGATGATCATTTCTTTGGTGTATTTGATGGTCATGGAGAATATGGTGCTCAGTGCTCACAATTTGTGAAGCGAAGAGTCTGCGAAAACCTGCTCAGAGATAGCCGCTTCCAAACAGATGCGGTGCTAGCCCTTCATTCTGCTTTTGTGGCAACAAACTCCCAACTGCATGCGGACAACTTGGATGATTCCATGAGTGGTACTACTGCAATCACTATTTTGGTTAGAGGTAAAACTATGTACATTGCAAATACTGGTGATTCACGTGCTGTCATTGCCGAAAAACGAGGGGATAATATTGTTGCTGTTGACCTCTCCATTGATCAAACTCCTTACCGATCTGATGAGCTTGAAAGGGTCAAAGAATGTGGTGCTAGGGTTCTGACGTTGGATCAAATAGAGGGGCTAAAGAATGCAGATGTGCAGTGCTGGGGTACTGAAGAAAGTGATGATGGTGATCCACCAAGGTTATGGGTGCAAAATGGCATGTATCCGGGAACTGCATTTACACGTAGCATTGGAGATTCTGTTGCTGAGTCAATTGGAGTTGTTGCAGATCCTGAGATTTTCATCCTGGACCTCAATTCCAGCCATCCATTTTTTGTTCTTGCTAGTGACGGGGTTTTCGAGTTTCTTTCCAGTCAAACAGTTGTCGACATGGTAAATATCATCTACCATATGTGATCCTTTTATTGTTAATATGCAATAGATATGAAATACCTCCTATTCACTTAGTGGTTGGGGTCAACTTGTGAGGGAAAAATCACTATAAGAACCTTTTTACAGTTGTCCCCTAATGTATGGTTGGTTTTCTATAGAAACAGTCAAATCCCTCATGTTAGGAGTCCAAATAAAGATTTTTTATTTACTAATTTGAATTAAAAATTTCAATAGTTTCGCTCAGATACATTCAATCTTTTGATGAAATGTTTAATTATATGTGCACTAAAGTTTCAAATGGCTGACATGCAGATTTCTAAATATAAAGATCCTCGTGATGCATGTGCAGAAATTGTTGCTGAGTCTTATCGTCTTTGGCTACAGTATGAAACTCGTACGGATGACATTACAATCATAGTCGTGCATATTAATGGATTAACTGATGTACGGATCTATCTTTCTACTTTCATTGTGTTACTTTCGTACTAATTGTTTCATCGAAATATCTGAAGAACCTAACATTTTTACTCTAACTGTTTTACTAGATGGAATCTACGCAGACTGTTACAAAAGTGTCTTTACAACCTTCACAGCAAGTTTTAGGACTGGCAGGCTCTGAATCACCATTAATGTTAAGTTCCAACACCAACAATCAGCGTTCCAGGCATGATTTATCACGCGCACGATTGAGGGCTCTTGAAAGTTCTCTGGAAAATGGTCAACTATGGGTCTCTCCATCTCCATCGCATCGGAAGACATGGGAAGAGCAAGTAAGGTCTATTGACTTTTTCACTACAAATGTGTTCTTTACATAAGAAGTTGATTGATGTCATTTTACTGACAAACCTCAAACAACATGATATGAAGGCACATATTGAGTTGGTACTACATGATCATTTTCTCTTCAGAAAGCTTACTGATTCACAATGTCATGTTCTACTTGATTGTATGCAACGAGTTGAGGTGAAACCTGGGGATATAGTAGTACAGCAGGTTGTGACTTCCTGATTTTTTTTAAATGTCAAGTATGTTTACATTTGAGGTTGCATAGAAGTTTTAAGGATATTATACGATGCAGGGTGGTGAAGGTGATTGCTTCTATGTAGTTGGTAGTGGTGAGTATGAAGTTCTGGCCATTCAGGTATACATGTGAATTCAGATATATTACAAGTACAGATTTGATTTCACATTGCGATTTTTTGTGTTAGTAGAACTAGTCTTAGTTAGGAGTCAGGGATCAATACATGTGAACCACCAGTTCTTGTTCATAACAAGTAGACTGCAAACATTTTTGTCAAAGATAAGCAACACCTTGTTTGACCAGTATCTAAAGTAGCAAATTTGCTTCCTTATTAATTATCTCAAAGCAGCTACACCTTATTGGTCGAAACACATGTAGGTATTTCTCATATATGCTTGGATGAAAAGAGTCAATTATCAATATATCAAGTTGCTTGTCTGCTGGTTGATGTGCAAACAGAGCACAAAGGGAATGCTCGGAGCTTTGTGTCACTGGCTTTTTCAATATATGTTCTTTATGCTGACATTCTGACCTTTTCTGATCATGTGTTTTTATCAAAGTACATTTAGTCACTAAAGATCCGTCTTTTCTCCTCTTCTCTATTCCATAACTCTCGGAGACTGAACTGATTTGCATGCAACAGGAAGAAGATGGAAAACAAATGACCAAGGTTCTGCATCGTTATACAGCTGATAAGCTATCTTCGTTTGGGGAGCTAGCACTGATGTGAGATTTATATTCATATATGCTTTTTTGTGTTGTGTCAGTATTACCAATGCAGCAGTTGTTTGAGGATAAATAACAATAAAACGCCATGAAGTGTAGTTAATCAATATAAATAATGACCATTTACAACAGAATTACATACACTTGTTCGAATAACATATAAAGAACATTAGGTGCAGGTAAAAAATGTATGATGTAAATATCATTTAGCTCTTAGGATCACTGTGCTTACCAGTAATTGCATACTTTCCCCCTATCATGCATTCACATGACTTCAGTCCCATTTTCACACCTACCATTGTAAAAACCCGGAAATTGATTCATAAATTAAGCACCCAAATTATTTTCAAGAGAGCAATGACCTTGGTAGAAATTTGGGGAACAATTGTCGTCCCTCTAGCTCTAGAGTAAATTATTTTTATTATCTGTAAATCGTAAAGACTCTTATTTGACTGTTATACTATCAGACACTCAGCCGTCTCTTGCAAATTAATAAAGAGAGCAAGCACTGAAGAATTATTAGAGAGCATATTTATTGTTAATTTTGAAACAGAACTGAATTATGCAACCAACCATGCCATGATATAATGAAATAAATTGATTATTTTCCTCAGAAAAATTGATCAAGTTCAGATGGCTAAGCACGCTGAGTTCACTATTCAGTTCATCTAGTCATTATTTATTGTTGGAATAAACAGGCACAATAAGCCACTTCAGGCTTCAGTTCGAGCTGTGACTAGTGGAACATTATGGGCCCTAAAGCGGGAGGATTTCCGTGGAATTCTGATGTCTGAGTTTTCAAATATACCATCCATGAAGTTGCTCCGATCGGTAGACCTGTTTACAAGATTTACATTGCTCCAACTAAATCAACTTGCTGAGTCGCTTGTTGTAGTATCTTTTACAGATGGGCAAATAATAGTAGACAAGGTATTTTGAGTGAAAAGGCAGTTTTTTAAGATAAATGATGTCTGTTTCAAACATATGCGCTTCTTGTTTTGTTATTAACTTGTTATTGACATGTTTTCACTCTTGTGTACAATTGTCAGAATGATGATGTCGCTGCCCTGTATATCATTCAAAGAGGTTGTGTGAGACTTACATTGGCCGCCGATCAGATGAACTCAGATGCTTGGGATCTCATTAGAGCTCAAACAAACCAGGTTCAGAGGACTCAGGAAAATGGTGATTATGTGGTTCAGTTAGATGAGGGAGGGCATTTTGGAGAGTGGGCTCTCATTGGTGTGACTATTGCTTTCACTGCTATCTCAGTTGGTGATGTGACTTGTTCCACTATTGCAAAGGAGAAATTCGATTTAATTGTCGGACCTTTACCTAAACTTTCGACATCTGATTCCAGGTAAATGTATATGAATTGAATGTTTTTTGTGCGGCCAGCATTTCAAATGACTTTCAAGTGTTAAACTTACCATGTTATGCTCTCTATGCAGGATTAAAGAATCTCTGGTCTCTAAGGAGCATGGTGCAGATGATGATTTGCCTTTAAGGAGCGTCCAACTATCTGATTTGGTAGGGGGTTAGTACTCCTTTCCTCATGTTTAGTGTTGGGTAGGTTTAGTCCCACATCAGATATTGCTGATGGGGAGAACGATTTATAGGGTGGAGGGAACCTCACCTTATCAGACTAGTCTTTTGGGTTGAGGTGGCCCATGACCTGGGTTACGGCTCCGGCTGGGTGTGTGGGGATAGCAGGCCCATGGAGACCTGGGCTGGCGGCATGGGCTCATGGGTGTAGCGAGCCAGGCCGTGCACATTTAGCATGCTTTAGGTGATTTTGCTGAGATTTTCTTTTATATGCTGATGCATGGTTGTATATATGTTTTTCAGGAATGGAAAATGTGCATATATGCCGCTGATTGCAGTGAGATTGGCCTCGTCCAAATCAGAGGTTCCGGTACAATAACTGATTCTGCTTGATTGGTCTTTACTAGTGGATAAATCATTTTTCTGAGGAGACGTATATATGTTCTAATTAATCATGTTTTGACTTTTTGCCATACTTGTGGACCAGACAAGATCAGAACTTTAAAAAGGTTTTACATCAAGAGGGTGAAAGATCTTCATAAGGAAGTACAAGTATTTTATGAAAAGGACCTCTTGAAAAGCTTGAGCCAGTCACCTTTTGTGCCGGAAGTTTTATGTACTCGTACCAACCAATCGTACCTTGGAATATTGCTGAATTGTTGCCTTTGTTGCTCACTGGCTTCAATACTTCATACACCTCTAAATGAGTCATGTGCACAATTCTTTGCAGCCTCAGTTGTTGGTGCTCTAGAAGAGCTTCATCAGGTATTTGTTTTTGCTATTGACTAGTTAGCATACAAAGCTAATATATTCAATTTCTTTTAATGAGTTAATCCATTATGTATTATGGTGCTTCTCGTGGCGTATATGCTAACACATATTTTTGTCTCTTCAGAAGTCCATTGTTTATAGAGGTATTTCGGCAGACATTCTTATGCTCGACCGATCAGGTCATCTGCAGCTGGTGGATTTTAGGTTTGCAAAGAAGTTGGAAGGTGAAAGGACATACACAATCTGTGGGATCGCCGACTCTCTAGCACCAGAGATAGTTCTTGGTAGAGGCCATGGATTTGCTGCTGACTGGTAAGTGGTTTTTCCATATCCATGTCATTGTAGAGCCCATGTGTTCTGAGTGCGTATTAAAGATGACGTATAGCAGTACCTTCCCAGTGATCTTTCTAATGTGACTGTAGCGATGTCAAAGCTGTTAAGGATATAGTAGTATAGGACTCTAATTATAGAGTCCTATCCTAGTCTAGTATTGAGCCATGTAACCCATATATATTGTCCCTATGGGGCTATTATATTCCATACAAGTCATATTCATAACACGGTATACAGAGCCATCGATTAGGGTTTCAAATTTTTTTTTTTTCAAGTCATAATGACCCCCTCCCCCCAAAATCTGCCCCACAGCCATTTAGAAATTGGTTGTGTATAAATAAATTTATTTCGCTTTCTTAGCATTTTTTATCAGCTGCCTGTGCAAATCTAGGCTTATTTTATCTATGTGATATTGTTGAGACATATTGAAATATGCAATCTACAGCGGATATCTTTGTCTCAAGAATATTTAAATGGGAAAATATGCACCCGGAAAAGAAAAATCATGAAATTTGAGCTGCGAATAGATTACTTTCTTTTAAAAAAATGGAAACGTTTCCAGCCTCTATGTGGAGAGTACAGTACATTTGAGTTTCTTTGAATTTTACATGCAATTCTTGATTGGGAATTAAGGCATGATCATTCGATTTGGTATGATCAGGTGGGCACTTGGAGTCTTGATTTATTTCATGTTGCAATCAGACATGCCCTTTGGGTCCTGGAGGGAGAGCGAGCTGGAACCTTTTGCAAAAATTTTGAAAGGGCGCCTTATTATGCCATCGACATTCAGCAAAGAAGTTATTGATCTTATAACCAAGGTCGTATTTCACCAGTCCATTTAGTTACAGCTTATGTGGATCCCTAGAATAATACTACTTATTCTCTTTTATTTCATTTGTGCAGCTACTTATGGTAGATGAAAATGAACGCCTTGGGACCACGGGTGCTGAAGCTGTGAAAAAACACCCCTGGTTTGATGGCATTGACTGGGAACAAATAGCAGCCGGAACATCTGCAGTGCCTAAAGAAATAACTGATCGAATGAATGGCTACGTTGAAACTCTTACAGAGGACTTAGCAGCATCTCCTTCCATGCCAAGTGAAGATTCGGATGATTTTACTGCTCCAGAATGGATCGAAGGCTGGTAATCTCAGTTATTGCATAACTTTCAAAGATGGTTATGCTACTTGAGAAAGTACCTATAGTTTTTTACCAGCCTTTCTCATAGCAAGTGAAAGAAAGTATAACACTGACTGAATTGAGATGTCGATGGAAATGACCAAGTTGTAAATACTGAACTTTCCTTGGTAGTCGCCGATCATCTTGCAAACATTTAAGGAATGATCTCAATGTGTGAAAAATGAGAAATGATGCTAGTCAGATGTCAGATGCTATGTCACTAGCAAGTGGAAGAAACTGCTCGTCTATTTTTTTGCATTACTTGAACTAGTCCTTTTTAGAAGAGCTTTTTGTCCCAGCAATTGTGCATAGGAATGGAATGACCGGGAATGGAGATAATCAGTGTAGCTTATTTTGGGCCTGGAATGGTCTCAAATTCGATTTTGCCATGGGTATACGCAGAGCAAAGAAGTTGTATATGTTCTATAATTAGTTCTTGGTAACAGGGTTTGCCTTCTTTTTCTTTTTTTGACCCGTGCCCGAGCCGTTAAAATTTCTGTACATACACTTCAGTTCTTTTGTAATTATCTTGGTTGTGTATAGGAGGTTCCTTTCTTTCGGTTTCTCCTAAAACCTATGCTGTTTGGCAGGAAGGCCAAAATTCTTGTGGTGAGTTTCTGAGAAGTGTGAATGTGCAAGCATCTATTTATGTAATTTTGTAACACAAATTTTAACGTTCACATACACATACGGGCACTAACTCCTATGAACAGACTTTACATGTACAACCTACCATCATGAATGCTTACGAGAGACTGCCTCAACTGATCTGTTTGTTCTGTTTTTTGTTCATAAGAGAGAGATTGTTCTTTCGCCGCAACAAACCTGTGGATGCCCCAAGCCCCCAACAGAAGGTTTGAGCTTAGGTTCTATCAAATTTTGAAACGTCTGAACTGAACTTTTTATGTCAAATGGCAGAACTTCATAATTCGTTCTTAGGGAAAATCAAATATGAATTATACCTACAAGGAATCTATTTTACCCTCTCTCTCTCTCTCTCTCTCTCTCATAAAATTTGAAATGAACAGTCCAAAATTCATGTTTTAATTAAAATTTTCGGCTACGTTTGTATTTCAAATTCACTTGATACAAATTCCATGTAACACAACGTTTATTAATTTTATAAAAATTTTCAGTTCACGAGCCATTGTAAAATATACTACATCCGTTCTAAATATATGGCATTTAGGAGTGCAACTAGATTTTTTTGTCCTAACTGTTATGTATTTAACAGCATTTTTATTAGAAACTGTAAATTTGGGGACTGTTCATTTCAAATTTTATGGTTTAATAGAGGTTAAAAGAAACTGCTGTGAATTATGGGATTAAAAAACTGCTGTGGACCTGGGCGTAAATACCCTTGTGGGCCAGCTGTGTCGGTGTCGACTCTCGGCTCCGAAGGGGCCAGAAGGTCAGAAGAGCACGAAATTCGCACGGCGGCAGCCTTCCTCCTACAGTCCGGAGATGGCGGCGGCCGACGATGTCTGGTGCCGGGAGACGGTGCGCGGGTGATGGAACTGGTGAGTCCGTGCCTGCCGCAGCGCGACGCCTGCGCGCTGCTCGTCGTCAGCCCCTGGTGCTACCGCGCCCTCGTCGCCAACCCCAAGCTCTGGGAGGTATGCATCGTCTGTTCCCCCAACCAGTTTCTGGCGCAAATCATTCTTTTTTAGTTGTTGTTACTTGATTCTGAGCGCAAGATTATTGATATTCGGGTCTATAATCTCTGTGACTGCTTAGTTTTTTAGTAGCTATACTGTTATTGTGTCCCCGTTTCACTGCAAAATTGGTACGTTACGCTTATTTCCAATATGTTGCGGAGACCTGCTCATGATTTGTTTGGCCACCTGGACCTGGAGTCGAAATTCATCTTATGGATTTACTAACCTTTTACCAGTTTCAGCACTTTCTAACAATAAGTAGTTGCTAATCTTTCTATAGGGCAAACGAGTGTAGTTGTTAGCCATCTAAACTGGTTTAATGCGTTACTATGGCCGCACTTAATTACTGTCACCTGCCTGTTGGCTAATATAGTTTTTGTGCTCTGTTATGTTCTGTTTGGATCCACGGGGTTATTGCTCATCTTGTTAATTTGAACTTTTCCAGTATATTGTTCATATATTGCTCCTTTGTTAAATGTAGGTACTTGATCTGCGTGAGATGAGGAATGCTGGCAACCGACTTATTTCAGCACTTTCACTGGTAATCATAGTACCTTTTTTTTTCGATCTTTTGAATGATAATTTTTTTCCCCTTTTTTTCTTGTTCTTTCTTCTTTTTGGTTTGCCTCTCTTGTTGGTTGCAGGTTTCATCGCTAGGGTAAAAAGGCTTTGCTGTTGTTTTGAACGATAATTCATGCTATTGTTACGCTCCTACCATGTACTTTTATTTAGTGCAGAAGTCCACCACTTAATATTGTTGTACACAAATTACGCTCTCATATGTTTGTCCTCTTTAACTAACTTTGATGGGATGCTGTTTTTTTCTTGTTTAGGAGAGGTATCGTCATCTCAGAGTACTAAACCTTGAGTTTGCACAAGATATTGAAGACCGGCATTTTGTTCATCTAAAAGATATGGTAATATTTGCTCTCATTTTCTTCCTTTTATGTGACATTTCTTATTCAATGCTTAAACATTAATCGTTCACCATGCAACGATTTACAGAGTTCCATCTCACTGGACAATTTGGAGTTTCTGAACCTAAATGCATGTCAAAAAATTACTGATAAAGGAATTGAAGCAGTTACCAATCTTTGTCCTAATCTCCAGGGCCTTTCTATCTATTGGATTGTTGGGTATGTCCTTTGCTGGATATTTGCTTTGCTGCTCTCAACTTGTGTTCTAATTGCTGGAAATTTTTATGGCTCAGATTGACAGACTCAAGCATTATGCACATTACGAAGAAATGCAAGAAGATACTGGACTTGAACTTGAGTGGTTGTAAAGTAATATTAATTTAACATGCGGTTTCCATTTTACATTATTTTGTGTTCCTTTTTTTTAATTCCTTTTTTTAATTATGAATCCAGCAGCTGCGGATGTAGTGGGCTAAGAAGTTGCTTTTTTATTAAAAAAAATGATCTCTTACAATGTCTATCTCCATAGAACACTGTATATATGATCATTGTTTTATCTTGTTTCGTATTCTTACTACGGATGTTTCATTTTAGGTATCTACATGCTATATCTATAGTTCTAATCCGAATCAGCAACAGGAATTGTTCACTTGGTTTATTAGGGCGTGCGAATTAGATTCCTCATGATTTTGAACTGTACAATCTGTCCTGGGTCAAAAGTGCTTATTATGCTGAAAAGAAAACCGAATACAGAGCAATACAGCACACAACATGTTATGCGGTACGGGGTTACATGAGTTGCTAACTAAATGCAATTAAGAATACTGACATTCAAGTGCTTGTCTTCATTTGAACAGAACATGGTTGTAATGGAACATGAATAATAGCATTCTATAACTTGCATGTCAATATCTAGTTCTCCAAACTTTTCTTGTGTCTTTGCCCCCATCAAGTGCATATATTGCAGTGATATTTCTCATATGAGAGCACAGTGAGCCATTAAGGTTTGTCCTTTCAAATGCAGAATATATCTGACAAAGGTCTACAATTAATTGCTAATAATTATCAAGGACTAAAGAAGTTGAACATAACGAGGTATTGTTAGATGTCTCATACATATGTCACCAAGTGAACCATTCTTTTTAACTGATCTTTTTTATTCCCACAATTGGTGGGTTCTTGTAGACACAGAATCTGACATTCTTTTTAGGTGTGTTAAGTTGACAGATGATGGGCTGCAAGAAGTGCTTCAGAAATGTTCTTCTCTTGAAAGCTTGAACCTTTATGCCCTCTCGAGGTAACATTTTATTGAAAAGTATAATAGCAGATCTGTCTAGCAATAGCCAGTTAGTATCTAACCACCGATCTCACATGATGCAGTTTTACTGACAAGGTTTACAAGGAGATAGGATCTTTAACTAATCTGACATTCCTAGACTTATGTGGTGCCCAGGTAACTGTTTTCATATTTGCTTTGAACTATCAAGTCATTTTGTCGTCATTTGCTGATACGGTGTTTCCAGAATCTAACTGACGATGGTCTTGCATGTATATCAAGATGTGGAGGTTTGACATATCTCAATTTGACATGGTAAATAAAGAGCAAACGTTTTGTTTTACTGCCCGTGATATAAAACTCTGTTAACCTTTGTCATCATTGTCTCAGGTGTGTACGTGTTACTGATGTTGGAGTTATAGCTATTGCACAAGGCTGTCGGTCCCTTGAATTGCTAAGGTAATATGGAAGTATTACCTTAAAATAGTGAATTCATGGTGTCTTGTATTTATTTATTTATTATTTTGCATGCTCTGCTTGCCATCTGTGCAGTTTATTTGGTATTGTTGGGGTAACTGATGCCTGTCTGGAGGCTTTGTCGAAATCATGCTCTCGCAATCTCACCACTCTTGATGTAAATGGCTGTATCGGTATTAAGGTGAGGACAAGAGAACTCTGACACTTTTTCTTTGGTTAGTGTCTTCTGTCACCTTCAACTCCTAAAATGAACTCTTTGACAGAGGAGGAGCCGTGATGACCTGCTTAAGTTGTTCCCATTGCTGAGTTGCTTCAAAGTGCACAGCTAGCTGGAGCTCCAGATATTATTTGTTTTGCATCCGACATGAGTTGGTTGCTCGCATTGTTGAATGTGCCATTGAAGACCAGTCTCTCAAGAGGTCGAAACACAAGACAGCTTTTGACATCTTCTGGTTTTGTTCTTGTGTTGGGTTTAGCGAGACTAGTAGTATTCCTCAGCATGTGTGGCAATCTCCCATTGCGTTGGTATCTGTGTTATTTTCCTGGGTTGAGCATTACCGTTTGCAGAGCCATTTCAGTACACATTTCGGATAACACGTGGCACTTCCAATAGGAAACATGGCATTTAGGGCCTGTTTGCTTTAGTCCCTGACAGGCAGGTGCCTCCCAGGCGCTTGTTTTTGAGTGTGTGGGGTTGAGATTGCTGCCTTAGTGCTTGTTTGGAATGGGAACTTGTCCATTTGGGTCTTTCCACTTTTAAGGTTGAATTTGTTTCAAATTTGAATTTAGATAGTGGAGTTGAAGGAGCAGAAAATAAAATATAGGATTAGTATAGAACACTTGAATTGCAGAAAAGGTTTTCTGGTTGGGTTGCATAAAAGTTTCCCATCGCCTAGCATTCTTCTTACAGTACAACGACGATGCGACCGTTGTATGGAGCAGCATAACCAGGGGCCTCCAACTCAATCTCATCATCTCGCCTCGGGCCTCCAAAATACACTTTTCCAACTAAAAATGTGCAACAATATACATTAAATGTGGTATTTGTTTTCATTTTCAAAATAAAGAATTATGGCAATTAGAATACTGACCCTTTAAACCAGAAATTACCAATCATGTACAAATGTCGCTGTCCTCCAACTAATACTTATGTCGTAACTATAAATCAGTACGTTATATGGATGTACAGATAAGCTACCTTGGCGATATTGCGGAGGTTGAAGGATTTGAATTACCGAAAACTGCATATTTCTTGGTCGGCAATATCGAGGATCCCTCCTGGCGGGCGGCGATCCGAGAGTCAGACCCTTGGGCTTTTTTTTCTCCTTGTTTGAAATTGTAAAGTGGAATGACAATGACACAATGGACATTTCTTTATTGCACAGTACATCTATATTTATACACAGGAGGAAGGGTAGTGGGCAAGTCATGTTGTGCCCAAAGGATCACAACTGTTCGCCAAAAGACGCCTGTCCAACGGGTCCGACTACTTCGTGAGTGGGAACTGGATGTTCCCCCAACTGGTCACTTTTCATCGTAACACTCCCCTTGATCAGTTGATCATCGTACAGTGCATCCCCTCGAAAACCCTGTGGGAAAATATGAGGAGATATGTGGTTTCATATGCTGTGAAAAACTCCTTAAAACCCAGGGGGAAAATGAGGAGAAAATGATTACAGCATATATGATTACTTCCTCACCGAAACTCGAGAAAAACCTTTGTGAAGGAAAAACTCTGAGTTTGGAGAATAGTATATGTCTTTGATATCACCTCAGAAAAACCCCTGTGGGGAAAAGATAGGTAATATGACATGTAGTTTGTAAAGATATTGCCTCATTAAAACCTATTATGAGAAAACTCGTTGAGCAAAACTCATATAGGAAAAAGAGTACAATATGATGTTTTGACAAGGTTATCTCAGGAAGATACTCCCCCTGATTCTTGCAACTCTTTAAGTCTTCGCATACCAATGCCTCGAACACATTTAGTAAATGAGTGAGCTGGTAGAGACTTAGTGAACAAATCTGCGAGGTTATCACAGGATTGTGTTTGCAAGATGTTTATCTCACCGCTTTGTTGAAGCTCATGAGGATAAAACAATTTAGGAGTAAGGTGCTTTGTGAGATTACTCTTAATATAACCTTGTTGCATCTGAGCAATACAAGCAGCATTATCTTCATAGATAATGGTCGGTCCTCCAATGGGACCAATTCCACATGACTGTTGTATGTGGTTTATCATTCTGCGAAGCCATACACATTCACGTGATGCTTCATATAATGCAATGATTTCAGAATGATTGGTGGAGGTAGATACCAGAGTCTGTTTGGAAGACTTCCATGATATTGCCGTACCACCATGAAGAAACACAAAGCCTGTTTGTGATCTTGCATTATGAGGATCTGAAAGATAGCCAGCATCAGTATATCCAATCAGATTGGAGTCTTGGTTTTTTCTGTAGAAAAGACCAAGATCTTTGGTGCCATTAAGATATCGAAGGATAGTCTTGACTCCTACCCAGTGACGCTTGGTAGGTGCAGCACTATGTCTGGCTAATAGATTTACTGCAAATGCAATGTCAGGCCTTGTGCTATTTGCCAAGTACATAAGCGCTCCAATGGCACTAAGATACGGGACTTCAGGTCCTAGTATCTTTCCCCATCCTCCTTTGGTCGGAACTGATCTTTATCAAGTTCAAGAGTTCTAACAACCATAGGGGTTTTGACAGGATGAGCTTTGTCCATATTGAATTTCTCCAATACTTTCTGGACATAGGCAGATTGATGAACCAGAATTCCTGTGGGAAGGTGTTCGAGCTGTAAGCCCAAACAGAATTTAGTTTTACCTAAATCCTTCATCTCGAATTCCGCCTTTAGATGAGAGCATGCTTCTTCAATATCTTTTGTATTACCAATGATATTGAGATCATCGACGTATACAGAGATAATGCAAAAACCGTTAGGAGATTGCTTGATGAATATGCATGGACAATCATCATTGTTAGTGTATCCCTTTTTTAAAAGATACTCCTTCAGTCGGTTGTACCACATCCGTCCTGATTGCTTTAAGCCATACAATGACTTTTGAAGCTTTACGCAATACATGTTGCGATTTGCATCCTTATTCGGAATTGGAACTCCATCAGGAACTCTCATGTATATGTCCGAATCTAGTGACCCATAGAGGTATGCGGTCACGACATCCATCAACTGCATAGATAGATGATTTTGTACTGCCAATGATATAAGATATCGGAACGAAATTCCACTCATAACTGGAGAATATGTTTCATTGAAATCAATGCCGGGTCTCTGCGTGAACCCTTGTGCGACAAGCCTTGCCTTGTATCTCACAACCTCATTGTTTTCATTCCGCTTCCGGACGAAAACCCACTTGAATCCCACAGGATAGATTCTAGGAGGTGTAGGTATTACTGAAGTAAATACCTCTCTTTTCTTGAGTGAGGCTAATTCTGCCTCGATTGCATCTTTCCATTGATTCCAGTCCGAGCGTCGTTGACACTCTGCCATGGATTTAGGATCTGGATCATTCAGAAGATTATCTGCAATCGTGGCTGAAAAGTAGGCGTCGACAATCGTAGTTTTACGATCATATGATTTTCCAGTATCTGAATAGTGAACGGAAATTTCTTGAACTCCTTGTGATTCCTCATGATTTCCCAATACAAGTGAGTCAGGGTGTTCCGATGTCCCAACTCTAGGATTGTGCACATCCGAGTTAGGTTGTGGATCATGTGGATCCACTGAGTGTATACAACTCTGTTGGTGTCTGTCAACATGAGGTTGACTTGCATTCACAACTGTGGAGGAAATCGTCCGTCGACGAGTGCTAGGAGCTACGTCCTGCTTTTTATTCCTCTCTTTCCTTGGACGCTTATTAGAAGCATCTACACCTTGCTTCGAAGTGGCCGTACTTCTCCCCCTCTTTATCGGAGAAGGGAGTTGAGTGGTTTTATTTGGTACCTCCACTCTTTCCGGCGCATTCCTTGCAGGGTTCAAGGATTTTGTGACACCTCTGTGGTCAGTAAATGCATCTGGCAGATTGTTTGCAATGTGTTGCAAATCAATTATTTTCTGAACTTGAAGTTCAGTCTCTGGAGTACGTGGATCTGCATGAGTGATGCCCTTAGCATCCCAATCAATTTCCTGGCATTCATTGTGGTACTTGAAATCTCCCCCTAATGCCGGAAAATGATTCTCATTGAATATGCAGTCAGCATGCCGGGCAGTAAATAGATCCCCTGTAAGGGGTTCAAGATATTTAATAATCGACGGAGATTTAAATCCCACGTAGATCCCCAATTTCCTGTGGGGGCCCATGGCAGTACGCTGCGGGGTTGAAATCGGTACATATGTAGCGCAACCGAATTTTCGCAGATGGGAAATACTTGGTGCATTTCCACGTACCAATTGCAAGGGAGATGTAGTATGATATGCAGTTGGACGCAATTGAATTAAATCAGCAGCATGAAGTACTGCGTGACCCCAACATGAGAGTTGGGAGGTTGCAATTCTGCAACATTGGTCTTGCTATAAGCTTGATTCTCTTTATAAGAGATTCTGCCAAACCATTTTGTGTATGGACATATGGGACAGAGTGCTGAACTTCAATTCCTTGGGCCATACTGAAAGTGCATCTAGGCCCCTAATTATTGTTTTGTGTGATTGACGTCAAAACGATCCAAAAGGACTAATGTCGCAATTGAAGATGTGTTCAGCTAGGTCTCAAGAAGGAGAATGAGACATGTCAAAAGGAGTGCTACATTGAAAATATTCAAAGAAAATTGGCAACATACACTCAATGGACGTTATTGGCACCGTTTTAATTTTAATTGAGTGTAGGAAGGCCGTACTATCAAGAGGGGTGCAAATCATTGATCCACAGATGCCATAGGACCTTTTGGGTGATACGAAATTTCTTAGAAATCAGTTTGAGTGAGTGGTGGTTTTTGGCCAAACCGTGCAGGCTCACCGGACTATCCGGCACCCTACCGGACTGTCCGGTAGAGCAAGTCTTCGCCAAGACCAAGTCCCAGGCCGGACTATCCGGCAACCTGCCGGAGTGTCCGGCAAGCCCTAACTTCGTCAGAACCAAGTACCTACCGGAGTGTCCGGCAGTTTACCGGATACTCCGGCCAGTTCATTTCCTGAGCATAACGGTTCGTTTTTGGGGACTCCATATATATACCCCCTCACCTTCAACGGTCACTCTCGCTTGCCCACTTGCTAGAACACGACCCAAGCTTCAAACTCTCCCTCTCCACTCTCTCCCAAGGCAAAGATTTGTGAGATCCATCCTAGAGATTGTGTGAGAGCCAAGATTCGAGTTCCTAGCATCCATTCCACTCTAGAGCATCTTGTGGCATCCTCATCTTGGTGATTTGCACTCGTTACTCTTGGAGCTTGGCTCCTAGACGGCTAGAGGTTGCCCGGAAGCTCCCAATTCGTGTGGTGAAGCTCCGGGAAGTTTGTATTGCCCTCCTCGCAAGAGGAATTGATAGTGAGCAACTCGAGCTTGATCTTTGTGATCGCTTGGGTGAGGAAAAGAGTTGAAAGAGACTCGGTCCTTTGTGGACTCCTCAACGGAGACGTAGGGCACTTTGTGGGCCTGAACTTCGGGAACAAATCGTGTGTCTCTTGTGATTGATTCAGTTGTTCTTGTTGTTCTTACTTGTTCTTGTTGTTTTTCTATATATATCACTAAATTGCTTCGATCTACTTGTGTACTTATTTACTTCCGCATATATTGTGTAGATTCACTTCAGAGCATCTATACAAGTCTTTTGATTCAAGTAGAATTGCTAGAAACTCTGTAGATTTCAAATTCCGCAGATTTATCTTCTGGACCGGACTGTCCGGTAGTATACCGGATACTCCGGTTGTTCCAGGTCCGGAGTATCCGGTGGTTTACCGGACTATCCGGCAGGACTGACAGTTTGATTAAGTCTTAATTGCAGAAGTTTTTAGCATTGCCTATTCACCCCCCCCTCTAGGCAACTTTCAATTGGTATCAGAGCCAAGTACTCCGCATTGAAGCTTAACCGCTTGGAGAAATGATGGAAGCAACTCTTGGTGATCCAAGTAGCATAAGGAAGAAGAAGAGCAAGTCGAAGGAGCCCAAGCTCATCGACTACAGCGAAGAAGAAGAAGAAGTCATCCATACAAGCACTAGCTCAAGTGACTACTCCTACGACTTCGAGTATGAGAGCTCAAGTGGAGGCTCAAGCTCCGAAGATGAAGGATCGTACACCTCTTCAAGTCGAAGGAAGAAGAAGAGCAAGAAGAGCAAGCGATCCAAGAAACCTAATGAGTATCACACCACCAATTTCAATTATGAAAGCTTACACACTAACACTCACTTCATGCCGGTCCCATTGGGTAAAGCGCCGCACTTTGATGGTACGCACTATACCAAGTGGAGGCACAACATGAGGTTGCATCTAATCTCGCTCAATCCGAGCATTTGGAGAGTTGTGTGTGTAGGTGTGAAGCTACCCAAGAAGAATAGAGACCTCACACCGGAGCAAGAGCAAGCCATGCATCGCAATGCACAAGCGGCTAGTGTAATACTCACATCCTTGAGCAATGATGAGTTTGATAGAGTTGATGGCTTGGAGAGTGCCAAGAAAATATGGGACACTCTTCAAAGAGCTCATGAGGGTGTTGACACCGTGAAGCAAGCCAAGATTGAGATATTGGAAGGAGAACTTGGAAGGTTTGTGATGGATGATGACGAAACCCCTCAACAAATGTATGGTAGACTCAAGGTCATGATCAACAAGCTTAGAGCATATGGATCTACCAAGTATGGAAGGCACGAGGTTGTCAAGTTGATGACTAGAGCCTTCTCACCAAGGAACATCACATTGATTACAATGATCCGTCAAATGAGAAACTACAAGAAGATGTCCCCCGATGAAGTGCTTGGTTTGATCATCAATCATGAGATCATGGAGAAGGAAGCCCAATATGTCAAGTCCATAGCAAAAGCCGTCTCCAACGCCAAGAACAAGGAAGTAGCACTCAAAGCTAGCAAGAAAGGCAAGAGCAAGCAAGAAGTTGAAGTGAGCTCAAGTGATGGTGGTGATGAAAGCTCCGATGTTGATGATGAAGAGATGGCTCTATTCATTAGGAAGTTCAAGAAGTTCATGAAGAAGGACCGAGGCACAAAAAGCAAGAGGACAAACTCCAAGCAAATTTGCTACATATGTAAGAAGCCCGGACACTTCATGGCAAATTGTCCACACAAGAAGGAAGATCAAGAAAATGAGAAGAGTCATCAAAGTGACAAGAAGCTCTTCAAGAAAAAGAAGTTCACCGGTCAAGCTCATGTGGCGGAAGAAGATTCAAATGAAGAAGCTCCCACAAAAGAGGGCATGGCCACCATTGCTTTCAAAGGGTCATCATCAAGCAAGAAATTGTTTCCAAGCCTCACCGATGATGATGATGATGACAACAACAAGCCACGCCACGTATGCCTCATGGCCAAAGGGCGCAAGGTAACTAAGAAAGTCATCACTCCCTCCACTCTTGAAGATAGTGATGATAATGATCATGATGATGATAATGATGATAGTGATGCAAGTGATTGTGAAGCTTTGCTCAAAGGTTTGAATAAAAATGCCATCACTAAAATAAAGAAACTTATGGAGCAATTGGTTGATAGGGATGAGTTGCTTGAGAAACAAGAGGACTTGCTCATCCTTGAAAAGGAGAGAAACCTTGAACTCAAGGAACTCTTGGCATGTGAGAAGGAAAAATGTGAGAAGTTAGACCAAAAACTTGCGAAAAGCAAGGAGACTCTCACAAGTCTCAAGAGCTCAAATGTTGCTCTTCAAGAAAAACATGATGGGTTAATCAAGGCCCATAAAAATCTTGAAGTGCAATTTGATGTTCTTAAGTCTAGCTCCTCCAAATCTTCAAAAGATGCCTCTAAATCAACTAAAGGCTCCACAAGTAAAGATTGTGCAAAATGCCATAATGTTGATCTTGATGCTTTTGCTAACAATGAGAAAGAGTTGAAGTTTTTGAAGGGACAAGTTACTAGGTTGAACACCATTATCAAAAGAGGTATGATTGGTGATGGTGAGGATGAGAAAGAAGCAAGATTCAAAATGGCAAGGGATGGCTTTGTTAGGCTTGAGGCCATTCCCCTTCCCATTGATGATCTTGACAACAAGAAGGATTCAATGTTCACCGTCAAGGATACCTTTGGTCCACCATTTGTGATAGGTGAAAAAGTGAAGTACAAGAAAAAGTACACCAAGGTGATGGAGGTAAACAAGAAGGTGAACAAGGTTGAACAAGTCAAGGTCTCAAATGCCAAGAAAGTCAAGAATGAAGCTCCAAAGGAGAAGAAGAAAGAATATGCATCTCAAGACCTTTTCTATGCCGATTATGTGTTGACTAGAAATTCTCTTGGCAATGTTATTGCTAAATATGTTGGACCCCGCACACATAACACTCAAATCAAGAGATGTGTGTGGGTGCCAAAAATGCTTGTTACTAATGCTAAAGGACCCAAATCTTTTTGGGTACCTAAAACAAAAACTTGATTTGTTTTTGTAGGCCTACTCCTCCGGTGGAACAAGTTGGGTGCTTGATAGTGGATGCACAAGTCATATGACCGGAGCGAGAAAGATGTTCACATCACTAGAAGAGAACACATCCGATTGTGATTCTATTACCTTTGGTGATGATGGAAAGGGAGGAGTACTTGGTATGGGTAAAATTGCTCTTACTCCCGAGTATTCAATTTCTAGTGCTCTCTTGGTTGATTCTTTGGAGTACAACTTGATGTCGGTCTCACAACTTTGTGAGAAAGGCTTTGATTGTCTTTTCACTAACGAAGGTGTGACCGTCTTTAGAAGAAATGATTACTCAATTGCCTTTAAGGGTGTGTTGAAAGGAGGACTTTATCTTGTGGATTTTTCATCGGATAAAGCCCAACTTAATACATGCTTGATGGCAAAGTCTAGCATGGGTTGGCTATGGCACCGAAGGCTAGCCCATGTTGGCATGAGAAATCTCCATAAACTTCAAAAGGGCGGCCACATCCATGGACTAATGAATGTTACTTTTGAGAAAGATAGACTTTGTAGTGCATGCCAAGCCGGAAAGCAAGTTGGAGCTCCTCATCCCGCCAAGAATGTGATGACTACCACAAGGCCCTTGGAAATGCTTCATATGGATCTATTTGGTCCAATCGCCTACATAAGCATTGGTGGTAACAAATATGGTTTAGTAATTGTTGATGACTATTCTCGTTTCACTTGGGTATTCTTTTTGCATGATAAGAGTGAAACACAAGGAGTGCTCAAGAAGTTTTTGAGAAGAGCACAAAATGAATTTGAAGTGAAGGTCAAGAAGATAAGGAGTGATAATGGAAGTGAATTCAAGAACACTCAAGTTGAAGACTATCTTGATGAAGAAGGTATCAAGCATGAGTTCTCGGCACCCTACTCCCCTCAACAAAATGGGGTGGCCGAGAGGAAGAACCGCACACTCATTGAGATGGCAAGAACAATGCTTGATGAGTACAAGACTTCGGATAGGTTTTGGGCCGAAGCCGTGAATACCGCTTGCCATGCATCAAATCGGTTATTCCTTCACCAAATCTTAAAGAAGACACCCTATGAGCTTCTCATTGGTAATGTCCCTAATGTCTCTTACTTTCGTGTCTTTGGGAGCAAGTGCTTTATTCTCAACAAGAAACCCAAGTCCTCAAAGTTTGCACCAAAAGTTGATGAGGGTTTCTTGCTTGGATATGGATCGAATGTCTTGGCATACCGTGTCTTCAACAAAACCACCGGTTGTGTTGAGGTCACGCGTGATGTGACGTTTGATGAAACTAATGGCTCTCAAGTGGAGCAAGTTGATCCAAATGTGATAGGCAATGAAGAAACTCCACATGAGGCAATTGGAAGGATGGCCATAGGTGATGTAAGACCACAAGAACCACAAGTTGAACAAGTTCAACCTTCTCCTTCTCCTTTTCAACAAAATACACCACCATCAACACAAGAGCAAGATCAAAGGAGTGCTCAAGATCATGGTGACGACCAAGATCAAGATCACATCCAAGATCAAGCTCCAAATGGTGATGGTGATGATCAAGAACAAGATGATCAAGAAGAAGAAGAAGAAGAAGAAGAAGTGATTAACACAAGACAAGTGCTACACCCAAGAGTACGCCAAAGTGTACAAAGAGATCACCCCGTCGACAACATCATTGGTGATATTGAGAAAGGGGTAACCACTAGAACCCGAGTTGCAAATTTTTGTCAACATTACTCTTTTGTGTCTTCTTTGGAGCCACTTAGAGTAGAAGATGCACTCGCGGATCCGGATTGGGTGATGGCCATGCAAGAAGAGTTGAACAACTTCGAAAGAAATCAAGTGTGGCAATTGGTGGAGAGACCCAAGCAAAATGTTGTGGGCACCAAATGGGTGTTCCGCAATAAACAAGATGAGCATGGTGTCGTGACAAGAAACAAGGCAAGACTTGTTGCAAAAGGGTACTCACAAGTGGAAGGTTTGGATTTTGTGCATTCTTGAATGGGCCAATACAAGAAGAGGTGTATGTGGAGCAACCACCGGGCTTTGAAGACTCAAAGTATCCTAACCATGTTTTTAAGCTCCACAAGGCGCTCTATGGGCTTAAACAAGCACCTAGAGCATGGTATGAATGCCTTAAGGGTTTTCTTATTGCAAATCAATTCAAGATTGGTGAAGTTGATCCTACTCTTTTCACAAGACATGTTGATGATGATATCTTTGTGTGCCAAGTATATGTCGATGACATTATATTTGGTTCTACTAATCAAACATTTTGTGAAGAGTTCAGCAAAATGATGGTCAAGAAGTTTGAGATGTCCATGATGGGGGAGTTGAAGTTCTTTCTAGGATTCCAAGTCAAACAACTCAAGGAAGGCACGTTCATATGTCAAGCTAAGTACACTCAAGATATGCTCAAGAAGTTTGACATGGACAAAGCCAAGCCCATCAAAACTCCAATGAAGACCAATGGACATCTTGATCTTGATCACAATGGCAAGGCCGTGGATCAAAAGGTATATCGCTCCATGATTGGTTCTTTGCTTTATCTTTGTGCATCTAGGCCCGATATAATGCTTAGTGTGTGCATGTGTGCAAGATTTCAATCCGCTCCTAAGGAGTGCCACATGGTGGCCGTTAAAAGAATCTTGCGATATTTGGTTCATACTCCTAACCTAGGGCTGTGGTATCCAAAGGGCTCCAAGTTCAAGTTAGTTGGCTATTCCGATGCCGACTACGCCGGATGTAAGGTGGATAGGAAGAGCACATCCGGGACTTGCCAATTCTTGGGCAGGTCCCTAGTGTCATGGTCATCCAAGAAACAAAATTCCGTTGCCCTTTCCACCGCCGAAGCGGAGTATGTTGCAGCCGGCAGTTGTTGTGCACAATTACTTTGGATGCGACAAACTCTAAAGGACTTTGGTTACACTATGAACAAAGTTCCACTCCTATGTGACAATGAGAGTGCCATAGCTATTGCACATAACCCCGTTGATCACAATAGAACAAAGCACATAGATATCCGGCACCACTTCTTGAGAGATCATGCTATCAAGGGGGATATAGTAATTAGCTATGTGAGAACCGATGCCCAACTTGCCGATATATTCACCAAGCCTCTAGATGAGAAGCGCTTTTGCGAGCTTAGAAGTGAATTGAATATCCTTGATTCTTCTAATGTGGAGTAGAATGTTGCACATCTGATTGTTGTCTCTATTTGTTTGGATTTGCGAACCAAAATAAATTTGGAAGCTTTTTGAGTGATTTTTTCAAAACTATTTGATTGATTCTTGATCTTTTGATCATATCTTGTTATATGGGGTCATAGTTATGATTTGTTGAATGCTTACTGACCACATGCAACAAGAATTTCCTATAAGTTCATCCATCGAATCAACCTCCTTGAAAATCTCGTTGAAAACTCTTTTCTTCTCCTGGCTAAGTTCAGGACCGGATTATCCGGTAGGAAGCCGGACTGTCCGGCGAAATTCGCCATTCCAACAGAGAACCCCCAGCGGAGACTCCGGTCTATTACCGGACAATCCGGACCTGGGAGTACCGGAGACTCCGGTGTACTATCGGATACTCCGGGCCTGGAGCTATCGGATGCTCCGGCCCCGGATACTCCGGCTCTTTGCCGGATACTCCGGTAGTTTTCACCGCGGTATATAAGGGATTGACCCCGACTCCAACCGGTCACTTATCCTTTTCACCATCTCCCTCTCCAACCCGGCGCCCTCTCTTCCCCCTCCACTCCAACCTTTGATCCAAGGACGTTTTGGAGTGGGATTCATCTTCCAAGAGGACTTCCAAGCTTCTCAATCGTCGGAGACTCCGGTGCCCCCAAGTTTTTCCTCCGGGAAGGCTTGAAGGTACCTCTCCCTCCTTTTCTTCGATCTCTTCGTTTGAGAAGTTCTAGTGGATTTCCTTCGGTCAATATCTTGCATTTGAGGTTGTTTAGCAATGCTAGAAGTTTGGTTGGAATCCCGTGGCTAGTTTTGGAGATTCGACGAATTCTTGAAATACTAGGGTCTGCCGGAGTGTCCGACAGTGTGCCGGAGTGTCCGGCCGCCGGACTATCCGACACAGTGCCGGATACTCCGACAGAACCTAATACTTCAAGGCTTCTCTTATCTCTTGCACTTTGATTCCATCCTTCGCTTCTATTCTTCTAAACCTCTTTCACTGCTTTCTCTTAAAGATGGAGGAGCGCGGAGGTCGCACCAAGAGGGGTGATGACGGTTCAAGGAAGAACACAAAGCAACCCATCAAGAGAACCGGTGAAGGGAGTAGCCGTGGAGCTCCTGCAAAAAGAGGAAAAGGAAAGGGCAAGGCACCAGCTAATGTGAATAATGAGCCGCCGCTCTTGGTTCAGAACATGTTCCCTCGGATGTCCACACCTATCCAAATTGATACGGATGCCCCAAGGAGAGGTACGGACTACTCTAAGGGAAGGCACAATTTGCCCACCTTGCGCAGAGCGGATCCTTTTGAGTATGAGAAGGATCCGAGGAATGGTGATTACCGTTTCCACTCCAATTTTCAATGGGATTGGTATTTGTATGTGATCAAGCCCAAGACTAATCCTATCCTCCCTATGAAGAGCATTGATTGGAGGCACATGGCAAAGCAAAATGACCCTATCTTTAATCAAGTCATTACTAAGTGCCGGAACATGGGGATGACACATATCATGGGCCTTTCCTATCCTTGGAATGTGGAGGTGATTGCTCAGTTTTATGCCACATATCACATTGATGATGTGAATCAAGAAGAGCCTGTCATTTCGTGGATGACTGAGGGCCACCCTTTCCAAGTGACATATACTCAATTTGCTGAAATTCTTGGTTTTGGTGATGAGGATACTGGGAAGGTGAGCATTACAAGTGAGAGGAACCTTAGTGATGGAGAAATTGCTTTCATGTATCACAGACGCTATGGGGTGATTGAGTATGGGACTACACATGGCATGAGGCCCTTTTACAAGTATCTCAACTCCCTCTTTAGGTTCACTCTTCTCCCCAAGTTTGGTGACTCCTCAAATGTGATGGGAATGGCTAGAAATCTTCTCTGGTGGATGTCTGACAAGCCAGAGGCAGCAGATGGGTTTAGTGTCTTTGACTTCATCTTCTGGCAGATTTATGCTACTGCTGTTGACCCTAGCCGCAGTTGTGGTTATGCTCCCTACATCATGAAGATGATTGAGACGGTCACGGGGATCAAGTTTCACAAGGACTCCCCTCACCCTTCCTACAAGATGAGGAAATTGACCACCAAGAAAACTCCCTCTACTTCAGCAGGTGGCTCCTCTTCTCGTGCTGCAGCTCCCTCTCAGCCAGGTGGTAGGAAGAGATCTTCATCTTCCTCTTTCATCACTCGTGCACTCAAGTCCATCTTCAACAAGTGTACCAAGAATGCTATCCATATCAGAGAGCATAGAGAGGAGTCAAGGGCTCAGTGGGCTGCTTTTGCAGCAAATCAGCAGCGACTTTGCTCTCGCTCCAATGTTGAGTACACTCCACCTCCACCACTTCCTGATCTTCCTTCTTCCTCAGACAGTGATGATCCCTTTGCACCCTATCGTGGAGCTCGAGCAGCTGCTGAGGGCATGTGGACAGCGATGATGAGGACACCGAGGTTGATGATGTCCAAGGTGAAGAAGAAGGCGAAGACGATGAGGAGGAGGACGACGAGGAGGAGGAGGATGGCGACTCCGAGTGATCTCGCCTGTTTTTCTCTCTTTTTTGGTGATGTGATGCCAAAAAGGGGGAGAAATTTGTATCGCTATCGTTATCATTATCTAGTGATGGACTTGTAGGTTTATCTATTTGTAATGAACTAAGTGTGTGATTGTAAGACTAAGTTTTATTTATGTTCAATGCATGAGACTATGTGGATGTAATGATGATTTGTGGTCTTTTTAAATTCTAGGTTGTGTGATTCCCTAAATTGCTCTCTCATGTGTGTTGCATTTGATACTTATGTCGATATGATAATCATGCAAGGTTTTAGGGGGAGCTCTCATGTTTTTTCTCTTTGATATGTGCATTTGGCATGTTGAGGCCAATCTCATGAATTCAATTCATGCACATATTTAGGGGGAGCTCTCTCTATCTATCTCGTTTTCATTGAATATTATATGATCCTTGTATGTTTTGGTTGTTTTGACATCAATCACCAAAAAGGGGGAGATTGAAAGTGCATCTAGGCCCCTAATTATTGTTTTGTGTGATTGACGTCAAAACGATCCAAAAGGACTAATGTCGCAATTGAAGATGTGTTCAGCTAGGTCTCAAGAAGGAGAATGAGACATGTCAAAAGGAGTGCTACATTGAAAATATTCAAAGAAAATTGGCAACATACACTCAATGGACGTTATTGGCACCGTTTTAATTTTAATTGAGTGTAGGAAGGCCGTACTATCAAGAGGGGTGCAAATCATTGATCCACAGATGCCATAGGACCTTTTGGGTGATACGAAATTTCTTAGAAATCAGTTTGAGTGAGTGGTGGTTTTTGGCCAAACCGTGCAGGCTCACCGGACTATCCGGCACCCTACCGGACTGTCCGGTAGAGCAAGTCTTCGCCAAGACCAAGTCCCAGGCCGGACTATCCGGCAACCTGCCGGAGTGTCCGGCAAGCCCTAACTTCGTCAGAACCAAGTACCTACCGGAGTGTCCGGCAGTTTACCGGATACTCCGGCCAGTTCATTTCCTGAGCATAACGGTTCGTTTTTGGGGACTCCATATATATACCCCCTCACCTTCAACGGTCACTCTCGCTTGCCCACTTGCTAGAACACGACCCAAGCTTCAAACTCTCCCTCTCCACTCTCTCCCAAGGCAAAGATTTGTGAGATCCATCCTAGAGATTGTGTGAGAGCCAAGATTCGAGTTCCTAGCATCCATTCCACTCTAGAGCATCTTGTGGCATCCTCATCTTGGTGATTTGCACTCGTTACTCTTGGAGCTTGGCTCCTAGACGGCTAGAGGTTGCCCGGAAGCTCCCAATTCGTGTGGTGAAGCTCCGGGAAGTTTGTATTGCCCTCCTCGCAAGAGGAATTGATAGTGAGCAACTCGAGCTTGATCTTTGTGATCGCTTGGGTGAGGAAAAGAGTTGAAAGAGACTCGGTCCTTTGTGGACTCCTCAACGGAGACGTAGGGCACTTTGTGGGCCTGAACTTCGGGAACAAATCGTGTGTCTCTTGTGATTGATTCAGTTGTTCTTGTTGTTCTTACTTGTTCTTGTTGTTTTTCTATATATATCACTAAATTGCTTCGATCTACTTGTGTACTTATTTACTGCCGCATATATTGTGTAGATTCACTTCAGAGCATCTATACAAGTCTTTTGATTCAAGTAGAATTGCTAGAAACTCTGTAGATTTCAAATTCCGCAGATTTATCTTCTGGACCGGACTGTCCGGTAGTATAACCGGATACTCCGGTTGTTCCAGGTCCGGAGTATCCGGTGGTTTACCGGACTATCCGGCAGGACTGACAGTTTGATTAAGTCTTAATTGCAGAAGTTTTTAGCATTGCCTATTCACCCCCCCCCCTCTAGGCAACTTTCACATACAATAATCATTGAAGGCTCGTGAAGAAAATTCTGCAGCATTGTCCAATCGAATTGATTTAATCCGCTGTTCAGGGAAATTTGCTTTCAATCGAAAGATTTGAGCAATTATCTTAGCAAATGCATGGTTTCGTGTCGACAAGAGACACACGTGAGACCATCGTGTAGATGCGTCTATCAAAACCATGAAATACCTGAATGGTCCAGAATATGGTTGTATTGGGCCACATATGTCGCCTTGAATGCGTTCAAGGAAGTCAATAGGCTCATGTTGAATTTTAAGGTATGATGGCCTTAAAATCAACTTTCCCGTGGCACATGCGGTGCACATAAAATCCGAAGATTGCGGGAATTTGGCATCTTTAAATCATGACCAATGGAATTGCTGATAATTTTCCTCATCATCCCTACACCGGGATGGCCAAGGCGATCATGCCAAGTTTGGAATGTATCAACATTCTGGAAAATTACCTTGTATGCAACATGTGGTACGGGTTTGATGTATGTGTAGTACAATCCAGACGGTAAGGAAGGAATTCTTTCCAGAACTTCTTTGCCATATCCGTTATCTTTGGTAATAAGGAGAAATTCCTCATTATTCTCGTCATGGGTTTCAACATGTGACCCATTTGTACGGATATCTCTATAACTTAGCAGGGTACGAGTTGAATCAGGATACAATAATGCATCCTCGATTGTTACTTGTGTACCCATGGGAAGCGTAATAGTGGCTCGGCCAGAACCAACTATCATCGCATCGCGTCCAGCGATTGTCAAAACATTTCCTTGTCTCTTAGTAAGAGTTTGGAAATATTTAGTTTCCCTAAGTATAGTATTTGTGGTACAACTATCCACAAGGCACATTTCTTCCTCCATCGAATTGATTCCCGTAAATCTATATAGACGAAAATTAAAGAAAATTTCATCAGATATATAGATACATGTAGTACATAACTTTATTTATTAATGTATCAAAGTGCTGATACTTATTACAATAGCATTCAGTACCATCTACTTATTACAACTTTTTATTACTAGGACATAGATATCTAAACATCTGGGAGATGTTGGATCCTAAACAAGGTCTCCATACACGTCGTTCGAGTTGAATTCGACGAGCGTGTTCTCCGTGTCCATGTAGTCTTCGACGGATAATGGGGCCTCCGGGTTGCAAATTGCTAATGGAGCAGGTTGTGAACCCTCCGCCTCATTGCTTGTCTTGGATTGCTGATTGAAGTGTGCTTCATAGCTTGATCCTTGTGGCTTGCTGCCCTGGGATTTTTGGTACAGATCACATAAGTGTTTCGGGGTGCAGCATTTCTTAGTAGGATGGTTGTAACATCCACACTTCTGACAAGTCTTCTTGTCATTCTTAGGTTTAGAAATGCCCTTCCCTTTTGCCTGGCCATTAGACTTATTGCCTCTCTTCTTGTTGCGTCGCTTGGATTTACCCTTCTTTTGCTTGCTTGTGGAAGCATCAAAATTATTCTTGTTCTGAGCATTATAATTCACTTCAGGAAGAGGAGCAGCCCCAACCGGGCGTTGATGATGATTTTTCATAGTAAGCTCATCATGCTTCTCAGCCTCAAGTAAATCATTAATGAGATCAGAAAAGTTTTGGTAATTCCTAGCACGGTATTGATGTTTCAAGACCCTCTCAGAAGGGAGCATAGTAGTGAGAGTTTTCTCAATCTTCTCCGCTTCTGATACTTCTTTTTCACAAAACCGCAACTTGGAACAGATTCTGTGCACAGCATGGTTGTATTCTCCAATAGATTTGAAGTCCTGGAGACGAAGATGGGCCCACTCATGGTTGGCCTCAGGCAGTAAGCATGCCTTTTGCTGTTCATATCTGTTCTTGAGAGAGTTGAACAAAGTACTTGGTTCTTCCTCCAACACATATTCAGCTTTTAAATCTGAATGGAGGTGCAATCTGATGAGTTGCAAGGCATAGAACTTGTATTGATCAGTAAAAGTTGGAGGTCTCTCAGCTGGTGGCGAGAGAGCTACAAGTATCCCACGGGCTGCCAAGCTTATCTTGACATCCGTCGCCCATGTTGGGTAATTGTGTCCATCCTTAGCGAGTTCCTGGAACTCAGGGGCCATGGTACCTACATGGGGTACAACCAGAGATTTAATTAAAAATCATCATGGTGTAGTTGTAATATTCATGCAAATTGTGTAGATCTCAATATAGTATTTGAGAATGTGGTCCTCAAGATTATAGAGATTAACACTATAAGTTTGCATGAAAATTTGCAAGAAATAGAATTTCTATTGCAAATGTGTGGTACGAGCAAGAGAATTAATCTCAATTGCTGGTATGTAATATGATATGTAATGAAATTATAAACATGATGTGCAAGAAGATTTAACTCTCAATTGCATAGTTGATGTTGTAGAAACATGTTGTGCATATCAATTAATGTGAATTAATTGTGGCTGACAAGATCTCAATTGTTAGCCAAAAATATTGCTAAGGTTGTTGTGTTTAATATAACTTTTTCTTCAATTAAGCGTTAGCAAAATGAAGATAAGTTATTTGTGTTAATTTTCCCTCCAATTAAGCGTTAGCAAAATGAGGTAAAATTAGTTGTGATGATTTGTTCTCTAATTAAGCGTTAGCAAAATGAGATCAAATCAATTATGGCATGTCATTTGTCCTCGAATTAAGCGTTAGCAAAATGAGGTCAAATTTAGAAGTGATCTTGCAAGAAAATGTAATATTCAAATACAAGAATTTTGGTTAATTTGGTCTCGAATTAAGCGTTAGCAAAATGAGATCAAATTAATTGTGGTATTTTTCCCTCGAATTAAGCGTTAGCAAAATGAGGTAAAATAATTGTGACAATTTGTCCTCGAATAAGCGTTAGCAAATGAGGTCAAATTGATTGTGTTCTTGTAAGAAAATACGATAGTCAATTGCAAGGAATTTGATTAAACACATGAGTATGTCTGTGGACATAATCTTTACACATCAGTACAGGGATTGGAAAGGTAAATTTCAACCTATTACAATACTACGCACAAATACAGTAAAGTACAGGGACTAAACTGGAATGTTAAACAACATCTAAACAGTAAGGTAAACTAAGGCCGTAATTCACTGGAAGCCTGAGGACTTGAGTGAAAAATAGCCTGGATACATGCTTGCCCGCATGGGCTAAGCAAACCTGGGCTGTGGCCCATCCGGCCTTTCGGCCCGAGAGGGAGCGCGCGAGGAGAGGCGGGTGCGTGGGCGGCCCATCGGCCCATGCCGAGGTTGCATTATATGGGGGAAGTCGCCGGCAGTTAGGGTTTGGAACCCTAACCGCTCCCCTGCGCCGCAACCGCCACCTCTCTCTTGCTCCGCCGCGATCCAGTCCAGATCCGCCGCTCCCCCTCGCCGCCGGCGTGCTCCTCATCGCCGGCGAGCCTCCCCCTCACTGCTGGAGGAGGAGACGTCGTTGGAGTCTTCGATGCGGCCGTTCATGTGGACGGCGCGCGTCGCCGTCGAGGACCATGCGCCGGGCTCGCGTCCCGGGCGGCGTGGTGGCGTGCCGGCGAGGTGAACGAAGCGTCGGAGAAGAGGGCCCCCCGTTCGGCGTGTGCGGCGACACCACCCCCGGCCGCCGTTGAGGGGCCCGCGACCGAAGATCCCGCCGGTTCTGCTCCGGTGAGGACAGCGAAGTCCGGCGAGCGGGGCGGCGTCGACGGCTCCGCCCGCATCCGCGGCGCCAACTGGCCAGTTGTTGGCCTCCCTCTACCCCCAACGCGCATGCGTGCGCCACGGGAGATGTTGGAGGGCGGCCTGAGCGGCGGCGAAGGCGGCGGTTGGGGCAGCGATGCCGACTGGGATGAAGACGACGTCAAGTTGATGAGGGCGTCGATCATCGGTTCCTCCTCCGGGTCCTCTTCCTCTGATCCCGTCGCCTCATCTTCGGCATCGACGGCGGCGGGTTCCACGGCGTTGTTGGAGAAAGGCGGCGGTGCCGCGCCTTGAGCCGATGTAGACGGCATGGCGGCGGAGGTTGTGGCCGCCGCGGTGAACGACGACACGGCGGCGGCGACGGTGCTTGGTCCTGCGCCAGGGCCGAAGAGGGGCGCGCGAGCGGCGTCGACCGGAGTCCCGAACACGAGGCGCGTCTCGACGGCCGGCGTCGGTGTTGGCAGGCAAGGAGACGGCGGCTCGTCGTCCACGACTGGGCTCCATGTGTGGCGCGTCAGGCCGTGGACGGGGCACCATCGATCCTCGCTCGGCCTGGCGTTGCAGCGGCTTGGTCCTGCCCCTGGATCACCACCAGGGACGCGGAACACGCCGAGATCCAGGCGTCCGCCATGGTCCTGGTGGCGGTTGCCACGGCCATGGCGGCGGTTGTCGTTCCTGCACCCACGGCGACCCGCGAACGACAGGCCACCACGACGGCCGTTGAAGACGGCGCGACGGCGACGAGTGTTGCGGCGCTGCGGGTGGAAGAACGGGCGGCGGAACGGGCCGCGGAAGTGGAGACCGTAGCAGCCGCGGAAGATGCGGCGGCGTCGGAATGTCCGGCGGCGCGGCTGGAGCGCGCGCAGGACGAGGGCGAGGATGGTGAAGGTAATCGCATCAACGATCGGCATGGTGCTTACCAAGTCGATCTCGCCGTAATCCTTGTTCCCGTCGAGTTTAGAACTCGACGAGTTCTTGTTCCTTCTTTCTCGGCGAGTTCAGTACTCGCCGAGTCTTTTTCGCTCGTCGGTAGGCAAAGTGGCTGATAACGTGTTTGAAATTGTAAAGTGGAATGACAACGACACAAATGGACATTTCTTTATTGCACAGTACATCTATATTTATACACAGGAGGAAGGGTAGTGGGCAAGTCATGTTATGCCCAAAGGATCACAACTGTTCGCCAAAAGACGCCTGTCCAACGGGTCCAACTACTTCGTGAGTGGGAACTGGATGTTCCCCCAACTGGTCACTTTTCATCGTAACACTCCTTATCGCTGGTGGTGCTCCCATTCCATCTCTCCACCTTGCGCGTCTCAGGGAAACTCCGCAGGAACCTGAAGTCCCGTCAATCTACTCCAGGCTGGAGGCTCCAGCCGAGCGGTAACCTTCACTATCTTTTCAGTATACTATACCCTGCATCTTCCCTACATCTTCACTCTGATACCTTACAGCTGCCAGCTCTTGTGGGGTGTGCAGAGAGTTTTGTGAATTGTGATGGCGGACGGCGCCGACGGCTGCTGGAGCAATTGATCGATACCGACCCTCTAGGAGGAAGGCAGAGTACTTTACCCAACCAATCTTTCGCGTGCGTATGTTTACATCCAGTCCTTTTTATCTAGCGCAATTTGCATTGCATTCCATAAACCGATAGGCCAATCAAATCGTTGTATCATGTTTTGGTTATAGTTGTTATATGTGCGTCATAGAACTGTACGCAGTCATGAACTCAAAGTTCAGGTTTCACCCGAAAAAAGCTCATAGTTCCAGATCCCTGCAATTAATCCAACGATGTTCGCAAAAAAAAAAAAAAGAGAAAGAGAAAGAAAGAAAGAAAAACTATATATTGTCCAACGCGATTCATTTCTCAGCTACTAATAGGGGTTTAATCTCAGCTAGTAATACATGATTTCCTTTGCTTAATTGACCTTTAAATAAATTTATTTCTAAAGATGGCTCCAAATTTATCCATAATTTGTGTCCCCAAAGTTTTTAGATGCCTTGCATAACCTCTGGTTGTAAGATCCCCCCCAAAAAAAATGCAATGCTACCTAGAAGTTTGGGGGAATTTTCAAGCAACTGTCCAAAAATTGTAGTTTTCATGAGGTTGGGTGTGACATCAAGCCTATTGACAATCGTGGATCATGCATTTCTATTAAAATTGTGCTCAAATTTTGGATATCCAATAACAATCGTGGATCAGTACTTTACAAGTTTTGCACACATTAAAATTGTACCTGGCCGACTGACCCACAATATACATATCCCTAATGCTCTAGCGTTTACTATTGATCAACAGGACACAGTTAAAGACGAATCAAGACTACAGTCACCATGAGCTTTTCAAAGGTGACTGGGGCCATTACTAGCATCAATGAGTGTGTTAGTCTATTCCAATGGGTCAAATCTGCCATTTCGTCCTTGCACCCCCAAAGGAGTAGCACACAAGGGCAAACGCTTTTCAAAGGTGATTGGGGCCATTACTAGCATCAATGAGTGTGTTAGTCTATTCCAATGGGTCAAATCTGCCATTTCGTCCTTGCACCCCCAAAGGAGTAGCACACAAGGGCAAACGCTTTTCAAAGGTGATTGGGGCCATTACTAGCATCAATGAGTGTGTTAGTCTATTCCAATGGTCAAATCTGCCATTTCGTCCTTGCACCTCCAAAGGAGTAGCACACAAGGGCAAACGCTTCTAGATGAAGTAATGCACTTGGAGAGTGGCTTACAAGGCCTTCGAGAAACTCTTCCTACAATGTATGATCTCATTGACCGAGCAGAGTGGAGGAGCCATGATCTCCGTGTATCTGAGCTTCTTCCAGCTCTCATGGATGCAGTACATGATGCTGATGACCTTCTTGATGAATTCAAGTGGTATGAATTGAAGATGGCTGTAGAGGATAATGTGAGTCAAGCTCCGTCTGTTGACTTCCTTAAGAGTGTCGTTCATGGTAGCTTCAACAAAGTGGATGCTATTCAGACAAGACTGAATAACCTCTCCAGTCAGTCGGAGAAGATGGGTCTGCGTGAAGTAGCGCAGACATTTGACAGATCTGTTAGGCCAGAGACTAGCTCTTTCCCCATGGAAAAAAAGTTATTTGGTCGTAAGAAGGAACTGAAGAACGTGATCGCATTGCTTGTCCTTCCAATGAATAGCAGCAAAACTTGTACCAAACGAAAGAGAACTAGTAATGCAGCCATTGCATCAACAAGCAACCAAGTTGTTCTCCCAAACAGTAACAAACCAAGGATAGCAAGTGTTCCAGTTTTGCCAATAGTTGGAATTGGTGGTGTTGGAAAGACTACTTTGGCCCAACATATCTGTAGTCATCCCAAGGTGACGTCTCATTTCAAGAAGATCATATGGATTTGCGTTTCAGATGACTTCGATGTGAAGAGATTGACTAGAGAGGCCATACTGTCTGCATCTGGCAAAGAGGTAACAAGTGATAATTTAGATTATCTTCAACGTGCCCTTGCAGGTGAATTGAAAAATGAAAAATTCTTGCTCGTCCTCAATGACATGTGGGAAGATGCTTTGAAGGAAAATGGGCAGTGCTGGCAAAGGTTTTGCTCACCACTCTCAAATATTCTCGAGGGTAGTATGTTGTTAGTGACCACAAGATATCCAAATGTGGCAGACAGAGTAGGTACAATGGACTCGTTTCCTTTAGAGGGCTTGACAGACAGTGTCTATTGGGATTTCTTCAAACTTTGTGTATTTGGGTCTGAGGCCCCCCACATCGATCCAGAGTTAGAGCAGATTGGCAGAAGCATAATTCCCAAGTTGAAGGGCTCTCCTTTGGCTGCCAAAACTCTAGGACAGCTGCTAGGAATGAGGGTTCACGCTACACACTGGAATAGTATACTTCATAGTGAATTGTGGGAGCTTAAACAAGAAGAAACTGACATTTTGCCTGCACTTCGTTTGAGTTACATTTATTTGCCATTCCATTTGAAGAGATGCTTCTCATTCTGTGCAGTGTACCCTAAAGATCACAGATTTAAAAAGGCTAGTTTAGCTGAACTTTGGGTAGCAGAAGGGTTTGTGGTTCCTCAAGGTAATATTCCACTACAAGATATTGCATCCCAGTACTTTGAAGACCTCGTACACAGATCTTTCTTTCAGATTGTCCGCGGCAGATATGTAATCCATGACTTGATGCATGACATGGCACAGCTAGTATCTAAGGATGAATGCTTCATCATAAAGAACACAGTTGATTTTCAAAGAGTTCCCAAAAATGTTCGCCATCTGACAATACTCGCAAACAGTGATTTGAAGTCGTCAGATTTATTGAACTTATGCAAGCACACAAAGCTGCGCACTCTATTTTGCAACAAGTCTCTACGGAACAAGAATTCACTTTATGTGATGGAGCGCTGGTGTACTGAACTGCGATGTATGCGCGTCATCTTTTGTGTTTCCGCCAGGGCATTACCAGAGAGTATTAGTAACTTGAAGCACCTTCGGTACCTCGAAATCTCGAAATATTGCCTTTGAAGAGTTTTCCTTCAGGAGTTTGTTGCCTCTATAATTTGCAGACTTTATATGCCAGGAAATGTGAGCTTGAGAGCTTGCCCACCAACTTTAGAAAATTAATCAATCTACAGATATTTGAATCACGGACACTTCAATATCATAAAGGGCAGGAATTGGAGGTGGATGCAACTGCAGTTGAGGGGCAGATAAGACAAATTAGTTTGATACAGAACATGAATCAATTTCTGGGATATATGATTATATATAATCTTGGTGCAACAAGCAAGAATCATGCAGCAGCAGCACAACTTGACAGGAAGAAATACCTTAATAGCTTGACCCTGATGTGGTGGTCTTCATCGACATATCTAGATCACAACGAGATAGAAGTATTTGAGGCTCTACATCCTCCTACCAATCTGAAATCTTTTCGCCTGATGGGTTATCCAGGTGAGTATCTTCCAAGCTGGTTTCGTGATTGTGACAGAATCAAGAGGATTCCATTGTCGACCTCAGAATGCACAAAAATCAATGAGATACCTGCAGTGATAGACGGCAATCATAATGGCAGAATTGGTACCATTTTCTCGTTACTGACAGAGTTAACCATTGAAGGGTGCGAAAACTTGTTAACTCTTGAGCAATTTCTAGAGCCAGCTATTGTCCCTGTCATTAAGAAAATGCGAATTGAAAACTGCAAAAAGTTAGTAGCTCTTCCAACTTCAAAATTTGGAAATTTACATTGCCTTGAAGAGCTGAAGGTAAGCTCTTGTCCAAATATCAATTCACCAAATGTGTTAGCTCCATCCCTAAAAAAGCTCGAGCTGATGAATTCTGGTAATCTTGCAACCAGTATTGAATGCTGCTAACACATTTTTAGATGAGGGAGAGGGGGCGGTGAGGCACTTGTAACGTAGATCAAGGTCACCTCACCAGCGGATCACCGGAGCAGAGAAGTGGTCGGGCGGCGAGATCGATGGCGGCGGCTTCGAATTGGGTCTGTTTTGTGGGGACCATGGGAGGAAGTTTGTGGAGCTAGCGGCGCGGCGGCGGAGGGAATGAATATCCCCGATCAATGGCGGTTCGTTCATGGAATCGATGGCGTGGCGGACGACGGTCCCTGCAGCGGCCGGTGCGATTGGACGTGTCGTTGTTGCGCCGGAGATTACAGAGGTGGGGGCGGCGACGCGGGGAGACAAAATTTCGGTGGAGACGGTCCGCGATCGAAGGGCTAACAGTAACCGTCCATAGTTACGCGTGGATATCGTAGGGGAGCACAATGGCATCCTACAGGAATTGTACGTACCTGGAGACTGGAGTTGGAGCACCGATCGAGAAGCACCAAACAAACGGATCAAGCATGGAGGATGATATATCAACGAGATGGCATGGGACTCGATCGAGCCGGCAGACTTATATAGCGAGGGTGCAGATGGATGGCCGCGAACGAGCGCTTCTTCGCTGGTGCCCATCGAGGAGCGGATGCGATCGATGTGCAAGCGGCCAAGCCGTACGTCTGGGAGTCAACTAGCCAGCCAAAGCCCAAAGGGTACTGTGGTGAGCGGCCAGTTTTTCTTCGACGCGGGAGATCATGGGCCATACAAACAGAAAATGGGCCATATTGCGCTATGTTAGCTCAATGGCAAAATTGATTTTTCCTAGATTACGGTAACCGCCCCAGTTCCGCATCTTGCTCGCTGAGCTCGTTGGATGCGCCGATGGCGGAAGCCTATGCACTAAAGAAGGGACTTATACTAGCTCAGATTGGTTGCAATCGATTCATCGTGCAATCTGATTATATGTAGGTTTGTTGAGACGATGCAGGATGGGGATTCTCGACATCTACGACGGCGGTAAACATACGATGAATGCACAGTTCTATTGGGGGGATTTGTGGATACATCCATCGAACATTGTAATAGAGAAGCTAATCAAGTAACGCATGAACTAGTTAGGATTGCCTTTTAATTCCAAACAATCTTGTAACTGGTCGATGAACCCCCTAGTTTCATTTTGAGTTTGTTAGCAAACGATGTAACTATTTTTTAGAATCACTAAAGTGCGCTCCGAATGGCATTTCCTAAAAAGAAAAAAACTTGGGTTGAGGAACGCAACATCAATTTCTAAGCAGCTACTTTCAGAGTTTCCTATATAGAACTCAGGGCCACCAGCATGTAGGACACCCAGCTCTAAGATTCGCGTGTCAATTCCGCGTGTTCCTGCGGCCGCCGTCCTTCCCCGACGCGTCGACTCGCGCCTGCTGCCATCGGCGTGCTCGCTCCCTTCCCCGCTCGCCACCCCACGCGCCTCGATCTTGATCCCCCACGCCCGCCACCTTCCCCGCACCACCCTGGCCCCGCTCCTCGCTGCTCCGTCAACTATTGATGACGTGCCATGGCTTCGCTCCATCAAACTCGACGTCGTGCTCTGCTCCATGGCTGACACGCCTTCCTAATTGTTCCAAACTCTCTTACCAAATCACAACAAAAGTTGCTCTTCATCTGAAACATTTGGAGAAAGAAGCCGGAACAATTGACAAAAAGGCTAGAACAATCGGAAAAAAGTGGAAGCATCTAAATAATTAGGAAAAAGTATTGAAACAATTCGAAGGAGGAAGCTGGGCTGCACGCGTTTTCCTCTCATGGGGCAACATGGGCCTTGAGTGCCCCAGGTGCTATACAACTTTTGGTAGAGGGAGTTCCGCTACTAATTACTTTCTTTGTTTTTTCTACGAAGAATTACTTTCTTTGTTTAGAATATTTATCATTGTCACAAAACAATTTCTAGAAATTTGCATTGCTTATTGAGGCACTATAATATATTGAGGCAGTTAAGCCCTTAAAGATTTTTTTTCACTTTCTTTTTCTTTGATTATTGAGGCACTACAATATAAATATTGTAGCATATTACTGCGACACTTTCCCTTCATTAGCTGTAATTTTTTTCCCAGTTGTCTTTCTGCCTTTTAGAACACAGAAATGTCAGAGGTGGTAGAGGAATTTGTAGAAAGCAGCTCAATTTCAAGGGAACAAAAAAGGATTCAGGGGCGGGCATTACTTTACGAGCTCCGGATAGGCTGGTGGAACTTGCGTGTTAGTTTCATCCAACCGTTTTTGTAATTTTTTTATGGTTTTCTTTCTTGGAAGACGAGGTTCATAGCATCTCCACTGCTGCGCACTCGACTGTACCAACTACTCCTACCCAGGGAGGAGTAGAGTGGACCGACTGCCTACTCCGACGAAGGGATCACAGGCCTCCTGCCAATCGATCTAGCCCGTAAGCCTGAACTCCTCCATCTGATTTCTTGTGTTTCTTCTTTACATTCGCCAAGAGCGCAGATCCAGGTTGCTGCTTTTTCACACCATCAGGCCATCCTAGGTACCTTTCATTCGGCTCTGCTATCTGCCGGAAGATTTGATGAGCTACTATTTAGCAGAATTACCACCCAGTAGCTTCGCGGGTGGACAATTTGCTCCGACGGGTCGATCCTTCTAATCCAGCCGGTAAGCAGCCGACCAGCCTCATAGCCCACAAAACACCCTTTTCAGTTTCTTTTCGTATTTAATTTGATATAGTTATCTGGTTTTTCTGTGACTAAACTGCAGGAGGTGTTTAGTTAGTTGAATTGATCGCCCATTATAGAGCAAACGATCCGTAACATTTATGATGGATACGCATTTTGATTAATTATGTATACTATGTCATGTTTTTTTTAGGACAAAGGACGAACCAAACATGAGTCTAAAGAAGGCCATCGAAGTTGTTAGTGGCGTCAACGAGTTTGGTAATTTGTTCCAGTTGGTTAGCTCTGCTGTCTCATATCTGCGATCAAAATGGGACGGAACACAGGAGCAACAAATTCAAGAAGATGATGTGCTGCGGTTGCAAAGTGACCTTAGACACCTCAGTGATACTCTACCAGCAATGTACAACCTCATTGATCGAGCAGAGTGGAGGAGCCACGAACACTGTGTGGCTGAGCTCCTTCCAAAACTTAAGGATGCAGTGTATGATGCGGAGGACCTTCTAGATGAGTTCAGATGGTATGAGTTGAAGCTAGTAGTAGAGAGCAATGAGACTGAGCTGTCTCCTTTCATCGACTTTTTTCGTAGTGTTATTCATGGTAGCTTCAACAAAGTGGTTGATATCCTGAAAAGACAGAACAGTCTTTCTAGCCAACTTGAGAAGATGGGCTTGCATCAAACAACTCCTCGGTTTGACAAATCAGTCAGGCCAGAGACCTCTTCCTTCCCCACTGAGCCAAAAATTTTTGGTCGTGAGGATGAAATGGAGGAACTGATTAGATTGCTTGGCGTGCTTGAAAACAGTGGCAGGGGTCCTTCCCGACGCAAGAGAAGAAGAAGTGGAGCTGGTTTATCCACAAGCAACCAAGTTTGTATTGCCACTGACAGTAACGAAGCAACGATAACAAGTGTTCCTGTTTTGGCCATAGTTGGTATCGGGGGTGTTGGAAAAACTACTTTAGCCCAAAATATTTGCAAACATCTACGCGATAATTCTCGCTACTTTGACCTGATAATGTGGGTTTGTGTTTCGGATGAATTTGATGTGAAAAGGTTAACTAGAGAGGTCATACAATCATCTTCTGGACGTGAAGCAGAAACTGTCACTGATCACTTGGATTCTCTTCAGGGTGCTCTCGCAAAAAAAATTCAGAGAAAAAGATTCTTGCTTATTCTTGATGATATGTGGGGTGATGCCTTGAAAGAAAATGGGCAGCGTTGGAAGAGGTTTAAAGCAGCTTTTACAAATGTACTCCAGGGTAGTATAATGTTGGTCACCACTAGGTCCCTGGAGGTTGCTAAACATGTGTGCACTATGGAACCTTTTCAACTAGAGGGTTTAAAGGATGATATCTTTTGGGATTTCTTCAAGCTCTGTGCGTTTGGATCGGATAGCACTAACTATGATCTTGAGTTGGAGCAGATTGGTAGAAAAATACTCCCAAAGTTGAAAGGTTCTCCGTTAGCTGCCAAAACTATTGGGCGGCTGTTAGGAATGAGGTTACACCCTAGACACTGGGATAGGATACTTAAGAGTGAGTTGTGGGAATTGACACAAGAGGATACTGACATTTTGCCAGCCCTTCGACTGAGCTACATATATTTGCCATTCCATTTGAAGAGATGTTTCTCATTCTGTGCTGTGTACCCCAAAGATCACTATTTCGACAGGGACAGATTAGTTGAATTTTGGGTTGCCGAAGGCTTTGTTGAACATCAAAGTGGCACTCCAATTAAAGATATTGGTCATAGGTACTTTGACGAACTTGCTAGTCGGTCTTTCTTTCAAGAGACAGTTTCTAATAAGTATGTGATCCACGACTTGATGCATGACATGGCACAGCTAGTCGCAAAGGATGAATGCTTCATCTTACAGAAGGAGACTGACTTGCACAAAGTTCCTGAAACTGTTCGTCATCTATCCATAATTTCAAGCGTTAAGATTAACGGCCCCAGCTTATTGCTGGGTCTAGTCAGGTATAGAAAACTGCGCACCCTAGTTTGCAGCAAGCCTTTAACTGACAAGATTTCTGCTGATGAGGTAATGAAGCGCTGGTGTAGTGAATTTCACTGCATGCGTTTCTTTTCCTGTGCCTCTGAATATGGATTGCCAGAAGACATTAAGAATATGAAGCATCTTCGGTACCTTGAAATTTCCACGAGTCACTCTTTGAAGAGCCTTCCTTCAGGATTATGTTGCCTCTACAATTTGCAGTTCTTTTATGCTACTAATTGTTATCTAAAAGGGTTGTCCAGCGAAATGAAAAAGTTGATCAACTTACAGATATTTGATTCAAAGACAGTTCACTATCGTCGAAGTCGTCCCAGCTTTATGGTTGTCATGGGATATCCAGGTGAATCTCTTGACAGCTGGTTTCATTCACGAAGCTTGTCACACATCTTAACATCAGATGGCAGTTGTAGTGGATCATCTTCTTTTGGGAATGCACTGCTTGCTGACAACAATTATGATAGCACTGGTAGCATTTTCTTATCCCTTGAAGGCCTAACCATTAAACAATGCCAAAAGTTATCTAGCCTCGAACAATGCCTACGCCCAGCTTATGTACCTGCTATCAAGAAGATACTCGTTGAGGATTGCGAAAGATTAGTATCACTACCAACCGCAAGGTTTGTGGACATGCATTGCCTTAAAGAACTACAGGTATCTAATTGCCCAAACATCAAATCACAAGAACTGTCGGCTCCGTCCCTACAGAAGCTAGAGCTATTAAATTCAGGGAATCTTGGAGATAATATTGAGTGCAGGTTCCTCACTTACTTGGATTTATGTAATTCTGGTTTAACATCACTCCAACTAAAAAGGTGGAGCCTTCCAGCTCTACAAAAGATCAGGATCGCAGGCTGTCCATCTCTTACATCAATTAGAGGAACTGAACCTGGCTTCGTTAAGCTTTTTCATCACTGGGGAAATGGTAGCATTAGACCATTTTCATCCCTTACTGAGTTACTAATTTCCAACTGCAATAAATTGCAAACCCTCGTTGACCTCCTCACACAAGCATATCTCCCTGCTATTAAGATCATCCGAGTTGAAAATTGTGGAGATTTATTGTCCCTGCCGGGTGAAAGATTCAGGAGTTTTCTATTTCTGAATGATTTGATCATTCATCACTGTCCACGTCTCAACTGGCAAAGAGGGATGGTGTTACCATCGTGTCTCCCAAGGCTCTCCTTACACTGTTGTGGGTATTTCTCTACATGGTTACCCAGCTGCCTGGAGAACCTCACCTCCCTGGAGAATCTGCATATGGTCTCATGCGAAGGCATATTGTCCATTCCGGGGCACATGTGGAGCAGTAATCTTGCCACACTCAAGGAATTGCGAATTGAGAGCTGTCCAGACCTTGTATCAATTGGTGGACAGAACGCAATCGCTAACATAGCGATTGTACATATAAGTAATTGTCAAAACTTGAAGGAAGTACGTCAGCCTCTAAGGAGAGGTGTCATTTTCATTTAATGAGTTTAAATGGAGATTCACGGTTAAATCTGACTTGCATTCATTACATGTGGAAATAAGGTACTCCTTGACAACTGTCCAATTTTGAAGTAAAAAAGGCAGCCTCTGAGGTCTGAGGATAGGCTAATTCCATGAGAAAGTGGGCTCATATTTCTTTTTCCTATGCTAAGTCTGTTACTTGTTCTAAGATCATGTTTAAGGATTGCCAACGACAGAATTCTATATCTTATTTTCATAGGTTAGATTATATCCTGGCCACACCTATTTATGCCTACAGTAATTATAAATATCCAGTAGTCCAGCTGCTGCTTGATATTAAAGTTACATGTTTCATTTTCTGTCTACCTTTTTGCTCATTGTGTTCTCATCTTCATCTGATGGAAGTTGACATAACAAGTGAGATGGAGCACATACCTGCACTTGCAGGACGTAAGACCTAGGGGATTGGTTTTTCTTTTAGGAAAATGTTTATTTTACTCCCCGAACAATTCATTTTGTCCATTTCACCTCCTAAACAAATTGATGGCGCACTTTACTTCCCCAAACAATTTCATTCGGTGCGATATAAAAACTTTTGAAGTTTGTCTTCCTACAAGTGGAATTTGAAGCTCAAAATTTGCATGATGACAATTCACACGACAAACTATGTTAAAATAATTATGACATATTATTTTGATACAATTTCTTTTGTTTAATAGCAATTTACAATATATGCATTCAAATGATATCATAAAAGTAATTTAAATTAAACTAAAAAAAGTAATTTAAATTATTTTAACATAGGGTATTGTGAGAACTATCATCTTACAAAAATTCAGCTTATCATTCTACTTATAAGCCGAGAAACAAAAAAAAAACTGTAATAAGGTGAATATTGCACCGAATGGAATTGTTTGAGATAGTAAAGTGAGCCATCATTTTGTTTAGGGGGTGAAACTGACAAAATGAATTTTTTAATAGAGTTAAATGGACTTCTTTTTTTTTTCTCGAAACGCAGGAGAACTGCGCTTCATTGAATTAAGAAGAAAGATGATGGTCAGAGCCCGTACAACACATTAAACCCTAAACACACGGCACACACACACTTGCTATTTGTTTTACATTCGCGCCTGTTTTTTACAATTAAGGAACGACCATAGGTACCACCTATTCTACAGGAAACGCGGCTGTTAGAAAGGAGACTCCTTTCGCACCAGCCAACTCCCAGAGATAGCTTTCCTCCTCAGCCTGAACCAAAGTCGCAGGCAAGCTGGGGGGGATCCCATCAAAAACGCATCTGTTCCTGTGATTCCAAAGAGTCCAGGCGCCCAAAATAATAAGCGAGTTCAGTCCCTTTTCAGCTAGGCCTCCAGGCGCCTCACTTGACAATCTCCACCAATCCATAAAGGAGCAGACATCAGGTTGAGAAGATAACTCCTGCAGGCCAACTTGTCCTAGGAAACGAAGCCAGAATTGTCTCGCAAAGACACATGAAACCAGAATATGGTCAATGGTTTTGTTCTCCTGATCACACAGCGGACACTTCTCCGGATGGTTTAATCCTCGACGCGCTAACCGATCAGCTGTCCAACATCTATTATGTGCTACCAGCCACATAAAGAAACGGCATTTAGGAGGTGCCCAAGATTTCCAAATCCTCAAGTATGGCTCAAAAGAGATCGATCCTATGAACATGCTTTCATAGGCCGACTTCGCAGAATAGACACCAGATGAAGAAAGTCTCCAGAAGTGAGTATCATTAACTTCATGTTGCAGCTCCATGTCAAGTAAGATGGCCCAGAGATGGAGATACTCCACTATTACTCCCACTGTTAATGCCCCTTTGATGTCAGAAATCCAAGACCTATTCGTGAGTGCTTCCTGGACAGTACGCTTACTAACTCTCCTCTTGGGAATGGTCGCAAAGAGTCGAGGAGCAATATCAATGATCCGCTGCCCATGTAGCCAACGGTCAGTCCAGAAAAACGTATTAGCACCATCACCAGTTTCAGATTGCATGGCCACTGAGAAGAGAGCTCGGACCTTGTCGGGAATCTGAATCGGTAGGGCTGCCCAAGGCCTGTCCGGTTCAGTTCTCTCCAGCCATAACCATCTCATACGGAGTGCCCAGCCCAGTTCTTTCAAACTTGATATGCCAAGGCCACCCAACTCCAAGGGCCGGCACACCTTGCCCCAAGCGACCAGGCAGTGTCCGCCCTTGGCCTCTTTCCGACCACGCCAGAGGAACGCTCGTCTGATTTTGTCGATCGCCTTTTGGGCCCATGCTGGGAGGTCAATGGCCATAGCGAGATAGATTAGCATGCCGGTGAGCACAAACTGAACTTGTACTCGCCGCCCCGCCCGTGTCATCAAGTCAGCCTTCCAACCAGGCAACTGATCAGCAATTCGGTCAATAAATTGTTGAACCTGCTCCCTTGTGAGTTTCTTCAGAGAAAGCGGCAGGCCCAGATAGCGACAAGGGAAGTCCGAAATGGCACACGGCAGTATCTCTTGCAACACTTTGATATCAGCCTCCTCACACCTGATGGGAAACGCACTGCTTTTTTGCACATTGTTGCGCAGTCCAGAGGCCATACCAAATAATTCAAGAATATCCATTGTGATTGCAATGTCATCCACCATCGGCCGGAGGAAGAGAACCACATCATCTGCATATATAGAGACCCGATGCCGTAAAGATCTTGTAAAGAGGGGCAGCAGCATCCCCTCACTCTCTGCCTTTGTGAACATGTAACCCAGCACATCCATGACTAAAATAAAAAGCATCGGAGAAAGAGGGTCCCCTTGTCGCAATCCTCGCCAATGAGAAATAAACTCACCGGGAATCCCATTCAGCAAAACTCGCGTAGAGGAAGTGGAGAGTAACCCAGAGATGATATCCCGCCATATCTGCCCAAAGCCCAACTGCTGCATGACCTCTAGGAGAAAAGGCCACGACACAGAGGCTTTGGATATGTCGAGCTTGAGGAGGATTCGAGGCTGCTTTTGCTGATGAAGGAATCTGGCTGTTTGTTGAACAAGCATGAAATTATCTTGTATAAAACGACCTTTGATAAACGCACTTTGGTTAGCTGACACCATTTTCTGCAATTTGTTAGCAAGACGATTTGCGAGCAGCTTGGTCATCAATATAGCAAAGCTGTGTACCAAACTTATTGGCCGAAAATCCTTGACCTGATCAGCCCCCTCCTTCTTCGGGATCAGCGTGATGTATGCTGAGTTCAGCTTGTCGAAATTCATGAATTTCCGACTCCAAATGGCAGATACAGCAGCCATAATATCACCTTTTATTATGGACCAGCAAGATTTATAGAAACATCCCGTGAACCCATCCGGGCCAGGCGCCTTGTCAGCTGGCAATTGCTTGATAGTTTCCCAAACTTCAGTTTCAGAGAAAGGCATGTCCAAGTATTCCAGATTGTGTGAGGATATGCCAACAGCCTGGAGATCAATAGTGTGCTCTCTCTCTCTGAGTCGACACCAAGTAGGCTGTCATAATACTCATCCACCATTTTGGCCTTATCTGCATGACTTGTATAAACATGATCATCCGAGACGAGACTTCCCACAAAATTCTTTCTCTTACGATGACGGGCATGTAACTGAAACAATTTAGTATTAGCATCCCCATCTCTGAGCCATCCAATTCTCGATCTCAGCCGAGCTATGGTTCGCTGAAGAGAGGCTAGCGCAAGCGAGTGCTTCTTGAGGCTGTTCTTAAACCAAGTTTCTTCCATTGACAAAGGCCGACCATCTTGGGCTATCTCCAGGCGATGTAATATTTCCCGTGCCAGACTCAACTGTGAGTTAACATGTCCAACCTTCTTATCACTCCACCCTTGCAGCCCCCTAGCAGTAGCTTTCAGTTTCAGGTCCAACGTCAGAAAAGGACAGGATTTGGTCTCAACTGAGTTCCATGCAGCCCCAAATGCTTCATGAAAGCCGTCCAGCTTGGGCCAAAATGCTTCGAAATGGAAACGTCTCTTGCCGGCCTTATTGTCCTTTAGCCCAAGTAGAAGTGGACAGTGATCAGAGTCATCAGTGGCTGTGCTCTGGAGTAAGACATTAGGAAATAGGTCCTCCCACTCAACTGTGCACAACACCCTGTCTAGCCTGACCAATGTATGATTATCTTGCTGATTCGACCAGGTATATATGCGCCCATGAAGCGGGATTTCCTTGAGAGCAAGATCATCAACAAATTTCCTAAAGCGACCCATCATAGCTCGATTGATATTGGAATTATTTTTGTCTTCAGCTTTAAGAATCAGGTTAAAATCACCTGCCAACATCCATGGACCTAGACACTGAGTTCTGATATCCCTTAGCTCCTGGAGAAATTGAACTTTTGCCTCATTTCCTTGCGGGCCATAAACACATGTCAACCACCAAGTAGGACCAGCAGCAGATGTAAACTGGACCGAGACACTATGATTATCCACTCGACTCTCACCTGTGGTAGTTAGGGAGCGTCGCCTGACAATCAAGATACCACCACTAGCTCCATTAGCAGGTAATTCTAGGAAACCAGAAAAATCAGTTCCCAGCATAGACAAAAGCACTCTCCTAGAGACCTCGGCTATTTTCGTCTCCTGGAGACACACAACATCCACACGAGCAGCATCAACAATAGTGCAGATAGAATCTTGACGGGCAGAGGAATTTAATCCCCTCACATTCCATATCATGATTTTTGTAGGATCCATCAAAACACAAAAGAAAAAACGACCACAACAACACCTAGCTGAAGAGCAGCTAGTTGTCAAACACAGCCTGACTGTCTCCTCCATCAGCTAGACCATCAGGGATCGTCCAGCCGAAAAGAGCTGCCAAGGCTTCAATGTGGGATGCCGTTAGAGGCTGCGAGAAGAGCTTGGCGTAGTCATCCTCAATTCCACCATCCTCAATTCCACCATTCTCACCAATGATCTCAAGAGTCTTCATAACCCGTTTTTTGGAAGGGGATTGCTAAAATCCACCCGGGCATTTGAGAGCCCTCCACCACCCGAATTTTCTCTTCCCCTCCTTTTTCACCTCCGGCGAGCAATTCCGGCGCCGTCTTCGTCTCCGGCGAGTTGCAGCAGCTACGGCGAGGTTAGGATTTGGGGGTTAGTGTTCGGGGTTGGGGGTTCGGGGGTCAATGGAGTTCGCCGGACTTAGAAGAGGGGCTGGGGGAGGCAGGCCGGCCCAGCGGTGGTGGCGGGCGAGACGGCGGCGGCGGAGGCGGCGAGGGCGCCGCCAGAGCGGGCGGCGGGAGACGGCGGTTGGGCCAGGGTAGGGCGGGGGCGAGGAAGATGACGGCGGGGTGGGAGGCGGCGGCGGGAGGCGGCGGAGGGCGGTGCCTCGGCGGGCTAGGGCCTCGTCGGAGCTCCGGGCGCGCGGCGGCGCGCGCGGAGCTCGGTGAAGCCCTAGCCCGCCGAGGCAGGGGCGGCGGCACGCGGGGAGGCGGGCAGGCTGAGGTGAGGAAGAGCTGCTGGAGGTTGACGATGATGAACGTCCGTTCGATTGCCGGATCGGACGGCTCAAAAATCAGGTGTGAGATCGGTGAATTATACCCGGGTGGGAGGTAGACAGCCCCTTTTGGAACGGCCAGACATGTCACCCATTTGGAATTCGACCCCAGCACCAGCAAGTCGACGGCTGCGGCACGGAGTAGAATCCAGGGGCATATTCCTCCGTCTTCAGCTGGTGACAGGAAGCGGGAGAAGCCTGGAAGTGTGGCGCATGAGCTTGTTGACAAACTCCTCCCTTGTGGTCACAGGCGGGGTCACGGGCGCGACTCCGGAGCTCGCCCCCGCGACATGCTGAGCCGACGCACGCTCAGACAAGTCCAAAGCAGGGGGAGTGCATGCCGCCGTCGTCGTCTGGGCGGGTGCAGCAGCATCCGATGCCTCCGAGGCATCCACCTGAGGCAGGGGAGGCGACTCGTCGGCCCGGACCAGGGATGGAGTCAGTGGACTGACTACCACATCCACAGCCGGGGACTCAGCTTGAGGCGATCCAGGGCTCTCCACCGGCATCACCACAAGGGGAGTCGGGGAGCTGACATCCACACTCGCAGATGGGGCCAGGAACGCCGAGTCGCCCTGCGTAGCGGCAGCCTGGAAGTCCTCCATCAGATCCGTCGTTGAATCCAGGGTCGAGGTGGTCTTGTCGGAGCATGAATGGAGCCTGATGCGACGCCGGGAGTAGACCCTTGTCACCCTCAAGTTTCGTCCTGTCGCCGGCGAGGCGACCGGGGTTGTTAGCTGATCGAAGGGAGGAACGGAGGAGCACGAGAAAGGAGAAGGTTCCTGTGCCCCCATTGACTTTTCTTCCGCCGCCTGGGCCTGGGGAATTTCCAGTCCAGCCCCGTGAGACTCAGGGAGGTCTGGCCCAATCGCACCCATGTCCTGGTGATCAACAGATCCATCTTGAGGAGGTGGGCCAGTAAGGCCCGGCCCAGGAGTGGAGCAGGATGCCGCTTGATCCATTAGCGCTTCTAGGCTTGTCTTCAGTGGGCCTGGACCAGCTGGTTCAAGAGTCAGCCCAACCAAAGAGGTGCAGTCCTTGAAGCCGACCAATGTTGGAGAGAGTACAGAGGGGAGCGCTTCGGTATCTTCAGCTTGCATGGCGATTGGCGGCGTATCTTTTTCTGGCGCAGCCCCACCATTACTGCCTTCAACTCCTCCGTTGAACGTTGCCGCCTGCTCCTTGGGCACCGGGGCCGAGGCCGATTCAAATGGCTACAGCTCCACCCGATGCAGGACGCATTGGCTCCCGCGCTCGTCATCAAGGCCCTCCTGGAGGCCAGGGCCATGCGCGCCCATGTGGACGCCGCCGGAGGCAGCCGGGCCCAGCCGGGCATGAACCGGCCAGCGTCGCGCGCCGCCACTAGCCGATCCGCCCGCACCGCCATCATCGCCATCGGCCGGAGGCGACCGGGATCGGGAGTGTCGACGCTCCCGTCGCCGCCGCCGCTTTGAGTAGCCGTCGTCGTCTTCATTGCCGCCACTCGGGGGCGGAGGTGGGCTAGGGCTTGTCTCAGAGCTCGCCGGCCGGAGGGCAACCTCAAAGTGAATCTCAACTGGATAGACCAGGGTTCGTTTCACCGGAGGGTTTTCCTCGACAGCCGCCTGCGGCTCGACGATCCACAAATCCCTAGTTGGCGGAATGAAACTTGTGTCGCGCGTCCATGCCGTGCACCGGAAGGCCGAGAGATCTCTGAGCCCCAGCGTGTCTGGATGCACGCGCAGAACCTTTGCGAAGGGGTTCAAGAGCTCGACCACCGTTGCGGTTTCCCAAGCATGGAGAGGGATACCACGCAACTCGAAATCCACCAGGTGAGGAAGAACGCCGGCTTGGAAGCACCGGCAAGTCTCGACCAGCGCTTGCATGCGATGGAGAATGTTGCCGCACGTAGTGCTGGCCGACGGCCAGTTAGTCTATCAACCAGCTCCTCTCGAGGTAGGAACAGCAGGAAGCTTGTCGAAGAAGCTCGTCGAAGGACCAGAGACTCCGCCACCATCTCCAGCCGGGGAGCGACCACCTCGGCAACTTCATCCGCCTCCGCCAGCACACGATCGCTGATCACCGTGATAACCACGGCTTTGAGCAGGTCCTCCTCAACCGTGGCTAGCCCAGCAGACCAGTCCAGGATGCACGGAGGGAGGGCTGGACTACTGGCCGGGCTTGCCAGCTCAACCCCACTCAGAGCAGCGTCACCAGTCGGACCTGGAGGAGAAGGAGGCTCAGCGCGTGCCCGCTATGAAGAACGTCGTCGCTTGCGAGGTCGGCGGCGACTGCGTGGCTGGCCGGCGACCGCACCGGCATCGGAGCCACCCGAAGCGTCGACCATATCCGCAACCTCGCCACCACTCATCGCCATCGCCCAGGAAGCCCGGGACTCGGTTACGGCAGGTTGTGCCATGATTGGCGTAACCCGTCGCCACACCAAAGCCCGCGCCGGCGGTCGCAGATGAGAGACGCGAGGCTCGCCGCCCGCCAGACCAGGGGAAGCGAAGGAACAGTGACCCGAGAGGCGGCACCGGAAGCACCGAGTTCGCTGACGACACTGCGCAGCAACGTGCGCCGGAGAAAAACAGTTAAAGCACTTGCCGATTAGGTCCGCCGGCACCTTGCGCCGAGGACGCGGCAGACCCAGCCGCTGGCGCCGCGACCGTCAAGGTTCAACCTTTTGCCACCCGTCCGCCGCCACCGAGCTGCGGCTCACCTCAGAAGGGGCAAAGCGCTTGGCTGCACCCTGGCGAGAGGGAGCCAGCAGAATCTGCGTAGCAGCCAGGTGGGAAGGCGCCGCGCACCAGCCGACTCCGGTGCCTTTGAGAAGGACGCCGCTGCGCCGACCGGTGCCGACGCTTCCGAGGGAGTCGCCGCCGGTGGGAAAGATAGCACGACGTCCCGGAAGGAACGCGTCAGGTCCCTTATAGGAGCTGCCGGGAAAACCGAGGGGGTCGGACTGCCATCACGCCAGCGCTCCAACTTGGAACGACCTCGAGAGACGAAAGGGGCAGCCCAGGGAGACAAGGAGGAGGTGGAACGCGACGCCTTGGGAGAGAGACCGGCCGCGGGCGCAGCCGGGGAGGTGGCCGCCGGGCTCGATGTGAACGCCGGCGTGGGTTGGAGGGTAGGGGAGGCGTCGGGAGGGGAGGGGTCGGGAGCTAGAGCCATCCTAAAACTTTATCGGCGAGAAATTTCCGAAATTTCGGGCATGCCGTGTTTATCGTTGGGGTCCGATAAAATTTGTTTATCGGCCAAATTTTTCGGAGGGTCTTGAGTTCCCGCCGTTGACTGCATGAGCGCCGGCGAGAAAGGCCCGCGCTGCCATCTCAAACACCTGCCGAGCTGCGTTGATGCCTGAATTAGTCCCACCTACTCATTCACCCGCGCTGCCATCTCAAACACAGCCAAGCTGCAGCGGCGACAGCTTCCTCCAGCAGCGATCTCATTCTCCTCACGCCGGCCTGCGCAGCTCCATTCCTCAGCACCACGCCCCGGCCTGCGCGGCTGTGATGACGACTGAGGCAGGAGCTGCTGAAGATGCCAAGATGGGGTCGCGCGTCCCCGGCCTCCGCTGCCGCTGCGTCACCATTCACCAACGCCATGGCAGGCACATAGAAGCAGAATGTCCTTTTGGTTAGCATCCTCCGTTAGTGTTGTATAGCCTGACAACGGAGTTTGTGTTAGTTTAATTTCGAGATTTTGTTAGCAGCTGTAGTAGTACCGATTGCTCTTATATTGACAAAATACTAAGCAGTGTGTCATATTTCAGTTCTGGTGCAGTTTTGCATACATTCTTTATGAGTTTATCCACAAGCCATGCCAAAATTTTTAAAAAAATTCAAATTTTGTTTGAATTTTTGAATTCAATTTTGAATTTTTTCCGATATTCCGAAAATCGGGTTTACCAGTGACCCCCGATAAATTTTCTTTACCGATAAAGTTTTCCTTGGTCGGGAGCGAGAGCCATCCTAAATGGACTTCTTCCTTATGACTGAATCTCATTCTTGGGCTTTTAATCACTTAAACCTATTTAAGTTATTTAAGTTAAATGAATCTATTTAGTATATTTTTTGTTCGTAAGGTATTTTATAAGCCTTTTTATATGGTACTTGCTCAAACGATTCTGTTACAACTTTACTAGTTTGAAGGGGACACAGGAAGTTACATGTTTCTTTTCGCAAGTTGCGTGTCTAAAATCTTCACAGTTATTCAACTTACTAAATAACTGGAAGCCAAAGATAACAGATCGAGATCATTTTCATCTCTATTATGTAACTATGTCCAGTCAAGTTTTGCATTTGTCATTTACGATCCATTGGAATGCATTCCAAAGTAACATATAATCTGTGTTTACACCTGACATCGAAGTCGGGCAGCCTTCGGGGAAATTTTCAAGCAGATTTATCCTCCTGCCGGCAATCCCAAACATGCTCTACCCAAGAGTAGCTCTTCGCAGCTCAGGATAGTTATAGAGTACAAAGCACCAACTAAAAACATACTTTTAACATTGAACTGTATTCAATGAAAAAAAGAAAAATTGAACCAGACCTAGTCAACAAACACCTCAAACATTCCAAGCGCTAAGATTCAGGGAACTTTTCCAGGACATGATGGTGGGACATTTGTGTGAATACAAATCCCTTAGTTAACCAATGATATATCAAAAAAAGACGCTCTGGCTTGTCACTATGCCTGGGGCTTCTCCTCAGCTTCTTCGGCTGTAAGCAAAAAAAAAAAAAAAAAAAAAAAAAAAAATAGTAATCTGGTCAGTAACAACTCAAAACATATGCAAGGAAATATATAATTAAAAAACACAGGCCATGCATCCTCCCCATATGCAAAACAATGTACTAAACTTTCTCCTCACGCAGCAGAAATTTTGTGCTAACAGCATTACAGCAAATAATGGAAGACAAAAAAAACCACAGAATATTCGGCAGATCTGTTTTAGTTTAACAGATCTTCTAACAAATAATAATGAGAAATAAAGCTTCACACTCATTAAATTTTAGTTCTAATTGAATTTCCAACAGGCGAGGCTCAAAAATAGAGCACATACCACCCCCCCCCCCCCCCCCCCCCCCCCCCCCCCCAAAAAAAAGAGAGAGAGAGAGAGAGAGAGAGAGGGTAGAGTCAAATAACTACACCCGATTTCCAAACATCTTGGTGAGCAGATCCAAATATGCAAAGAACAATGTCATAACAAAGCAACTCAGCGGGAAAAATCCATTTATGGCAGAAAATGAAAGCCTTCCACCACAAGAAATATGAGGGATAATTAGCAGCAATAGTTTAGAGTGATACAGAAGAAAAGAAAGTGTGTTTTCTGTATACATATACAGTAAAAAAGTTAACCATCAAAAATTGAAAAGGTCCAGACACATCTGTCCACTACCATTGGAGTCTAATATCTGTCTTTAGCTTCAAAAGAATTTCAATTCAGACTTACAACCTAAGCGGCGCTGCAGCAGTTCATGGTGGTTTCCACTTCTGCATTCACACCAGCTAAACTGGCCCTTGACAGGTCACCAGAGATTACATATGTGGGTGCTATATATGCCCATATCATAGTAAAACCATCATGAATGATACCATTGGCTCGGATTTGATCTGGTTCAAACAGGGACACAGAATAAACATCTTTTGGATTTTGGGGTCCACATCATAAATCTATGGAGACTCATGTTCAAGAAATAAATGAAGAGCTTATGGTAGGCCATCAATGTGAATAAAAATAAGCATATTCTACCTCATGGAGCTCATAATGAAATAACTTGTTTTTGAAGCCATTATCTCATCGGTCTGTAGGCACAGTTATCTATAGGGCAACACAATTCTGGTTGATCCAACTAGGCCCCATGAGTTTGAGAGTAAAGCCTAAAAACTGTATATAGTTAATTATCTTCTTGTAGCTTAGCATTAGCATGTTAGAACCTAAAAAATATGAGACAAGAGGCAATTTGATTGAAAAATTAAGAGGGAAATAAGGCATGGTATAAGCTATGTCTATATAGAAATCACGTGCATAGGCGTATAAGTTGCGCTAATTGTTTTGTGCCCACAGGGAGTCACACCCTGTATGACGGCTTGAGTGCTCCGTCAGTGCCCCTGCTGTACAGTCTCTCTGTTCTTATCTTCAATTGAAAGAGAAGAGAAAGGTCAAGGAACAGCCAGGAACTGGTGAGAGATAAGAAATTCAATAATGTACCAGCTTTCAAGAATTCTGTTGGAATAAAAATATCTTGTACATCACGGATCGATGGGCAGATCCTTTTAGAAGTTACTCACATAGAGCTACAGCAAGTATTACTGGTTAAAAGAAAAACAAATGTTGCACAAAACAAGCAAAACATCAGTACTTTGGTGCTTTCTTGAAAACTTAATCACATGCCAGTGAATTTGATAATTATGGCCAGGTAAGGCCATAAGGGTGCTGCTAACTAAGCTCATTAGGCAGAGAGTTCTATACTTTCTCTGAATCAAAATCAAAACGATAAATATCATTAAAGCATATAAACGCTAACTTTTTAAGTTACCGTCAAATTTCATGATTTTCTATATAGCTGGATGCACCATGAGCAAGGTTGCTAAGAGGAGTATACAGTAAATAGAATATCGTATCATGTAGCGGGTCTAGTGGCTTAAAATAACCTTTGCATGTTGTTATAAAATCCTAATTACCTATCGATATCGAATTGTTTTGAGTACGTTCAACGGAAAAGCTACCGAGACTGTGATTCTAGGCCATCATCAAATCTCGGCCACAAGCAAAGTGTTCGATCAAACAAAGAGGAAGAATAGTCGAAAGAATGACATAATCACCCAGCGTACACAAGGACAATACACATAAGATGCAGGAAAGTTACTGAAAACAAGCAACGTTTTAACGGTTCGATCCACCATTCAACGGAATTCAGCAAGACACGCCCACGCACTCAGGGTGTTCGACGAAAAGGTGAAATGAGAGTACAGAAGTAAAAGCTTGCACCTTGATGCCCGGGTACGACATGGTGAGCTCCTCTTCGGGGATCACGACGGGCCACTTCTCCCCTCCGTCGCGGAACATCTGCTCGGTCTCGATGAGCCGGCCGCGGGCGAGGATCTGCTCCCGGATGCCCTGCGCGGTGGCGCCGTCGGCTGCGACGAAGGCCTCCTCGGCGCCGTTGAGGTAGGTGACGAGGACGCGCGGTGGCGGGAGCTGCGGTTTCTTGGGTTCCTCAGCGGCGGGCGGCGATGGGAGGCGCCGCAGCTCGACGGAGCAGGCCGGGTTGGAGTCCTTGGCCTTGCGGCCGTTGCACTGAGCCAGGAGCTCCACCGCCGCTGCCTTGCGCGGGTCCAGCGGGCAGTACTCCACCACCACCTTGGACAGGAACTTGAGCATCTCGTCCCTCCTCTTCTCTACTCGCCGCCGGCGCCGCCGCCTTCTTCCTCGCTGGCTCGCACGCACAAGGTTTCGTGGCGGCGCGACTGTTCGGGCAGTGGGATGGTGAGCAATTTGGGTTGGGTTTGATTCAGCTGGGCTCGGCCCAAGAGGTAAGAAACCGGAAACAAGTAAGACTGAGTTTTGTGAAAGGGGTCTTGCCTAGTGGTTAAGACATCCGAGTAGCACCTCTAAGGTCCTGGGTTCGACTCCCAGTGGGAGCGAATTTTTAAGGATTTAACGGCATTTGTTCTTTCAGTGGTAGGCGACGCTCCCGTCGACAGCGAGGCGCCAGTGGTGACTTCGTATCTCTAGATTTGCCGGCTCAGTCTTCGAAGATGCTCATAGGGGTAGGGTTTGCGTACGTGTGTTCATAGGGGTGAGTGTGCGTGCGTTGTGAGTGTCTGAGTTGTACTGTGTAATCTCAAAAAAAAAAGTAAGACTGAGTTTTTTTTTTAAGGAAACAGGTGGGAATTGCCGAATTGGCTTCACTTGACAAATCGATGGGCGCCATTTGAAACAATTGATTGAAACTGACGAATAGAATTGGAAAAACTACCTAAGATTGTCACGAAAATCTTGCGCTTGTTCTACGTCACGGGTTTAAGTTTTTTACTTGTGTTGATGTCTCCGACACGCACACGCCAGTCCAGTATTTTTCATACCCCGTTGTTCAAAAGAAAATGCATCTTCTTTTGAAGAATGAATCATTAGATCCAACCATTATATCAAAATTCCGCAGAAAAATGCTTTTTGAATCATGGGCAAGGCAAATTTTTATGAGGCCATCCTAAAAAAGTTGCGAAAATGTCGCTGGAGTAGCCACATATCGTCGACAAATCAAACTGTAAATTGCCTGGCGTGCAAATACTTCGTTTTGTTTCTGGAAGTTGCTAAGAGACATCGTATATGGATTTTCCATTTAATCGGTTGGCGCCATCACTAAAGAAGAAGAAGAAGAATCAAAGAATCGATCGATGAGTCTACAAGTATTACAGTTTGCCGTGTTGCAGCATTAAGCGTAAAGGCATTATCCGTCGCAATGATATAGTATGATAGAAAGCAGTCAACGGCAGCAAAAACACATAGGCAGATAACACCATAATAGAGTAAGCCTTTATTCAAACGTCAAACAAGGTAATACCGTAAGGGAATGCTTGGTAGAAACACAAGCATTGCTGTGACCCGTTGACGAATCAACGCCAATCAAGAATCTAGAAACTCAATTCAAGTTTTGCTGAAAGAAAAATACACCCAATCTTCAATATAAATGTAAACTGTAATGAGCAGCTTCATCTTATTTAAGGCTTCAACCATCCAATCAAATCCCTATGATCACTTGTTCTGATCAAGCCACAAATCATTCAGGGAATAGCTTCATGCCAACCTATCTCAAACTTCATTCCATCTGACCTGCAAAAATAGAATGATGAGTGGACTGAAACCATCCAAATCTGCAAAATTAGGTCACAATTTTTTACTCATAAAAGAATCATATGAAATTTACCTCCCCATGCCATAGAACTTTGCTTATATATGTATATTTCAATCGACAATCCATAGTTTTCATGTCCAAGACAGGCCCTGGTGCCAATGCACCCCTGCAAAACGATCGGGGACACGCGTTTTAACCCATTCACCACAAGGATATGTATGTCATTTAAACATAAAAGACCAAGGCAAACATACCGAGAGCACTGGCCAACGCGAAAGTGCGTGCCTCGATGAGCACGATAGCGCGAGCGTTTGGGCTGTCTGGCTCCAATGGAGCTTTCACAGAAAGTAGAAGTGCCCTTTGCGAAAGTTTTCTGCAGATGCAAATTAGAATATCAAAGGCCTTGTAACCGTGGCATTGTGAACTGATGAAAGCATATTCACAAGGGTGATATTACTTACGTTAATAATCAAGGTAGTAGTGACACCCTGCAGCTGTCTGCTCAGCGTCCTTTACAGATCCTAGCTTGTTAATCCGCGGCCTGTAAGTTGATGGATCTGTCCTAAAGGTGACATCCAGATGCTGTGGTACAGGGGTGATAAAAAAATGTCAAGAAATTTCCATCAAATTTTTTTTTCTCGAACATGGAGAACTGCGCATCATTATATTAAGGAGAAGTAAATCGGATACAATGCCATGCTCTGGCCGAGATTAATTTTTATGTTTCCATCAAAATTTCCTGGAGCTATCAGAATATTTTGTACTGATCATTTCGTCCTATATACCCAAAGTACCAGTAGCCTACAATGTCTATATTACTAAAATGTATAAGAAATTTCTTGCATATGTCAGCAAGTCATTGCATCCAAACTACTGGTAGCGTACTGGAGGTCAGAGTGGGAGGAAGGAGGGCAGGCAATCTGAACTTACTGACAGAAAGCGGTTCATTCCAGATGCCAGCGGTTGTGGTGCATTTGCAATACAGTCAACAGATGGTTTTCCCTCGAAAACAATAACCTTGTCAGCGAGGTATGTCGCCATGATGAAATCATGCTCGACAACAAAAGCTGTTTTCTTTCCATGAAGGATAAACCTTTTTATGACCTTTGCTGCAATAAGGCGCTGCTCTGAATCAAGATGGGCACTTGGTTCATCTATGAGGTAAATATCAGCAGGCTGCAAATTGAAACAAACAATGAAGTTTCTTAAAAAAACCCAATAAAGAACGACCAAACAACACATGTTGAAATAAAATAGTACTACTTCAACAATTTAGGCTGCAGTAACTTCTTGTATAATGAAATGTATCACTTTACATGGATACATAAATGTAGAAAGTAGATAACCCCTGCTCTCAACTAATTTCTACCAAAAAAAAAAAACCTCGACCAACATAGGAGGAACAAGGTGGGTTTTAATTAAGAAATAGGCATCCAACTTCGCATCGAAGAAGACACGAACCTGGATGGGGGGCAGGGTGTACACCCACATCCAAGCTCAGTTATTAAATCAACTAATTCCTTAATTTGGTATAATTAGAAATATGTCTATAGAATTATTTTTAGTGTTTATTTGAGAACTCTGTGTTTTCTCAAATATTTGCTTCATGAACCTCATGACATTCATCAAGTGCTCTAACAAAGCTTTGGTCATGAGCCTGAAATAAGTGCTTCAGTGTTTTTGTCAAATAATAATAATATCACGACCCGACTTGTTTCTGTAAGGTAAAGGAAAAAAACGTACTGCCTGAAATGATATGCATGCGATTATGCCCAGTTATTATTTGTATCAAAGTTGCATGCACATCTTACAGCATCATTAGTTTCTTACTGCCTGCAATATCAAATCATAATGATAGTCCTTCTAAAAAAGTATACATATTTCGCAGATTCACAATAAGCAATAAGCAAACAAGTGTAAACGAAGATAATACTAATTTATAAAGTATATCAAAAGGCATTGATGGAAAATTCATGGGAATAAGGGAGCAACAGAAAGTCGAGGAGGATGACATGAGAAAAAAAAAAGCTCCCATGTAAATTTAATTCAGAGTCCCATAAACTATCTTACTAGATCTGTATAGTAAGACTAAGGGGTTCTCTTAATATATTTTAATGTCACATTTTTGCACATGAATATGTGTACAGTATTTCTAGGGGTTCTCTTAAAGAAAGAATGATTCTAGGTGGCAATCCCAAGAGGACTTTTATGCGTGCAGTATGATCTGGGGGAAAGAACTGCAGGGAGTATTATTACCTTTCCAAGACAAAGACAAAGTGCAACTCTTTGTAGCTCCCCACCAGAAAGATTTGCAACTTGCCTGTCCATGACTTCCTCAATTTTGAGCGGTTTCATGACATCAGATTTAAACTGAGCGTGGCCGCAAGATCCAGGTATTTTCTTTTGTAGAAGTTCCCTCACAGTAAAGCTAACTTTGGATATCAATTCCTGAGGCTTGTATGAGACAGTGTACGAAGGGATATCAACTTCTTCATCCATAACTTTATCTGGTTTCACTTGTCCTGCCTGTTACAATTAGAAGAGCAGTAACGTGAGAGTACTAACCAAAATTTTAGTTTTACACAAAAATTATATTGAAGAACTAGGACACATACCAGCATACGGATAAATGTTGTCTTCCCAGTACCATTCTCACCAAGCATGACAACTATTTGGGAATCATTAAAGCTTCCTTCCATGACCGAAAGCTTGAAGCCAGATCTTGTTTTCACCATGGTAGGATACTTGTAGCTTTGGTAAGTCTCACCCTCTATGATTTCCTCAGTAGACTCAGTAACCTGCGAAGCAAGACAATATCGCTTCAGATTCAGAACATGCAGCATGTAAATTGGTCATCAAAGTGTTTTAACACAATATTACTTCTTACTCTAAATGTAAGTTTCTCCTCACGGAAACGCAAATTTTCTGTTGGGATAAAGCCATTCAGGAAAATATTGATTCCTTCTCTGACAGATGAGGGCAAAGTAACAACACCATATGCTCCTGGGCTCCCATAAAGACAGCATATGTAGTCCGATAAGTAGTCAAGAATGCTAAGATCGTGCTCCACAACAATTACATAGCTGCAAAATGTGGAAAATGGTTTGTCAGATGCAGATTAAATGAACTTCAACTGTTTCAACTGACTTATGGTTCTTTGAAATGTAAGTTTCCATTACTTTTTGGGCTGAAGCAAAGAACGAATAACTTGTGCAGCTTTCAGCCTTTGTTTCACATCAAGATAGCAAGATGGCTCATCAAACATGTAAACATCTGCATCTTCCATGACACGAGCTGCTATCGCAAATCTCTGGAGCTCACCACCGGAAAGATCTGAGACATTTCTGTCCATAAGTTGATTCAATTCAAGAATATCACATAAAGTATCTTTTACTTGTCTCTCGTCTTTCTTATCAAGAAGGTCTCCAACCTTCCCATTAACTGATTTTGGGATATGATCAAGGTATTGAGGTTTGATTATTGCCTGCCATTAAAACGCATTAACGTCATAATAATACATATAAATGTATTGTTACTTACTACATACAGCCATAAATAAAAGGAACGCTGGACTAGCAAGAATTGTCAATAAGTTCCTATATTCACAAAAGTTCAACATATGCCAATGCATTACTGTAGATCCAAAATGTTAGTCCCTTCGGACATGGATACAGTCTCCAATATCGTATTTTGACCAATAAATACTATATAAAACATACGATTACTTCACAAATTATATATTGTGTAAGAAATAATCATAATGAATCTAAAAACATGAACCTTATGCTGTCATCTCCTATGATTGTTCTTGCCATGGTCAAAGTTAAAAGAGTGATTTCGCACAACCCAGGACTTATATTTGGGATGAGTAACATTCTGGACTAAGCTGGCTAATATTATAATAATCAGCATAGCAGTGTATTGAAGGATGTGTTGACAGAAAAATAGCAAAAATACTAGATGTTGGCATTCATAAGAGAAACATCCAACTTGTTCATTGGCATCTTTCATATTTTTTCCAGAACCTACTACTGTAAGCTACAACAGGACTAGAAATGACTATATTAATAATAAAATCCAGAATTTTTTCTGCTGTAAAATTTGATAAGGAAAAGTAATAAAACAAGGAAGTACCAGACAACAACAGTACAACCTGAAAATTATTATTCATTTTAGGGGGCCACCATTTACATACAATATTGGCGAATAATAAAACAAGTACCTTCATTTTGTCCTCCAAAAGGCGAGTAAAGTATTTCTGAAGTTCAGATCCACGAAAATACCTTAAAATCTCATCCCAATTAGGGGGTTCCTGCAAAGGATGAGAATAGGTTCATAGACAAGAAATTTTATATGGAAAGGATAACAGGAGTGCGTAATTTTACTTACGGTGAATTTACCCAAGTTGGGCTTTAACTTCCCAGCCAGAATTTTAAGAGCAGTTGACTTCCCAATACCATTTGTCCCTACCAAGCCCAAAACTTGACCAGGTCTTGGAACAGGCAGTCTATGAAATATAATGAAAGTTGTTAAACATAATAGTTGTACATGAGAAACATAGTGCCATTTTGTCACAACAATTAAGATAAGCATCGTTCCGTAAGTGCAGTACAGAAGGAAAAGGTTGATACAACTCAAGAAAGTGTTTTGAGGTGATGGATGTGCTTACCTGTGAAGCTTAAAGGAATTTGGTCCATAGCGATGTGTTGTCTCCTTTCCAAGATCACTTGGCAAATTTATAATTTGGATAGCATTAAAGGGACAGACCTGCAAGACGAGTAATACAAGGTAGTTTATATATTGCCATTATGGTTGATGCCCCTAACATAATGCAAAAAGGGAAAAGTGTTAACCTTCACACAAATACCGCATCCTATGCATAGATCCTCTAAAATTAAGGAGACTTTGGATGACGGAGTAACTTCTATGCATTGACGCCCTGTCAATATGGGCAAGAATTTCAGATCAGCAAACAACAGAATACATAAACAAATACAATCAGAACATCACTCAGTAGAGTAGATGGAGCCTCAAATAAAGAATCTCAGGCGTCACCCAGAACAACATCGAAATCAGATATAAGTTCAGTAATACACGTAGGCCCATACATGAAAAGATTGTCCTAAACACATTCCCTTTCTTGTAGAACAGATCAAACATTGTAACTGATTTCATAACCATATAATTGACTACATTTTTCTTGAGAATTTCGAACTGTACTCGTTAATACAATTTATTTCCGCAATCCAATTCCGTTAATCGAGGTGAGACCTGAATATAACAGAACCCTATAAACATTGCGGGAGTGATTGCGGATTGGCATGGGAGCAGAGCATCATCTTTGACCTATATATCTTAGGCAACTGAGTCTGGTGGAGTTTAAAAAAAGTGTAAGTAATGTTCCAGGTTCTGGTTCAACAAGTATTCCTATGTTGTAGAGCGGTAGAGGCCCGCTTGATTTAGTTTACGGAATGACACAAGGAAAAGGTTGTGATTGTGATTGGGAATGATCCAAGCTGATTTTTAACTTAGTTTGCAAGTTTTGCTGCACTTTTTTTTATTAGATACAACCAACTGCTGTATGTTCTCTGTTTCTTTTTTTGACTTGTTCTCTGTTCATTTCTACCTGATGTAAAACAGAGCAGAGCACCAATACTACCACATTCCTGAATCAAAATCGATTTTTTTTCCCCCCAAATCTTCCATCGTAATTGTTGCCACTCCATCTTCTCATAGGCCCTAGGTGTCAAATTACTAATTCCCGCTACATCCGGAAGCGCAAGCGCAATGTAACAATTGAACGGGACGGAACGGTTTCACGGGGGCCACGGTCAACGTACCGGTGGCGTTGACGGGGCAGCGCCGGCGGCACTCCTGGCAGCACTTGCTGGGCCGGCACCGGTCCTCCACCACCACCGCGATCCGGCTCGACCGTCCAGACATCCTCTTCCTCCTCGAGCTGATCGGACAACAGAATCCGCCCTCTGTCCCTGCCTGCGCCGGACTTATCGATCCAACAGACGGCGACCGGGAGGGGGGATTCGGGAACCCTACTCGCGTAGTACGCGTGGGGGTGAAACGGTCGCCGCAGCGAGTAACCGCGGCCGCGGGTTTATATGCGAGACGGGGGGAGAAAAAAAGGAAAAACAATTGAAACTGCTTGGTCGCTGCCTTGGCGCTCACGTTCCTGCCAGCAAGGCACCGCAGCGATGATGCAAGCACCTGCGCCAACTCCGAGCCGACGATAAAAGTTAGCGTTGGGTATAGACGTGGTCATCTCCGGCACGGCCGCCCGTATGTCACCAGGCCATAAACGTCTTCTGCAAAGTAGATGGCCAGAAAGAGATTGAACGCTCGGGAAGAGAAAAGTTAACCAGTACTACTAATCTGTTCCTCTTTATGGTTGCCTCTGCTTCCAAGCATCGTCCATCGATGCCTGCAACTGCAAATTTTTAGATAAAGGAAATTTTATTTCGAGATGAAATAATGTTCCGGCCTCTACACAACGAAGGTACATTTAGCCTTTACATCAAAACATTCGGGTGAGCCGATACAAATCAGCTTAAAACACCTAAAAACAATATAAACTCTATCATCTAGCTCAGCCCCTCCAAATAACGGAAATAACGGAAAATAACGGAAGCTTTTCGTGAATAGGACGCCCTGTGTAGTTTATTCCAGTGATCTCAATTAGAGCTGGAAGAGCTGCGAGCACAAAGGATGCCTCAAATGCTTGTGACCATTTTTGGTCGACTCGCAGTGATCGGACTGGACCAGCATCTTTTTTTTTGACGCAAATTGGCAGGTGCGCTGCCCATTCATTAAGATAGGAGAAAAGGGAATAGAAAAAAATACCAAAGTTCCATACAGGCAGCCCCAAGCTGGCTCGCTAGGCCTAGTGCCAATTAAAAGGAAGAGAAAAAATAATAATACAGGAGGCCAACAAGCTGGCCATAAAAAAGAAAAAACAAAATGGAATCAGACAAACACCCAATCACCCGCTAAGATTTTCAACCTCAGTTGTATTTGCGCCTGTGTTGTGCGCCTGCAAACCATGCGCCAACCTGTGAAGGACGATTTCCTCCTTTGCCATCAGGGCCACCTGGATATAGTCTCTCTGCTGGTTATCGAAAATGCGGCGATTGCGTTCTTTCCAAATGTTCCACCACGCATACAGGATGACTCCTGCAGCTTTTCTACTTTGAGACTTGTTTATGGAGCTCGTGTTTTCAATCAACCATGGCGCAACTCCCTGCTCGTGGGCATCTCGTAGCTGTGTGCCTGCAATTCCTGTCCAGCTCCAAACTTGCTGCAGTACATGCCGTGCAAAATTACAACTCGTCAACAGATGATCTGCATTTTCCATTCCCGTTTGGCATAGGGGACATGTTGGGTTATTTTGCCAGCCTCTCTTCTCTAGGTTGTCCGCAGTGAGGATTTTTTCATGCATCGCTGTCCAAGCGAAAAAGATCACCTTTGGCTCCGCTTTCGCTTTCCAAAGTGTCAAAGTAGGAAATGGGGCATGTGTTCCTAGAAATTGTGCTTTGTAAGCCGAGGCAGAGGTATATTTCCCGTCAGCATTCCACTTCCAGATAATACTGTCTTGCACATTTGGCTGTAGTACCACGTTTTGGATTAATGATCTCAGCCTGACAAATTGTAAAGCTTGTTCCTGCGTAGACAGTCCCCTCACCGAAACAATCCAGTTATTTTCTTCTAATTCTTTGGCCACCGTTCTGTTTTTGAAATGGGCGATCTTGAAGAGATCCGGTGCAATTTCTCTTGGTGATTGGCCCATAAGCCATTTGTCCTTCCAAAAGAGGCATTTTTCACCATTTCCCACCGTAATAACAGTGGACGCCTGAAACAGGGCCCTGTCCACTTCGTCACAAGGCAGCGTCATTCCTTGCCATGGCTTTGAATCATCTGTCCATTGCAGCCAAAGCCACCGTTGTCTCAGCGCCCGTCCAAATTTTTCTAGCTCCATGATCCCGAGACCTCCCAGCTCCTTCGGCCGACGCACTGTCTGCCAATTGTTGGCACTCATTATGACCACCTTTTAGTGCCAATTTCTCTTAATATATCTATGATGATTCACCATATTGTATTGATTATTGTCACTAATCATGACGTTTTGCTTCTTTAGTGTCTTTTTGTGTCTTTGTGTCATTTTAGGTGAAATACAACATATAATGCAAGCAGGGCGAATTATCCATGAAACATTGGTCGAAGCTTCAGCTCGCGGCACCTCAAGCACTCTTTGGACGTCCATGAAGCCCAACACGCAAGGCCCAAACTCATTTGCTTGGTTTCCAAGTCTTCTAGAAGGCTCGCCCAAAATATTCCCGAAATCTGGAGATTTTTGCGGAGTCTAGAACAGCAACATCTTTTGACGAGGATTCTGTAGCGGGTCTATCGCCAAAATAAACAGCATGGGCGACAAGGAGTCTCCTTGCCGAAGTCCTCGCTGATGCTTAATCGGCTTGCCCGGTTGTCCGTTGAGTAAGGCCCTTGAAGACGAGGTTGCTAAAATGCTGCTGATCCACTCTCTCCGTCTCGGACCAAAACCGAGCCTCTGCATGATTTCCATGAGATATCCCCAGGAGACGGAGTCAAAAGCTTTGGCAATGTCCAATTTTAGAAAAAGGGACGGCCTCTTACCGCTGTGTAGTTGCTTCAGCAAGTTTTGTACAAAGACGAAGTTGTCGTGTATGCATCGTTTCTTCACAAAAGCACTTTGAGTAACCGAGACCATCTCTGCCAGTCGGGGAGCCAACTTGTTTGCCAGCAGCTTGGAGAAGATCTTAGCAATGCTATGAATTAGGTTAATCGGCCTATAATCCCCGATTTTTAGTGCGTTTTCCTTTTTTGGGATCAGCACTATGTTCGCAGAGTTTAGCAAGTTGAAAACAATTCCTCTGTACTCTGTGAGCTGGCGAAACACCTGTACCACATCATGCTTGACAATATCCCAGCATTTCGCATAAAAAGCTCCGATGAAGCCGTCGGGTCCTGGAGCGTTCTCTTTTGGCATATCCATGACGGCTTGTCTCACTTCCGATTCCTCAATGTCTGCATCGAGCTCTGTTAGATTATAAGATGGGTAGTTGAGCTCGTCCCAATTCAAACTTCGGTCTCCCCTGTGTCGTGCACCCAGCAGGCCCTCAAAGTGTCTCAAGATTTCTTGCTCTTTGTCTTCGTGCGTGATGGCTAGCCCATTCTCAGTCTGCAGCATCTGTATGTGTTTTTTCCTTCTTCTCCCATTAGCTCTGAGGTAGAAAAGCTTGGTGTTAGCGTCCCCATGTTTGATGATGCTGAGTCTTGCCCTTTGTGGAGCCCTTGTTTTTTCAATATCCACCAAGCCCAGGTAGGAGCTTTTTAGTCTAGTTCTGAAATCCTTCTCGCTCTGTGTGAGTGGCCTCCTCTCTTGAGCTTGGTCCAGCTGCCACATCTCTCTTTGGCAATAGCCATTTGTACCTTTATGTTTCCGATGTTGTTCTTTTCCCACTTCTTTAGCGCCTTGGCCGTCCGAGAGAGTTTGATGTGGAGTCGCCGCATGGCGTCCGTGGCTCTGATCGGTTTTGACCATGCCTGCTGCACCACCTCATGGAAACCGGGCATGTTTAGCCAATAAGCCTCGAACCTGAACCCTTTGAATTTTGGTTGGCTCGTATCGCCTTGTAGGATTAGAGGGCAATGGTCTGACAGGGTGGAGGCCCATGCATGTAAATGTGCCATCGGAAACATTTCCTCCCATGCGGCAGTCGCGAACATCCTGTCAATTCTGGACCAGCATCCTCAGAGACACCATTTCTAATACTAGTAGTAACTTTGTGCCGCGCTATGTTTCGTTGTTCTTACCCTTCTAACTGGAGACAGTTGCCTCTATTTTTTCCTCTTGTCCTGTATAGGTATAGGTTTCTGGCCTTTGTTTCGTACTCATCAAAGAATTTGTAAAATGTAAGTGAGATGAGGAAGATATTAGTAGTTCCATCACCAATTCTTGTGTTTTACTTTATTTTTTATGTTGTTCTCTTCTTAAAAATGAAAGACATGACTACTACCTATCAGTTCATATTCAAACAAATCACGTGCAAATTATAGAGTTCAGCTACAAGAATGGATACGTAGTCTAGAGCAATGTTGTATCTGGGAAGCAATGCTATATCTGAACGAGCTGAATGCCACATAAGAACCGAACTTCTGCTGCGACCGATACTGTCTCAAAGGGAAATATGCCATCAACTAGAATATACCTCCACCAGCCATGCAACCTATGATGGTCGAAAAGCTGCATAGAAGAACTGAAGAAGGTACCCCGTCTATTTTTTAGTCCTGATACATCACATTCCTATATGGAACATAGGAGCCATTCGGGTTATTCCTGTACACTACAGACTGCAGTAATTGTGTGAATGTACCACTGTTTTGGCTCGATCCAAAGTTTCAAGCACAGGCAAGAGCTGAATGTGTAATGCAATCTCCGTTAATTTTCTGAGAAGTTTCAGTAAGAAGAGAGTAGCATAGACTACCAACTGTTGTGTTCGTCTCTCTTTTTCCCAGATTTGTATGAGCAGGTTTCTCATTATAAGTGGAAGGCTCTATTCATACCTCTCAAGACCAGATAGCTAGAGGTCCTTCATACTGCTCTGCAACCCTTGGCTTGGTAAGTAGAGGCCATTTTATAGCATCTATATCGGTGTAGCCACGTACACAACCTTCATTGACATTGGCCGTGGCTAGGAAAATATTAAAAGCCGCGGTGTACCTACTATCTTTTCTAGGTTTTATGGCTTCATGAAACCATCAATGTATTCAACCACAACATTTTCTTTCTTTATTAGAACTGTAAACTTACTATTAAAAAGAATGCACTGCAAAGATTCATGCAGCCTTTGCTTCTTACTACTGATTGTTAGCATTACCTTATACATTGCCATTTGTGTGTAGTTGTCTTGTCAAGTGTCATATTATCTTCTAATACAATCAGATGTAGCACAAATTGAAGTTCAAAATCCTAGAGCTAATAAACCGCTTCATATCATAGTAGCTATAGCATCAGTATAACAAGGAATCTAAATCACGGGAGCTGTCTCCCTACAAAGAACTTTGTCGATGGAAGGGAAAACAATGAGAACTCACTGAGTATCTCCAGTTCAATGATACACCGCTTCATCAAACATCATTAATCCACCAATGAGTTGTTGGAGGGAGTAAAATTAGTGGATTATATCAACTTTTGACATTGTGAATACACCATTATACTTTAATGTTTGTTTAAGTCCAAAAATAATTCTATCTATTTCTTAAAATTCTGGAATCTGAACCCATCAGTTGTCATCTATCCTAAAACTATATTTCCTCTCTCTCTCTCTCTCTCTCTCTCTGTGCAAAACAAGGTTTGCATATTGGACGGAGCACGTCATTTCGTATCCTTTTTCTCCCCCTTTGTCTACATTGTATGTTTCATCCTTTCTTTTCCTTGTTTGTTTTCCTCGTGTGCATGCATTTTTGGCCATCTTGTATTCTTCATTCATTTGTTTTTCGAATTCGGGCCTTTTCCTCTGGCTGCTAGCTTAGCTTTTTCTGCACCTTGTAGTGCAGCAAGTCGAGCACCTTTTGTGATGAGGAAACTCATGTCCCCTCACCAGCCTGGGCACGGCTCCTCTGTTGTAGTATGTTGTTACTGTACCTGTACAGCAGCTCCTAAAATCTGCCATCCAAACTCCATCTGATTGCAGAAACAACCGGCCATAATGACGTCTCTTTGGAAAGCACCTACAGTTATAGGTGGCAAATCCCGGGGCAATAGGGAGATTAGTTATCATACAATGTTATTTGATAAATTTCAGAATGGTGATTTTATTTTATTTTATTTGCAGTGCAACCTTCTCACCAATTCAGTTTTTTAGTCCACAACCTTGTCCGTCGTTGTGCTAGTTACTAAGCTTGAATATAAAATTCTTTGTTAGCTTATAAAATACCATGAGCTCTCAAAGTTTCTTCAAACAAATTTTGCTTTGGACACTCGGTAAAATCAAGCATGTAACAGCATAACACGGATGAAGGGTTCCGTTAACCAAACTTGATTCCACAAGTGAGTGTTAAAGGAAATCAGAGTGCTTAAGATGGAGGTTGGACAACAGATTATAGAAGCTAGTACAACAATAACAATACGGCAGATGAGCCTTTCCCCGTTTTTTATTGAAAAAGGGACGCCGGTTTTGGAGTTTTTTTTTTTTTCTGAACTGCAGTTTCGGAGTTACTCTGTTTCTGTTTGTCATCCCAGCTTCTAAAGCGGGAGAAACTCCCAGGCTCCTGCACGAGAGCTGTCCCTGGCTCCGGCTCCGGCTCCATGAGAGAAGCTGCGCTCAGGAGCTCGCCAGCCGGGGCATTCGAACGGCCAAAACGTGAACGGCCCCACGAATCCGAATAATCCAAAAAAAAAGGGAGGCAAAAAAGAACAGAAAAGGAGAAACTGCTCGTGGTTCTTCCGTCTCTCTTCACTTTCCTCCTGCCCGCTCACACCAATTCGCCCACCGCAACCCTCGAATCCGAGGCCGGACCCCTCAATTCCGGTCTCCACTCATCTCCTCCGCATCCGCCGCCCGCTCCGCCGGACCGCGCAGCGGTTCATTAGAGCAGTGCCTCCTGTCCCTGCTCCACTGTGTGCTCGGCCGCTGCGGTGGAGTGGAGCGGAGATCCATCCGGAGCAAAATCTAGGGCAAGATGAGGGAGCCGCGCCTCCTTGTGCTGGTTCTAGTGGTTTCCTTGCCGTGCTTCCCCGCATCCGATCGTCAAGGTAGTGCTACAACCCCTCCCCTTCCATTCCTGCAAGATCACGCTAGCTAGTGTTCAGTCCACTAGTCCACCGCCATCACTCGTCCCAAGCCTCTGGCTTCGGCGGAGGATTACGGATTTTGATCCCGACTGTGTGGGATTGATTTGTATGAGGTGGTGAACCACAATCTGCTGCTTTGCTGCATCCCTGTGTTGGTGTCATGTATTGATGTCAGCGCTGTGTAAGTTAGGTTACCTTTACTTGCTTGATGATTGGCAAATTGATAATAGTAGGATATCTTCATGTGGCGTGTAGTAACCGGCGCAGCACGAGACTTTCCGTAGATGGAAATACGGTTTCAGTTGGCGCGAAGGAAGCCGACAAACGCATTAATGTTGCGTGTGGACTGTGTTGGCGTTTGCGGGCGATCTAGGTTTAATCTTTTACAAGAAGTTATATAGAAACTGTTTTCAAAATGATGGCACACTTTTTATAGAAAATGATTTTGGATTGGAAATTTCTGGTTTCTACCTGACAGTGGCAGTCTTAATTTAGGCTCATGGTCTCACTGCGATGTTTACGTGCTACTAATTCTCAGCAGGAATATATACTATCTTTAGAAACGTTAACAACAAATGCAAAAGTATCTAACTCTCTTTGACACTCCATGGTGCCGTGTTAGTTGATTAACATGAGAAAACTAATTTCAAGTCATTTCCTTTTCTCAACTTTTGTCTGTTTTAATTCGAATACTTATCTGTCGCAACTGAATATCTCACCGTTTCTTTTCACCAGGGGATGCCTTGATTGATATGAAAAAAAAACTGAATGTGACTGGCGGTCAGCTTCCTGACTGGAATCAAAATCAAGTTAACCCATGCACATGGAATTCTGTGATTTGTGACAACAACAACAACGTTGTTCAAGTGTGAGTTGGAGCCCTCCACCTTCTTATCATTGTTTGCTTCCATTTCATGGTGACTTTGTTGAAGTTATGATTATTTAGCTGACCTTCCTGTCCTTGTTTTGGTTTTATGCTGATGGTCTCTCATAGAACATTGGCTGCACAGGGATTCACTGGTGTTTTGTCACCAAGAATTGGAGATCTCCAATATTTGACTGTCCTGTGAGTACATTATCTTATTCTGCCAATTAAATAATAATTTTGAATCTCACATAGGTCATGGATGTTATGTTGACTGATGTAGTTTTATGAGCTTGGATTAAATTACTAGAAATTGAAATTATATTTGTAGAACTACTAATATGTCTAGAAGAAGAAGTTTTCAGCATGAGTGCACCCAAGAAAGATTATATGCACTCCAAAAACTCTGCATAGTCAAAAAAATCAATTTTCCTAATTCCTCTTTGAGTGCTCTGAGCTGCCTCTGTGGATACTGGATAGTGGATACAGACTAGTGTAGCTTTGCTTCATGTAGCCAGCTGAATGGATTCTGCTAGCAAAAAATATCAAAGTGTGTGAGCCATCTATGCATGTTAACCAGGATGAAAACTTGTAGCAATGTCACAACTTCAAACAATTTGAATCTCATGGTACTGGTTCAAGTGGCATTAACTGCATCTGTGAATGAACATGAAATAACCATCCGGGCTAGGTACAATATGAAATCCTAACTCTTCTCTCCAACTGTTATGAAACTATGTAGCGTATGATCTTGCAGGTCATTGGCTGGTAACAGGATTACCGGTAACATACCAGAGCAGTTTGGTAATCTATCTAGTTTGACAAGCTTAGATTTGGAAGGGAACCTTTTGGTTGGAGAAATACCTGCTTCTCTTGGCAAGCTTTCTAAGCTCCAGCTGTTGTAAGTACTTATATTTAAAGTCTCTGTTTACTTTTTCTATGAATACAATTTATTTTACTTGACCTTTTATGTTTTCCCCTTTCGTCACATAACCAGGATACTGAGTGAAAATAATTTTGACGGACCAATTCCTGACAGCATAGCAAACATTTCAAGCTTGACAGATATGTAAGGCTGTTCTTTTGCGCTATCATGAACCCCTTTTAAGTTTCTGTTAGAACAAGTTTATTTAATTCTGGTCATCATGTGTTGACAAAACCTCCTTTTATGACAGCCGTCTGGCATACAATAATCTGTCGGGTCAGATACCAGGTCCACTGTTTCAAGTAGCACGTTACAAGTATGTCAGGATTGCTCTTTTTTTTAGAGAAAAAAATCTAAATTTTTTGATAAAGCAATTCTTTTTTACTCCTGAGTGGGTGATAAAGTTTCCTTTTCTCTTGAGCAGCTTTTCTGGTAATCAGTTAAACTGCGGAACCAACTTCCCCAACCCTTGTGCATCCAACATGTCCTATCAGAGTAAGTTGTGTATGGACTGCTATATACCAGTGCATCATAGTCTGCTTCCTTTATGTTTCGAGAGACTGCTAATTAGTAATTATTCTTAAATTACCATCTTTCAGGTGGGTCCCATGCTTCAAAAATTGGCTTAGTACTTGGAATAGTTGGTGGAGGAATAGGACTTCTCATTGTAGTGGCTCTATTTCTACTCTGCATTGTAAGGAAGAAGAGCCGTCTGCGGGAAGTTTTCGTGGATGTAGCAGGTTGCATACCTACTTGTAGCTATGTGTTTTTTTAGTCCCGTTCTTAGTTTATATTCTTATCAGTAGCTTAACACAACTGTTACAGCATCTTGAAAATTATAATACTGCAAAACTGCCAAAAAAGAAAAGCAAGCAGACCTATCCCTTGATGGAGGTTAATTGTTTACATACATTGGCACATAGTTTTCAGTGGTAAAAAAACGACTTCGTAATCAGAACACATGAATTTTTCCTTCCGAGATTAGACATTGCTTTGATAATAAGTTTTTAAGTTTGCATGGGAGTTGTAACCACCAAACTAATTAAAGTAACAATTTATGATGCACAGGCGAGGATGATCGACGAATTGCATTCGGCCAGCTCAAAAGATTTGCATGGAGAGAACTACAGATTGCGACTGATAGTTTCAACGAAAGAAATGTTCTTGGACAGGGAGGTTTTGGGAAAGTCTACAAGGGAGTTCTTCCAGATGGTACGAAGATTGCTGTAAAACGACTTATTGATTACGAGAGTCCTGGTGGGGAGTCTGCGTTCTTGCGCGAAGTGGAGCTCATTAGTGTTGCAGTTCATCGCAATCTCCTGAGGCTGATCGGCTTTTGCACGACACAAACAGAGCGCCTCCTGGTTTATCCATTTATGCAGAATTTGAGTGTTGCCTACCGCTTACGGGGTATTATTTTCTGTACTTGCCCATTACCCAATTTCCTACTGCCTATTTAGTTTGCTCATGTGTTCCTCGCTTTTCTTTGCCTGAATTTCTTTACTTTCTAGAATCTAAACTTTGCAGCTAACATTTTAGTTTATCCATTGCTCCATTGGGACATGGGATTGAATAGACCAACAAATTTCCCACATTCTTTAGCATTGTTCTTGTTCGATATTTGATGTTGATCTCATTCCATATGTTGCTGAAAATCATCCAGATTTTAAGCCTGGAGAACCCGTCTTAGACTGGTCTCTAAGGAAACGGGTGGCTATAGGGACAGCACGTGGCCTGGAGTATCTGCACGAACACTGCAACCCCAAGATCATACACCGTGACGTCAAAGCTGCAAATGTATTGCTTGATGAGTATTTTGAACCTGTCGTTGGCGATTTTGGCCTTGCAAAGCTAGTAGATGTTCAGAAGACATCTGTGACAACCCAAGTCCGTGGAACTATGGGTCACATAGCGCCTGAGTACCTGTCCACAGGGAAGTCATCTGAAAGGACTGATGTTTTTGGCTATGGGATCATGCTTCTTGAGCTTGTGACTGGACAGCGCGCCATTGACTTCTCACGCTTGGACGAAGAAGACGATGTGTTATTGCTTGATCATGTGAGCCTTCTTTCCTCTTTTTGTCTCCTGAATTTTTGGTAATTTTGATCTTTGCCACTTCAGTTACAAAATGTTGAAATGGCCCCATCCATGATGCAATCTAATTCCTTTTGTGGTATGATGGGGAAATGTAGGTAAAAAAGCTACAGAGAGAAGGGGAGCTTAGCTCTATTGTGGACAGCAATCTAAATATGAACTATGATGACGAGGAGCTTGAGATGATGATACAGATAGCATTGCTGTGCACACAGGCATCACCTGAGGAACGGCCGTCCATGTCAGAAGTGGTCCGGATGCTGGAAGGTGAGGGCCTGGCGGAGCGGTGGGAGGAGTGGCAGCAGGTCGAGGTGACGAGGCGGCATGAGTATGAGCGGATGCATCGGGGGTTTGACTGGGCTGAGGACTCCATCTACAACCCAGAAGCAATAGAGCTGTCTGCAGGTAGATGACAACCGTGACAAACAGACGGATATGAATGCAGAGCAATCTGTCTCTTTACTGTATGTAATCCTAGTTGCCGTCCATAGAGTAGATATTAGACAGGTAAATGTTGATAAGATGATTTAAACAAACTTGCTGAGAAATAGCATGAAAAAATTGGACCGGAGATAGAATGTTTAACTGTGGAGAAATTGGACCGTAAGGCAGATAAATGTTGGTAGCTTAGCGGCCTAGCCTAGGTAATGTTTGCGCGCCATGGACGTGCTGCTTTACATTCATCGCAAGTTTCTGCACCCTAGAACGTGGTTGCAACAATTTGTACACCTATCTGCGCGCGGCCGGGTCCCCTCCCCGCGACGACCTCTGCCCTGCACAAGCTTCGATCAGACCTGTAAACGAAAAAAAAAAAATGAAGATATACTGCGGGATAGTTTGTTATAGGGAGAATGCACAGAATGAGACATGGGCCGGCACGTATACTTTTTATATATACCGTACCGATAACGACGATGTTTCCCCATTCGCGGCCGGCGCCATGTATGGTACTAGGGCATTTCCTTCTTCATCCCGCACGCCCAGCGCGCGGCGGCTGCGGCGCAAGAAGAAAAACAAGGCCCCGGAGAGTGAGACGACGAGGATCCACGACGTCCCCGACAGGCTTCTGAAGCTGGTCCTCCTCCGCCTGGACTCCTCCGCCTGCCTCGTTCGCGCGGCGGCGACTTGCAAGCGGTGGCGCGGCATCATCGCGTCCAAGGACGGCGACTTCCTCCGCCTCGCCCGCGCGATCCACCGGCCCGCGATCGTCGGGCACTACCACGTGGGCAGTGAACCCACGGAGTTCGTCCCCTCCTCATCGTCTTCATCAACGCCGGCAAGCCGCTTCGACTTCCTCCCCGCCAAAGCTAGGCACTGGGAGGTGGCCGACTGCCACGGCGGCCTCGTCCTGCTCCGCCAGCCCGACCCCGTCGTCTTCCCCGACCTCGTCGTCTGCGACCCCGTCTCCCGGGCGTACCAGGGGATCACGCACCCGCAGGTCCGGCCCGGTTACTCCTTTGCCGACGCCTCGCTGCTCGACGGAGAGGAGGACGGTGCCGGCAATGGCATCTCCATGTCGAGCTTCCGGATCTTCTACAGGTTCTACATGGGCCCGCGGGCCTGCGTGTTCACGACGGCCGAGGGCGGCGACTGGCGCGAGCTCGACGCGGCCGGCGACGAAGACCTCGACCACTTCACCATGGCGCACGTCGCCGGCCGGCTCGTCGACGGCGCCGCGGGGTCTCGGTTGTGCATGGGGCTGATGCAGAGCGGCCGAGCGATCGTCCTCGACAACTCCACATTGGAATTCTCCCAGATCGATCTGCCCACCAGCATCGTCAATGAACAAGAAGCAGAAGCAGAAGAAGCAAGCTACTCCAACTTCCGTGTGGTCCACAGCTACGGGGATCCGACGAACAAGGCGGCCACGCGCATCGTCCACGTGAGGGGCCAAGAGCTCGAGGTGTTCCGTCAGGTGACAGGTAATGATCAGTGCTGGGTACTGGAGCACAGCATCCGCCGGCTCTCGGAAGCCTGCCGCGGGATGCCGGGTTACCCGACGGAGAAGCGCTTCGACTGGGTCGTGGAGGTGGTCGCCGATGGCGCGGGCTTCCTTGTCCTGTCCGTCATGGACCGCGGCAGGAGGTGGCTCTTCTCTGTCGACGTGGAGACCATGGCGATGGCCACGGTGCCGGAGCGGACGTTCAGATCCGCGACGTGCCCGTACACGGTGCCGTGGCCTCCCGTGTTCGCGGCGTGCGTAGGGCAGAGCAGCCGGAGGAGACGGCGGCGGTGATTCCTCTTCTTCTTCCAGCTCCCTCTGATACTACTATATATATTTCTCTCGTCTAGCTTAAATTCTTGTCGTTGCCTAGTTCAAACAGATAGGAGTACTTTTTTAGACAGCATCGATCTTCTACATTTTTCCTTTTAGTCAGCATTAATCTTCGAGTGAACTTAATTTGTTTCAGTATGTAGGAGTCGATGCTTAATGTCACAGGTCTTAATTAGCTTACCTTTGTTTAAGGTAAAAGGTTGATGTGTGTTGAAGTATAAGTGAATTGTTCATATTTTCTTATCTTTTGAGTGCAACTGGTTGGCATCAGCGTTAAAGGTATCAAGTTTGAATCTGAAGAACGTGATTTATTAAATAAATTGCAGTCTATATATATGACCTGATCATCAATGGAGTCTGACGACTGACTCACTACTCTATATATAGACATATACTCGTCATTAGGCCAGTCTCAATGCAGCCTTTCATTTGTATTAAATTATATGCCACATATGCATCTTTTGCTGACTTGGCAAGTTAATTATGATGAGAGAGAAAGAAAACTTTCATATTCTATGAGAGGCCTTTCGTCCTCATGAAAGGAAGCTGACTCCTTTTTTTAAAACTAGTCTTGGAAAGAGTGCAATGAAATGATGCACTGAGACTGGTCTTAACTGTAGTATTTTTGGACTCCTGAGACAGGCCAATCTCGGTTGGGCTAGCAGCTGACAATGGCCTTTGCTGCGTTCGTTCATTTTTAGCAATACACAATTCAGGATGTACGTGAGTTTCCAGAGCAATAATGGACGTAACATGATGGCGCGTCTCTCTCTCCTCGCGACACCCGTCCATGGCGAAGACCCACCACCCACGTCATTCCCCCACACGACCGCTACACTGTCGCCAACATGAGTCGGTGAGCGGGGGTCTGGTCCGAGCCAGAGGGTTGGACAAGCGAGTGTGACGGGCGGAGGACGTGGCGCGACGGATCGTGGTGGAGCGGCGATCGAATGGCCGCCATTGGCGTGGAGGTCTGGAGGATGAGGAGCGGATGCTCCACCCATCCAAGGTGAGACCCCATCCCCCAATCGAGAATACGCCAGGCATATGCGGTGTTGCTCCTCCCAACACCAAGGGCGAGGTGGATCTACGGTTTCATCTCCCTCCCCCAGCGCCACCACTCCCACCAAATCGTACGACGACTCGGTTTTTTGGCCACTTCTGGGGCAAGAGCAACTGGAGTGGATCTTCCAAAGGCGATACGAGATCGTTCGCCCAGGTGGTTCGCTTCAGATCGGCTCCAATCGTCATGGTTGCGGCCAGAGGTGACAGGGGTTGGGCGAGGGACGGCTTTGGTGCTGGTCGGCAGGGGCGAGGAGTAGGAAGAAACAGTAGGCAGGATTACACATGGAGGCGTGAGCAGGAGTGGGTGAAGAGGGATGGGAGACAAAACCCTGACATGGTGCTGAATTTCCCGATCGAGATCGTTGGGAGAAAAAGGGCCCAGATGAAGAGGAGGAGGAAGTGGAGAGGAGCCAGATAGAGGAGGTGAAGGAGGGGAATCAGAAGTGGGCATCGCAGGAGGGAGGGACCAGCAAGCAGATGATGCAGAAGAAAGGTGAAGGTTCATCGTCCTCCTCTATGCCTAACCCTATGGTGAATGAGTGTTACAGATGTGGCGATAAAGGTCATGCGACAGAGAACTGTCGCACCAAGAAACTCTGGGAGTATGTTGCTCCTCTGTGTGCTACCCAGGTGGAGGGGCAAAGTTTTTTCTGCATTCCTGATTGCCCATCAGATAACACCCTGAAGGAGAGATCAACTACTGCTATTGTGACTGTGGTTAATGGACAAGTGAATGCCAGGCAGCTTGAGCATGAGTTCAGATCCATCCTTGGGGCCAATGTGTGGAGGTGGACTGCAAGGCCTGCTGGTGATAACAAATTTACTGTGAGATTCCCTAATGCACAACTGATTAAAGACTGGGGTCACTTTAAACCTCTTGGAATGAGAACTGTTAACGCTCAGATAGCTTTTGGCCCCTGGTCGCCTTCAATTGGGGCAAAAGCAGAAATGCAACAAGCAGGGTTTAGAGTAAGGAGGATTCCGTTTGATAAAAGAAGTCCTCAGACCCTGACATATGTTGGATCCCTAGTTGGTGCAGCCACTGAAGTTGATGAAAGGTCCCTAAACAGATTGGACTATGTACGGATAAAGATTTGTTGCCGTGATGTGACCAAAGTTCCCCCTTCTGCTAAGGGAGCAATCATACCTTTCTTGTATGATTTCCACTATGAGAGAGAGGTTAACATCCCTATGCAGAACCCTGCTGACACTTCATCTATCCCTGTCCATAACAGTGAACCATCACAAAAAAAAAACCTAGGATTGAACAAGGTGCTATTGGGGATACATCTACCCAGAGGTCACTGCAAATTTCAGTTACTCCTTTGCCTCAGAATAGAAATGGGGGAGGTGGAAAGTCTGCTCCAGCAAAATTTGATGGGTATCCCAACAGAGGCAAAATAAGATATGATGCTCCGACAGGATACAGCCAGGGTGAGGCTGCAAAAGTGCAACCTGAGGATAAACTGCAAACATTGAAGATAACTGTGAAGACAAGGTGGAAGTGAACACTGTGGACAGTGATGATGAGGATGATGACCTACTGTCTGAGGAATTTGGGATTGATTTTGGTGGTGATGATGAAGTAAGCTCTAAAATGCAAGTGGGATGGTCAGGTGTTCAGAGATCAGAGCACTTAAACCCATTGCTGAAGGTGTTGTTTTGGAAGATATAATATCACCTATGGCTAACATTTCACAGGTCCCAGACAAACACCAACCTGGAGATGCTGAGAAGGTGGAGCACCAGGAAGGAGCTGACAAGATTACAGAAGCTCAGAAGATAACAAACACGAGGCAGAGTGAAAGGCTCCAACAGCAGATGATCCAGAACATCAAGAGCAAGAATATGGAGACTTCAAAAAAGAGAATCCTGGAAGGTACAAACTTAAATGACCAGAATTCCTTTTCTATGTTAAGTAATCCTGATATATCTCTGATTGCTAGTAATATGGGTATTTTACTTAATCATGATGATTTTGATACTGTGGATTTGATGAAAGACTTAGAAGTTGCTAGACACACTATTCAGGCTAAAAATAGGTGATATAGGTAATATACAGGGTGATAAGGACCCCCAATCTAGTATGCCCCTTCTGCTAGAATGGGAAAAGGAGGATTCTGATGAAGAACAGTTCATCTTGGTTACTAGCAGAAAGAAGAGTAAATCTGGTAAAAAGAAAAATGACATGGTGAAAATTTCACCTGTAAGGAGGAGTAGGAGAACCACTCCATCCATTTACAGAGATAAAGGGAAACAGGAAAATCCTGTCCCAAAGAGTACTAATACTCAAGCCAATATATCCAAATGATAGGTCTTTTTTGGAATTGTAGGGGGGTGAGGAAAAAGGGGATGACTCCTTATATCAGAGAACTGATAAGGGAGTATAATTTCGAGTTTGTGTGCTTTCAGGAGACAATTCAGAAAACCTTTTTCGAAAATATTTGAGAACCATTGACCCTTCCCAGTCTTATCTCTGGACTTGGATTCCAGCCAGAGGTAGGTCTGGAGGAATTCTTACTGGGGTCAAAAGTGGGAGGTTTGATGTGGGATCTCAGTTTGAAGGAAAATATATGTTACAGATAAATCTATGGGATAGAGACCTATCCTGTAAATGGAACCTAATAAATGTATATGGGGCGGCCCAGGAGGAGAACAAGGAAGATTTCCTGATTGAACTTGCTGATGTTTGCAGTAAAATAAATGTCCCCTATATAATTGGAGGAGATTTCAATATAATAGATTCTCTTATGAAAAGAACAGAAACTTTGTTCATAGCAGATTTGTTGACCTTTTCAACACAGTTATTAATATGAATGACCTTAAAGAGATAGAGATATCTGGTGGCATGTATACCTGGACAAATAATCAAGAGAATCCTACACTAGAAAAGTTAGATAGGGTCCTTATATCTCCTGATTGGGAAACCCTGTTCCCTCTTGTTCGAATCCATAAAAAAACAAGAGAATTGTCTGATCATAACCCCCTGATCTTGAACACAGTAAAAGACCCTCCTCCACGAAAACTCACCTTTCATTTTGAATTGGCTTGGCTTAAGCATAAAGAATTTATCCCTTTGGTTAAAAAGATTTGGGAGACCCCTACCAGAGACAAGGTTACCCTAGATAAAGTTCAATTCAATCTTAAAAAATTCAAAAATTTCTTCAAAGGCTGGGGTTTCAACCAGGCTGGTGCTAACAAAAAGAGGAAACTTGAAATTCAAGATTCTCTGTCATGCCTAGAAAATCTAGAGGAGAGGATTCCTTTAACTAACATACCGATAATGGAGAGAACAAGTCTGTTAAAGGAACTTATGAAACTTTTAGAACTGGAAGAGCTCTATTGGTTCAAAAGATGCCATGAAACATGGCTCCTGAAAGGTGATAATAACACTGACTTTTATCACAGGATGGCCAGTGGGAGGAAAAGAAAAAACACAATTTACTATCTAAAACATGACGACAGAGAAGTAAGAGGGGATGCTAATCTCCTCCAACATGCTACAGATTTCTACAAAGAACTTTTTGGTCTTGCTGGGGGGAATGCCTTTGACTTAGACCCTGGAATGTGGAATGAGAATGAGAGAGTATCTCCTGAAGATAATAGTAATCTGACAAAACCCTTTGAAGTCGAGGAAATAAAAAAGGCTTTGTCCTCTATGGAAAAGAATAAAGCTGCTAGTCCTGATAAAATTCCTATTGAATTTTTTCAGACCTGTTGGGAGATAGTAAAGGATGATATCCTACATATGTTTTCTGACTTTTATAAGGGATCCTTGGACATCAAGATAATTAATTATGGCATCATTACACTGCTTCCTAAGGTGGCTGATGCAGAGAGAATTCAACAATATCGTCCTATTTGTTTGTTGAATTGCTGGTATAAGCTGTTCACGAAGGTTCTGACAATTAGGATGGAACCTGCAGCTGACAAAATAATTGATCAAGCCCAAACTGCTTTTATTAAAGGAAGAAACATTATGAATGGGATCCTTACTTTACACGAAATTTTTCATGAAACAAAGAGGAGAGGGGAGGTTGGGATTATCCTTAAGCTTGACTTTGAGAAAGCCTATGACAAAGTCAACTGGGACTTTCTGTTCAAGTGTCTGGAAGTTAGGGGGTTCAATCAAGTATGGCGCCAATGGATGAAAAAAGTTGTATCTGATGGCACTGTAAGTGTTAAGATAAATGATATGGAGGGGCCCTATTTTCAAAGTTACAAAGGGGTGCGGCAAGGAGATCCCCTATCCCCTATACTTTTCAATATGGTTGCTGACTGCTTAACTAAAATGGTTCAAGCAGCTCAAGCAAATAACCTGATCACAGGGTTGGCAGAGAACCTAATCCCACATGGAGTTGTCATACTGCAATATGCAGATGACACGATTATGTGTTTGAAAAATGATATGGAGGGTGCTCGAAACCTAAAGCTCCTCTTATACCATGAACAAATGTCTGGGTTAAAAATTAATTTTGAGAAAAGTGAAATTCTGACCATAAACGGAGACCACAATCTGGAACTCCAGTATGCTGAGCTTTTTAACTGTCAAATAGGCCAGTTCCCTATAAGATACTTGGGTGTACCTGTATCTGCTAGCAGATTACATGTTAGTGATTGGTTGTTTATGGAGGAAAAAATTTAAAAAAAACTGGATATTTGGCAAGGGAAACCTTTGTCTATGGGTGGGAGAACTACCTTGATAAACTCAAGTCTAACAAACACCCCAGTCTATCATATGTCTATGTTCCTTTTTCCTAAAACAGTCATTGATAGGGTAGAAAAGGCCATGAGAAGATTCTTCTGGCAAGGGAACAGCAAGAAAAAGAAATATCATCCTGTAAAATGGACCAAGATTTGTAAATCAAAAAAGAAAGGCGGTTTGGGGGTCAAGAACCTGAGAAAAATGAATTTAGGTCTCCTATGTAAGTGGTGGTGGAAATTGGAGGCTGAAAAAGGGCTAGGGCAGGATTTGATTAAGGCAAAATATTTACAAAACAGGCCGGTAGGTGCTGTGAAACACAGACAAAGTGACTCCCCTGTTTGGTCTGACCTTCTTAAGGTGAGAGATATCTACCTTAAGGTAGGAGGATGCAGGTACAGAATGGGGAGGCTACTTTGTTCTGGAAGGACTGGTGGATTGGAACAAACCCTCTATGTGTGACTTATCCAGTTCTATATGACCTGTATGATGATCAAAATATTACTGTGGCAGTGTGTGCTAATAGGGATTGGGTGGTGAGTTTTAGAGTCATGCTACCCTCTTTCCTGCATGCACAATGGTATGAGCTTGCTGCTATACTGAACACCCAGCATCTCACGAATGGGGTGGACAGTCCTATTTGGACCTGAGTGCTAGTGGCAAGTTTACTACCAAAATCCTTATACAATCAGTTAACTAAAGAAGACACGGGTGTAGCCATGAGACACATATGGAAGGCAAAAATTCCTGAGAAGATTAAGATCTTCATGTGGTTGGTAGAACAAAAAGCTATCCTAACTAAAGACAACATGATCAAGAGAAATTGGCATGGGGAATCCTCATGCTATTTCTGTGATCAAGACAAAACAGTGGATCATATCCTGTTTTCCTGCCCTATAATGAAGGCTATGTGGGGAGTAGTTGCATCATGTTTTGGGTCTTCTCAGAGACCATCGACATATGAACAATTCTGGACATGGATCAAGGGAGCCTTGCTGGGGGGTGAAGGAGTTTACATGACTGGCCTTGCGGCCATATGTTGGGCAGCCTGGAAAGCAAGGAACAAAACGTGTTTTGACAAAATACTAATCAAACATCCTTGTGATATAATCTTCCATGCTTGTGCTTTTTTGAACTATTGGGCAGGTCTGTTCAAGGACGAAATGCGCGAAGTGCTGGAAGCTGGAGCTAATTCAATGATGCAGGCGGCCATAGGAGTGATGAGTAGACAAGGGAGATGCATCATCCTTCCAACAATCAGGAACAAGGCGGCGCCGGCGGACGAAGCTGATGAAGAAATGGAGGTGCTGCACCACGGCGAATGAGGTGAAAAAGGATGATCAGGCAGCCGGCGGGTGGAAAAAGAGAAAGAGACGTTTAGTATGGTCTTTCTGTAATAGGTCCTCTATGACGTATAGCAATCTCATCCCCTGATATGGATTCTGGAGAGCCGCTTCTATATCGGGGGGGGGGGGGGGGGGGGGGGGGGGGGGGGGGGGGGGGGGGGGGGGGGGGGGGGGGGGGGACACATACTTGGTAGCTCATCTTTTTCCCAGTTCTCTGCCTTTTTTGCTTGCGCATCGAATGATGTAAAAAACTGGATCTCCGTTTCTTTTGAAATGGAAGTGGGGTTATCCTCGTTTCAAAAAACATTCAGGATGTACGCAAAACCAGGTTGGCAGTCATTATTCAACTATAATTAATAAAAATTGGAGTGTCCTTGTTCACATCTCTCGACGGTTTCATTTCTTTTTCAGGAAAAAGATATAAACCTTAGACTATAACTGTCAGCTATGACCAAAACCTTGAACGTTTAAGTTCCATGTATGAATTTGTAAATTTGACAATCAATTATCTCTAAAATTAATGCATGGCAACAAAACGAGGCAGGAAATAATAAAAGGCATACCGGGATGGATCATCAACTATATCCTCTATAGAACCACACCCATCAACCATGCTCTTGAGCCGATAAATCAGTCGCCATCTCCACCGCAACATTCAAACGACAAACAACTGAGCTGAACACCAGGCATGAGGAACTGCCATAGAGCAGCACTGCAGCACTGCTCCTCGCCGGTGCCCTGCTGGTTTTATCAGGTAATTAACTATTAACCATGCATAGTCGAAATAATTTGTGACGACTCATGGATGCCAAAAAGAAATACGTATATAATTTGCAGATCACTTATTATTGCAGGAACCCGTATGCACGGCAACGGCGGCGAACGTGGTGTACCGGCCGGAGTGTACCTGCAACAAGATCCTCTTCCGCGGAACATGCAACAACATTATATGGGATAACAATTGCTTCAGCCTGAAGCACTTCCTTGTCCCGCGGCTATCATCGGTGGCTAAAAATGAACTTGCAGCTGTCGAATCAGCCATGACCAATGTCACCCTCACGGAAGATGAAGATGAGCGCACCTGCCCCTTAGCAGCGCCAGATGGGACACTCAAATCAGCCCCCATATATAAACTAGCTATGCAGCATGATGGTGAACCCTGCAACTTCTTTGAATTTGTGTGGCACAACCGCTCGCCGCCGTAGGTCCAGTTCTTCGCATGGCTGCTTGTCCACGGGCGCATCCAATGCAAGTCCAACCTCCTCTCCAAACATGTAGTTGATGAAGATGGCTGCGACCTTTGCAACTCCGGCACCGAGACACCGGACCACATCATCACACAGTGTTCCTTCGCGGCCAGTTTCTGGGAACACATTGGCTTCTCGGCGCAGCACATGCCGTCAGTTTCAGAACTATGAACTGTTACCCTTCCTACACATGTTCCGCGCCTGCACTCCGACACCTTCCTGCTCCTCTGCTGCTGGCAACTATGGAAGCATCGCCACGACGTTGTCTTCCGCTACATGGACCCCTCTCTCCCCCGGCTCCTTAGATCATGCCGAGATGAAGCTACTCTCTGGCGCTGTCGCCTCCCATCGCGCGACCGTAGTGTGGTTGACGACTGGTGTTTAATGTTTCAAATGTAATCTATATCTCCTCCTTTGCTGGTTGGACAATTTGTAAAACTCAGGTGCTACGGCACCCTCCTGTCCCAGGTCCCCTGGGTTTAATGGTAAATCATTCAGGTGGGGACGCTCATCCACCCCCCCCCCCCCCCCCCCCCCCCCCCCCCCCCCCCGTTGCCTCGTCAAAAAAAAAAAAAACAATTGCTTCAGCCGTGTCCGAGGCACTGGCCGATGCAATCGCGTAGGGTGCCAATGCACATACATGTGCAAGCCGCCTCCTGAAGTCCTGATCAATCCACGAAGGCAAGAGGCCCGATAGGTGGGGTGGCAGGTGATCGTTATTCATTAGACTTCTTTGGTCAGTCCTCTGTAGCAGGGGCATGCAACTTGCTCTTGACAAATAAAGGAACTCTAGAGATTGAGAGTAACATGTTCGTTCATATTTTGGTGCTTGATGTGCGTGAGGATGTGATATGTACATGTGTCGATCGACCAGCAAAACATGGCTAATTTACAATAGTGCGCCCAGCTCAAAGGAAAACAAGAACCGGAACAGTGTGCAAACAGAAAACGAAAACATCTTCTAAAAAACTTCAGCCGTTCCCGCAGTATATCTTTTGTTTTTTTTTCCTTAGATAGGAGTACCTATCTGCGCGCGGGTCTCCCCCTCCTTGGCTGAGTGGCTCCTTCAAAGAACTACAGCTGTTTCTGCTCCGAGGAGGAACAAATCACAAAGAGGTATGGGCTTCCTGGGCCAATGGAATAGACAAAGTAACTACTGATGCAAAGTACATTCCAGCCCAACTAAGTACTGGATGGCTCTCCAAAAATTGATCGGTCACCGTAGTCCTTCCCGTCGACGTCATCCTGAAGATCGTGATACCTACCATTCCCACACGTTACATATCTGTCCTGATACCTCTAAAAATTATCTGTTTCTTTTTCTTATTGCGAGACGTAGACTATTTGTTTCCCTTTCATTTTGGCTACCGGTGGATGCAAAGGGCTTGTTAAAAACCACTAGGCCAGGTTAAAACAAAAAAGCCACAGGATTTGTGGCACGAGGCGAATGGTGACAGGCCCTCTTCTTTATATGGATGTCGTCTGTCTCCACGACTCCATTGGTTTGAATTAATGCGATGACCAACTATGACGATGCAATAGTATTTGTGAATAAAAACAAATCATGTTGTGAAGGTACCAGTATATAGCTGACCTTTAATAAACACACAAATGCAAGGTAGACGGCAGGTATTAACGTTGGTGGCACCATGGCTAAATCACAACCTCCTTAGAAAGGCGTCGCTTTGGAGATTCTCTCCATATTCTAAGGATGATTTTTTTTTGTGATTATACAGTACAACTCATACACTCACAACGGACGCACACTCACCTCTATGAACGCACATATGCAAACCCTACCTCAAGCCAGCAAATCATCGAGATTGACGAAATCACATTCTAATCACATTCTAATTAAGGATGATCTTTTGGCCATGTTCGTCGTTCATTAAATAGGGTCCAATACGTGTGAGGTTCTAGTACCACCACTACTGCACTTGGTTGATTTCTCATTCCACCGGTGGGTCCATCGTTGTGAGAAATATGGAAGAGGGTCATTCATGCATGTGTTGCTAACAATAGCTAGGTTTACATAATATTTGAATTTTGAATCAACTGATCCGTATGGTACAATTTCCTCCATGGCTCCCAATGTGATATTTTATTTTTTTGAACCATAATGATGACCACGAGGAGCATTATTTAAACCAAGCAGAAAGGGAATGTATTACTGACGCACATTATTTTCGCTATCTATTTCCAAACGTAACTCGATCTGGCATATTTGGGGCGGCAGAAATTAAACAATACAATTTGGAAGGGCATGAGTATATTGATCTGAACCAACCTCCATGATCCATCCACCTGTCATTAGTCAGGTGAAACGTTTCGATATCTCTGCAAACTGAAACCAAGTGATGTGAATACTCTTCTCGCGTCGTCGGGAGAGGCTGCCCGGCTCCGGAACCCGCCGGCTGGGGATGTTGATGGTGGGCGGGACATGGCCGCCGCCTTGACGCTCTCTAACCTCTCGACCCGTGGAGTCCACCGTCACCGGCGGCTGCCCGGATCCGCTGGGTTTGTGGCCGACCTCGCCTCCGGTGTAGAACTGTGTGGCTGAGCAGCTCAATCCATCGTGAGTGAGATACTTTGCTCCTAGACGAAATGTTCCCAAAAACACAACACAATGGGCACTCGTTCCAAGAACTTGGGGGGCGATTGGTTGCCTGTATATGCCCTGGCCTGGCTCGTGAGATGCAGGTTCTGTAAGTTTGGTTGCCTGAGCGTTTAACGGAGCCTGGCCCGAGTCATGCAAACCGGGCGCCGCAGCCTGGCTCCACACAAACGAAAATGAGTTTCGCACGCGTCCGGCCTTCAGTTTTCAGCAGTCCTCGCGTGCTCGCGCAGGCATCCAAACAAGCGGTGTTGTCAGCCAGCATCACTAGCTGCAGCCAACCAAACTCTCCCGTCTTGCACGCGCATGGCCTGGACGACGGCAGCCTGGCTACCGAATGCAAGCCAGGTTCACCTCAAACGAGAACCAATCACGCCCTTTACCATTCAACGATCTGTATCGAGGCGCTGAGTAAACAACCAAATCATGCGACCGGACTCGTTTGGAGGGAAAAAATAATGTTCCCAAGCTAGCACACCACGCCACAATAGTCTAGACTCCAATAAATCAGCTCTATCAAGGGTGCCGAGGTGAAAGGACTCGTTAGACTACCCGCACCGGGCGCCTGTATCCCGACCTCCAGGTCGCTTTAGCGTAAAAACTGGCTGCAGCGGCGCACGCTAAAGCGGCCTGGAGGGTAGCGGTGGCTCCCGGGACCGCTATCTATGGCGGGGTAGCGATCCCCCGCTACCCTGATCCGTGGGCCCCACCCACCGCTTCGCGCCGCCGCCGAGAGGACCAGTCTTCGCGCACAAGCTCGAGCAGCGCGTCCCCCGCAGCGCGTCCTCATCGCCGCCGCTGAGCTCCACCTCGCCGTGCACCACTTCGGCCGCCGCGAGGGGAGGGAGGGGGCGGCCCGCGAGGGGAGGGAGGGGCGGGCAGTGGATGCCGGCGGCCTTGATGGTGGCGCGTGCCGAGGCCGGGGACATCGAGGACGCCGGCGTCCGACGAGCTCGAAGTGGAAGGCAGCAGCAGCAGGTCGCCTCCCCCACGCCCGCGGAGCAGCAGGCCCCCGTCTCCGCCACCACCTCTGTCTCCACCCGCGCGTCGATGGCGAGGAAGTCGTGCACGGCGGTGGCGGCGGCGGCGACCATCGGGACGGAGTCGAGCAGCGCGTCGGCGAGCGCGGAGACGAGGTTGATGGCGCCGGGGCCCGAGGTGGCGACGCAGACGCCGACGCGCCCGGACGCGCCCGGCCTCGGCGGCCCCGGGAGGAGAGCGCGGAGAATAGAGCTGAAATTGGGGGGCGATTGGGGAAGAAGAGGCGTGATTGGCGATTGGGGAAGAAGAGAGGTGAAATCGGCGGGATGCGGGCCTGGGCGTTGGCTGGTTGAGGCGGTGGACGCCGGTGAGCTGAGGTGCGGCGTGAATCTGCCGGTGAGGTCCTTGGCGCGCGCCACCTCGAGCCCGTACTGGGACCGCAGCTTGGCCGCGTCGTCGTGGACCCCGACGCCGACGAAGTAGAAGCGGTAGTCGCAGAGCTGCAGCACGGCCACGGGCGGCGGCCGACGCAAAGCTGCAGCACGGCCACGGGCGGCGTTATTGCCGTTGTTGGTGGTGATGGTGGAGGCCATCGGCGGGCGCCACCGAGAGAGAGGAGAGACGAGAGAGTTCGGGTAGTTGATATTTTGAATAAAATATAATTTAGTTGGTATAGAGGTTGAGATATAGAGGTCGACCGCTGCAGGAGAAGTTGATATAGAGTAGAGAATCTTGATGACTAGGACAGAATATTCCTTTTAGAGGTTGGATATAGAGATTCACCAGTGCGGATAGTCTTATATACTTGTCTACAGTAATGAAGCATCTGAGCTCTCTAGAGGTAGATGAAAATGCTGCACATCGCAATCAGTATCTGCACTATGGTTCGTCTCTATGAAAATGGTCGACTTCTGAATGGATATTTTGCATAGAGCTCACGGCCATGGGTGACGAAGATGGAGCCAAAAGTACGCAATCGCCTTCATAAGAAGGTTCCAGCTCGTTTGGATTGAGTCACCATCTGGTCGCTTGGACCATTCCGCCCGTCGCAGCCCCGTTCTTCCGCAGCCACTCAGCGAGGGTCTTTCGGTCAAGTGATCCGGTGAAATGTCAGCAGTGGACGACTCGCCGCCGCGTACTGGACGGGGTAATCCGTCAAACCAAAAGTGCTGGAAGTGATCGATGGCATCCTGATACCTCCCAGACCTATCTACATATGACTAATATTGTCTGTAGCTAATCTTGATCACACATGCTTTTGAAAGGAAACGGTGGGGGAGCTCCCCACAAGAGATTTTCATTAAAATAAACCAACCAACCAAGTCTTAACAGAAAAAAGCAAAAAGAAAACAAAGAAAGAAAAAACGAAACTAAAAGGAAAAACAGCACCAGAAGCTAACTAGAGACCCCCAACCAGAAAGGAAGGGACGATTACAGAGAGTTAAGCCAATTTAGAATTTCCTGTCGATCTTGCTGACGAAATCTGATTGAGTGTGAAGTATTGGGCCTGTTCGCCTGGCTGCTTTGCAGCAGCTATAGCGTTTCAGTTATTTCTTCAGCAGCTACTACAGTGTTCCCAGCCGCCGCTACAGTGTTCGCAGTTATTTCTTCAGCAGCCGCAGCTGCAGCGCAGCCTGCCGAACAATATCCTCTGTGAAGATATGCCACCAAGCTCCAAAAGATGGGGTGACGCCCTCAAAGATTTTGCATTTCTCACTTTCCAAATGGCCCAAGCAGCAATGAGGATGACTGAAAACTACAGATAGAAAGTTGTCAAACAGCACAAGCTAAATCCTATACACACCCGGCCCTGTGATCAATGCAAATTACATCAATCTGTGGTTATAAGATACAGTAAAGATCTGAAAGGTGCCTCATGTGAGCATCATCACCCAAATCTCCCGGACGGCTAGCATGACACATGTTGTGATCCTATTGGAACGAATTAAAGCTTCTAAACTTCAGAGCTATTAGTTTCAGAGATGAGCTATTAGTTTCAGAGATGTAAAACTTTACTAACTTGTTGACACTTCATTGCAATGCAGTTGTACTTGCAACAAAAGTTGTGACAATTTGGTTCTTCAACTCCACATAATTAAGAAGGCACATGTGTGCAGAAAAAAATGTGCTAAACTGATATTTAAACGATAACCATGACAAACGTAGTCTAGTTACATCTCCTTCTACTCTTATCATTCTGTCCATGAAAAGGTGAGATGATGCGATCACATCTCTGAACCAATAATCGTGTGTTGTAGAACTAACCTTGCCTTTCATACGGTATGCAATGCAATATTAAAATATAGGCGCAGAAAGCTTAGTTAACAGCGAGAGGAGCTCCCCTCATCCTGCTTTGAAACCGTGGACCGCGAAGAACAGAAGCAGCAGCTACCTCAACTCGGTGCTGGCCGCTGGGAACGTTTTCCTTTACAGCGTTGGGCATCTCACCGATGCGTGCGAGACCCTGGGGGCCAACCGGATCACATGGATTGGTCGTGCCATCCATGGTGCCAGATGCCGGTATCGTGCGAGCTGTGCAAGAACTAGCAACGGCGTCGATCTGGCAGGAGCCTTTTTTCCTCGGAGATTGATTCAGAGGACCACGTGGCGTATATCCTGTGGTGCTGCACACGACCCTGTTTACATACGTGCAGAGAATTTTTTTCGTCGCTGGCATGCAAACAGAGCGGTCCAGTTCAGCAACCGAAACTTGAACCAACCAGGTTGAGACCTAACGAGAACAGCTAGCGGAGCCACGCAGGATTGACGGGTTCTTCGGCTTCCCAATACCTACCACTCCCAGACGATTTATACGGTCTCTCAGCATAAGCTAAGCTTCTTGGAATAGCAGATATCAACACATTATCATTTGTCCTCGGGCTATCAACTTCCTTTGTCCCTGGATATATATAGTACTGCTTTGATGTACCTATGACTGCAGCCGAATATAATTCATTTGTCTTCTCGACCATCAACGTACGCTCTGAAACACGCATGTTAAGAGTTAGCAATTACTCTAGTACTCTTCCATGTGGTTATTGCTCAGCTAACAATAGCTCTCGGTTGTTGGCTTGTCGTTACAACGATACTTTTCCATAGGTGCTAAGACGCTCAGAAGATCAAGTTGTCCTTACATATTTCTATTATCTAAAACAAAATCTCATTATTACTACTTGAAATCCACTTCACCTAGATCAGCCCACAAACTTCGTAAGAAGATATTGCGAGAAATAGTTGAGGATCAGGCGGAGGAAGACTCGGCATGAAGGCCAGCCGCCGGCAACAATATGCACATTGGTCAGAGGCGAATACCGAAGAGGCCAAGCTCGCCGAGATCCTCCTCCGCCTCCCCGCAAGTTCCTCTGAACCTGCAAGTGCGTCGATCAAGAAGCATGATGAAAAAACGAATATTGTTGCGAACACTCCGAGAAGTTGAACTGATGACAAACTATAAACACAAATTTGCAGAAGGGGCACACCTTGGAAGCTTCATGGTAATCGCGGAATCGGAGTCGCTTCTGAGGAACCATGTTGAGATGTGCCATGGTTCTCGATGATGATGAGTAATTGACAACTGTGTTGATTTGAGTTGACATGAGGTTTGGGTTGAAATGCGGGACTTTGAGGGTTGCATAAGCATATGCATGATTATGTTTATGGCTAACCGAAGTTGGTGCAGGTGTTGGGATGATTGGCGGAGAAGGAAACGTGTTTGCTTGTCTAATGATGTGTAGGTCAATGGAGTCAACTTGATGGTCAACGGCAGGAGGATCGGGAGGGTTTCGCGGTTTGGCCTCAAAAACGTGGAGGTGATGAAGACGGCGTGTCGACCAAGGTCAAGAGGCGAACGTGAGGCTGGTGCAAGTGAAGGGTCACGACGGGCTGGGACCGAGGAGACTTGACGGCGAGGTTCGCGGGACGAGGTGACACACGTCGACATCGGGATGGTTTCCCGGTTTGGCCACAAAACCGGTGGTGATGGTTTCCCGGTTTTGCCTCAAAACCGGTGGTCGACGGTTTCCCGGTTTGGCCTCAAAACCGGTGGCGATGGTTTCCCGGTTGAGCCTCAAAACCGGTGGTGGACGGTTTCCCGATTTGGGCCTCAAAACCGGTGGTGGGTGGTTTCCCGGTTTATGCCTCAAAACCGGCGGTGGACGGTTTCTCGGTTTGGACCTTAAAACCGGTGGTGGAAGTCGCGCTTTGAGAAGCGTGCAAGGCGGTTTCCTGGTTTAGGCCTCAAAACCGGCGGCGACGGATGGAGGTGCATGTGGCACCATCGTGGAGGTAGCTTCGAGGTGAAGCTAAGGTGTGAAGGCCCCGACGGCGTTCGGGCGAAGGAAAAAGAGTTGGACGGAAACGCCCTTATGTATGTATGGGTGTGTTCTAGTGTGAGGGGCATTTCCGGGATGTGGAAATGTCCAAGGAGATAAGGTGGGTGGCTGGTTGTGGCTGCCCCCTTGATCCTTGTGTTGTCTCTCACTTGTGTGTGTGGGAGAGGGCTTGAGAGAGAGGAGAGAAGAGAGGGGAGAAGAGAGGAGATGGCTCTTTGATTGAGCTTTTTGTCATCTCTAGTTTGTGTGTGCTAGGGAGTGGCTTGACATCTACATCTTTGAGCAATACATAGCATCAATTCATCCTCAAAGTGTTATCCTCATCTTGAATCCCGAATTTCTTATTTTCCCTATTTTCGGAGCTATTTTCGGGTGATTTTCGATTCGCTTTTTGTGATGCGTTTTTGGGCGGATTTCTTGGAGGATCTTGGTGCTAGGATGTGCTAGACCAACCCTTGATAGGTCCTTGACCGAATCCATGGCACGAGCACCTTCGATTTGAAGATTTGGTGAAGTTTTCCTCTCTTGTTCATCCAAACCCTACCCTTTATGGTACAATCCAAAATCCGTATGGATTTCTTAGGGTTTTTGGTGTGATACTTGTTGGATGATGTTCTCCATCTCAAGACGAAGCTATGGTTCAAATTTAGTGATTTTTGGGGGTCGTTTGATCCGGTTTCGAGATTTTTCTTGAGCTTGCGTGCGTGCTGAAATACTCCGGCAGAGTGCCGGATACTACGGTAGGAAACTTGGTTTTTCGGGTTCTCCAGGTCCGGATACTCCGGTATGATACCGGATACTCCGGTGAGAGGTTTCTGTACCCTGTTTCATCGGGTACCGGACACTCCGGCTCATTACCGGACTATCCGGTGGGAACTTTCTGTAATGTGTTTGACGGTTCATCCCATGGAGTGTGTCTTTGCTTGATTTGCTTCCGCAAGCGCCTCTATCTCTTATCCAATCACTTCTAAGGTCATGTCATCACTTCCAAAATCCCTATGTGTGAGATCTTTGTGATCATTCTTGAGGCGGGTCGGGACATAGGCCAAGTTCTTGTGAAGAATTTTTATCGGCTCCCATTCACCCCCCCTCTGGTCGCCTTCTCGGTCCTTCAGCTTCCCTCAGCCATTAGTCTCACAGCAGAAACAGATAACGGCGCCACACTGTTCCTCATGTCGCCTTGCAAAGGCGCCGTACTACTCGGTACTCGTTATGGCACCAGGTCGATCCACTCATGTCGCCTTGCAAAAGTTCCCTGCCGCCGCTCCGTCCGCCTTTTATACCTTCTCAAACAGACACCCTGCTCAGTCACGCGTGATCGCGGATCGGCTACGAAGAGTGACGACGTCCTAGAAAGGAAGGCCACCATGCTATTTTCTCTAGCAGAATAAAAGCCAATAATAGCCCTAAGAAATCAAGGATTGAAATTGGACTACTACCTTAGACCATCAGTAAGCCCATTGTAAAAACTCTCGGTTCATGCGAGCAGTTACACAGGTAGGTACAGGCTGTACAACCACCCTTGTGGTTTACTGAAAGGACGTGAGACGTGTTCTGAGCACGGAGCTTAGATGGTTTGCCACAGAGTTTTTTGGTTTCACGATACCTGCCATTCTCACACAACAGAAGGATCATTCTTTTTTTTTCCCCTTGGTCGTTCGTGAATTTCCAGCACAATCTATTTCTAGTATCAACAACTCGTTCTCTCTTCACGCATCTCCCTTGGCGTTATATTTCTCATATCTCAACAAGCGAGAGACCCAATGGTATAAATAGTGTCCGACAACACGTTTTGAGAGGTGATACTGTGATATATAGTACCACCACCACTACAGTTGGTTCATTTTTCGTCCCACCAGTGGGTCCATCGTTGTCAGAAATATGGAAGGGTAATTCAACAATGTGGTTACTAATTACTTTACTCATCTATAAATAGCAAGTGGTTGCAAATTATATGAATTTGTCGGTCCTTATGGTGCTATATGTCCAAAGGTTTGTGCACATCCTCCTCCATGGCTCCGAAGGGGATGCTTTATTTTCCGAACCATAATGAACATGAAGAACATTATTTAAACAAGTAGAAAATGAATGTGTTATTCTTGGACGTTATTTACACCATGTATCTCCAATCTAACTTACAAAGCCTGGTAAACAGCCATATATAGTGCAGAAACTAAGATACTGTAGAGAACCGCTAGAAGAACTTGAGTGTTGATCTGAACCAACCTCCATCCACCTGCTATTCATGTGAAACGTTTCGATATCTCTGCAAATGGAAACCAAATTGTGCCAGCTTACGGTGAGCAAACCTTTTGCTTAGAAATCAATATGTTTCGGTAATGAATTTTTTCAGCTAATGATATTTTTCAAGGACATTTCTCTACCAACCATCTTTCTGCAGAAAACAAAAGAATCCACAGTTTAGACTTAAAATGGGTCGCCCTAGCTATGATCTGAATAAGCAAACTATAGGTAGGCACCAGGCAATTAGCGACGACGGCGTGGAGACGTTCTTGCTGGAGAGCTCTAGTAGGGCTCCAGTGTTCTCTAGTAAAGTTTGGTAAATGTGTTATCCGTATAAGGGCTCCAGTGTCTTGTCGGTCCTGCAGGACATCCTCTTGTGATGAAATCAAGTGATGCTTGCGATGAGCATATACCAGGCCTTTTCTTTTAGAGAAATCTAGTTTGTTGATCTTATTGTCTTTTGGACAACTAACGATAGATTGTTTGGTGAAACACAGTTCCACCAGGTTTTACCTATGACCTGTTGGGAGCTTACAAGCGCAGCATCGAAAAAAAATTGTGTGACAGATCCACACAATTAGTTTCATTCTGGAACAGGGTACCTGTGGGCACAATTAGTCTCGAGGAGGTACGCGACGCTGCCGGCTGGTTCCGGAACCGGTGGAACTTCATGAGCGCCGCCTCCATCTCTGTGTCGCCCATCCCGAGCCTCCATCCAAAGTCAAGTGACCAAGGGCATCCTGATGCCTAGCACTAACAGGCGTTGCTGCCGAAACAGGCCAAAACCCACACCATCTACACGTCCACATCCGGCGCCATAGACTCTATCTGGAGCATGGAATCGTCCAAGCCGCTTAGCGACTACCTCCTTCCCATGCGCTCCCCATCCTGGATCAGCGAGTTCCAGCTCCCAACCCGAGCAGAAGGCACATATCTGGAGTTCTTTCTCTCTTGGTCAGTTTGATGGTGATTGCCTGACGGGCTTCGTGTCCACAAGCCACCCTCCGATGGAGTGTGAGCGCCAAGCTCGGATGATACACTCCCCAGTGTTTTGGTTTCCCAACGCCTACCATTCTCACACGCATAATTGTGTTCATTCTTTTTTTTCCTTGGTTCTTGCGTGTTTCTAACACAATCTTGCACTATGAATATTACACTGCAAATATATAGAGCATACCAATAGACTAGACAGACAAAGGAATACAATAATCGTTTTAAAGCTAAGCCGTCTGTGCTATTGAGATCATATTGTGTTGAAAGCAGCTGGTGATGCGGCAGAAACATTGATCGGCCACCTCAGACCAAACGTGCTATGTCCTAATGGAAATCTGAAAATTCCTCATGGTAGGACAAATGAATCAATTAATTAAAATTATATCAAATCTGTGGCTTTGATAAGGTTCATAAAGATCTCAAAGATGTGACTCGTGTAGTCATGTGAGCACCATCAACCCACATCTTCAGATCGCCTAGCATGACACATCTTGTGACCCTATTTTGGAATGAATTGAAACTTCCAAGCTTCAGAGCTTTTAGTTTCGAAGATGTGAAACTTTACGAACTTGTTGATAACTTGATTGCAATACTTGGGCTTCAACAGCTCATAAGAAGACACACTTGGGCGGGGAAAAATGTACAAAAACTGATCTTTGAATGACATTGATAACCATATAAGAAGGAACACATGAGCTCTTCGATCCCACTCCCATTTCTATCCAAAAGGTGAGGTAACGCGATAACATCTCTGAACTAATAATTATGCGTAGAAGAAAACTAATTGCCTTCAGAGTAGACACAATATCTGATGGATCGACATCAGCAAACAGTAAGCAATGCAATATATGAAAATAAAGCAAACCAGCTGACCCTTGTCGACATGCCGTCCGGGTGCAACCGGACGTCGCCTGGGTGGATACCCACCATCTTCAGCACCACCCTGCTGCCCCACAACCAACTTGAACAACTCATAAAAATTGACTATTCCAGCCTCCCAACGCCTACCATTCCCTAACGATAAAACGCTCGCCAAGATATTATGAGCCATACTCATCACTTCTGGTTGCTAGCACAAGCTTCTACTTGTACAAACAGTTCTGTTCTTCTCTCTATGGCCACTGTAAATATCCTTGCACTGCCGCTGCTCCTAGAAATAGGATATATATAGGCTGCATAAGGCTGCTGGATGAATCGATCTGAGGCCTTAACATATATACTCTGTAGTACTAGTACCAATGCACGTACGACACGTACGTGTTTTAAAGGTTCAAAACTATATTTAAGATGTAGCTTTATGAAAAAAAAAAGACAAACGACCCTAAATATAGGGTTTTCTACAGACACAAAAATAATCAGAGAGACAAAAAACCACCATACCCCTTATTTTTAGGCCCTCTGATTGGGCTTTTTCAGTTGCTTCTCCAGCTGCTTCACGTACCAACAATTTATATGATAAATCCTAGTTTCCTTAAAACATTAACACACAAGATAACAATTACGAATATTTATTTATTGGTCGATTAATTATCTTTTGAGAAGACCACGGAAATTACTAAAAGACATTTTTTATTCATTATATTAGTAAATCAATAATTTTATTACTCTAAAAAACTCAAAAGATTTTTTTTAAAAAGACATCGAGCATAGCTCCCTCGCAATACTAATAGCTGTATGACATGCATTTCAGAAAAAAATAAATAAAAATGATGAGACAAAGCAAAGCTATCACCACTAATTAGATACATATTAAAGTGCATCTACATAACGGTCTCCGTTGAAGGATTCACCAGGTGAATCAATCATCCTTATGTTCCCTTTAATTTGCCTGGCAAAACATCCAGTAGTTCTAAAATCACAAAATGTAGGAGTTCAATGAGAAGCATGGCAATCCAAACTTGTACAAACATTCCACATAAATTATTACTTGTGGCACTCTTTCGATCTAACTGACTTAGCGACTGGGGCGTAAATGGAAATGAAGATATCTCTATTTCCTTTGATCGACTTTGGATCTTTTCATGTCCTATGCTATACCAAAAACACCGAAGCAAAGGTCTGCCATTGACGTTGAAACCTGCTATTAGCCCAGACAGAAAGCAATAGAGGCTCAGAACAAATATTCAAACGAGGACTAAATTGCTTGGAGAAAAAAAGGAATAAATGTACAAAGACGATATCAATCAGGTGGTTTACCGTTGTAAACTCAGAGCTGGAGGTACCACATAAATCTATAAGCTCTAGTTTTGTCAGCTTTGAGCCACAAGAAAATATTAGAGATGGATCAAACAAAGAATGAAATTAGAGATGGATGATAAAGAATTATGTACAGTAAATCGTACCTGTCGTCAGCAACCACAAAATATCGGTGAGCTCATAGAAAACTCAAAAACATTATAGATTTTTTTCAGATAATGAATCTGATAGATGTAGGAAAAAACTTAAGAACCGCAGAAATCAAAGAGACAGATCAAATTGTTAATAATGAAAACATATACATGTCACCTGGAGGAATGTGACGAGGCCTTGCACAAGGCAATCTTGGAGACCTGCGTAGTTTAGTGGTGAGAATTTAACTTAGTGACGAAGGACACGATCGCGTCCATGTGATGGACTCCGACCTCACCGGGCGGTAGTGATCCACCGCACAAGAAGTACACCGTTCTCGCCGCGCGGTGCGCAGGACGGCTGTGATCGACGACGGTGAAGACCGCGCGTCCGCTCAGAGCGAAGCACCCTCGACGACTTCCACGGCAACCTAGATTGGTCTCATGCAGGGAAGGCGGAAGTGACGGCCAGCCTAGATTGGTTGCAACTTGCATATAGAATTTGATCTTAGAGCATCTCCAACAGCCTAGCTAAATCTATTTCGTTTGGTAAAAATAAAAAAAAGCAGTGAAAAACTCCATCCAACAGACTCTCCATTATGCTCGCTAAGGCATCCGGCTCGGCATCCCCTGCCTCCCGCTGGCCATTTTTTCCGAGCGAGTCCGCTCGCCATCACGGCCTCCCGCGCGTGCTCCCGCCCTCCCGTCCTCCCGCCCGCTCGTCCGTGGAGCTCGAGCGAGCCCTGCTATGTCAAGCTCGAGCTCGACACCCAGTGAGCCGAGCTGAGCGCCCCGTCCTTGCGGCCAAGCAGTTGTGGCGAGATCCACATCCCATGTGAACGGAGGAAGAGAAAGCAAGCCCCCAACCACCGAGGAGGCGTGGAGAAGCCATGGCAGCCGCAGGCCAAGCTTCGGGTGGGTGAGCATCGAGAGAGAAATCTGGTGGTCAATACTCAATGGCTTCCTTCAATGCGATCTTGGGGATCTTTTTTTGTACTGGCTAGCAGTAGGCGTGCAGCATGTGGTTGAGGTCACGAGGTCTTGGGAGCTTTGGGAAAGGAAGATTGAATTCGGCAGGAGGGAAGAGAGAGGCGGGTAGTTGCAAACCGCAGAGTTTGCCGCAGGGAGGTGAAGGAGGCCCAGCGGGAGGTGGGGAAGCTGGAGGTGGAGGAGGATGCCGCCGAGCGGCGCTGGGTCGTGGTGGGCGCGCGGACGCCCGCGCCACGGGGAGGTGAGGAGAGGCGTGCTGCTGAATGGATAAAGCAAAACAAATATATATGAAAAGTTTGATCTGGCTAGTCTGTTGGAGTGTATCGAAATATGAGGAGGAAATTTTGGCTGAATGGATAGGTAAATGAGAATATGGAGAGTGAGATTTGGCTAGACTCTTGGAGTTGCTCTTATTGCGCAGGAAGAGAATGAAGAAAGGAAAGATTTGATTTCGGGGCAGGAAAATAACTGCAGGCGTGAGAGAGGAAGGGAGCGCGATCGATTGTGTCAGAAAGTAAGGGAATGTTTCACGGGACATGAGAAATTAATGGGGCAACATTAATCTGCGATATTTCAGAGACCACGATCCCCATCCTAAAAAAAGGGAAGGCAATCGGAAGACAAGGAAAACGAGGGAGGTGGGAATTGCGGTGGGTATCAACGATCGATCGATGAAAAAAGTAATTGCCGCGTCATATATTTTTGCCTGCAAATGACATCTCCCGTCACGTTCCTCTGAGTGGCCCGCTGGCAGAAACTGCTATGGCAGGATCGGACGGTATTCGATTTGGGTTCGATTTAGATCAATGGATGATAGACAAGTGGGTATAATCTGACGGGTCAAAATCATTTTCTTCACAACTGGTTCTTTATTGGTTTAGATTAGATTTAGACAAAATTGTCGTTGCCTTTTCCCTTGGTCGTACCGAATCCTCTTGTCGTTGTGTAAATTTTAGTAATGTATCGCTGCAACTTTGGTTATTTGTCGGCTGCTTTGATTCAGAGAGCTGTTTACCATTTTGTTACTGTTTTGTAATGTTCAGAGCTTCGAAATCCTTTTTGTTTAGTGGATATATAGTAGATATGATGCCAGTGTTTGGCAAGGTAGAAGGAAGTTTGCATGCTTAGAACACAAGCAAAATTGACAAGCTCATTCAGCCTTGCAACGTACAGCACGCTAAGCAACAAGGCGAACCACAAATAAGCCTGCGAAATAAAGCATAACATTGGATATAGCAACATTGATAAAACAAAAATTGGAAGACGACATTTTTCCAACTTCCATTTGCAGCAGTGTTGAGTGCATGATCATAGAAACTTTATCTAGCCCGTGTTGTTTCCTTGACCATTTGTGTTTCCCAGTCAATCACTAGCGAAACGACCCTTCTGATATACCAACTACATGCAAGAGTTAAACTCCACGCAGAGCAACACTTAATTGATGGGTGCTTCGACTTCCCAATGCCTACCATTCCCTGACGATATATATGACGCCCGCCATGGTTGCTTAGCACAAGCTAAGCTTGTTGTTATAGATATCAACATCTCATCTCTTCTCTATCATTTGTCTTGCTCTCTTCGTCCCTGCATATATCTGTTGGATGAAAGCTTATCTCAGTTCTCAGTTGGGATAGGGACCCTAGCTTTTATAGTTCTAAGAGGAATGTTGTTTTTGTGTAACTTCGAATGCAATTTATCTATCTTCTCCGACACAGTGTTCAGAGTCACAGTTACATGCAACAGTACACTCTTCCATGTGGACATTACTCATCTAACAGCAATTCTCAGTTGTTAGCCTGTCGTTACAGTGGTGCTTTGCCATAGGAGCTATAACGCTCGTATCGTCGCCTAAAATTTCTAAGTTTTCATTACATTTCGATAAAAGAATTTCTCTTATTACTACTCAAAATCCCGTGGAACTTTTGCATTTCTGAAGAACTTCAGTTGGGCTCAATGTTGATGGTTGGACCGAAACAGAGCAACTGTGCCTGGGCCGCATCCGAATCAAATCCAGCTGAGCAGCCCATCGTGGCCTCAAGTTTATTTTGGTCTAAACTTCACAAACTTCATATTATTTGGTTCATAATTGTCTAGTTTTCAGGAGCTCCACGTTCATAGTTACCTTTTTTTTTTTGCGCCATGAAAATCATCAGATTCTACTCTTTTCTTAAAAAAAAAAACAGATTTTATCAGTTTTATTGATAAAGCAGAAAATATTCATAGTTGTTCATGGTTCTATGTTCCATGGTTTTTTACCGACTCCTGCTGTCCTGATTGAATTTATCGGTCGTCAAGGGATGGGTGCTCGGCGGAGCTCATCGACGGAGACGGGAGCCCCAACAGCCGGCCACCAAGCTTGCCTTCCATGGCGCGGAGCCGCAGGTCCGCCTCCACCACGCCTCCACGCCGCAGATCCGCATCCACCACGGCGCCCGCGCGCATCGCGGCGACCCAGCGTGATGGCGATGGCGCAAGTGCTCGTCCATCACCAGCAGCCCTCATCTTCACACTCGTGAAAGCATGTGCAGTCTCTGAGTGAAATCGACGCACCTATCGCGCATCTGCTGAGTCACAATTTCTGAATCCTTTTGTCCGGAAACTAGATCACCCAATCGACCATTTTGTCCTGCGAATTCCTAAAACTTTGTTGAATCTAACATGCCAGCGGCGGAGTGGCCGATACTTTTCTTCCCGTCCTCGCTCGTTCGCATCCCTTCCAAAAGCGAGGTCGACAAACAGGCCACAACCGGCTGCCTGGGAAATCAAAGTTTCGATTCTCCAAAAATATTGAAAATCATGATGTTTAACGAAGGATCAAATTCTGAAAATTGAAGTCGTAAACATGTTGAATCTTAAGCTCCTTTTTATCCTTCGGAATGTGATGCATTAAGGTTGTTCTCAAATTTATGCATACTGGATTTGTTCATGTTCCGACATCAGGAGAACCTGTGCTTTTCTCCACTCAGTATCCAGTAAGAATCCTAATGCTTTTTGTTAATTGGGATGTTTTCGGTTCTAGGCAGGCAGCCATCCAATGCGGTCAAAGTTTATACTGAAAGTTTATAGGGAAATGAGTGCACACTCCAAAGCCACCGTTTCAAGGAGACTGACCTTCAGAGCTTCAAAGCTTGGCTAGTTTCTTCTTTGTAATTTTGCTGTTTAGTTTTCTTTTCTTTCCTTTAGGTTGTACAGTTCTCTTCCCTTTTGTTTTCCATTTTAAGCAATAAAATCTCACACAGTAGGGGCCTCCCCTGCTGTAGTTCCGTTCAAAAAAAACATGCTGTCTATTGGTGACTAACTGAATCCGCATGTTCAAAAAACACAACGGAGAACGCCCAAAATCACCCAGGGATACATACATCTCAGTCGATCACCAATCCAACCATTCTGTGATGCATGATGCAAAATTAAATGGGGTGACCCGTCACTTTTTCTAGTAAAAAATAGTTAGCCTGAAAACACAACATATCATATGGTGAGGAAAACAAACAAGACTAATCCCAATCCACTATATCATGACGTGAAATCTTATAATGCCACATCAACAAAAGAGCAATTAATTGATACTCCCTCCGTTTTTTAATATATGACGCCGTTGACTTTTTTCATTACGTTTGACCGTTCGTCTTATTCAAAATATTTATGTAAATAGCTAATTGTATAAGTTAATCTTAAAGTGCTTTTGATGATGAATCTAATGATATTCATTTCACATTGGTAAATAATTATTTAAATCTATATTGTTGGTCAAAGTTAACAAAAAAGTCAACGGCGTCATATAATTAAAAACGGAGGGAGTATATTGATACAACCCCTCCAATGCACATGATAGTACTATATATGGTGTTGTTTCTTAGACATATTGGAGCATTTAATCTTTGCATAATGTGTGAGCAATTAAACAGCCAGCACAATTTCATAGCCTAAGAAAATGTGCTCAAGTGGTATCTTGTGCAAGATACAGCTTTGCTATCTCTTCTTTAATTCTATGCCATGTCATCTAAAAATCCTATGTGGCATCTAATTAATGTGCATGATAAAACCCACTGATCAGAATAGTCTAACAGTGTTCTTCTTAACACAATTACAAGGCATGTAACTGATTTCGCTTGCACATGATTTGTTAAATCCAATGTGTTCTCTGGCATTACCATTCCCGTACTACTGGCCCTCTCTTTCTCATGTAGATACATACGCAATTGACACGTTCTAAGTAACAAATAAGATGATATAATTTGTTTAGGAAATAAGGCGATACATTTCATTTTGATTTTCAGGTACAAACTAATGTGGCGGCTTTGATGTATCCTACTGCCAAGTCAAAGAGAAGGCGCCTTCTTCCTCGAGAAGATATGGTTGCATGGCAAACTTTCGAGTCTACGAAACTCCCCAACCTCTTCTGAGCAGGGAGCTTGATGATCCAATGCTGAATGTTTTGTTTTCCCAACAGGTCTCATTCTCACACGCACAAGCAAATCATTCTTTTGTATCGTCCTTGACGGTTCTGTCACAATCTTGCATTATGGATTACACTGCAAATATTGAAAGAAGCAATAGAGTAGACAGACAAGGGAATACAGGAATCCTAAATTGAACGTTTCGTTTTAGAGCTAAGCTATTGCGATCATATTTGTGTTGAAAGAAGCTGTGCTTCCCACCGCAGACCAAACGTGCTACGAGATTGGCATGTGACATTGTCCTAATCGAAATCTGAAAACGCCTCTAGGTAGGACAAATGAATCAATTCAAATTATATCAAATCTGTGGCTATAAGATCTGAAAGATGGCTCATGTGAGCATCATCACCCAAATCTTCCGGAAGCCTAGCATGGCACATGTTGTGATCCTATTGTGACGAATTAAAACTTCTAAAATTCAGAGCTAGCTTCAGAGATGTAAAACTTTACTAACTTGTGACATTTCATTGCAATGCAGTTGTACTTGCAACAAAAGTTGTGACAATTTGGCTCTTCAACGTTTCGTCAAAAAAAATTTGGCTCTTCAACGTACCACATAAGAAGGCACATGTGGGCAGAAAAAATGTGCTAACCTAGCCTAGTTACATCTCTTTCTACTCTTATAATTCTGTCAATGGAAAGGTGAAATGATGAGAATCGCATCTCTGAACCAATAATCATGTCATGTGTTGCAGAACTAACCTTGCCTTTCATACGGTATGCAACGCAATATTAGAAGATTGGCAAGCAGAAAGCTTAGTTAACAGAGAGAGGTGCTGTGTCTCATCTTGCTTTGAACCGTGGACATCGAAGAACAGAAGTAGCTGATACCTCAACGCGGTGCTGGGAACGTTTTCTTTAGCAGCGTTGGGCATCTCACCGATGCGTGAGAGATCCTCGGGGCCAACCGGATCACATGGATTGTTGGTCGTGACATCCATGGTGCCCGCTGCCGGTGTCGTGCGACTGTGCAAAAGCAGGCAACGACGGCGTCGATCTGGCTGGAGCCGTACGTAGGGACACAAAAGCTGACTTGAGCCGATCAGGAAAGAGATTGATCCGTTCTTTCTCATTTCTCGGAGTCGGAGATTGGTTCAGATGACCACGTGGCGTATTTCCAGGTGGTGTTGCACAGGACCCTGTTTACATACCTGCCGCAGAGAATTTTCTTCATCGTTGACATGCAAAAAACAGAGCGATCCAGATCAGCACCGAAACTTGAACCATCCCTGCTTGAAACCTAATGAAAACAAACAGCTTGCGGAGCCACGCAGGATTGACGAGTTCTTCGGCTTCCCAATACCTACTACTCCCAGACGATTTATACGGTCGCTCAGCAGTCAGCACAAGCTACGCTTCTTGGTGTAGATATCAACACCTCTTCTCTTCTCTATCATTTGTCCTTGGGCAGCTTCCTTTGTCCCTGGATATATATGCTAGGAGCTAGATGAACGCTTCTAATCTCAACTCTCGATTCGATAGGGCGAACTTATAGTTCTTCTAGGAATACTGCTTTGATTACCTAAGACTGCAGCCGAATATAAATCATTTGTCTTCTCGACCATCAACGCTCTGACACACGCATGTTAAGAGTTAGCAATTACTCCAGTACTCTTCCATGTGGTTATTGCTCAGCTAACAATAGTTCTCGATTTTTTTTAAAAAAAGAATATGCATTAATATTCCAGCCTCTGTATCGATTGATACATATAGCTGTCCATTATTACAGACCAAGTCTGTAGCGTTTCTGCTATTCGCAGGATCGAGTCGGAAGTGCTGATGAACAGACACAACAGTACATCACATAAAGGGCACAAATTTAAGCCTTTAAGTTATTACATTAGTCCAAATTTAAAACATCGAGTAGCATAGCGGAAGTCTAGTACGATACAAATAACAAGTCTGGACGACGATACAAGAGCAAAGCACACGCGCTCACGGTACACGAATCCACATCACAAGCCCTCATGATGCGAACTCCAGAGGAGATCACTCCTCGGGCTCCCAGTGAACCGTCCAGCCCACAGGAGGCTGTCCGTCCCACTAGCCACCCCCACTAGACGAGTCAGAAACAAAGACGCTACCTGCACAAAACATCATAGAGCCAAACCCTGAGCATCTAATACTCAGCAAGACTTACCCGTCAACGTGGCTAACTACGGCCGACTCCTAGCATACAAGGGCTACAAGGGGTAGGCTGACTCACTTGCATAAAAGCACACTAATTACTTGATCCTTACTTTCAAGTTTTATTTCTAATTAAGTACTTAACCAATAAAACAGTGCACTTATCTCTAAAACGATATAAAGTAACAATATATCAGACAATAACTGTATACAATAAGATATAAAGATAACAGTAATAATCTAGCATCATCATCATCATCCATAATCACACTACGATGTGGCGCAGTGAACAAGTGGGTGCTCATTTCCGAGAGCGACGGCATCGATGTACATCCTGCAGGAGAAACCTGACCACACGACACATACGTGCAAAAGTCGCATGCGACAACCTTTCGCACTGTACACCACCACAGCTGTACCAGATTCTACTCCTCCCGAGGAAGGGTCTCCCGCCGTAGCCGCCGTCCCAGACGTATAACCACACATAACGTTATCCTTCCTCTCCCAAGTACCATGATTGAAAGAGTAAAGTATCCACCAGACATCCAGGGCGACACAGGCTACATCAGTTTACTAGGCCCATAAGACACTAGCATGTGATCAGTACATTCAAGCTTGCTCAACAGGGCCAACAACGGACGCTTGCTCAACAGGGCCAACCACGGACGGTCCTTAATCGACACAGACGGGGCTACCACTGTGAAGGCCCAGCCTTCTCCAACCATCCTATACAAACAATCCCCGTCCGGTCTGCAATAAACCTAAATTCTGCTAGTACAATCCAGGATAAATCCTATCATGCGAGTGGGACCTACTACTCGTCTTCTACCGAGCGCTAGCCACTAAGCCTAGCAAATTCTAACGATATCCTAGAACCAACTACTACAAAAATAGGACACAAGGTAGGATAGGAAGGGGGTCCTAATGCGGTTCTATGGTTTCACATCAACTCCTAATAAACCTAATGCATAATCAATTACTAGCCCCAATCAAGAGAAAGTAAAAAATCTAACAGGTAGGCATGCACCGGGGCTTGCCTGGCTCAGGAGCTAAGCTAGCGGGGTCAGTGGTGGTGTCAGTCTGCTGCTCCTCCTCCTGCTGTGCCTCCTCCAGCAGCTGGAAGGCCAGGGACTCCGCAGTCTCGTCTGTCACTACAAGCCATGACAAGGAAATAATGCATGTCAGATGCAATGATATGATGCAATACGATTTAATTATTTTATAAGACAGTTATTTACACTGTAAGTGCAAAACTTAATTAATTATCTTCGTCTGAAGTATTTCCTTCATTGACTCTTGATTAAGTTAATTACTTAAATTAACTTAAATGGGTTAATTAAATTAATTAATTTCAAAAATTAATTTCTATCCAGTCGCATTTTTCTGGTGAAGAGTACCACTGAAAGTGATTTATTGTGAAGTGTGATGATTTATTGCATTCTGGATTATTTATAATGATTTAAACAATGCAGAAACGGTTTAAATCACAAGAAAATAATTAAACAGGTTATGATAGTAGAAAAATGTTCTGTAAGTGTGTTAATAGTAGTTTAACAGACATGCGCGAGTTCAGGATTTATAGAGCAACAGGGAATTAATTAAGATTTAAACAAGAACTGGACCAAAGCATTTTTATAGAAAACACAGGACGAGTTTCATGTGATTTGACATTTTTGGTGGATAGATCTGGGTGCAAGGAAGCCAACAAAATTGGTTTCGCATTTTTATGATGTGTATACGATTTATTATGTATTTTACAAGCTTCAGGCATTTCTGGTAATTTACAGATATTCGGAAAAGGGTTAAAAACTGGCGGACCAATCAAATCCAAGCAACACAGACGACCACAAGGTCCTGGCCGCACTAGATCTGGGCCTGGCCGCAAAAGATCTGGACACGGGCTGGGCTAGGCCACGGGGCTGGGTTCGAGCTGGGCTGGATCTAGGCCCACGGCGCGCGCGCACGACGCCGGCAATGGCGTGGCGGCGACATGACGGCCGTTCTCGGCACGACGGGGCCTGGCGACCAGAAACTAAGGCGGCACCACATCGGCGACGAGAGGGCGGCTCGGAAACACGGGCACGTGCACGTGCGCGACGGCTGGAGGGCAGTCGGCGACGAGCGGCGGCGCAAAGGCGGCGGCGGCGCTCGTGTTCCGGCCAAACGGGGAGGAGAGAGGGGAAACTGAGAGGGGCACGAGCATCACCTCGTCGGGGCGGACCTCGGAGCAGTAGATCTCTTCGACGGGGAGGCTCGGAGGGGAGAGTTCACCGGCGGGGTCGTCGCGGCGGCGAAGTCCGGCGCGGGGAAAAACTCGAATCTGGCGAGCTTGGGCTGCGGAAGAAGGAGAAAGGTGGCGTGAGGGAAAAGCGCAACCTCGTGGTGCAGCTCCGGGTGCGGGGAATCGACGTGAGGCTCACCGGAAGAGGTGGATTCGACGGTGAGCTCGGAGGAGCTCGGCTTGCTAGGCTCGAGGATGACGATGCGATTTGTCGTACCCCATTTCTGGAGCACTAGCGCTTACCGTATCAGTCCCTGGATCAGACGCTGATACGACGCTTACACAGAATGACATCACAGTCCCATACCCTTTTCATAATATTACCAAGTCTCATACAAGCCCTTTTATTATACAAAAGGTCTTACAACAAAGGCCAGCGGCCTGACCACAAGAACAGACAACACACCGACTAGCTGCTACAACAGCCACACTAGACTACTACTCCAGCGGAAGACGGAACGGCACCACTCCAACAGGCAGACTTGCGTGCAGGCTGAACCCTAATCTTCACCTCCATCAGCTTCTAACTCTGGCTCATCTTCTGAATGATTGAAGCAAGAGTGAGTACTTAAGGTACTCAGCAAGCCTAACACGAGGGGTAAGTTATGCAAGGGGTTTATCAAAGGATAGGCTGAGGTTTATCACAACAAGGCGTGAAAGCCAAGTTTATGCAGGGTTGTTTTGAAAACAAAGCAGTTCGCAATCTAATCAAGTATCTGTAGAGATTAGTGGGGTTGGGCGGCCCTGGGGGAGTTACTGTCCATCCCGCTAGTGCCTCAAGTTTTATCACTGGCCGACAACCAGCACATGGCTCCAAACTGGTGTATTCCGAAAACACGCCAAGGATAACTCACATAGAAATCTAATCATAGTGTGGCCATTGCTTTCGCGTTGTCCAATACCGTGGAACACGGCTATCCGGATAGATTCTTAACCTCGGCCGAGGGTGCACAAATTTCCCCACAAGGTAGTCCAGTCTTCCCCGGGGTCCCAGTTCAGACTGTACTACTAAAGGTCCCGTACCCACTTGGTACCACCACGGCATCCCCCACGGACATCACCAGGTGCTTCACAATTCAATAATATGGCCAGATAATAAATGCCGGACTCGCCGCCACCCTCGTCGAGTCTTCTCCTGGGATTCCGCTGCAATCTACTGCCTCCGGGGGGTACCGGGTGAGTACTAGTAGGGTGTGGTTCCAATCCCGTACCCATATACGGCTTGTGGCTGCGCGTAAGGTGCTAGGCAAAGGCGGCACAAGAACCGGTCCTTATACGACCGACCAGGCATCTTCAATAGCCAATCCTCGCGAGGAAGGGCGTCCCAGAGATAGCCTCCCCACTGAGGACTACCTCGCCTGATCCCGCCAAAAACATCCCCCACTATGGGTTGCACTTTATCACCAATCCCACCCATTTTCACATTTACACACACCACCAAGACTCACGCATTTTACACGAAAATCATATGAGCAGGATTAATTAAACACATATGGTGAAAGTCCTAAGCGGCAAGGCAATCCAACATATCATTAAGGAATTTAACGATGTTGGTTCCTAGGGTTAACAAGGGATCAGGATATATTCGAGTCAAGGCATGGCAAACAATTATTGCATAGGACCTTCTAGCATTTAAATCCATTTAAATACCATGCACATTTATTTGTAAACAGCTCTAAATAAGATATTTTGCAAACATAGGATCAACATGATCAAAGGGAGTTAGACTTGCCTTCACAAAAGTCTTCTTCTTCTAAGTCCTCGTATTCCAAATCCTCGGGCTCTTCTTCAAAGACTTGATTATCTAGCGATAAAAGAAAATAGATCTACCGCTCAACAAACAAATAAACAAGCAATAAATCAAATGAAACCAAATAGAGACCAAGGTTAGATTCGATCTGGTTGTAATGAATAGAGGATGATTTTAGATGAATTTTGACGAAAGAATCGCCAAAATCGGAGTTGAAACGGAGGAGATATCGATTATTCAATTTTTGGGAAAGGAAATTAATCAGGATTAAGCCAACTTAATAAGGTACTGCCATAATCCTAATTAATCTGGAGTGATCAAGGGTTGAAAAATGTTTAGAAGGGTGTAAAGTATTTTTAGGAATTTTCTGATATTTTTCTGATATTGGAAATTGCTCGGAATATAAATGTGTGTACACTAGCCGGGTGCCCTTAGCATTTTCCTGAGAGAAAGAGAGGCTGACAGATGGGTCCAGGGGATCTGAGGGCTTATTTGCAAGAATAGAATTATTATGAGGGCTTATTGGTAAAAACAGAAAGATGTTAGGGACCTATCTGTAATTTTGGAAAAGTTCAGGGGTCTTGGTGTAAAAAGATAGGGGCCAAATTGTAATTACAGAAAAGTATAGGGACTTTTCTGTAAAAGATAGGACTAAGACAGAATTACTGGAAAGGTCAGGGGTTTATTTGCAAAAAGACAGGGCCCCGGGGATTTTCAGGTTTTTCTGGGATTATTTTTGAACGGGAAATCCCGTGGACTAAGTCCACAGGCTTGTGGACCGGGGTTGGGCGGCGGTTCACCGGTCCACGGTGGACTGAGGCGGGGCGCGCGGCGGCGGCTTGCTGGCATGCTCGCCGGCGGCGGCTTGCTGGCATGCTCGCCGGCGGCGACTACGGGGGCGGAGGCTCGACAAGAAGTAGACGCCGGCGATGCTAACGAGGAGGCGGAGGTTATGGTGGAAGATGTCGTCGGCGGGGACGAGTGGAGCGGCGGCGCGACGTCGCCGGACTTGGGCGGCGCCCCGGCGCTCGACGGGGAAAGGGCGAGGAAGTAGGATTTCCTCGAGTTTGTGTTCTCGTGGAGGTGCAGTGAGGTGCGACGAAGGTGTGGCGCGCACTGGCTCGGCCGTGCGTGGCCGGGGAAGTTGGTCGGCGGCGGAATGCGCGGCGGCGGGCGGCGGCGCATGATGCGGAGGTGCGCGCGTGCGAGAGGGGAAGGAAAGGAGAGGCGCAGGAGAGAGAGGGGCGGATGGGGAGGCTCACTGTGTCCTCAACGGAGCCGGAGGAGGTCGGGAGCGTGGCGCGCGACGAAGAGGGAGACGACGAGGGTTAGGTCCTCGTCGATCTCTCCGGGAGAGGGGCGGCTGCGGACGGAAAGGGCATGCCCCGGCTCATCGGGCGACGGGGAGGCTCGGCGACGAGAAAAGGGAGTGCGAGGCTCACCGGAAGGTATGGGCGGGGCTGACGAGGACCTCGTCGGAGTGGGGAGAGAAGAGAGAGGGATGAGCGAGGAGGAGGGGGGCTCGGTCCTTTTTAAAGCCGGCGAAGGCGGTGCGGCGTCGTCGAACGTAGCGCGCGCGCCAAGTAAAGAGGAAAGGCGGTGGCGCACAGTATGGCGGCGACGGCGGCGATGTGACCGGGCGGCGGGAGGAGGACGACGGTGGGGCACACCCGTCGGTGAGAGGAAGGAGAGAGAGAGGGCTTCGCGGGCTGCTGTTGGGCCGAGGAAGGAAAGCGGCCCGGGAAGGAAGAAGAGAAAAGGAGAGGGAGCTGGGCCGGCCGGGAGAGAAAGGAAAGAGAGCGGCCCGAGAAGGGAAAAAGATTTGACCTTTTCCCAGAATTGAATTTGGAAGGATTTCGAATTCAAACCAAAAAGAGAAAAACAAACATTACTCAAAATAAATCCAATAAATCCTCAAAATGCATATGATGAGGTTTTTGTGCAAGTTTTCAAAATAAAAATTTTAATTTTGGGGTGATTTGACTAACATAAAACACTCACTTGATTTTAATTGGTTCCAAACTTCAAAATTTTTAAATTTTAGTGAATTTTAAATGAGGGCAAAACTCGGGGTGTGACACGATTCAAGCTCTTCAACCCGGGGAAGGAGCAAAGGCAGCCATGCTGAGCTCCAGGGCGTCTCCTCGCAGTCCCTCGCACTACAGCTCGGCCGGGAGGGACTCCAACGCGGCGGCGAGCTCGAATGGCGGCTCGGGAGCAAGGTGGAGCTGGGGTTGAAGGAAGAGGAGGGCGACGAATGGCGAGAGCGAGCGGAAGAGAGAGTGAGAGGGAGCCGGGAGGTGAGAGGCGGCCGTTTTTGACGCCGCGGCACGGTTGGGGAGCGGGGCCGGGAAAGCGCGTGGGCGGCGGCCGCGCCGTACATCGGCGGCCACGCGGCGAGCGAGTTCGGGCGCGGGCAGAGAGAGAGAAGAGGCTGACATGCGGGCCCGGCGGCATCTTTTTTTTTCGTATTTATTCAAACTCAGGTTTCCCCCAAATTTGTGCACACAAATTGCAGTAGCAAATGAGCTCCAAAATTCGCAAACTTGGTCTCTTTGGAAAGGTCTTAAAACGATCTATCAACTGGCCAACATCCACATCTGGACTCCAAAGGAAATGCAAATGGTAGCTGGTCAAAGTTGGGTACTTTTTCAGCTTTGGGGGTTTATTTGGGCATCCAAAACAATTTCTAAAATCACCAAAATTCTCCAAAATTCTCATTTGAGACGAGCTATCCAGAGATATTTTTGTTGGCTCAAGTTGTTATAGAAAATTTTGAGTTATTTCCTAAGCATTGGTTTGACAATTTCTTGGATTATTCATTTCGAATTCAAACTTGATTTGCTTTTGGTTTCTGTTCAGTTTTGCGATGTTTGAGCTATTTGATTTTTAGTGACACGGGGTGTCACAAAGTTGCATCAAAACACGACGAAAATAAAAAGGATTTAACGTTCATTACATCCATGACATCCATCAAACTTTATTTAACCAAGAGGAAGTCTATTACTAAAGCACCATCCTTTTTTGGTGAAAATGTCGATAACTGCCGTCTCAAGCACACGGCAACCCCAACTTATACAATAGTTCTCGATTGTCGGCTTGTCGTCGTTACAACGATACTTTTCAATAGGAGCTAAGACGCTTGGATGATTGCCAGGGCTAAACTTTTCAAATTTTCATTTCATTTTGCTACTTTCTAAAACGAAATCTCTTTATTACTACTCGAAATTCAATGCACCTAGATCAGCCCACACCGCCGGCAACAATCTTCACATTGGTCAGAGGTGAATACGACCTCCTCGCTGAGATCCTCCGTCGCCTCCCCTCAAGTTCCTCTGAACCTGCAAGTGCGTCGATCAGGAAGCATGATGCAAAACCGAACATTGTTGCGAACACTCTGAGAAGTCACGCAAGTAGGTACAGCCTCCTTTGTGGCCAACTGAAAGATCGTGAGACATGTTCTGAGCACGGAGCTTCAATGATGTGCCAAAGAGATTTTTGGTTTCCCCATACCTGCCATTCTCACAACAGAAGGATCATTTTTTTTCCCCTTGGTCCTTCGCGAGTTTCCAGCACAAGCTATTTCTAGTATCAACAACTCGTCTTCACTCTTCACGCATCTCCCTTGGCGTTTTATCTCAATAAAAGAGAGACCCAAGGATATAAACAGGGTGTAGGGTTCAACAACACATTTTGAGAGGTGATAGTACCACCACTACTGCACCTGGTTCATGTTTCGTCCCATGAGTGGGTCCATCGTTGTCACAAATATGGAAGGGTCATTCAAGCATGCGGTTACTATACTCATCTTGCAATAGAAAGGTTGCCAATCATATGATGAATCTGTTGATCCCTATGCTGCTGTATCCCAAGGTTTGTGCACATCCTCCATGGCTCCGAAGGGGATGTTTTATTGCATGAACCATAAGCATTATTTAAAAGTAAAAAAATGAAAGTGTTATTCTTGGACGTTATTTACACCATGTATGTCCAATCTAACTTACAAAGCCTGCTAAACATGCATATACAGGGCAGAAACTAAGATACTGAGAACCTAGAATAACTTGAGTGTTGATCTGAACCAACCTCCGTCCACCTGTTATTCATGTGAAACCTTTCGATATCTCTGCAAATGGAAACCAAATTGTGGCAGTTTACGCTGAGCAAACCTTTTGCTTAGAAATCAATATGTTTCAGCAATGAAGGCAGCGATCTCTTGAGATTTTTTATGGCTGTGGCTGCAGCTTTTTACTGTAGCAGACAACATCAATGGCTTAGTCAAAACAGCGCAGCCTCCCGCAGCAATCTGAACCGATCGCTGCCGAAGTTTTTCAGCTAATGATCCTTTTCAAGGTCATTTCTCTACCAACCATCTAATTTCTGCACAAAACAAAAAGAATCCACATTTTAGCGACGACGACATGGAGACTTTCTGGCTAGAGAGCTCTATAGTAGGGATAGATTTTATTGGTTCTCTAGAGAAGTTTGGTAACTTGTTATCCGTATAAGGGCTTCAGTGTCTAGCTTGTCGGTCCTGCGGGACATTTCCTTGATGAAATCAAGTGGTGCTTGTGATGAGCATACCTGGCTTTTTCTTCTAGAGAAATCTAGTTTGTTGATCTTATTCTCTTTTGGACAACTAATGATAGACTGTTTGGTGAAACAGTTCCACCATTTTTTACCTATGACCTGCTGGGAGCTTACATGCGCAGCATCGAACACAAAAAATGGTGTGACAGATTCACACAATTAGTTTCATTTTGGAACATGGTACCTTGTGGGCACAGTCCCTCAACAGCCCCTTGATCTCGAGGAGGTACGGCGACGCTGCCGGCTCCATCTATGTGTCGTCGTCCATCCCGAGCCTCCATCCAGAGTCAAGTGATGGAGGGCATCCTGATACCTAGCACTAACAAGCATTGCTGCCGAAACAGGCCAAAACCCACACCATCTACACGTCAACATCAGTCGCCATAGACTCTAACTGGAGCACCGAATCGTCCAAGCCGCTCAGCGACTACCTCCTTCCCATGCGCTCCCCATCTTGGATCAGCGAGTTGCAGCTCCCAACCCGAGCAGAAGGCACATATCTGGAGTTCATTCTTTCTTGGTCAGGCTGATGGTGGTTGCCTGACGGGCTTCGTGTCCACACGCCACCCTCCGATGGAGTGTGAGCGCCGAGCTCGGATGATACACTCCCCAGTGTTTTGGTTTCCTAACGCCTACCATTCTCACACGCACAATTGTGTTCATTCTTTTTTTTTCTTTGGTCCTTGCGGGTTTCTAGCACAATCTTGCATTATGGATATTACACTGCAAATATATAGACCATAGCAATAGACTAGACAGACGCAGGAATACAAGAATCGTTTTAAAGCTAAGCCGTATGTGCTATTGAGATCATATTGTGTTGAAAGCAGCAGGTGATGCGGCAGAAATATTGATCGAGAGCCAATCAATGACAGTGTTGGCCACCTCAGACCAAACGTGCTATGTCCTAATGGAATCTGAAAATTCCTCATGGTAGGAGAAATGAATCAGTTAAAATTATATCAAATCTGCGGATTTAATAAGGTTCATAAAGATCTGAAAGATGTGAGTCGTGTAGTCATGTGAGCACCATCAACCCACATCTTCAGGTCGCCTAGCATGACACATCTTGTGATCCTATTGGAACGAATTAAAACTTCCAATCTTCAGAGCTTTTAGTTTCCAAGACGTGAAACTTTACAAACGTGTTGATACTCTATTGCAATATAATTGTACTTGCAACAATGGGAGTGACCGACTCTTCAACAGCTCATAAGAAGACACAATTGTACAAAAACTGATTTTTGAATGACACACAACAGATCTTCCTACTCTCATTTCTATCCAAAATGTGAGGCCTAACATTTCTAAGTTTTTATTACATTTCGCTATTTACTCTTTACAAAATCCCGTTAAACTTTTGCATTTCTTCGGAACTTTAGTTGGGCTCAATGTTGATGGTTGGACCGAAACAGAGCAACTTCAGTATTGTTAAGCTTATTAATGCGGTGTCTCATTTTTCTCAGTTGTAGGCAGCCATCTGATGCGCTCAACGTTGATACAAAATGTAACATGCTGGGTAGCATGAATCCCAACAGGTAATTTATTTCACAGTCCGCATTTTAATTTTTGGATTAACAATCAGCACGATGTTGATAAGACAGTAAAGAGAGCGCACAAAACCACCGAGCTCTAAAATGCTAGAGAGCTCTATAGTAGGGATAGATTTTACTGGTTCTCTAGAAAGGTTTGGTAATTTGTTATCCGTATAAGGGGCTTCAGTGTCTAGCTTGTCGGTCCTGCGGGACATTTCCTTGTGATGAAATCAAGTGGTGCTTGTGATGAGCATACCAGGCCTTTTCTTCTAGAAAAATCTAGTTTGTTGATCTTATTTTCTCTTTTGGACAACTAATAATAGATTGTTTGGTGAAACAGTTCCACCAGGTTTTACCTATGACCTGTTGGGATACCACAGCTTACAAGCGCAACATCGAACACAAAAGGTGGTGTGACAGATCCGCAGAAATAGTTTCATTCCGGAACAGGATACCTATGGGCACAGTCGCTGCACAGCCCCTTGGTCTCGAGGCATGCGAGCTGTACCAGAGCCCGACCGTCGCCTCCAGCCTGCAAGGCCCCGCCGAGCACCACAGCAACGCCATGGCGGCCAAGCTCTCGGTATCTGGTGGTGCCGGAGTACTTGTGGTGTGCTGGGCTCAACTTATTAGCAGCCGCCATTGGGGAATAGCGTCGGAGCAAGATTCGAGAGGCAAGATTAACTAAGCAGACACGATTTGAATACGTCCTACTTCAGTTCTCTGCTGAGGCTCAAGAGAGGAACGAGCACATACAAGATCACGTAATCACCTGAAAGCAGATAGGAACAAGTAAATCCATCTAAGCTTCACGTCAATCTAACGGGGATTGAATAGCTTGGTCTGTTTTCCCTTTTTTAGAGAGATGGATAGCTTGGTCTGGCGAACTGCTGAAGTCGGGCTTGGCTACGATGCTGCCAGCAACGGACTGTCTGTTATGTATATGGGCCTGTGCTCTGCTATTGATTTCGACGTCGTTCACAAGCGTTCATGCCGAAACAGGAAAAAACCCACACCATCGTAATGTCAACATTCGGCTCCATACACTCGAACTGGAGCACCACGCAATTGTCCACACCGCTCAGAACTACGTCCTTCCCTTGCGCTCCCCATCGTGGATCAACGAGTTGCAGCCCCCAGTCCGAGCAGAAAGCACATATCTGGAGTTCATTCTCTCTTGGTCAGGCTGATGGTGGTTGCCTGACGGGCTTCGTGTCCGCACGCCATCCACCAATGGACTCTAAGCGCGGAGCTTGGTTGATACACTCCCCAGTGTTTTGGTTTCCCAACGCCTACCATTCTCACACGCACAATTGTGTTCATTCCTTTTTTCATTGGTCCTTTGCGGGTTTCTAACACAAACTATGCTCGCTCAGCTGGTTAGGTTCTTTACGGTGGAACCAACCCGCTCCGATTCAAGTCCTAAGTCCCAGTATTGTTAAACTTATAGATGCATTGTCTCATTTTCTTCAGTTGCAGCCTTGAAGGCAGCCATCTGATGCGCTCTGACGTTGACACAAAATGTAACATGCTGGGTAGCATGACTCTGAAGAGGTCATTTATTTCACAATCCGCATTTTAATTTTTGAGAGCGCCCAGAACCACCGAGATCTAAAATGCTGGCACCAATGCACCAACCAATCTGCGATTCATGACCCCTAGAAGCTAGAAAAATGGTTTCTAGCGCCTAAAAATGCATCTGGTGTCGCAAACAATTCGTTGAAGAATGTGGAGTATCACAAACCAGCAATGACACCTCGGAGACATCATCTTTGCAAATCTTTCAATAAAGCCACATCATTCATATCTACATGAGGCACAATATGCCATGGAGTTGATCCAATTAGCACAGCCAGAAGCAATAAAGCAGAAACAAAGTAAGGTCACAATGAAACAGCAATCCAAATTCCCATACGAACCCACACCAAATTACAAAAGAAATTCCCATACGAACCAACACCAAATTACAAAAGAAACTTCAGTGATAACTGTGAACATTTTCAGAACATTCTAAGACAGCATACATTAAACACATTGTGCGCGTCTTCTGTTGTTCAAAGCACCATAGGTCCAAATTAAGTGAACGATAAACTTATCACATAGAAAGCCAAACCAAAACAGAGCTTAGTGAGTTCGGTTGCAAACAAACTAGCAGATTCCGACAAAGTGAACATACAAACAGATCTAGTTAACTAGCTGCATCATCAATCTAGTAAACTGGCCATCTCTTATAACATTCATGCTAAGCCCTGAGCGCTAAATCAAACAAAAATCACACACATAAAACATTTGCCAAGCACCCCAGACAGTGACTAGACAGCACACTTTGAACTCTGAACTGAATGAAATTCTTGTAGCTTGAGACATAGCCAGCTAACGCAAAATTTCAAATTTGGCAAACTTAAAGAGCACTTGTGTCAACTAAAAAACATGTAGGAGTTGAAACTTATCTTATTAAGTACAACAGATCTCAATATGCACAGAACCCCAACAGTCCAAGTGTATCTCAATGTGCACAGAACTTCCTACAGACCAAGTGTCTAATCTAGTGAACACAACACATCTATCAGCAGGACAACATTGTTGCATTCAAGTTATAAAATCAGATAAGCAGCTTAGTTCACATTCCTCAGGCAATCAGATAGGTAAATTCCTACAAGAAGGCACATGCTCCCAAGTCCCAACAGAGCAATACTAAAAATCAAGCAGATATTGCAACAATTCCAGCTCACATTCCTCACGCTGAATATTAGCAGTAATACTATGACCAGATTCAAGCTCCAAAATAGACAAAGACAACAGTTTTAAGCAACGCAATATCCTCAAGATGTGTCTCGATAACAAGCTTCATTAACAGATCCATACTACTATTGAGGTACTTGGATACATCAAAATCCCAACAACTGCTACTTCGGAAAGAAACATATCGAAAAGAAATGACCGTCTGGCCTCCGCGACCGAAGCAGCAGGAAGCTCAGAAGCGGAGCTTGGTGAAGAACCACCTGTTCTTGCCGGTCTTGAACCTCTCCTCGAGGCGCGACTTGGCGGCCTTGCAGGCGGTGACCTTCTTGTCCCTGGTGGAGAGGGCGTCGGGGCCGGCGGCGACGTCCTTGAGGTCGACGTCGAGCGTGTAGCGGGTGGGCATGAGGTGGGTGAAGTTGACGAGCTTGATGAAGCACTTGACGCGCGACTTCTTGGCCGTCTTCTTGGCCGAGTCCTTGCGGATCACCTTCTTGGGGTACTTGGCGAGGCCGGCGACGAGGCAGTGGCCGTAGGGGCGGTCGCGGGTGCCCTCCTCGAACACGCGCACGATCACCGCCTTCCGCCCGGCGAACCGGCCCTGCAGCAGGATCACCGCCTTCCCGGGCTTCAGGAACTTCACCATCGCTGACGCTCTCCTCCTCTCGCCGACGCCGGTGTGGTTTGGGTGTGTGTTTGCTGCGCCGCCGCCAGATGGGATAGGATTTGTGAAGAGGAAGAGTTTATAAGTGGAGGCGGCGCTGCGGGGTGAAGGCTGGTTAGACTGACTCCAACAGTCCAGACCCAAATCGGACACCCAAACATGTCAATAGGTGCTCCTGAGGCTGAAAGGGCATGACCCAACGATAGCTGTCTCCAACAGAAAGCCCAAAAATCGACTACGCCGCGGCCGCGGTTGCTGGGGAAGGCGGACGGCGCTGCTGCAGGGGCGCGTGTGGCGCCGCGCAGGTCGCGCCGTCGACCGCGCCGCCGCCGAGCGCCTCTTCGAGGTCATCAACGCCCGCGAACGCGAACGCGGAGGTGGAGCTGCAGCGCGCCCGCCGCCGCACGCCTCTTCGAGTTCTCCTGCAGTTGCCGACGCGCGTGAGGGCGACGCCAAGTACGCGCAGTCGTGCTGCTTCGAGCGGGAGGAGGAAGGGGGCGCCGCCGACGACAGGGCACAGGCGTCGATGGCCCACACGCGGAGAACTCCGAGCGCGCCTCGGCCGCGATGGAGACCCGCCGCCGTCCATGGCGGCCGCGGCCATGCCCGCCACCATTGACGCGCGGCGGGCGCGCCCATGCCCCCGCGCGCATCTCGCGGCGCCGCCTCCACCCGGCCAGCATCTCGCCGGCGCCGCCTCCGCCAGGTGCACGCGGCCGAGCATCGTCGACATCCGCGCCGCGAGCCGGGAGAGACGCAGCTCCGTGCCGGACTCCGTCACCGGCACCAGGTCGTTGTCGCGGCCCTCGGCGCCTTCCCCTTCCCCGCCGGCTTCTTCTCCTCGGCTCCGCCGGCCTCAGGGTCCGAAGGGGAGGAGGGCTTCGCCCCCGCGGCGGCGACGGCATCGGTGGGATCATCCTCCAGGTACATGGGGCGCTTGCCCTTGTCGACGGCGGCCGTGGAAGCCATGGATTTGGGGGGATTTTGGGTATCGTCGCGGCGATTGACGGTCCTCTGCGTCCGATTTAGGGGGTGGGGGCCGTGCAGCGACGCTCGCTTGGGCGGCGGTGGTGGAAGGGCGGCGACCTCGGCGACCCACCTCCGCCACGGCCCGCGCGGCCCGCTCCGCCGCGACCCCGCCTCCGCCGCAACGCCTCCGCCGCGACCCCCGCCTCCGCCCGCGACCCGCCTCCGCCGCGGCTCGCCTCCGGCGCGCCTCCACGCGGCCCGCTCCGCCGCGACCCGCCAATAGCACCTCGCCCTCGCCCGAGCGCAGGAGGAGAGGGAGGCGACGAGGAAGACAAGGAAGCAATGGGGTAGCAGGGCGACACACCCCATCGGTAGGTCTCCCCTCCCGCAGCGCTCAAAATGGGGAGGCCTGTGGGTGTTCTGTTGGAGATCGTTTTTGGAAGTTTTGATACCCAGTTTTTCATTTAACACCCCATTTTGGGTATATAGAGCAGCTGTTGGAGTCAGTCTTAGGGTTTGATGAGAGGGGATGACGGTCTGCCCTTGCGTTTGTGATCGTCAGATGGGAATCGGACAGATCCTGTTATCCGTGTGGTGGGATCAGAACGGGTCAAGAAGTAGCAGTGCTGGATTGGGCCGGCTCTGTTAGTCGTCTACGAGCCAGTGTAATTGGGCTCTTCCAGGTACTCGTGGTGGCCCATTATACCACGATAAAGCTTCACAGGCCACTCATATCTCGTCGACCCATTCCAGGGCGCGCCAGGCCACAGTGCCGTGGTGGTGGCCCGATGCATTGTGAAATAGAAGATTGCAAATGTCGAATTTATCTTTTGATTGTTAAAATAGAAGATTGCACCATTCAAATTCGAAAACAAACACCTGAGAAGTTTCCAGTGGACACCACAATCTTGTTCATTCAAGACGGCTACACTAATTACACGCATTAACGCGACGCAAAAGTATGCGCTGCACTCTTGCAATGTTCAAATATATTGACAGAAAAGAAAAACAGAAGCAAGTAGCTGCCGCAAAACTGCAACCATATGTTAACACACATAGCAGTATCACATATCCGAGGACACATGCAGCAACAGTGTAAATATCCATGTAACATAATCCATTACAGTATTCAGTAAACGAAGGAAATTAGAATACACTGACATATCCACTGTAACCTCAGGACAACATACTCATATATACTAATCTTCAACTGCGGGAGGCTGGAGCCTCCCACAGCGATTTCCTCGACGTGGGCAGCGGAGGAGTCGACCCGTACGCGTTTCCCTCTCCCGATTCCACCACCTTGCCGTTCCGCTTTTTCCTCCCGCCGACTCAGGTTTGCCTTCCTTCGCTGCTGCGTTTGTGTTTCGCATTGCAGCGGGCCGATAATCCTGACTGGTCTTGTGGGAGGTATGCCTTGCAACATTGTTTGGGCCGCAGCTTTGCCTCTACTTCTGCTGGTCCGCGGGCCTGGTTTCCAGGCTTCGTCATTGCTTCCGTGTTTAGTCACGAGGGCCGGCCCAGGTGCGTCCGTTCCCGGCTCTCTTGGACCTCATGCTTGCCGACTCGTGCCTTGCTGAAGCGATGGTATGTGAGGAGAAAGGAGAAGAAATAAAAAACTCGACCTGCCGGGGGAAGGCCGCCCCAACGGCATTTTACTAAGGAGAATAACCTCTCACGCAGGTCGAGAAAACCCCGAACCCCCTCCCCGATCTTACACAGGGACTCAGCTGGCCGTTGTGAGCTTCGGCGCGAGTCTTTACCATGTGCTTTGACCCGGGGAGGACGAGGGGATTTTTTTTACTCTGTACTGCAGCGGGCATATTCCAGCCACGGGCTACAGTACATGCGCGGCACTGTAGCGAGCTACAGTGCCGCGCGTGCGCGGCGTCGAGCCCGGGTCGACGGGAGCGAAACGCTCCCGGAGCCTCTGCTCTGACCGCTCGGGCTCGCACGCGTTGGCGAAGGAGAAGAAATATGCAGATAGGGAGAAGGAGAATTGACGAACCTGTATTTGTGAGGAGAAAGGAGAAGAAATATGCGGATAGCGAGAAGGGAAATTGACGAACCTGCCAGCCATGTCAACAGAGCGGCAGGTGGTTGGACCGCCGTTTTAGTCGCGGGCTCGCGGCTCGCCGTCTACATGGTGTGGGCCGAGATGGCCATCGGCATGCGGGGCCGCAGTGAAGTCGGCACCCCTTGCCGACCTTAGGCCGTCGGCTGCCCTCAAGCAGCTTGCCATTCGCAACTTGAAGGGAAGAAACACACATCCGCCAACGAGAGAGAGAGCAGTGTGGCGGTCAGGAGGCAGGCAGCAGAGCCCAAATGCAGCCGACCTCATGTGCTAGAGAAAGTAAGATGAAAAATTGCAAAGGAGAGCGACTGGCGGCGCGCCATTTTGAGGCACAATTTGTCGGAGAGATATAAGGCGCTGGGCGATAATAACAAGGAGCTATGGCCTTCACGGGATGAGAGAGAGCAGGGCAAGTCAAGATGCTTGTGCTACGTGAACTCAGTTCATGAACCGGTGGTCCCATGTGTCAATGAAGTGAGGAAGCAGCTGAGTCAATGCTGTTGTTGGTGTGCCGCACACAAACACCGCCGCGTGGCCATGATTCCTAGGCGCGTGTAGAGGAAACAGAGCAAGAGGGAAAAAGAAACCGTATCTGACTATCTGTGGCATTGTGTACCAAGCAGCTGCAAGGTGCAGGAAGGCTCATCGCAGACGTGCGCGGCGGAGCCCGCCCTGCGACTAGCAAACAGGAAAGCGGCACAACAGGAAACGACTAAACAAACGCAAAACGCGGTTAGATCAACTCCAGTAATCTCCCAATAATTTGCCTCCCAATATCCTCTATTGGGAGCCTCCCAATAGCTTTTTCAGGATATTGGGAGGTGCAGCTCCGGCAGTCTCCCAATAATAATCCCTCCCAATATCCTCTCCTTCCTTCTTCTCTTCTCCCCTCCCACATGAATAATTCAAACAATACATAACCACATGCAAACATTTCAAATATTCATACTTCAACCACAAACAAGCCAATTTCAAATTTAGGTTCAAATTTCGAACTTCAAATTCAAATTTCAAACTTCAAATTCAAATTTGAATTCAAATTTAAACATGCTACATTGCCGAATAGCCTGCAAAGAGATCAACCGTCACACACTCTCATGATTGCCATTCTCACTTTGGCTTGGGGCTTTTTGAGCTTTCCTAGCTATGTCGCCACGCGATGCTAAGACATATGCCTTTTGTTGATCATCGCAGCCTGTAATGTCCATGAACATAATCTTCATCTCTTGCTTCATCTTCTTGGCAATGGCTTCCTCTTTCCTTGCAATGGCCTCTTCTTTCCTTGCACTTGCTTCCTCTGCTTGTACTCTCAATCTCTCTTGTTCTATTGCCATCTTGCGCTCCTCGATGGACTTGATGTACTCTCTCCATTTGATCTCCGCTTCCAACTTGGCTTGTTTGTCTTCCTTCCTAGAAGCCTCAAGCTCTTTCTTGCTTGTGATGATGTCTTGGATAGCGGACTGAAACACAACCGCGTCCCCTCCTCCTCCTCCTTCTCCTCTTTTCATCCTCTCCTTGGAAATCTTCCTCCCCGGTGGCCTCTTGTTTGCTGGCCAATCCGAGCTAGGAGTTGTGCTTCGTCCACTCTCTTCATCATCATCCTCGTAGTCATCAAGATCCAACTCAGAGGAACCACGCTTCTTGAGTGGATGTGGATGTGGATCTTTGTCCCTATGGATCCATTTCTCATTATTCTTCAACATCTGCCAACAATGGAGCATTGCGAATCCACGTCCATTTGGCTCTCTTTGCTTGTACAACTCTTGGGTCACGGTTTGCTGCAAGGATTCAAGACACAAATTGTTACTTGTGTAAAAAAGTAAGAACAAGGCAATAGATGAAAGGAGATGACATGTTGCTTACTCGATCCTCTATTGTCAACCCACTTGGCTGTTGTCGATCGACATTCTCGACACAACCCGACCATCGAGTACAACATTCTTGAATAGACTTCCATCGGTGAGAGAGAGAACCAACGGACCGGCAAGTTGGAACCTTGGCATTGCTATGGAAATAATCAGAGACACGCTGCCAATATGATGCTCCCGGTTGGTCCTTCCCCGTCACAGCATCGGTGGTCACATACTCCCAAGCACTCACAAGGGCTTCATCTTCCGCCACCGAGTAGTTGCCACCTCTAGCCCACCTCCCCTTCGACACCTCGACAACGTCCTCGTCCATGTCTTCGTCCTCAATGTCCTCTTCATGTTGATCCACAGGCATTGCAAAGTCATCAAGTCCAATGGCATCATTCATCAAACCGGTGAATCCATCATGACTACACAACAGGGTAACATACATAATCATCCCAAGTGTTCCAGCAACAAGGATACAATCAACATGTGTTCATGCCAACAATTTGGAATGGAGTTTCGACAAATGTATATCTTTGCGACAAATCATCGAGCAGGTGGAGGTTGTCGTTGTTTGTAGGAGCTTGGCTCTCTAGGACGGCTTGGAATTCAAGGTGGGCAGCGACTTGGTCGTCGGTGGATTCTTGTGTTGCTGCCGAGCCGTGGACGTCCTCCGCGGCGTCGACGTCGCCCAGGTCTCGGCTGGGCGCGACGCCAACCGAGACAGCAGCCGCGACGCCAACCGAGACGGCAGCCGCGACACCCTCCAGGTCCGCCGCGACGGCAGCCGCCGACGCCCCGCCGCGCAACACACTCGCCGACGCCTTGCCGCCCTTGCCGCCGCGCGCCGCGTTGGCGGTCGACTTGCCGCCGCGAGAAGCCTTCCCATCGCGCACCGATGACGTCTTGCCGCCGCGCAGCGCTGGCGCCGACGCCTTGCCGCGCTTGCCGCCGCGCGCCGCGATGGCCGCGCCCTTGCCGCCGCGGCTTGATTTGTTGGGCTTCGCCGGCGGCCGAGGTGGAGGGGGAGGCATGGCGGCGGCCGCCATGGGGTCGGGAAGTGAAACACGGCTCGCGGGCGCTCGAAGCCCGGCAGCAGTCGAGCCCGGGCGGAGGCCGGCGGCGGACACCGCGGCGACGCGAGGCCGTCCCCGACGAGTTCCGCGCTGCTGGTTCCATCCATGGCACTCGTCGATTTGGGCGGCGGCGGGCGTCGATTTGGCGGCGACGGGAGTCGATCCGGGTCAACGGGGCCGGGTGGCCCTCCCCGCGGCCATGGCCGACAGCGGCGACAGCGGGGGCGACGGGAGGCGGTCTCCGGCGAGGCGGCGGCGGGGAGGCGCGCGAGCGGGAAGGGAAGAGCGCGAGCGGGAAGGGAAGAGGATTGCGCGCGCTCTCCTGGTGCGAGTGGGGCCCACGTAAAACTGGTATTGGGAGGGGGAGGAGAGCCTCCCACTATTTGGGGAGGAAAGAGCTGATTTGGGGAGGCTGAGAAAAAATGAGGAGGTTTTTGGGAGACTGCTGGAGCACGTTTTGCTTCCCCAAACTCCCAATATGACAGTTTTTTTGGTATTAGGAGGGGGATTGGGAGACTGCTGTAGTTGCTCTTACGCCGGCCGTTAATCCCAACCCCGCGCGGCGGAGCGCGCCTGAGTCTAGTACTACTGCAAGCAGAGGCCATCCAACGGGATAATATGCGATGAGGGAGCGCAAGGCAAATACAGGCATTGGCAGGCCAACAATTTCATCAATAGTTGACGGTGCTTGGCTATTTCAATACTCAATAGGTGATCACTAAATAAAATTCAGAGTGACTTTGAACTGATTGTATTCTCACATAAACTCTGTTTGGATTCAACTCAATAGGCCTCTGGTTGACAGTGCGGTTCCAGTTCCACGTGACAATATACGGAGAAGGTGTACTGCACCAATAAGCTAAGTCATCTGAATAACCACACCACGACAACTTAATTCAAGGCAAAGGTGCATATTCTAAACAGCCTTCTGGATCACACGAGCAGAGCAGAAGTACCAAGTCCCACAATCGTAAGTATCTTAGTAATAAGTAACATAGTTCATCTGAAGCAAAAGATAGACTAAATAAAGTAAATAAAATGCTTTAACATGTCTACTGGCCTCCCAGGGTTACATACTCGTAAGGCAAATTTATTCGTTGATGGGATAAGCGGCGATGAGGGAGCGCATTGCCTGTAGTGGGGCTGGCAGGCCTCGGTCTTCTTCCATTTGCTGACGACGCTTTGCTAGCTCATTGCGCAGAGCTTCCCCCTTGGCCACTACATCCTCAAAGCTGGAAGAAGACTCGGTAATGGCTTCACTAACAGCCGTCGCCTTCGTGAAGAAATCAGCATTCTTCACCTCTAATGATTCCAGAAGTCTGAGGCTTGTCCTCTTCTCTGTAAGCTTTCCCTCGAGCTCTTTAATCTTTTCTTCCAGTTCTTGGATATCCTTTTGTATGTGAAGTTTTGAGCGTGTTGATTGATTCCTGGCTTTTGTCTCCATCAAGCCTCATCTGCTCAACGTCAGTAACTGAACTGGTGATCTGCTTGCGTACAAGCACAGCTTCCTCTAGCATATCGCCAACTTGTTTTGACATCTGATAGCTCCTTCATTGTGTGTTGGAGCTGCTGGCCAGACTCCTTCTCAAGTACTTCCTTCAGAATTTTCAGTTTCGTTACCATCCGCTTTATACCTTCTGTAAAGTGAGAAGAGAAAAAAAAAATCCCATCCATCTAACAACATTGTTACTTGCTCAAGGAAAACATGTCGGTTAAACTCTTCTGCATTGGCCAGTGTATGAAGATTCTTCAAATCGGCAACAATTTTCAGGAAAGCATATTTTCTTCTGGAGCGGGCAGACTCAGGCAGTTCCAACAGAGCACCAGGGGTCCAATCAAGCTTCTTTGTTTCTGGTGGAAAATTACTTGAGTCAAAAGAAGTGGCTACATTGTCCATATACTGCTGCACGGTCTTCTCAACAATCTGTTTTATTCTTGTCATGTGTGCACTGCTCTTGGTGGCGTCCCACCCCTCCAAGCCTAATCCCAAAAAAACAACATATGGGAAGAGAGCAAACAAGACGACCAAGATAAAATCTGCTAAGAAAGGGAAAAAGATTCAGAAAAGTGACAAAATCATCATTCTAGAAAGCCAACATAACTGCTAATGCACCGCAATAAAACTTATGTTCTAGATGTCTTCAAATGAATGATTACTTGATCAATAAGTGGTGTACGTAGTGCATTGTCGTCCAAATCCTTCTGTACAAATGAATTCTATACTAAAATTGACACAGGCTTGTCTTACAAACGACTGGCATGGGGTAAAACTCAAAATACAGCTAGCATAAGCAAATAGCTCTACATGACTTGTTGCATTTGTCTGTCTCTACCATTTCCAATATATTTGCTAAAAGGTAGATCTTGCACTAGTAAAATGAATAGCATAAGCGTCGAAAAAAGGTAAAAGGATCTTTGTACGAGTAAGTAAAAGGAATATTACTAATTATCAGATTAAATGGGAAACGTGTTAGAGAATTACCTGCATTTCAGTATGCTCCAACGAAGATGATGGCCGTGATTCCCTCCGTTTTGTCACCTTAGAAATGCTCAATTCACGTTTCTTTGATATAATTTCACCACAAGGTCCAGCAACAATCTTCCGTTTTGCTGATAATATTAGAATTTTAGTTATCTGAAGTTTCACTAATGCAATATTAAATCAACGTCTAAAGTGTACTTACAGTTTCTAGTAGCAACAGTAGTGTCATCATTTACAATAAGAAAGTCAGTATCTGCTGCCTCCGCTTGATTTCGGAATTTGAAAATGCAAGAATCTACGAAATAGAGGAGAAATTGCATTTTGAGTGAAGATGTAAAGTAAACTTCTCAAGCATTCATACAATTGAATTCTGAGTAAACATATATAAACTAAGCTTCTCAAGAAGTTGTCTTTTCTTAATGTTTTCCTTCCCTTGAACTCAGCCAAGCTGCTGAAAAAATTGTAATAGAAAGTGAACTATTTTTATTTTCTAAAAATATGGCTTAAAACGTTTTAGGGCTTTTATTTTACGCAGTTTTGTGGCATCAAAACTAAAGTCTCAAGTGTTTAGAGCATTTCCGTGATGTAGGACTCAGAGCATAATTAGTGCACCGATAAAAATAATTTGTTACGAAGATGTACAACTTAAGGAAAGACCCACGTATAGAAGAGGAACAGACCGTCTGTGCTACGCTGATGCTGGTGGGTGACAGCAACACTCCAGGGCTTTTAGCAGCTGTAAAAATCAAATTACAAAATTAGAATGTAATAGATGTGGAAAAGCATAATGATATAATAACTAGTACTATTAAGATTAATTCGGTACACTTGATGGAAATATTGAAGACTATTGTACCTCTCTTCATCTCCTAAGTCATGACTATCACTCTAGGAAATCTAGATAACTCTGCCTTTTTGTGTGGCGCAAAACAGCCAGTCATTTAAAACAATCGGTGAGTTCGTTGATTGATTTAATAATAATGAGGACAGCAACATAAAATTATAGTTTGAATATTTGTATTCAGAAACCAGCTAGCTGATCCTATTGCAAACCCCCTTGTCCTGGCGGAAATTCAAGGCCTTTAAATAATCAGAGGACCTAATTAATTAATTAAGCAACTAAACAAGTGCCTCTTTTGTAGCATTTCATGAGAAAATAAACGTTGCTCTCATTCCAAACTCTGCCAGCCTATGGGCTGAAGGCTACAGTACATACCTTCTCCTGCAATATCTGCATGCGGGCTCACAGTCGATATTTCCTGACCATTCAAACATGAAATTAAGAATGGATAAAGTAAAAATCAAGGTGTACCTGACGGACATATATAATGGTTCGATTAAAAATAATGGCAATGATTGCATCAAATGGAGAGGGAAAAGCGTCATAAAAAAGAGGTGAAAAGAAGATACTTTCTTATGGGAAGAAAAAGGATGAAAATAACAAAAAAAAATTGCAGAAGGTTGACGAATTATTAAGTGGAGTAAAACATGAGAGAGATTTTTGAATAATTGTAAGGTAGCTCCCATGCATTTCAGCAAAGTGTTGATGAATTACACGTTTCCAGATTTCGTTAAACATTCTTCAAATTCATAATTATGCTCCTCATAACCAATATCATGGAAAAGGTCCTACGTACTCGATGTCTGCGTTATCATAACTCATCAATAGCTAAATTTGAACGGTGAGTACAAAGGGCACGCAACAAGATGTATACATAGCCTGGAGAAAACAAGGGTACAAGCAGGGCCTAATGCAAAAGCAAGTTGCTACATGTGCTGGGCTCCAAAGAAAAATGAACCGTGGTCTATCACAGTATAGCAAAAACAGAAAAGTGTTGCAGCTTCAGAGGGTGGTATTCATATGGGTTGTGCTAAAAAAAAATGTGATGCTCCAAGAATTTGTAATGTCAATGCTTGCAATGAACAGGGTCCATACCTCAATCCCTCCAAAACCTGGGCAGCATCACCAGCGGACAACCTCGGGACATCGCCATTTCGTCCCCCATCCTCTTCTTGTTGTAAGTCCATATTACCTGTCTCCATTCCTTTATGAACTGTGCTAGCCTGATCCCAAATGCTGGAGCAATGAAAAAAATATATAGCTGTAGACATTAAAGGCACACAGGAAGGTTATGGAATTGTCTGCCTCTCAGTTAACTTATATTTTGCTTTTGTCTGTCACTTTTTTCTAGCTACCCTTGCAACACCAGCAAGTAACTCCTACATCAAAACAAAAATGCTTTCTGCAACATGCAAGGCTCGAGAAGTCTACAACATCACAATTGAAACATAGATATTGCCTACTGCAAAACTATTATATATTGCAACATGCAAAACTAGCTAGCTAGTACAACACGCGAAATTTACTAATGAAACATATTATATATCTACTGCACATGTAGTATACTGCATAAAAGATATGAGGAACTATTCCAAAATAACTGCTGAAACTTGACTAAGTCATATGCAAAATCTCAAGCGACAGATGACGAGCAAATCTGAAGAATTATATAAGTTTACCTCGGTTGTCCTGAAGACTCGCGAGGCTGCTCGGCTTCTGGTGGTGCCACACCACGTTCCACAGATTCGGTGGCGCCAGTGGCACATCCAGATGCCTGCAGGACAACGTCACGCGGAAAGAGATCCGGCTTTTGCACCCACATGAGCTTAAGCCAGTACGCCGCGTAAAAGCAGTCCCAGCTGACGGTCTTTTTTCTTTCAGCCATAAGATAAACAACCTCCTCCTTGGCAACATCCAAGATCAGCTTGGTCCAATCCACTTTGAAGGCCACATTATCCCCTATATCCCTCATTGCTAGGTCTACAAGGCTGGGTTTTCTTCCAGCACCTAACGTCTTAGTCCTTGTGTGCACGGGCAGGATGTAGGCATCCATGAACTTTGAAGCGATGGAGGACAAAGCCATGAGGGAGATGTTGGGTGGGGGCTTGGACACGTCCCTAGGTCGGATTCCCAGCCCTTGCTGGAAGAATCGCTTGTTGGCTCTAATGACAGTGTCACGGAACTCGCTCTACTTCATTTTGTTTTTGAAGAAGAATATGAACTCGACGAGGAGATCCCTGTGCAAGGAGACAGGGAAGGGGAATTGGAGGTGGACGAAATCGAAGAGCCCAAGGGCGCGGAGGGCGTCGTCGTCCATCCCCAGGGGCCTGGGCGGCGGCTCAAGGGGACGCAAGTTCTCCCAGAGGCAACCTGCGGATACAGTCTTGCTGGTGGCCATCGGAGGATTCTGAACGAGTAATTCCTACCCTAAGAGCAGCAGGTCGGCAGCTCTGCGCCGCCGGCGAGCACGAACGGCCTAAACCCTAGAAAATGCAAAATCCAACCCTAACGATGATGGAAGACGAGATGCCAAGCTAGGTCGACAGGAGAACGGGGAACGCCGAGGAATGGAAGAAAAAGTGGTGAATTCGGGATTCGCGGCGCGATTTCCTCTCAGGATCAGCCGTGGTTGGTGGCGACTGGCGAGAGAGAGAGAGAGAGAGAGAGAGAGAGAGAGAGAGAGAGAGAGAGAGAGAGAGAGAGAGAGAGAGAAGCGCCGTGGCGCAAAATGGTTTCAGCCTGTGGGCGGTGTGGAGCGGGGGATAGGTTTGAGTTTGACCGCGTGGACAAAGGTGAGAGGTGTCCGTTTCCGGTTGCAGGTAACGGCATCGTCTCGGTTGTTCTTTTCTTACCAAGAATCATTTCTTTCTCCACGAAAAAAATAAAATGTACCGTTTCTCTTCCCCTTTCAACTGTGCAAGCTGGTAGAAACTTGATGTGTCTGTCGCATCGCAACTGTACTCATCTCACTGCAGTGTTCAATCTGTGTGCAGGTGGGTGGGTGTGTTTGTGTATGTTTGTGTGTGTGTGTGTGTGTGTGTGTGTGTGAAAGTTTCAGTTTGTGAAAAACCTAACTTATAAGTTTCAATTCGTGAAAAACAAATAGTTACACAACGCATGGTGGCAGTGAAGGCGGGCAGTGCTGGACTGCTGCACAGTTCTGTGGAGAGACTCCCTCCTTCGGTGAAAAGTAGCAGAACAAGAGCTCATCCAGAAAGCACATGGCAATCATCCAGAAAGCACATGGCAATGTAGCTAGGTTCCTGCAGGTGGTACTCGTATCGTCGTTCGTATTCCTACTACTCTTTGCTCCTCCTGTGACCAGCGGCACTGACGCTCGATCTATTAACAGTGAATCTAGAAAAGCATCTCGCCCAGCACACGGTGTGAAAGCTTATCAGTGGCGTGTTGAAGGATTAGCTTGATCCTTTAACGATGCATGCATGCTCAGATTAGACCTCATTCTAATTAGTGACGGTGAAGACATGGGAAAAGGAAGACCAGTAGACACTTTCATTTCACGTTGTTATCAGATATCGCATGTCGCATCCAGAATCTCGTGCGCGCATGTGTTGTGTGTGTGTGTGTGTGTGTGTGTGTGTGTGTGTGTGTGTGAGAGAGAGAGAGAGAGAGAGAGAGAGAAATTCCTTGATCAGCGTTCTCCACCTTAGATGATTCCAGAAATCTCGATCCATTATCCTTTGGTGCCTTTTCTACTTTTTCATGCCTATATTTCGCCACTTCTTTTATTTGTTTCTCTTGTTCTTGCATCTGTTGTAATAACTAAAACTGAGTTTATGTATGAATCCAAGAGTGTGGCTTGTTGATTATCATCGCGTGTTCGACTACTCATCTGCGTTTATGTGTCCTAAAATATGGGCATGTCACATTGTTTCTTCAGTTCTAACGATAATGGATGATAAGAATCACGAGATGCCTATCTCGACATGAGAATAGGGAACTCAAAGAGCACATTTCAGGATTCGCAGGGTGACTTCCTCTCGGGATCAGAGATAAGAAAGACTAGAGCCTCTAAAACAACGGTGCGAGACGACCAGGACGACGCTGCCCCGTCCTTATCCGCTTCGCATTTCCCATCCGCAGTCCTGGCTAGGTCAAGCAGCCGCCGCCGCCGCCTCCCGCGCGCGTCCCCTTCCCTGCCGCCGGCGCCTCCCCCGGGCCTCCGCCTGACTCAGTGGAACACGCGTCGTGCGGATCCATTGCAAAGAGGTCGCCGGAGCCTCAGGATCTATCGGCCCCTTTCCCGTTGCTCTCCGCCGACTGAGGATGTCGAGAGCTCCTCCTCCTCCAACATGGACGGCTTCAGGACCAGCGGCTACGGGGGTGACGGTACCCGGGACTTCTTCGCGAACCCCGATCCGTTTTTCCCAAACCATTCGTTGTTCCCCGACGAGGGGAGTCGGTGAGGTGGCTTGAGGAATAGTGGATCCCGCCTTGACTTCGACTGCCTCGACCTCAACTCGCAGTCGGACGGCTTCCCCCATCTTGGTGTGTACCAAGGGTACCTTCAAGACAGCGGTACGTACGGGCCGTCGCCAGGCTTCGACACCGGAGGAAATGCAGGCTCCGGCCGCATGGACAGCCTTCCTACGCAACCGTCGCGTAGTGCCCCTGGAGGGGTCGCCGCGACGCGCGAACTCCGTCCAATTCGAGGTGGTTCCCCTGCCACGAGGCGCGGTGGTCGTCGAGGCGCTCCTGGAGGTCGTTCTTCCGGCCTGCGGCTGCTGGCACCAGCCGTGCAGGCAGTTCTGCAAGAGGCAACAAGGCCGTGCTCGTGGACGATGACGAGGACAACGATGCTGCTCATGCTGCAAAGACGCAGGTATAATTCCGGACTTATTCTGTTCATGCATGGTGATTGTGTGGTTGGTTCTGAATTGGTGTGCACACTCGACATTGTAGCAAACGGATCGGACTAATTGGAACCTGCAGAATACTCATGTGCTTTGTGAAATTATTATGGAACAAAAGGACATTGGTAACTATGTTAACGGCTCCATGGTGAATCGCGCTTACCCTCTCGTGGCTAAACAATTCTATGCTAGAACAAACTTGAGGCATGACACGCAACAGTTTCGCAATGGCTTAGCCAATTGAAAACCATGTATCAATTAAAAAAGAAATTAAGGAACCAAACAGGGCTTGGTAGGCGTGCTGATGGCTGGCCCTTGGCAACTCCAAAGTGGTGGGATGAGAACACGAAGGTGCGAGTTATCTTCATTGTAGAGAAGTACGTTATGTCTTTACAAAGTCTTTTGAACATATGGTCATCTTGTGCTGCAATTAATTGCAGGGCATGGCGAATGAGGTGAAGAACCTACAGATGAGCCCTCCCCCCTACATGGACCTGCTGCATAGTCTTTTCCATGATGTGGTTGCTGATGGATCAACAGGCTATGCTCCTGGCCAAGCCGATGAGGATGCCGACGATTATGAAGATGATGATGCATTTGTTGACATGGCGAATGAAGACAGTCCAATGAGCTTAGGAAGCCTGAAGAGGGCTAGCAATACAAGCACGACGGGAACAAGCCCGGTCAAGAGGACCAAGAGCCCAATGGTTCGAGTATTTCAGACCTTCCTTAGCCACAACAAGGAAGTAGCTGAAAGGAAGTTGGCCTTCATGGAGAGACAAGCTGCAGCAGAAGCTGAAAAGGAGCAGAGGAAGGAAGATGAGTAGCTTTCAATGTCCAACATGTCAAGAAGTTGGCACTTGAAGCAGGGTTGTTAGAGGAAGTCCCGAGCACGTGGCTGTTGGGATCCTAGCTGCCGATGTGGTCATGAGAAGCGTGTTCCTAGACTGCGATACACCTGAAGAGAGGCTCAACTTCATTGGGACATACAGGAAGCTGAAGAATCTGGACTAGTTTTCTCTGTGTTTATTTTAAATAATGTCGTTGAGACCTTGTTTGTCAATTTGCTAAGCCCTTATTTGTGTTGTGTGTTGGACAATATGTGTGACATGAGCAGGATGTGTAATAATTGCAGTATGAAACCATTTAGGTTATTATTGTGAAATGGTGATTTTTATATGCTGCTGTTTGTATGTGTTTGTTGCCCTAATTGAAGTTGCTGGTGGTCTGAACAATCTTTTGTTGTTGTGGCTACAGGAAGGTGGAGAGGTTTCATCTTGGCGGCAATGGATGGATGTTGTTGATGAGGATGATGAGGAAGAATTTAATGCACAGATCCCATTTCTCCTATATGGTATATTACATGACAGCATCCAGTATGACAAAACTATGAGACATAGGGGCTAAGAAAGTGCTCTTGACTTTATGCTTAGGATGATTTCAGATCCACGTTATTGCTACATCATGATCGGAATGAGTGCTCCATTGTTCCATCAACTACATGATCTTTTGGTACAATCATATGGCCTTAAGTCTAGCACAAAGAGCACTAGCATAAAGGCATTAGGGATGTTTCTTTGAATGGTTGGAACACAACAGCCAGTTAGGCAGGCTGAGACCATATTTGGTAGATATCTAGACACTGTCCACCAAAATTTTTCTAAAGTGTTGGAGGCCATTGTCAAGCTCTCTGCAGACATTATTAAACCAAGGGATCCTGAGTCGAACAATATACACCCTTGGCTGTAATAAGCTAGGTTCAAGGGATTGTTCAATAATTGCTTAGGTGCAATAGATATCACTCACATAGATGTTGTTGTTCCAACGAACAAGGTGGTTCAGTACCTAAACCGGAAGGGTAGGACATCACAAAATGTAATGACCGTCTGTGACTTCAACATGAGGTTCACCTTTGTACTAGCTGGTTGCCCTGGCTCAGTTCATGACATGAGAGTATTCAATGATGCGATGACCACGTATGGTCACATGTTTCCACATCCACCTCATGGTAGACTCTTGTCAGCCTGATAAGCACTTTTTTGTTTTTAACTTATTTACACATGGCTGACCCTTCTTTTGTTACGTGTAGAGGCCTCTAAAGGGCTCAAACTCTAAACTTTAGAGGGCCGTTCGGCTGCTGGGCCTCTATATTTTAGCGCTACATGACTTTAGAGGCTTTTAGGACTATAGAGACCGGAACCGAACAGGCTCATAATAATGTTGCATAGTCTCCTCGACATTCTTTTTGGTCTTGAAATGTGTGTGCTGCTCTTGGTGGCATCCCAGTTGTCCAAGCCTATGTATTAAAGAGAGAAAAAGTAACATAGAGAATAGAGGATACATGACAAGGTCAATGTAGATCTTTAATTAAGCAACAAAACATATGCAAAAGATTGCACATACAGTGCGTGTGCGTGTGCGTGTGGTGTGTGTGTGTGTGTGTGTGTGTGTGTGTGTGATTCAGCATTCCCCTTGGAGGTTATTTTTGCTAGCCAAGAAGAAGACTCAACAATACCTTTGTTATCGGCTATCACCCCAACAAAGAAAGGCCAGATCAGGTGACTCCTCGAGAAGTTTGAGATTTTCCTCCTCCTTTGATAACTTTTTCGGCTTGTATTTGTTTCGCCACTTGTTGCATTTGTTGCCTCTAGTTCTTTGTTTCTTCAGCACTAGCATATATTTCTCTAGTTCTTGAATATTGTTTTTGTGTGCATGTGTCATCTTCTTGGTTGCTTTGTAACTTTTGACACCAGCAAGATTAACCCATTATCTTTATTTTCATAATTGAATGGGTTTACATCGGTTCCTGAAACAGAAGAGAAGCTCTCGGCACCGATGCACCCCACTGCAGCACACGATGCCTGAACTTTTTTTCCTTGCACCGAGGAAAGAACATGCATAGGTGCTTGAAGATAAAGAAATAGAGCCGCCCACTTGTCAGTGTTACATGGAGCACCAACTGCCCCATAACCGACCGCCGGTGCTTCAGCCCTGCAGCCCAAAACAAAACAGAGCACCGGTGTCGAACTCTTGCATTTGGGCAATCTCAGATTCGTCAGGTGCCCCACGTTGTCTGGTCCAAGCAAGAATGTATAAGGAAGATGCAAACGGACATGGGCGAGTTCCCATTGAAATCTGTTATGTCTGAAAACAAAATCCATGTCACTAGACCAATAAAATAGCCACCGCAATAGCCCAAACCCTATGTGATTGAACATTTTTTTTTTACTTGGGAATAATGTTGCAGGTCATTGTTAATCGATTTATACCGCCAACATAATGAGAAATGAGGCTCATACTAGGATAATATTTTAAAGTAATGTCTCTCCACAAGTTTGATGATATTTTGACTGCAGGACGAAATTCAGCACAAAAAGGGCAAAAGCCCACCGGCCGGCCCCATCATAAGCCGGCCGGCCTATGCTGGCCCTCAACTCGGTCCAGCAACTCTGGACAACCCCTCAATGAGCCCAAACAACAAGGATCAAATAGCCAACAAGTATTTCCCAGCTCGAAGTATCGACTATTGCAGAAGGCCAAAGAACAAGCCCATCACGCATTAAAAAAGGTGTCCACTCACACTCTACCACTGTGGATTATAATAGGCACATCATGAGAGACCAACCCACGAATAATTCATGCCAATCGGAGGAAAAAGTCCGCCAGCCGGCCTACCACCTAGACCGGCCGGCCTATGTCGGACTCCAAACAGCTCGATCTTTTTCCAGTGGGTTGCAAACATCGGCTATACATTAGCCCAAGTGCCTAGAACGAAGAATGGAAACCGACATTCTAGAAAGTAGGCTTTTGGGCCTAAATTTAATGGTTATTCCGCTCCCAGACCTTTACCGACTTCGGAACCGACACCACAGAGCGATCAGGAGCGTCCACGCTAAAAACGGTGGCAAACCGTCACATCGAGTGGCTGGCCGGCCTCCCTAAAGAGGCTGGCCTGTCTTAACGTGCAAACCACTCCAGCCGCCTCTCACTTGCTCTATAAATACCCCTCATCCAAATGGGCACTATAAATAGAGGTGCTCTCGGCAGAAGCTAGACACACCAGAGTTTTAAAAAGAAGTTCAGAAGCGAAGCGCTACCCACATAGTTGTAGAGTAGGGAGTGAGTGAGAGGAGAGAAAAGGGCGAAAGTTCCGGGGACGATGGAGCTCTTCTTCTTTCGTGCTTCGGGTATGTACCGCTACTTGAGTAATAAAGTAAGGTATTTTGCTTTATCTATCTGCCGGATTCATGTTTGCATTAAGTATTTATTTATTTTCTGCATATGCTAGCTTATCCTAGGTCGCTAGCAGTGACGATAGGTGTAAACGTGGTGTTTATATCTGAAGTTATCCCTGATATTAACACTAAGGAGGATGCACTGGTCTCTGTAATCCATCACGTCCGGGTTAACATGTGTAGGGACTGTATATATAGCGGGCGTTCTCCCCAAAGTAATTGAACTTAGTTACCGGGTTGCTCCTCTTTGGGCACGTCCGTGCCCCGAAGCAGATAATAAAGTTACACCATTACCAAGTAACTTATCTAGTCAGTGCTCTACATCAGATTGCTTGGCCTTAGGACTCTCTCACCTACTGTTTTATTTATCTTCTTGCTCTTCTGTCCTGACATTGACACGGTCTTCAAAATATAGCTTTGACCAATACTTTTTGATATAAAATATAGATAAAATATACTTTTATGAAACTATGTTTCAATACGAATCTACTCATGCCATTTTCATATTTCTAAACTTAACACGTAAAAAATTATTTACAGTCAAAGTTTAAAATGTTTGACTTAAAGACAACCTCAAAACGACAGCTTTTTTGATACTAGAGGGAGTACATCGGTATCCGTATGCTTGCGGATTTTATTCTGTTAGGCTAAAGACTGCCAACAAATACCCTGTCACCAAGTTCTGGCTCGGCCGCTGCAAACCAGGCAGATTTTTATAGGGCTTGTGCTTATGCATGTTGGGCACTGATTTATTTCTTGTGTTTCTTCCTACGAATTTCAAGATCAGATCCTGAATTTGAAACAGGGAGATAAACTGCATAACCTAAAAATATGAAAAATATTATCTTAAGTATCTAGAATGTAGCCATGCTATGTGTGAATTTTTTTGACTAATGTGTGATTATTACTTTGTACATGCTAGTAACAAACAACCTTATTCAAAGCCAAATTACGCTTGTTGAACATTTCAAATTGAAGAGCAGATGAAACAGAGCCGAAGCTGCAATCACGACATACGTATTACTAAAGTGCTCAAAGCAACTATTACAAATTGACACTCCAAGATTAGAGAGTTTTCTTTACAACACACTGCAATTTTGAAGTGTCACAGGACAGGAGGCTTGTGGCAGGGGATGCTTGCACCTTGACCTGCACGTGCCCTATGAGCAGGGCGGAAACAGGGGCGCCCTGCCATCCAGCTAAAATGATCGAGGTCCAATGCAGACGAAACAAAGATACGGATTACCAGGACATGCTAACCAGAATGTCGACTTGTCGAGCAACAATCACTAGGTGTTCTCTCAAACAACTGAACAGTCCCATACTCCAAGATTTCGAGATGGTGTCGCAATACAAGTTTCAAAGAGATTGATTCCCGAACAACTAACAATTGTAGCCCAATCAAGGGAGATTATATAACAAAGGTTTCAGCACAACGCAATGATCTGTTTGACTTCTAAACTTATTCTTTCCTTTCTTTGTTTTCTTCCCTATCTCCCCTGTTCTTTGTAAGAATGAAATCAAATGTAATCGAGGCACCGAGGCTCTGAATCTTCGTCGTCGTCGTCGTCGAAGAAATCCTCCATGTTGTCGTCGTCGAAGTCGCCGTCGACCTCCTCGTCGCTGCCCATGGCCTCGAACTCCTCCTCGTCGTCGTCCTCGTCCTCGCTCACCGCCCGCGCCTTCCGTGCGCGGGCCGCGTACCCGCGCCGCGCGTACAGCGCCGCCGTAGCCGCCGCTGTTGTGGGCTGCTGAAGCAAGCGCGTCGTGGCAGCGGCCGCAGCCTGTACTTGCGAATGGAGAGGGGCGAGGAGGAGCGCCGAGCGCGGGGACGCCGCCGCCGCCGCGGAGGCGAGGCGGCGGAGGGCCAGGGCGGCGGCGCGGTGCGCGGCCATCAGCGGCGATGCGGATCAAGGGAATGCGGTGCGGGTGTGAGTGTTGGGGGTTGAGGGTGGCGGCGGCGGTGAGGGTTCAGGAAGGGGTTTTTAACGGGGGTGGAGGCAAGTTGGTGGAAGCTTCCAGATGCGTGACGAGGGTTCGCTCTCGGCAGGTCGGCAGCCGCCTTGCGCGACGCGCCATGCCGGCAGAGCTTTTGTTTCTTCTCGGGCTTGGGTTGGGCTTGTAGGATGGTAAGATTGGGCTATCAATCCACTGGTGGGGCCGGTCGTCTGTTGAGGCCCATAAGAATAGCGCGGCCTGATCTCAAAAACAAAAAAGAATAGCGGCCTGCTAGCGAACAGTGGGCTGGTCATCTTTCTAGTGTTTTTCTCCTCAAAAAATAAAAATCTCTCTAGTGTTTTCCTTGTCCTTCCACTGTTTTTTATTCACTTTTCCATTTTAAACCCTTGCATGTCATATATCCAAGTCTGAAAAACGTGAAGAGCTGAAATGTGTATTATGTTAGTCGATTTCACTGTGTGAATCCAATAAAAACTGTATATTTACAAAGGTATTAGGGTTATATAAAAGTCTGAACGACCAAATTCACTAAAATGCGTTTAGCGTTAGAAAGCTGTCGATTGGCTTGAAGAAATGGCTAAGAATCAAGGAGAAACATAATCATTTCCTAACATAAGAATTTATTTTCTCAAATAACGTATTGTAGATATTTGTGATTTGAATAATATGGCAGGAATAACCCCATATGTATTGTTTAGTTTCCGATCTTTCATTTTGGGTGTAATTTTCCATTTCCACCTCTGGCTGGCCTACATGCAAGCCCCATATTGCGAAGCTGGTAAGTATCCAAGGCACCGCATGCAGTTGCACGACAAAAGTGGCCCTGACTAAACTGGCAAACGGGACCTGCTGTTTCAGCGGTAGAGCACAAACGCATACAGCAAGTAGTCAACAACTACCAGTTGGGCTGGAAAACAACAGCAAACGAAGCACATGTTCAGTGACAGACTGATTGTTGCCAACTCACAATCATCATGGCAATATAATGAAGGACGCAACGGAACAAATCATTTGTACATTCCTCTGAAAACAAAAGTGTGTGCCTGACAGAGATGACAGAGGAGAATTTCAACCATGAAATGGAACTATGGATATCTATCAACCATGAAACAAAGAACCGTTCAGAACCAAAACTGGCAATAACAATGTACATACGCCATACGTGCATATATATCCTCACACTGCATACGAAAATACCGACAAAACTTACATACACTTTTTCCTCTAACTGCAAAAGATAAGAACCGAAAAAATAAGATCATTCACATATATGTAGCAACAACGAATGGTGATAGAGCAGAACTGTAGAGGCAGTAAACTGATAATCTCTCTTTGTACCAAACTAGGCCGCCTTGGGTGTCTCGTCCGCCGTCGCCGGCGCCGACTCGGTCGTCTCAGCTGGGGCGGCAGCTTCTGGCGCTGCCTCGGTCGGTGCTGCACTTGTCTCCTCCGCAGCCGGTTCGGCGGCGGCAGGAGCAGCCTCCTCAGCTGCGGCAGGGGCCTCCTCCTTCTTCTCCTCCACAGCCTCTTCTTTCTTCTCCTCGTCGGCGGCTTCCTCTTTCTTCTTCTCGGGGGCGGCGGCTTCGTCCTTCTTCTCCTCTGCGGCGGCCGGAACCTCCTTGGGCGTCTCCTCGACAACGACAGGGAGCAATGTGGAGATCTTCTCGAACGTGGCGAAGATGGGGCTGGAGAGCAGGGCTGGGCCGACCTTGGTGATGCCCTCGCTCACTTGCTTGGCACCAGGGAACTCTGAAACCAAACACGTAGCAGCTCATCATCAGTACTTGTGTGTACGCATGGCAGAATATGCAATCACTGATCATTCTCCTGCATGCTTACCGATATTGGCCAGATCTTCGAAGAGCTTGGTGATGGCCGCCGAGTTCTTCTTGATCGCGGACACCTTCTTCCTCTCCTTGATCAGAACCTGTGATCAGTCATCATGTACGAAAAGGTTTCATCAGTCCCTTGGCTGTAACTGCAAGAGGCAAGAGCCCAAGATGATCCCAGCCAGATCACCATAGTCTGGCACGTACGGAATGCAAGCCAATATATATTGCAAGACAAATATTCAGGAGAGATTATCGATCAACCTTATACGTACCTTGACTGGTGCGGTAACGGACTCGTAGATCTCAACGACCTTAGGCTGGAGATCCGCCTTCTTCTCCTCGAACTCGCTGTTGATCTCTCCCTGCAAAAATGCATTCACATGTCAAATGCCATGATCGATCGACCCTGCATGTGGCCGAAATGGCGATGACGTCAAACAAATCAACGACGGCTTACCTTGGACTCGTCGAAGGACTTGACGAGCTCGGCGGCGGCAGCGGCCTTCTTTCCGCCGGCCTTGACGAAGATGAGCCTCATCTTGGGCAGCACCTTGGACTTCCAGTAATCCATGGCTATCTCTGATCTCTCTCTCTCTCTGCTCTGAGAACCGAGGCAACCTGTAAGCAAACGACAGCTACGGCAGCGTCGTGCAGCAGCACAGGCTAGCTAGATCTATGAGTGGCTCCAAATCAATCAACAAGACGTGAAGTGGGCGCGCTGTGTTTTTGCAGTGATTAATGGCACCGGAGTGGTACGATGGTCTAGTTATAGAACTCGCCGCCATCAGAAAGGCTCCGGCAGTGCCAGGAATTTCCGGGAATGCCATTGGCCATTATTGGCCGGCCTCTAAATCAAATCTAATGAGTGGGTGGAGCAACGGCCAGCAGAGCTGCAAGAGGTTAGGCTGATTGATGATGATCACAAGATAGGATCCATCATGCATGCATTTGCATATGGTTACGTCTGTATGGAATTGGCCATGTATCAACAACTGCCCTAGTAGTATATTTTATTGTGTCGTCATGATGAGAGATATACGTGGTATCATGTTTCATGCCCATTTTGGTATCTTTAGGTGTTGTTTCCACAATCATTTCTTACAATCACACCATATTGTAATCCTTGATAGAAGCAACATAATATACTTTGGCCTCAGTTTTTTTTTAATAAAAAAATCAGCTTCATGATGTAGCAGGCGACCTAGCGAGTACTAGCTCAACCAGTAAATTGAAAATTACTGATATTTCATCCGTGTGAGATTGTCAATTTTGTACCATGGTCTGAAACGTCTTCTTCGTTGAACTTCGATGGAACAACTAGAAACTATTTTTTTTTCTATAAAATATGGATGGATAGGCTGCGTTTGCAACTTCTTGATTCAGTTGGGACGAGTGGCACGGGCGTGAATAGGTAGAAAACAAAGGGGCAGGGCCGTGACCGGACCCAGTGGCAAGCTCGGCTGGCGCCGCGCTGCCAGTTGCCGTTGGTAGGTCCGCGGAGGACCCATGCCACGGTGTCCCAGGATTCATGCGTGATCTGCGCGAGCTGTTCGGCCGTTCCTACGGCTGCAAATAACAGGAGACTGACCAGAGGGCCACCTCATTGTTGGGACCCAGTGTTAGTGAGAAAGGTGTATCGAGGAAAGGTGCGGGATGTACGGGTCGTCAGGTAGGCAACGGTCGTGTGGACTGGCGGGAGGAGACCGCCGACCACGTGGCTTTGCTGGCGCGGCCAGCGTGGCGCAGCTGCCTTGTTCCCTCCCCGTTTTTGTGGTTCAAATCCTCGGCTCAATTCCTGGAGCTGCCTCGTATGTGAGATAATGCATGACCTTGTTAAACTCAAAATAAAAATGCATGACCTTGTTTCATCCCAACCTATGGCAGCAAATTTCTTAGGGCAAGGTGGATCATGGATGGAATGAAAACAATCGTTTACAGCGCAAAGCTGGCTCGTATTGCGTGACATATAAAGTTTAATTTGGTAGCCATTGTGACTTACATTGTAATGCTACATTTCCAACAGTGGTCCTAGCTTCGAGAGTTATTAACCAAGTGGACTAGCTGACATAGTCGAGCAAAGCATAGTAAGCAATTACAATCTAATAATTAAATGCATTATTATATCGTTTCAACCTTGATACCACTGTTAACTGTCTATTCTAGCTAGAATCGGCTAAAGATGCTGCTTAGTTGAAGCTTAGGTAGTGACAATGGCACACTCTGATATATCCAATGCTCAACTACTTGATCGTCTCCTTGTCACAACAACCAGACAATATATTGTCCTTTCCATTGTCACTGCTTGCAGTGTCATCTACATCTTTGTTGCTGGTCAAGGGCGGTATTGTTGAGCGGTGTCGTAGAGAACCTAACCTATCGTGGTCCGCTCTAAAAAAGAACATATGTGTGTTTAGAAAGCACACCAATATAATCCACCGCCAGGCGCCAGCTACTAAGAGGAAATTTTGAGCGCATGTTGGGAGAGGAGCCGAGGACTAATTGTAGTTCTTCCAGCAGAGAGAGAACATTGTGTGCGGTACTGTGGTGTGATGTGAGCGTGAAGGTGACAAAAAAATCCTAGAGATTCATGGTCCTGACTTGGAAAGCCGAGAAGGAACTTTGACGTTTGGATTTATAGCAAGTTCAGTTTTCGTGCAGTTCTGTCCTGTCCACGATCAAGCTAGCCAAATGACAAATAGCAACGAAACATGGATGCATGGTAATCCCCCGTTAGGATGCTGCTGCATGATCACGAAGAATAATCAATTGGAAAGGTGGCTGACTAGCTGGTGGTTACTACCACACAAACTACGTATGAGAGGATTAATCTTTGTAAATAAGAATAAATTAGGGCATCTTTCATTAGCATCATGTGAACTTTTTGTTAGCATGGGTGGAGGTTTAGCAATAGGTTGATTTATTAGCAATGAACTTTTTGTTATTTCTCTCCATTTTATTTGGCAATCATGTGTTTGGTTGCGGCGTTTATGTCCTTGGTTATTTGGTGCCTATGTGGTAGACGGAGTTTCACCCATAGTGCAAACTTTGTAATAATTGAACGGCTAAATACATCATGTGATGTAGAAGTCGGGACATTTTCATTTGCTGGATGAAATAGAATTTCCCTTCATCTAAAAAAAATCTTTCATTAGCATCATCAGTCCAGCCCCCACGCACACTTGTCTCTCCCTTCTAGTACAGTATACATATATGCCTATTGGATTGGTTGGTGAATTGCAAATGATTATTAAACCCCGTACAGACAATAGTTGGCAGCTCAGATTATCAGATTCGATCTGCAGGAGCCAGCTATGTCGAAACTTAGCTGGATGTTTGTTTTCCTCGATTCCAAAAAAGCTATGCTGAGAATATTCCGTGATATACTTATATGCATGGAGCATTCTGTTCTTCTGTGCTCTCGTATTTGATATATATACATCTCCTGTACATTCAGACAATTATTTCAGGCTCAAAATCAGTTACAAAATAGAAATGAAGGCAGGCAGCGAGGTCCACGTAAAACCTGTACTAGTACTTGCTTACAGTTTTGCATGTGTCATGATCATCCAAAGCAGAGTTTGTAGTACTGCAATCAGGCCCGTCCCTTAGCAGGGACAACATGGGCGACGGGCCAGGGCCCTCAAAAATTTGGGGCCCCCAATTCACAATTCACATTGATGTAGACCTGCTAGAACAAAAGCCCAGCACAATCAAAAATCTAAGAAAACAGAGCAGTAGCCTGGTAGTTTGTTCAATGAAGGCCACAAAGCAGGTTCCTATCGTTCCCAACAGCGTAGCAGCGTGTCACGGCTCACAGGCCTGGGCTTGCTCACCTCAAGTCTCACGCGTGAGGCCCTAAAGCAACTTGCCACTCTTTCCTCTCTGTTTTCTTTTAATCCAGCGTTGGCGGGCTCTTATGTTCTATTCTTTCTTTAATCTTGCTAATGCTAGCTATATCTTATTGTTGACTGTCTAAGACCTAAGCATAGAGTTTATTTTTAATCTTGATGTTGCATCGGCGGAAATAAGCTTTTCTAAACTAATATTGATGAAATCCTATTTGCGTTCTACTAGACACAAGAAAGACTCAAATTGATTGGCGACAGTAGTGCTTGAAAGTAGTGTTTCAAAAAGCGGAGGAACTAAGCGAGCGGTTAAGCACCACCTAACGCCTAGGCGTGCCTAAGCGATGCTTAAGCAGTCCTAGCCAGTTCTAGGGCGTTTCTAGGGCGTTTGTACTTTTAGCAAATAAAGATAAAAGATAGAGGAAAATAATGAAAACTTCGCATAATAACACATATTTATTGAGAAAATAGAGAAAAATGCTTAATTAACAGGTTAGTTGAAAGCAAACATGCAATGAAGAGGCGTCAGAGTTACAACGAGTATTACATCGTGCAACGTTAGGAAGACAAAAACAAACGAGGACAAATTACATTACACGATATTACATGATAAAAAATGCTCAACCTCGATCCCTACTATTACATGTCAAAAATAGCATATATTGAAGTTATATAGTTAACTAGTATACTTTTCCTTTGAAAAAAATGGTATACTTTAGCTATATGAATTTTCATATTTTAGGGCCTCACCTTAGATTTCGCACCGGGGCCTCAAATACTTAGAGACGGCCCTGCTGCAATTTTACATTTTCATTACTTTGAACTGGATCATGCACCAGTGGGCAGGTGGCACTGGCAGAACCAGGCGCTGCTCTGACTACTCCCTGGCCTGGCCCCTGCGTCCTCCAAAATATATGAAGATTAGTCCTGGATCGTTCCAAATCTCACCGAAGAAAAATATGAAGAGCCCAGCCTATCATTTGGACCCGCATCCCAAGCTATGTGGATAGGGCTAAAATCTGAACTTAAATCTGGCCCATCCAATTGGCCACTCCTCAAACAGGCCACAAAATTCTTGGGCTGGGCAACTCTTCTCATAGTGGGCCAGCACAGAGCCGCAGATAAGCCCAAAATTTTTGGGTCGATCCAGTGACACAAAACGTACAGTGGGGTTGGTTTATCTTGATTGCTTCAATGTGCTCAAAAAAAAAATCTTGATTGCTTCAAGTTTCCATTGCACCAGGGAAGAAATAAAAAAAAAACCAGGGAAGAAATAAAATATTGAAGCTCAAATTTATGAACAAACTAATAAGCTCAAATTTGTCGAAACACAAAACGTACAGTGCGGTTGGTTTATCTTGATTGCTTCTTAGTTTGTCCCATTTGCTTGATCTAAAAAAAATTGCTTGATGCAGTTGGTACATCTTTGGTTCATTCTACTTATTTATGAACAAAAGAAAAACTCTTCAGATAGGCCGCAATACAATTCATATGCTTGATGAATATAATTTATACTTCTACCTATATTTTAGGTTTTTTTTTAGCCCTCATCAACTAAAAAGTCACTTTATGAGAGGAAAAATCATGGTCACTGTTCCAAAAGTATGATGCAAGAAACTTTATGGTCCAGGCATGCCGGCTTTTGGAGGTGGTGACAATGGAAGTTTACTAATAGATTGTGTTATTGACATGAACTTTTTACTATTCTTACACCATGTGTTTGGTGTTTTGGTAAGGCTCCTATGTTGTAGATGGAGTCTACTTATAGTGATCGTTGTAATAATGGACGGCTAAATGCATCGAAACATGTAGAGGCCAGGGTGTTTTTATTTGCGTGATGAATAGATTTCTTTTTATTAAAAAGTGAGCGGGAAATCAATGTTTATTCGTGTGGAAGAACATTGCGCGTTCATAGAACAGGTATGAAATCCAGCCGGCCCAACTGACTGAAGTCTAAAACCACCCACCTCCTGTCATCATGATCCCCAACCCCGCCCCGGCCTCGGTCAGCAACGACCGGCCGGCGTCCAACAGCCGGATGACATTCCATCCCGCCACGATCAACGTCGACTCTCACACCCCTGCACGTCGTCCCACTCACTCACGTTCGGATGGGCGAGCGTATCAGTGGCAACCACGAACACCAACGAATCCAACACGCCGGCGCGCCTTTACACCTGACGCTGTTCTTCTTGTGTCGTGCTGTCCATCCAGTCTCCTTTAACTTGACAGCCACAACTCAAACTCAGTCTCCCTCTCCTTGCAAAAGCCTGCAGGTGCCGCAGGGCTTGAGACGCTCGCGCGCGCCCGTTTCTTCTTCTTCGTTGGCTTGCCAGCAGGTATGGACGTTGCTCGCCTCTCTCTGCTCTGTCCATGGAGGTTTTAATTCGCCTCTCGTTTGCTTCTACACGTTGTCGTACCTACTTTCGATCGCAGCACTACTACCGATTAGTTAGGATACGGGTGGCCTCGCACTTTTGTTGGTCACCACTCACCAGTCCTGAGAATTTCGGACAGAAAGCTGAGTCAGCATTTGACACACATTTTTGCTCATCATGACACTCAGCAATGTTGTTTCTGTGTTCGCAGTGTGCTGCAACATGCATGGAGTAGCTCATCAGTAGAACTACTGACGAGGGCATGATGTCCACCACTGGCGGCATGATGGAGGACGTGAGGATCGGGAGCTTCGACGGCGCCGGCGCGTACCCGACGACGCTGCCGAGCCCGCGGATGCTGGAGCCCTCGCCGCCGTCGGGCTTCAGGAAGAGCCTGAACCCGATCTACGCGTCCTCGGGAGACCAGCTGTACACGGCGAGCTCGTCGTCCACGACGCCGACGTCGAGCTCGTCCGCCGGCGCCGCAGAGGACGCGCACGCCGCGGCGGCGGCGACCGGCGCCGCCGGGAGCGTCAGCACGCCGCCGGCGACCCCGACGATGCGGCGGCACACGGGCGGGGACGGCCGGTGGGAGGCCATCCGCGCCGCGGAGCCGCCGCTGAGCCTGGGCCACTTCCGCCTCCTGAAGCGGCTGGGCTACGGCGACATCGGCAGCGTGTACCTGGTGGAGCTCCGCGGCGGCGGAAGTGGCGCGCTGTTCGCGATGAAGGTGATGGACAAGGGGTCCCTGGCGGGGCGGAACAAGCTGGCCCGCGCGCAGACGGAGCGCGAGATCCTGGGCTTGCTCGACCACCCCTTCCTGCCCACGCTCTACTCCCACTTCGAGACCGACAAGTTCTGCTGCCTCCTCATGGAGTACTGCAGCGGCGGCAACCTCCACTCCCTCCGCCAGAGGCAGCCCAACAAGCGCTTCACCGAGGACGCAGCCAGGTGACCAAGGGTTGAGAAGGATGGAATTTTGATCGAAGAAAAATATTTGTTCAGTGCTGACAAATGGCGATCGATCGATGCAGGTTCTACGCGTCCGAGGTGCTGCTGGCGCTGGAGTACCTGCACATGCTGGGCGTGGTGTACCGGGACCTCAAGCCGGAGAACGTGCTGGTCAGGGAGGAAGGCCACATCATGCTCTCCGACTTCGACCTCTCCCTGCGCTGCTCCGTCAGCCCGGCGCTCGTGCGCTCCCCGTCCGGCCGCGTCCACAGCGGCGGCGGCGGTGTTGGTTTCGTCCACGGCTGCAAGCTCCCGCGCATCCTCCCGTCCATGAAAAAGAGCAAGAACAAGAAGAAGAAGGCGGACAAGGCGACGCTGGACGACGAGCCGCCGGTGACCGCGACCACCTGCAGGAGCACGTCCAGCAGCAAGCGGCCGCCGGCGCCGGCGTCGCTGGAGTTCACGGCGGAGCCGACGGGCGCGCGGTCCATGTCGTTCGTGGGCACGCACGAGTACCTGGCGCCGGAGATCATCCGCGGCGAAGGCCACGGCAGCGCCGTCGACTGGTGGACCTTCGGCGTCTTCCTCTACGAGCTGCTCCACGGCGCCACGCCGTTCAAGGGTTCGGGCAACCGCGCCACGCTCTTCAACGTCGTGGCCCAGCCGCTCCGGTTCCCCGACGCGCCGCCCGTCAGCGCCGCCGCAAGGGACCTCATCCGCGGCCTGCTCGCCAAGGAGCCGCAGAACCGCCTCGCGTACCGACGCGGCGCCGCCGAGGTGAAGCAGCACCCCTTCTTCGACGGCGTCAACTGGGCGCTCGTCAGGAGCGCGCAGCCGCCGTACGTCCCCGACGCCGCCGCTGCCGCCGTTCCCGCGGGCGAAGCAGCCGTGGCGCAAGCTCAGCCCGCGAAGCCCAAGAGCGCCGGCGGACGGAAGACCGACGCGCGTCACACTAATTCGTCGCATGTTGAGTTCGAGTACTTTTAGGTTGCCGGTCATCAATCATCGCATACTCGCACGTGTTGAGTGCTCCATCATTCGAATGTTGTGCTTCGTCGTCTAGTCCATGCCTTTCAAAACTCGGTTTAATTAAGGGCTCCTTTGGAACAAGTGATCTGCATTTTTTTCTACGCTCTGCATTGAAATGGGTCCAACTTTTGTGTAGATCATGTTGCGCAAAATGCGCTATTGCAAGAAGCAGCCCACATAGCTACAGTCCATAGGAAGAACAGAGCAACCAACATAGCTATAGCTGGGAAGAACAGAGCAACAAGCATGCAAACTTTAGCATCTTTCTTGTCCACTGTTTTTGAAAGTTCTAACTTTATTGTAAGTTTATTTCTGAACAATGATATTATCCTTTTGGGCGTCTACCTATATTGCACACAAACTTGTGGCTAAACAAAGAATGAATCAGCTTTTGGCAACCAGTAGTAAACAGAGTTTCACTGATTCTGCGACACCGAGTACCTGCAGACCCTGGCCTCCGTAAACACAAGTCCGGGACTGCAGTAAAACCCCTGCCCGGGGCTGCAATGCCGGTCCTCGGAGCACACGCACTGGCCGTCGAGCGCGCACCCGTCGCCCTTCTCCACCTCCCTCCCGCCGACGACCTCGTCGGACCACGGGCTGTCGAACAGGCCCCGAGGGTCCAGCTGCCGCTTCGCCGCCGCGAACTCTCCCCACCGCGGGTACTTCCCCCGCACGCCGGCGAACGCGACCAGCCGGTTCTTGGCCCAGTGCGGCCTGGCCCCGTGCTTGACGAACGCCAGCTGCTCCACCTCCTCCCACACGTCCTCGCCCAGCCGCGGCGCCGCCGGGTCGGACGCGCGATAGTAGTTAAAGTCCACCACCACGGAGTCCTCCGGCTGGCCAAGGTGCGCCGCCGAGGCTTTGACGAACCGGACAAGCAGGCCGTTGTAAACGTCCACGCCGCAGAGCCGCTCGGCGCCGCCGCCCGCCGCGTCGCGCAGGGCCTTCACGTCGGCGACGAAGTCGCGGAACCGCGCGGGGGGCGAGAAGAAGGCCGTGGCCTCGTAGAAGAAGAGGCCGCGGAAGCGCGGGTCCCACGCGCACGCGCTGAGCAGGTCCGCCGCCGGCGAGCGCGCGCAGGAGCCCGACGTCTGCATCCGGCCCTGGCGGCCCACCACGGGGTACCCCGTGAAGAGCAGCCCGTCGTTCTTGAGGCCGCTGCCCACCAGCCGCTTCGTCGCGATCTCCGCCGCCGCCATGGCGCACTTGCCCTTCACGCTCTTGGACCGCTCCAGCGAGGACTCCAGGGCCCGGATCCCGGCCGACACCGCGACGGACGTGGACTGGAAGCCGATGAAGTCGTTCACGCCGTCGCCCGCCGCGTCGGCCGGCGCGCGGTCGTCGACGCGGTACACCGCCGTGTGCTGCGACGGGTACCAGGTGATGTCGGCGAACTCGTGGTTTGCCGCGTGGGCGGCGAAGTCGTCCTGGAGCATCGAGTCGTTTCTGTACTCGTAGGTGATGCTCCGCTTGAAGCTCGGCTCCAGTGACAGCGTGATCTGCAGCACATGCAGTGAAAGTTGAAGCAAAAATAAATTGGAAACCTTTACAAAGAAGCAAATGGTCACAGTAAAAAACTATCTTACTTTCATAATATATAACTATCTTACTTTGCAATAATATATATTTTTCGATATTATTGATCAAAGTTCAAAAAATTTAACTTAAGAAAAAACTAGACGTACACTATATTTCTGGACGGAGGGAGTACTTTCTTATGCTTTGCTCAAAAATCCTGGACTATTTTTTGAATGGTAAACCCTGGACTATTGCCATATTGATCTCGGAGTTTACAAGTATTTATTCTCAACGACAAACCAGCATGGAAGTATCATCATAGCCACGTGAGAGATCTCACAGCTAAAGGCAGAAGCTAAGGCTGAGAGAGCCACTTAAATGCCTCAAAGATGAAATGGTACTTGAATGTTGAAATGGTTTGATCAGTCACCTTGGAGACGACCCCGAGCAGGCCGAGGGAGACGAGCGCGGCGGGGAAGAGCTCGTCGCCTGGCTGCAGCGGGAGGACCCTGGCCCAGCCGTCGGCCTCGCCGGCGGGCACGACGAGCCTGAGCGCCACCACGTAGTCGTGCACGGCGCCGCCGCGGCCCCACCACGAGCTGCCGTGGGAGCCCGTGGCCACGAGCCCCGCGACGCTGACGCCCTCCCAGTACGGCGCCGCGGACAGGCTCAGCCCGCGCGCCTCCGCCGCGTCGATGACCGCCCGCAGCGGCGCGCCGGCGTCCGCGGTCACCGTCCGCGCCGCCGCGTCCACCTCCACGCCGGCGAGCCGCGCCGTGCTGATGAGCAGGGTGCTGCTGCTGCCGTTCACCACAGCGCCGCCGGGGCAGACGAGCTTCGGGATGGTGTGCGCGAAGCCGCTGACGACCTTGACGCGCGTCCCGGCTTTGCTGGCGCGCGCGACGGCGGCGACCACCTCCTGCTCCGACGCCGGGTACGCGACGGCGGACACGGGGCAGTCGGTGCGGTCGCTGGACCACGCGCCGTAGGCGTTGGAGAGCACGCACCCGGCGTCGCCGCCGCACCGCACCGGCGGGCGCGGCGGCACGGCGAGCGCCGGGGACTGGGACAGCGAGGACAGCAGGAGCAGGAGAAAGGTGGCGAGCATTTTCTATGCGAGTGCGATGTGGCTTTGCGTGGTGGTGTTCCTGCTCTTGGAGGAGGAGGGCGCGGCTCTGCTTTTTGCTCTGTTACATGTGTTGGTGCTCTGTATGGCAAGCGACGTTTGGTCGGTTCCAAAGATCGGCAAAGATACAAGAGTTGCCTTTGAAGGATAAGCGAACATGGAAGTTTATTTTTTTTCTCTACAGTTTTAGAACTTTTCTGACCTAGGTTGACGTGCAAATACATATATGTGGGCCTGCCAGTCGCCTATCTGGAATGCTATTCCATATCAACCAGAAAAATTCAAAAGTGACAGCTAAAGAACTAGAAATTGCTAAAGGTCCAGAAATACAAGAGATTCTAAGGAGTAAAATAAGATTGCTCCCACTCTTCGAAAACATCGTTTCCCCTTCAAAAATATCGTTTTAGTTTCGAGCGCGGGGACTTAAAAAAATGCGCCCAAATATATAAATGGGCTATTATTTTGGCAGTAGAAAAATATGTTATCTGTTACCGTTATTTAGAGTAATTCAGCAAAAAAAAAATATCATACTCGTTCTGAGGTATAAAATATCATATTACCTTCATCCGTCCACGATTATCGTTGATGGAGATGAGGAAAACCGATCCACCACCTTCACCCTTATGAACACTTGAGGCAAATTCACTCGTCAGCTTTACTCTCTCTCTTTTTTTTAAAAAAGAAACGCTTCACTCAGAAATGAAAAAAAAAGAGAGATAAAAAAAACATTGTCTTCTCGGCCCAACGACACAGCGGCCCAGCCGCAACCCCGGCCTGACCCAGTAACCCTAGGCGGCAGCTAGCCCGGCGTCAGGCGCAGACACGCGCAGCAGCCACCGCCTCCTCCCCCTCGTCGGCGACCCATATTCTCCTAGCCCCTGCCTGCCTGCCACCGCCGCCTCTATCGAGCCTATCACGTCACCTCGCCCCACTGCCGCAGATTCACTCTGCCCACCGTGCCGTCCCATCGCCGGAGTCCCCGCCGCCCTGCCGCACCACCTCGGCCCCTCGCCTCCGCGCCGGCTTGCTCCACGGTTAGACCCCCGTTAACCCTAACCCTAGCATCCCTCGGCGCGGCTGTAGAAGAGCACTGGGGGCGTGAGAGAGGGAGCCACCGCTGGGTTCGGTGCAACCCTCGTGACCTCCTCCCGCTTCTACCTCGCCCCGTGGCTTGCAAATGGGGATCTAGAAAAATTCCGAGCAACTCCCTTCGTAAGCACCCCGCCTCCCCTCCACGGTCCATCCGATGCGATTTCCCACATCCTTATTCTTTTTTTTTCCTTTGAATTGTGTAGTTTTTTTTTAGTGTGGCACAGTGGTGGCAATTTTGTAGATGTTTACGCAAAAGTTACGTTCTTTCTTCGTAGAAAGTATGTGCTGCTCCGCAAATTCTCTTCCATGAGTTCTTTAAGTGATTTTGGTTCAGATGAAACTGTAAATATGCTTCTTTTTTTTTTTTCCGGCCTCTTTCTCGAACATTTTATAGATAATGAATTTACTGTCTGCATATGTTGTTGCTCCTTTTTGTCTGTCTCTGTTGACTTTTCTAGTTGAAGTTGCATGCAATGGCAAATTGACAGCCATCATATTTTGCCATTTTCTCCGGATAAGTTATGATTGTCGAGATTTGGCTACTAGAATTTGGGTGATGAAGATGGCATGTCCTCTATAGTTAACATTGTCATCTATAGCTTGCAGTATTGAAACTTCCTTTGGAAAATAATGCTTGTTACTTGATGGACATGTCTATTTTGAATTTACTATACGGAAGAAGCCCCTATATTTGTTTGTCTTGTTTAATGTAGTATACTGTGTTATTCTGTCAATTACAGTTTGAGTTGTGTGTTGCACTCTCTGAGTGGATTGCACAAGCTATATTGTTTTGTTGATATGTGCCAATTGTGATTACTTGGATGTTGGTGCCGCGTATCTGTGGAAAAAGATTTTTTTTTTTCTTGGGGCGCACGTAGCTGCAAGAGACATTATTGCGCAGTGCATTGGTTGATTTGACAATACCATTCACTTTTTTGTTTAGAAAATAATTTATGTAACTTATTGCAGCACTTCTGGGAAAGGGTTTCTTGGTTTGCATTTAAAGGCATCGGTTATTGATTTGGTTGACGTATCATTTTAGGATGTTGATCATATCATATAATGAATGCGTGAGTAAATTGCCACATTTGTTTCTTTCTATTTTTGAGTCCTGAGTGACCTGTACTATGTCATTTTCTTGTTTCTTTGTAATGCATAGTGACTTGTACTATGCTGTTTCTGCATGCTACTTCTATTTATTATCACTAGAGATTTGATACTTTGGATTCTTGATGTTGATCTGCTTTTCGTCTTATGTTCAACACATGGAAAATGAATTATCGCTCTGGAAGTAGATAATGGGCCCTGCCGTAGACAATGTCGAGACCTTGTGGCTTGGCATAGCAGAAAAATTACATTTAAATACGTATGATATCATTCCTTGTTAAAATGATTTATTAGCTTGCAAGTAATCTTCATGTGATTTTCATGCAACAACTAACACCGAAATGTCATATGTGGGTGTTATTATTGTATTATTATGGCTTAGTAGGCACAAAAAGGTTGACGATCAGGTTCTGTCTCCATTAGGCAGAGGCTATTTGCATTAGTGCTAAAAAATCATTAATGATTATGCTGTACTATACCGAAAAAATGAATCAAATAGTTTACTGTTTGTTGAAAAAAGTAGTTTGGTGTCAAGAAACGAAACATATTAAACCTGCTCACCTTGGACCCTTGATTGAACCTCATGTACATCTTGACCAAGCAAATATATGAAATGATTGATTTATTCTACCACATGTGATGAGACTGAAAGGGTCTGGGTAGGGTTTAAAGGTGTGTTTTTCTCACAGGATACCTTGGCAGTGATCCTTGATTCGTCTAGCCATTACTCCAGTAAATTCTGCCACAATTTAACTATGTGGCAAGAGGCAGTGGTGGGGCACCTGCCCCCCACTCATGTAGGAGGTTAATTTGGCAAATGGAAACATCCCGAACCTTATTGATTTGCAGACTGCAAATGATTTGTGTTGAGGAATGTAATTTCACATGCTTTATTAGAGGCATAGTAACACTGGAAGCTTGAGTGGACTGCGGCATAAGTAAACCATGCCAAACTGTATTTTGTGTTTTTGGGTACTGGATAATTGTTTCCAGCCTCTACATCGCCATGATGCACGCTACCTGAACTTTCTTCCGTGTGTGGGTTGATTTCAATCCAACTAGAATAAGACTGACATTCTTAATACTTAAATGATTATCGTGATGATATTTTGACCTCTAGAGGTTGGCCTATGCACAAATATTTTAGAGCTATATCAGTGAGTGATAATCGAAACCCTGCTCCATGAAAGACATTTTGTGCAACTGCTCTGTATGATCTGTGTATAGTCATTTTTGAACCAGGGTTTTAATCACTTACTGTGGTGTTGATATGTCTACCAGATACCCTTGTTTTATTCTTAAGGAGAAAAGTCTCACATTTACACTTAAATTTATATACACTGTTGTTATGCTCATAAATGGTCCACTTCCTTTTTCAGAAACCACTTAAGTATACTCCTTATTTGCAGGATTGATTGTTGTTAAGGAGGATTAATCCTTGTTTAATCAAATTTTTCATCCATGTGGACTTATGTTTTTTTTCTTGTATAAAGGCTGGTGATACTATTGTATTGTACAAATATACCATTGTTGTTCTGGCAACTTATTCTAGAATCCTTTCTCTGCTACTAACTTTGTATCACAAATTCGTGAACTGTGTTTTCTGTTTGAGAGACATTCATTCATTACCTTGTACAGGGTCATTCTCGCGCTGAGATGTCAATATGAAGGCCTGTAAACTGTATACACATTAGAGTTAGGTTTTGTTGCTTTCACAATTTGTTCAGTGGAGTGAGAAACCAAGGCTTCTTATGGCATCACCACAAGAATCCAATCCTCAGTGCTTGAAGCGAAAACTTGTTGATGACTGCCTATCAAAAGACAGCAAATCTCGTCGCATCAAATCCGAGGATGGGCCCTCACTTGATTCATCTGCTAAATGCTGCAACTGTTGTTGCACGCGACCTAACCTTGCCAACGATTGTGTCAATTTCCTGAAGAGTGGAGTGCCTACCCGCATCATGTATTACAAGCAAGGTTCTTGGCACAATTTTCCAGAGCAAATCATGAAGAGCCTCATTGAAGAATTCAGAGGCAATAAATCGAGTGTTGTGGCTGTGATGGATGATGAGCCTCTTCTTGTTGATTTCTTGTCAATGACTCTGGTGAACCTAAAAACCAGAAAGCAGCGGTCTGTTGCATGGTTCGATGACACTGGCAAATGTTTCTTTCCTTCTCTTTTCTTTGATGAAGATTGTGAGGAGCTGAGCAAAGGGGATTCTGGTAGTGTTGACGAGACTGCACAGGGAATAATGTTAGATAAGGTTGCAAACTCTCCGCCTGAAGTTGTCAAGCAAGTTGTGCTTGAATCAAGCTCTCCGACCCCTCAAAAACCCTGCACTGCAGACATATTGCGGAAAAAGATCACATCTGTGGACAGAGGCAGTGAAGGATTTCTGTTTGTCCAGAACCTCTTCCTCTCTGGTATGGGTTCATTTGCAGCACCAAGTAGCATACTTCATGTGCACCGGTACTCTCCGAATGATATCACTGCACAGTGTAGACTTAAAGCATTTGAAAGTCAGATGAAGTCGACTAAAGAAGAACGTGGTGATGCGAATGTACGATATGGATGGCTAGGATCTAGGAAGAATGACATAGTTAGGATTCTGATTAATGGTTTGGGTACCACTGCGAAACCTGCTGAGAAGGCAAGTTTGAGTGCTGGGGTATATCTTTCTCCAGAAAATCGAGCCTTTACCAGGTGTGTTTTCTTAGCTGTGATAACCATCATTTTGTATTTTTATATTGTTATAGTCACATCACATTTTATTGTGTGTCAGTGTCGGTCTTTGTGATGTTGACGAAAAAGGAGTGCAGTATATGTTGCTGTGCCGCATGATATTGGGCAACATGGAACCTGTCGAGCCTGGATCACAAGAGTCTTTTCCAAGCAGCGAGATATATGATTCCGGTGTTGATGATTGCTCAAACCCAAGTGTTATGTGATGTGGCCATCACATCTGAGCACTCATATGCGTTTAGAATATCTTGTTAGTTTCAAGCTTCTCCCAAAAGTTCGAAGTAAGATGATTAATAAGGGTTCAACCTTTATCATGGTATACTGAGATACATGTACTGAATCTACCTTTGGGTGCCCTTATTTTCAGATTATTTGCTTGGATTGAAGGGTTTATGGTTTCACCCATCACCAAAGGATGTTGCAGTTGATATTTCTACTCTTCAACCTGTGAGGCATCCTGAATCTTGCTAGTTGTTTACCATCGGCGTGCTGGTTTTCCTGTTAGCTGCATGTCTTACAGTGGTGGAACAGAAGCTTGTCCTTGTAGATGTTCAGCTTTACTGTGCTGTCCAATGATTCCTATTCTCTGCGTTTTGCAGTGGTGAATAGTTTTACCTTTGGTGTACAGTAGTCTTCTACTTATCCAACCAAACAATCTTTACGCAGGTAATGTGTGAGACAGGTGAAGAAAGTGAAGGACCAACTTCCCCATGGATATCGTTCAGAGTTCTATTTGGAGTCATTAAAGAAAATATATCATCTGTAGCAAGGGAGCTGCTCTTCCATCATTACGAAGAGCTGAAGGTTTGCGTACTCAACAAAATTTGTTCACGAGTTGCTACTGTTTATGGTTTATGTGGCAGGCAATGAGACATTTAAGTATTTTTACTTGACAGGAAAGCAAAATAACACGCGAAGAAATGGTGAAGAAGATGATAATAATAGTTGGAGAGAAAATACTTTTGGAAGCATTGAAGAAGCTTCATTACTGTGTAAGTTCCTTGTGTCATGGCCATATTAATGAACCTTCAAGGTGAATGCTGGACTGCTGTTTCTTCACCTTAGAGGCGTAAGCTTGTATAGGAAGGACATAGTGTCACGTTATGCTTTCAGATTCACCCAACATGGCCTTTTAGAGTTTGCATTGCCTGTACAAATAATAAAATCCAATATTTGAACAGATGGCTCCTTTTTAGTTGTTAAGGACCAACACCTTTTATCTTTTATCTTTGGTGAAAAAAAGTTAATAGATGTTTGACTACTTTCTATGAATATCGATTTGTGTCCATGTGGTAGGGGATATGTGTTAATTATTTCACAAGTTAGTCTCTTCTGTGCTTAGCGTCTACTTTTAATGTTTGTGATTGTTGAAATTTTGATGCTCTGCATTAGGGTTTTCCCCTACTATATATTCCTCAACAAATAAAAAAGAATTGATGCTTCATGTTAAGGAACCTTGATAAGAAAATATCTGTCTCTTGAGCACTAGTCGTAATATGCTAACAAAACATTCCAATATTACTTTGCTCTTCGCTGGAATCGGATCAAGCTCTTTCCGAATCAGTAATGTCAATGTTTACAATCTTCTGTACTTAGCGTCTACTTCTAATGTTTGTGATTGTTGAAATTTTGATGCTCCGCATTAGGGTCTTCCCCTACTGTATACTCCTCAAAACAAATAAAAATAATTGATGCTTCATGTTAAGGAACCTTGATAAGAAAATATCAAACCGGGTCATGTCTCTTTAGCAATAGTCATAATATGCTAATAAATCATTCCAATATGTACTTTGCTCTTCGCTGGAATTGGATCAAGCTCTTTCCGAATCAGTAATGTCAATGTTTACAATTTTACCATCACTTTCTTATTGGCTTCTACTGCAGCCATCACTATGGTACAAACCTTCTGTTGAAGCGGTGTCTGGTGATCCTGCACGGGCAACACCAGAACAGATGTCCGTGGATGAGACAGACAATAATTGTTCCCTAACTCTTAGCGTTTACCATGGTGATTCACATGCACCAAATCCCGTGGCAGTTCATAGCACCAAAGGATGTTGTAGCCTATCAACAGATATGGTGCCTTATCTGCCACCAGCACCGAGTGGTGTGCCAGAAACGTCTAGTTCTACCGGTGCCGTATGCCGGGCTTCTCCAAGTGTGCAATCTGAAGGCAGAAATTCTTCCATACAAATCATGTCACCTGGTAACTCTGCAAGCCGTTGTGCCAAAAACCAAAATTCTTGTTCACCAAGAGTGGCACCTATAGTTCGTGATGGTCTTTTGAGGGCAATTTCTGGAAAATCTTCAGCTCCTAGTGGGGAAGTTTGCAGTTCTGCTACATCAACCACAGGACCCACAGGTTCTTCTCTTGCACCATCTAATGCCTCAAAAACCCATGGAAGTTCTGCTCCAGGTTCCGTTACTAAGGGCTGTGAATCTGTTGTACCAAGCTTGGCACTTGGCAATTCTAAAGGTACGAGCATGAAACGTCTCAGTTCTGCACCAAAATTGACACCTGAAGGTCAGGAATTCCTTTCACTGGGCATTGCATCACAAAGGCCAGTAGTTCATTCAGTAAAAGCCCAGGACTGTTTAACATCGGTTACCAGACCTGCAGTCCACACGCCAGGTAAGCTTCTATACTAGGAGAATTAAGGGTTACCTACATCAAATCTCCAAGATTAATTGTTGCCTACCAGATGTGGATCGTCAAGGCTGTCATTTCTTTGCAGGCTGTGGAAATTCAAGATCGACGAGCACCGAGGGCCGTGATTCTCTGGCACTGAGTATCATGCCAAAAGGCCATGATGGTCCAGCGTCAAGTAAAACAGTAAAGCGCCATGAATCACCAAGAGCTGATAAGTTGCCAGAAAATGGTCGCTCTCAAGCTCAGGATAGAACCGCCAAGGTCTATAATGCTCCCACACCAAGTATGGAGCCTGGAAACTGACCATGAGTATAGTGCTTATTATCATTTTTGCAATTTATTCACTCCCACTTATGCTTTTGTGGTGACTGCAGTAAAGGGGGAGCCAAAAGATCAAAATGGGGCACACTTCTCGCAGAATAAATCACCTGGGCTAGGCCTTGATGCTAGCAGTCATGTTACTGGAGCGGCCAGCGCCCTTGTCGCCCTATCAACTCCGCGGGAGAAGGGTGGGCGCTAGAGTACCAACAGTGGCGGTGGTTTCAATGTATTGCCTCGTTTCTGTTGGATCTCCTGTACATGTGATGTTATCCGTTTCCATGTACATGTGGTTGTAGCTCTGGTGTAAACCGTTGGGATCATTAGTTTGTTTGTTTCATAGGACAGGCATAACCCCGTCGACTCTGAACAATAAAACCTTCTTGATCCGTGATAAGGTTGTAACACTATTTCCCTTTGCGCATGGCTGACTGGCTGGTGCTGTTCTCTTTAGTTTGTGTTTGTAGGAGCCGTTCGATTGTGGTAATGGGCTAATAATGGCCTTGTAGCCAATGGCCCGCTCGTCCGGCATGTGTTGATTCTTCTGCTGTTTTGCTGTTGTTTCGCATGACAACATCGAGACCGAACACCAGTTTACTTGTCAATGACCCATGATGTTCCTGTAATGATTCATCTACTTGTGCCCGGGCTCCCAGCAAGTGGTATGTTTGACATGTCGCTGTTGAAGCACAAATTCAATGCCATGCTGTTCTAAAACAGTATTAGTCGATGAACAGAAATTTGATGAAAGTTTCTCTTGCCACACCAATTCAAGTTTATGATAACCGATATCATATTCAGTGCTGTTTTTTTATATACACAGCACGTATTGTAAGCCAATATATAGGCGCCTGATACAAAATTGGCCCAGTCTGCAAACTTTTCAGTTTGCTCAGTACCATGGTCTTCATATTCGAAAGTTTGTGTTTCTTTCTTTAATAATAACAGAAATTCTTTTATCAGGCAAAGAACAGCAGAAGATGGTTTCCAACTCAAATCTGATAACAACTATTACAGTCGCAAGAAGACATAACCATTATCATATCAGCACTAAGAAACATCAATAATCCAAGAACAGCGTTCTTTTGCTGAATTCATGAAAGAAGTGTGCAGTTTACATCCGAAGGCAATCCAGAAGGCTACAGCCGTGGCACAATCAACAGCTGGAGCTAAATCCCTGGGAAGAGCGTGCAGTTTACATGTCCGACGGGAAGTGTCAGTCAGGTTGGGGCGTCGACAGGCTCTGTTTCTAAAGGCTACGTACAGCTTCGAGGCGATCAACACATAGAGCTCTCGTCGTAGCTGAATGTGAAGTCGATGCCATCCCAATGAAGGGGCTCCGTGTCTCCATCGGCCGGCGGTTGTGCAATCATGTCAAGAACCTCCGTGATTTCGTCGTCCGAAAGAAGTGGCAACGGTTCTAGGCCTAAACCATCCTGCATCAAGCCTGACTCTTGACTGAATGTCGTCGTCGTTGTCCAAGCAGAAGGAGATTCTTGAGGCACAGAAGCGTTCATCGTCTGCAGTTGCTGTGCTTGGAACTCCGTGTCCCAGGTGGGCTGTGCATTGGTCATCTCTGGAACCATCGCCGGATCAGAGGAGTCGTGAAGGAGCTCTCGATCTTGAGAAGCGTGCGCCATGCTGAATCCTTGATCGAACGTCGCCGTCGTCGTTCCGGAAGAACCACTGCCGTCTGCGGCGACGCGCGGGCGCTGAGCCACAGGTTCGCCGGCAACATGGCATCCGTCTTGGTAGCCGTCGGGGACGCGCTTGCGCTTCTGGCCGAAGCCGGAGAAGGAGATGAGGCAGATCTTGAGGGCCGGGTGGTCGGTGATGGAGTACTCGTGCATCACCCACCCGGAGCTGCCGCTGCCGCCCTTCTTGCCGGTGTCCATGTGGAGGTTTAGGTTGTGCTTTTTCCACTTGATCTTCTCGCCGTCGACGACCATCTCGTGGCTGGCGCCCTCGCGCTCGCACTTCTGGCTCTTCCATGTCCCGCCGCCATCGCCATGGCATCGCCGATCCGGACGCGCGGCTCCGTTGGTGCGGACGAAGAAGAAGGTCGGGACGGCGTGGGAGCGGCCGTGGCGGTCGAAGAGCTCCCAAGGCAGGGTGTTGGCCGCCGTGTCGTCCTCCACGATGAGGCCGGGGAAGAGGGCCGGCTGGCCGCGGACGCGCGGGAGGAGGTAGAGCTCGACGAGCTCGTCGTCGAAGGGTCGGAAGTGGAAGCCCGGCGGGGTGTCGTAGAGGATCTCCGCCGCCGACGACATGGTGTTCGTGGCTTGTCGGGAGGCAGAGAGGCGGCGAAACCCTAGCGAGAGAGGGAGGGGAAGGGAAGGAAGGATGGATCGAGCGAGAGACGGGACGAGCGGAGAGCCGGAGGGGGTGGGTTCCAATTTATTTGGCGCGAACTGGCTATGTGTTCGCGCGCAAACTGAAGCTGTGTCCGACTGGACCGGCATATTATGGAAGGTTTAGCGGCGCAATCCGAGCTTCTCTCCTCTGATGAATATGGAAGGTTTCTCTGAATCCCGAAACCGGAACGGTCATTTTGCTTGAGGCTTACGCTGAGTATTAGTAATCGATTTGAAAGTCGGTTGTTCGTCCGCAAGGTGTTCGACGAATTGAACTGTCTCCGAATTGAATTGGGAACTGGTATGGTGCGTCGATTTTCACCTCTTATTAATTACCAACTCCGGCCACGCCTGAGTCCTCCGCGCCGCCAGGCCGTCATCGTAGTCCTTTGCGCTCATCTCAGGCCTGATTAGGCCAGCCTGCCGCTTATCTCTTGCAGATCTTGCTGATGCTGAAAAACCTGAGACCATCCTGAACTAAATACAGTTCTCTGGTTCCTCTCTACTCGCCCTGCCTTTTCTCATACTGAAGTCCACTTTGAACTATGCATCTAAGTATGTATTAAAGAGACTGTAATCGACTAATGAGCTAAGATTCTAGTAATCTGATCCCAAATTTTGCTACATGTTCTCTCCTCTCTCTTTCACGTAAGGAACTGCACTACGAGCTTAAAACATCAACAACGTCGGCGTGTTCTGCAAAAGCTGTAACGACTGAAATAACCGTAGAAACCATGTACTGTAATAAATTGTAAAATATCTGAAACTGCCATTCTAATGAGGAATTAAGATATTAATTCACGAATTGATTATTGCGAAATTGAGTATAATCTGATACTTGAATTAGGCAACATGTAATCGCACAGCAACGAAACCTTTTGATGACTGATTTTGCAGCATCCTTCCTGTCAGGTGGGTTCCATTCTTGCACAAGTTAGTTTTTTTTTCTTTTTGGAAAAAATGGCACGAGATCTGTAAAACAAAGATTACATGGATTTCAGTGTGCAAAACAAAGATTACAAGGAAAGTTACGAAAAATAAAATACAAGGGAGATGAAAAACAAGCTGTAAGCTATAAGTGATGTCTGAGGCGTTTGCATTCTCGCACAAGCTGATGCTCAATAAATTGAGCAGTCCAATATCATTGAAACAATCATAGTTGATAACTCTGATCACTCTGTTTTACATTGAAAGGAAATCCTTCGCTACAAAATTTTGCTCTGTTGCAGCAGCTCTTGATCACTGAACAACTGAACTGACGCTTGTACAGAGAGAAGTGGCGCCAACGAATCCTATCGATGTCGTCTTCTTGACTCAAGTGAGAATAACAACAGCGCAAATGCAAACCGATCTGCTCGCAACACTCAAGCTCACAAGTCACAACATCATTTTATTGCTTTAACATCTGTGCATTCATGGCCGTGCTCCCACGAGGGGACCTCATTAGAGCTTCCGCTTAGCAATATTTTCGTCGAACACCTTGCGGGCACGTGGCCGATTTCGAAACCCGCCTCGATTTTTCCTGTACGCGGATCGGATTAGCCAACGTAAGCTGCAAGAAAGCAAAGCAAGGAATCCCCATCCGGATTGCCAGTGCATCGGATTTAAACCGTCCTCGATCCGAAACCAGGACCAGCGAAACTTTCCATATTCGCTTCTTCGGTTTGGGCGCGAAAACCATACGCGCGCCAACTCTATAAATAAAGTGGAACCCAACCCCCGGATCCTCTCCACTCCGTCTCCCTCCCGTCCTGCCACAGCCTCCTCTTCCGCCCTTTCTAGGGTTTCGCCGCCTTCCTCCCTCCTCTTCTCGAGAGAGAACACCGTACCATGTCGTCGTCGATAGCGGAGATCCTCGGCGACCTCACGCCCGGCATCCACTTCGAGCCCAAGGACGACCAGATCGTCCAACTCTACCTGCTGCCGCGCGTCCGCGGCCAGCCGGACCTCATCCCCGGCCTCATCGTCGAGGACGACACGGCGGCCAACACCCAGCCCTGGGAGCTCTTCGACCGCCACGGCCTTCCCGACCACGACGGCGCCCAGGCCTTCTTCTTCGTCCACGACCCCAAGGGTGGCGTGCGCCCGGATCGGCGCTGCGAGGGCGGCGGGACATGGAAGAGCCAGAAGCGCCAGCGCGAGGACCTCGGCCACGAGATGGTTGTCGTCGACGGCGAGCCGGTCAAGTGGAGCAGGCACAACCTCAACTTTCACTTGGGCACCGACGGCAGCAGGGGTTGGGTGATGCACGAGTACACCATCACGGCGCAACCGTCCCTCAAGCTGTGCAGCTGTAGAGTTTCGGAAATATCTAACAGTCTAGAGTGTTTCATTCCATAGGCAGATTACATACATATATATTTCCTACATGGGCTCTTGGGCATTTGTTTCTTTCACATACATTCAGCCCAACACTCCCCATCAAGATGGATGATAGATATTTATCATTCCCATCTTGCTACATGCGAAATTACACTCTTTTACTTCTAATCCTTTTGTTAAACAATCTGCTAGTTGACCTCCCGAGTTTACATAACTCACTCTAGTATACCACCGTCTAACTTCTCTTTGATGAAGAACGATCGATCTCTACATGCTTTGTTCTATCATGTTGAACTGGATTATTAGCTATATTAATAGCTGCTTTGTTGTCACACCACCAAAGCTTCAAAGAACCTTTCCTCAGAACATTTAATTCTGATAGGAGACCATAACATCTCGCTCAATCCCAATGACATAACTCTGTACTCTGCTTCAGCAGTTGAACGAGATACAACTGGTTGCTTCTTGCTTCTCCATGATACCAAGTTTCCACCAACAAAACGCAATAGCCAGAAGTCGACCTCCTATCATCAAGACTACTACCCAATCGGCATCACAATACCCTTCCATCTTCAAATGACCATGGCTCTTGAAAATGATTCCCTTTCCGGGACTACTCTTCAAATATCGTAGTATACGATATACAGCATCTAGATGCCCATGTCTAGGATCATGCATATATCGACTCAATACACTAATTGCATAAGTAATATCTGGCCTTGTATGACACAAGTAAATGAGCCGACCAACAAGTCTTTGGTATCTCTCTTTGTTGACAGGATCACCAGGCTCAGCACACAACTTATGGTTTGGATCAATAGGTGTCAATACAGGTCGGCACCCAAGCATTCCAGTCTCATTGAGTAAGTCTAGAACATACTTCCTCTGTGTGAAGAACAATACCTTTTTGAGAACGAGCAATTTCAATGCCAAGAAAGTACCTCAAATGACCAAGATCTTTGACTTCAAATTGCTTACTCAAATTCTCCTTTAAGCGTCTTATTCTACATCGTCATCACCTGTGATGATAATATCATCCACATACACAGCTAGAACTGTGATCCGTCGTCCAAAATGTCGGTAGATACCGTATGATCCCTATTGCATTGTTTGTAGCCCATATGACATAATGCTCGTCTAAATTTGTCAAACCATGCTCGAGGAGATTGCTTGAGACCATACAAAGATTTCTTCAATCTACAAACCTTCCTAGATATGTCAGGCCCAGAAAAGCCAGGTGGAATTTCCATATACACCTCTTCTTGAAGATCACCATGCAGGAAAGCATTCTTAACATCCAGTTGGTACAAAGGCCAACCAAAATTTGCCGCGCAAGAAATTAGGGTTCTTACTGTACTCATCTTTGCAACTGGTGCAAACGTCTCATCATAATCAACACCATATGTCTGACTATATCCTCTTGCAACAAGTCTAACTTTGTACCTTTCTACTTTGCCATCTGGATTCTGCTTCACTGTGAAAATCCATTTGCAGCTAACAGCTCTCTTTCCTGCTGGTAGCTCCACAATATCCCAGGTGTTATTCTTCTCAGAGCCCTTAGTTCCTCCAACATAGCATCTCGTCATTTAGGATCTTGTTTCGCTCTTTTCCAGTTTCTAGGAACAACAACATTGTAATGATGTAATAAATGCTCTATATACACAGGAGATAAAGAAGCATAAGAGACATAGTTGCTAATGTCATTCTCATATCCATATCTTGGTGGAGGAACTCCAACCTTGGATCGCGCTTCTTTTCGCAATGCAATAGGCAAGCTAGCTGAAGGAGAGTCTTCGACCTCAGAGGTTGACGAACTCAACAATTTCTTGGCCATTGTTAGGACTAAAGTTGAAGAACATTGTTCCATGGTTGGTGCTGGAACCACCTCCGTCGTCTGAGGTCTAAATTTTTTTCTTACATACACTCGTGATACATCTTTGTGTTGCCACCTCTCACATGTGGATTCATCCTGAGAAGATGTTGAACCACTCATCACTTCCGCTCCTCTTTGGTTGAGGAACCGAACCACCAATCACTTGCTTCCATCTTGCTCAGTTGTTGCTCACTTGACCCATTTCGTGTATCACTAATTCCAATCTCCCCCTCTCGACTAACATCTCCCATGTTAGGAGAGTCAAGATCAGAAAACAACGAGCTCAAATCTGTTTTCTCACCATAGAAAGGCTCGGACTCCCTGAATGTGACATCCATACTTACAAAAATACGTCGTAGAGAAGGATTCCAACATTTGTACCCCTTTTGCCCATTACTGTAACCTATAAAGATGCACTTAATAGCTTGAGGATCAACTTTCCCGCCCGAAGGTCTGTAATCTCTAACAAAACAAGTACACATCCAACACCTTTGGTGGAACTTTAAATTCATTATGTCCATACAACATTTCATATAGAGTCTTCATCCCAAGCACTCTTGATTGCATACGATTAATGAGATAAGTAGCAGTCAGAACTGCCTCACTCCATAAAAACTTTGGCACATTCGTAGTATACATAAGAGATCGGGCCACCTCTAATAGATGCCGATTCTTTCCTCTCAGCTACAAACATTTTGTGGAGGTGTGTTGGGGCAAGTGGTTTGATGTAGTATTCCTTCTGTCGAAAGGAAACTACAAAATTCATTGTTTACATACTCTGTCCCATTATCAGTTCTGATAATTTTTACTTGTGCATTGAATTGATTTTTAACACACGCATTGAAGTCCTTGAAGCATTTGAGCACCTCACTTTTGTGTCTCATAAGATATATCCAAGTCATACGGGAGTAGCAATCGATAAAGTCACAAAATACTTCATTCCACTCACAGAGATCACAGGAGAAGTCCACACATCAGAGTGGACTAATAAGAAGGGTGATGTACTTTGGAGTCCTCTGCTCACATAGGATGACCTGGTATGCTTCCCATACTCACAAGCATCACATACCAATTTATTTTTGCCCACCTTGCTCATGATATCAGGAAATACTTTGCTCATAGTGTCAAAGGACATATGGCCCAACCGACAATGTTGGAGTATTACCTTAACTTCTTCTTCACTAGCAGCAACTGCCAAAGCAGTACACTCAGACTTATCGGTTCTTCTATCCAAGAACCATAGGCCATTACGCCTTATAACCAGTCCCAAGCCTTCTTCCGGTTCTTCTATCCTCAATTAAACAATTCTCTCGCTCGATCGAGAGTAACACGGCAACCCATATGATCCACCAAGGCACTTAGAGATACTAGATTAACAGAAAAAGATGGAACATATAAAACCGACGATAATATAATTAGTGGAGTGCATTGGACTGCACCCACACCTTTAATAGGTTGAGCATTGAGCAGTTCCATCAGCAGTTTGAATAGTTTCATTTTGCATAGGACCCAATGGATGTAAGATATAAATTCACTTAATGTACCTGTAACATGTTTAGATGCACCTGAATCTAGTATCCAATTTGCGAGAGATGTACCTTTATTAGGATGAGCAAGGTTGACAAGATTGCCGAGGATTGTCTTGGTCTCCTTCTCTTTCCTTGTATCTGACATTAGTTCAGAACTCTTTGCTAAAAATAATTGAGCTATCTTCTCAAGTTGACTTGCCGTGAGAATGTCTGCCAATTTCTCAAATACTTGTTCAACGCCTTTGCTTTCTCCCCCATTTTGCAGAAGCAACAACCAATTTCTCAATCTGTCTTGAGCACAGAAACAACAACGACCAGCACCAATCTCCTTATTTTTCCTCTCTCTCCAGCAGCAGTCTTCTAGCTCAATACAGAACCACTTCTTCCAAATGAATAACACCACCACGCACTGCTCACACCTCCACAAGCACCCAAGCCCAGCACGCACTTCGCTCTCTTGGATTTGCAGCTTCCCCACACTGGACACTACTCTTCCCCAAACTAATCACCTCCGCCTGGTGAGCGAATCCACTCTAATCCACCAAAAATCAGCCCAGTGGGACTGCCCAACACCAATTTCTCCTCTTCCCTTCCGCCTGTTATTTCAACGAAATACAAGCAAGCTACCTGCTGATTGCCTTGATTTCTAGCCCAATCAACAACCACCTCACTCCAAGCTTGCTCCCTCACGAGCTTCAACTTGGCTTCCTCCACTACCCTGCTGCTCGAGCTCCCTGATGCCGCGCTTCTCTGCCACAGCTGCCGCAGCTCCCTGTGCGTCGCCTGCTGCTCCCAGTTTGGGATACACCTTCCCTGCTCCTCCTCACAGAGTACCTTCTAGCAGCAGCAGCAGGTTGTCAATCTGGATTCCACAGCACCTGCGGCTCGTGTGCTCGCTCCTGCCCACCTGCAGCTCCTCCGGCCACAGAAACAGCAAGCCGCCACAACAACACACCCAGCCACCGCTGCCTCGGACCAAATCCACCAGCGCTGACTGTGCAGCTGCTATTTTTTCCCCTTCGTGCTCCTCCGATTTGCTTGCCGCAGCTCCGATTCACGGACCGATGGGCGCAGCCATGGTTACGGCAGGGAGGATCGAACCAGCTCTGTATACCATGTAGAGTTTCGGAAATATCTAACAGTCTAGAGTGTTCATTCCATAGGTAGATTACATACATATATATTTCCTACATGGGCTCTTGGGCCATTTTTTTTTCTTTCACATACATTGCCTTCTCCGGCCACGGCCAAGCGCAAGCGCGTGCCCGACGGCTATGACCGCCATGTTGCCGTCGAAACCCGTGGCTCAGCGCCGGCGTGTCGCAGCAGACGAGAGTTGCTCTTCGACTTCTACTTCTGGTACGACTAAGACGACGACGGCATGGCTAGATCCAGAGTCCGGCGCAGCGCAAACTTGCGAAGGCCTGCAACACCTTGCTGATACCGCTCAAGACATCGCTGCAATGGTTGATGGATGACCGATAATGCCATCCTTACTTGGTGCATGTGCCGATGATGGATCAGATGCAGAGCTCTTGCGGCGTGCCCAACATAGGCGACACTGACGTCGTTCATTGGGAAGGCATCGACTTCACCTTCACCTACGACCATGACTCCATGTGTTTGATCGCGTCTGAATCTGCATCGTTTAAACAGAGCCTCCACCTTGGGATGTAAATTGCATAGTTCTTTCAAGGAGGGAGATTCAGATAAAGTTATGTCCTAGGATTGTTGATGTTTCCTTATACAAGTTTCATGCTTCCTTGTACAAATTCGATTGTCCTAATCAAACAGGGGCCGATTTTGTATGGTCAGTTTCTTATTCCAGAGCATGTCAATGAAATCTTTACTCAATATTAAACTGTCATACAATTAATCTGGTTCAACTCAGTATAGGCCACAGAAGCGGAAAACAACCAGTTAATTGTTAATCAGATTATAGGCGTATACAATCAATCTTCAGTTAGTTTGGAGAAAAGTTTCTGAACATGAACCGCCTCTTAGCCAGGGCAGTAGCGCCGTACTCCGAAGCAGCAGTAGAGCACAACAAGATTTAGTACCTAAGTTTATCCATATAAGAATCACTACTTAAGTTTACACAAATTTCTTATTTTGTACCACGTACACTGTGGAAGAAGAAGCATATATGTTCAGTTTTGAACTGGACAGTAGTGCCACTACTTGAAGCGCCAGTTTTAGTTACTATTGAAAACGTGTTTAAGAGATCATCCATGTTAAACGATGACAGGTACCTAAGAGATCATTCCTCAAATTTACGGAACTTTCTTATTTTGTAAGACAAACACTATGTTAAAAAAAGCATAGTCTTTTTGAACAGAGCAATTTTACCCGCTGCTCTGTTTTTTCCCCCTACCAGTGAGTGAAATTTGCACTGTATTTTCTTCAGCATGATGCATCGTTGCTTCGTTTAAGTTGCAACCTAAAATCACATCTTAACTAATAATCCATTTGAGCCTACATGGAGGAAACGAAACAGTAAGTTCCTTCTGTACATAGGTTGTTTCTTTCTGTTTCTTGTGCAGACAGTAGTGTGTTGCAAGCAAGGTGTGATTCCCCAAGATTCGCGCAGATACAAGTAGTTTCTTAATGCGTGAAACAACAAAACTTTTACCGATATGGAAGATTATGAAACAGGCTACAACATTTAGTAGACCAAAAGTTCCAGGTCAGCGATTAAAAGGGATCAAACCACGCTAGAACAGGTACTGCTGAGAATCATACCCGACTGAAAGTCCGTCATGTTTGGGAAAGCATAACTCTGATCTTAAATCCACTGAGGGTCTAATTTACAAGATAGAAACATCAGGAGGTGCTCTACATCCCCGGAAAGGTTTCATATAATCGGAGGACAACTACTCGCCCACTCTGAAGTCTGAACCACATGTACAACAGTTTTGAGTCATCGACATGCTCTGAAATACGAAAATGACGATACAAAATCGGGCCCTGTTCTTTCATCCAACTGACATATGAGAAACGTAATAACAAGAGTGGCAAGGAAACATCAACAATCCGAGGACAGAACTTTAGCTGAACCCATGGAAAGAACTGTGTAGTTTACATCCCCAAGGTCGAGGCTCTGTTTCTCTGAAAAACGATACACATTCAGACGCGATCAACACATGGAGCCGTCGTCGTAGGAGAAGCTGAAGTCGATGCCTTCCCAATGCACGACGTCCGTGTCGCCGATGTTGGGCGCGCCGCAGGAGCTCTGATATATCAACGGCACTTGCTCGTCGACCGTCGTTGCCGGAACGTGGGAGATCATGTCAAGAACCTCCGTGATGTCGTCCTCAGACATAAGCTCCCAAGGTTCCTGGCCTGCACCGTCCTGCTCCAAGCCAGCTGCTGAATCTTGGTTGAACGTCCAGGATGAAGGAGGAGGTTGGAATTCTTGAGACGCAGAAGCGCTCATCGTCTGCTGCACTTGCTCTGCTTGTAACTCCCAGGTGGGCTCCTGTGCATATGTCGTCATCTCGGCAACCATCCCCGCCGCGATCTCCCCACCCGAAGAGCCTTGCATGATCGGTTGTTGATGTTCAGAATCGTGCGCCGTGCTGAAGCCTTGATCGAACGTCGTCGTTCCGGAACCAGAAGCGGCCGAAGCACTGCCATCTGCGTCGACACGCGGGCGCTGAGTCGCTGGTTCGCCGTCGTAGCCGTCGGGGACGCGCTTGCGCTTCTGGCCGTACCCGGAGAAGGCAATGCTGCACAGCTTGAGGGATGGGTGCGTCGTGATGGTGTACTCGTGCATCACCCAACCCATGCTGCCCTCGCTTTCCTTCATGTGGAGGTTCAGGTTGTGCCGGCTCCACTTGATCCTCTCGCCATCGACGACCATCTCGTGGCAGGGCTTCTCTTTCTCGCGCTTCTGGCTCTTCCACGTCCCGCCGCCGTGGCAGCGCCGATCAGGCCGGCGCGCGCCACCCTTGGGGTCGTGGACGAAGAAGAAGGCCGGGACGGCTTTTGACCGGCCGTGGCGGTCGAAGAGCTCCCATGGCTGGGTGTTGGCCGCCGTGTCGTCGTCGACGATGAGGCCCGGGAACAGGTCCGGCCGGCCCCGGACGCGCCGCAGGAGGTAGAGCTTCACGAGCTGCTCGTCGGGGGGTGCGAAGTGGAAGCCGGGAGGGAGGTCGCCGAGGATGTCCGACATGGTCTTGAACTCTCGATAGACGGCGAGACCTAGCAGCTACGGCAGAAATGAGAGAGAATGTCGAAGGGGGTCGTGAGTTTGTGCCCTCCGCAGGTACGGGGGTATTTAGCTTTATAGGGCGCGGGACTCGGAATTCTGATACGCGCGCGCCAGAGTGTCCTGCAGCTCGGTTTCGGTCCCTACTCGGAATTCTGATACGTGCGTGCGGTTATCCGGTTAATATTTCTTTTCTTTTTTGGGTCCATGATGATCGGTGGAGATGGCGGTGAACTCGGCAACAGATTAGCAGTAGGTGATATGGGGCTATACCTCGTCCATGTGAGGGAGGGGCACTCAACTTCAAATTTTGCATCATCTTTGAGGGATGAACTTGGGAGTGGGACTAGTCGACATATCTTTAATTTGTTAGATGCACTAGTGATATATGCAATTAGTGATGACACTGCATTTGTAGTCCTGATGGTCGGTAGCACAACAGAGTTTTGTTATTGGATCTCAAGAGCAGGAAGGTGAAGATGGTACTGCGGACATGGCTCATATCACACACTCCCCTCCTTGTTCATTCCCCTTTCTCCTCCACAATATTAGCACTCTTTTTTTTGCGAAAGATTCCGGTCTAGAAGATAGAGTTTTTACATTCAGCTAAGCAAAGTGCACCAACCAGCGAACTTGGCATAGATAACCACATGGGTACTACTCGCTATCGATTTTTTACATCTATCTGTTCCTGTTAGAATTTCAGCAGGTTGTTGTACAGTCACTTTCACCGCGGCACTGGGATTACTTCTGACGTGCTTTTGCTCCCGCTGAAACTCACTTTCATGGTTCATCTTTAATTTCAGAAATGAGCCGGCGCGCAGTTTCCTCCTCCCTCTGAAAAATCCTGCAGTTTCTCTGTTTCCACAGAGACCAAATGAGCAGCGCAGCCAGAGCTTGAGCACCTTCCTTTCTCGTCGCTCCTCCGTGCAAACTTTTTCTCCGTGGCTACAGAAGAACAACAGTTCGTGATCACTGGACAACTGACGATTGCGAAGAATTCCTGGAGACAGGGCAGTGCATTGCCCGATACTGTCAAGATGATCCGAGGTATTGTCCTGGCAGAGAACAGAAGTGGAGGCAACGAATCCCAAATGCCGTCTGTCACTGAGAAGCGCCGCCGCGACGGGGTCTTTATTTGTCAGAGGTTGCCATGTGTCCCCAGTCCCACGCCACTGCTTCGACACTCATCTCCTGCTCTTGATCAAAGCTCGCCGTGCCGTGGCTCCAGATCTTGACGAACGAGGCGATGGTACGTGACCCAGCCAATGGCGCATGTTCAAAATTTACTCCCTCCACTGATCTTCTCGCCGGCGACGCACGAATCCTCTGTTTCGAGCCTCTTGCCCCTCCCACTTGAAGCCGCTGCCTGACGGGCGCATCTGTATGCCTATATCCGTCTAGGTTAAGAGATCGGTTAATTAGTTTTCCGCCATTAATCACATCGTAATTAAGAGGTGTACATGTATTCAGTTCGCAATTCATTTCGTCGAACACCTTGCGGTCGCACTAACGACCTTGAAACCTTTTTGCCTATAGCGTAAGACGCAACAAAATGACCATCTCGATTCCGGGATTCAGAGAAACCTTCCGTTTCGGAGGAGAGAAGCTCGGATTGCCGCCAGCTAAACCTTCCAAAAAAATTGGACAGAGACGGCTTCGGATTGCGCGCGAACCCGCAGGCAGGCAGTCCCCGCCCAAATAAATTGGAGCCTATCCCCCTCCGTCCCTCCAACTCTTGCTCCAGCCACAGCCTCTTCCGTCCCCTTTCTAGGGTTTCGCCTCCCCCCTCTTCTCGACTCTCGAGAGACCACCCGCCGAGAACACCATGTCATCGCCGATAGCGGAGATCCTCGGCGACCTCACGCCCGGCATCCACTTCGAGCCCAAGGACGACCAGATCGTCCAGCTCTACCTGCTGCCGCGCGTCCGCGGCCAGCCGGACCTCATCCCCGGCCTCATCGTCGAGGACGACACGGCGGCCAACACCCAGCCCTGGGAGCTCTTCGACCGCCACGGCCTTCCCGACCACGACGGCGCCCAGGCCTTCTTCTTCGTTCACGACCCCAAGGGTGGCGTGCGCCCGGATCGGCACTCCGAGGGCGGCGGAACATGGAAGAGCCAGAAGCGCCAGCGCGAGGACCTCGGCCACGAGATGGTCGTCGACGGCGAGACAGTCAAGTGGAGCAGGCACAACCTCAACTTCCACCTGAGCGCCGACGGCAGCAGGGGTTGGGTGATGCACGAGTACACCATCACAGCGCAACCGTCCCCTCAAGCTGTGCAGCATTGCCTTCTCTCGGCCACGGCCAGAAGCGCAGCGCGTCCCTGACGGCTACGACGGCGAACCAGCGACTCAGCGCCCCGCGCGTCGCCGAAGACACAGTTGGTCTTCGACTTCTACTACTACGGCGACGACATCGCTCGATCACGAATCCGGCGCAGAGCACGGCTTCCACCTCTTGCTGATACTGCTGAAGACAATCGCTGCGATGGTTGATGAGATGACTGGTGATTGCCGATCTTTTCTTGGTGCATCCGCCGATGATGGAGCCGCGGATCAATCAAGAACCCATCGCCGCCGCCCAAGATGAGTTCGCCAAGCAAGTGCCGTTGATGGATCAGATCTCCTGTGGCGTGCCCAACATCGACGACACGGACATCGTCCATTGGGAAGGCTTCGACTTCAGCTTCTTCTACGACGACAGCTCCATGTGTCGATCGCGTCTGAATGTGTATCGTTTAGAAACAGAGCCTCGACCTTGGGGATATAAACTACACAGTTCTTTCATGGATAGTTGATGTCTCCTTGTACAAAATTGATCATCTTTAGATGTCTTGCCACTCTAGTCATTATCTTTCTCATCTGTCGGTTGGATGAAAGAATCACACCATGTTCCAAACAGATTCAGTACATGTTTTTG